>OX940977.1:16841136-17441136 GCA_954871275.1 Leptopterna dolabrata
TAATAAACCAAAATATTTCTGTCCGTCCGCCGTACGCCGTACGCCGTACGGGCCACTTTTCTTAGTTACCCCATGAAAAAAAATTGATGAAATTCGGGTTATAGGTTCCGTTCGGCGTCTAGTTGGTCCTCGAAGCTCGACGTTACTGTGAGTCATCTCTAAGGGTTCAAAATAGGGGTTGAAATTTTCAAAACGCCTATACCATTTTTTTACGTAAATATTTTTACGGTTTTAAATAGTTCTTGAACTTGCGAGTTTTTTAAGACCATCCGGAGCATCGTACGTCCAGCCGTTCGTTCACAGTAAGGCCCCGAAGTTTGCACCGACAGGCATTTTCGACTCCAGTGTGAATGAAATTGTATACAATTCAAACCAAATCTCGTAACCAGAGACGCGCCCACAATAGGAATTTGTGAATACGGCCAATCATTGGTAGGGATCACCTGATTATATTGGCGGAGTATGAAGTCGAGTTGGTTGTTCTGTGATATTATTTAATTTGAAAAATGATGGCTCTTTTGGAGTTTGTTGGTAGGTAGTGAAACTTGAACAAACGTTGAAGTATTATTGATGGGTAAATTATTACTACGGTAAATCATTACTCAACGGTAAATTATTACACAACGGTTCATTATACCATCTACGTAGAAGGGGCTGGAGTTTGTTGGTAGGTACTTCTGCAACTTTTTTCACTCCTCATCAACAATTTCTTTTCAGAACTTCATTATGTGTGTTTCTTTTTGTTAGGTACTGTTTGTCATCGGCAGAATTATTTTAGCAACATTTAACTCGTGATTTAGGTAGGTACCTAGTAACGAGTACGGGGTTAGGTACTAACCTACGGAGGGTCTGCGACCTACATAATATGTATATAATAGAATAGTACATATCATATTATATAGACGGGTTATCTATACATAGAGCTGTGATCTGTAACAGAAGGGTATTCTATACAAAATAATAAACCGTTGTGCAGGGATTTGCAGCGTTTTTTTTTCATATAGCGAGGTAATTTTTTACCTATTTGTTGATATGTACAAGTTTGTTGTTCACGGCCAAATGAATCATCCAAATTTGGTGAAAATTCAGGAATATGGAATATGTCGAGGGTCCTTTAGGGCTCAGCGACCATCAGAATTAAATATTGACCGGGTGGGGTTTCTGTGAGGCTGAAACTTCGCTAGAGAAGAAATCCTGGGGGCGGTGGAAAAATGCACACCTAATTATACAACGGTTGTGATGAATTTAAAATTGCATCACGGTGGTGTGAGGGAAATTGCCCAGGCGGTAATGAGCGAATCACCACCGACATCTGGGATCTTCTTGGATAGGTAGAATTTTGGAGGTGAGTGGTAGAATTTGCCTAGGCGGTTATGAGCGAATCACCACCGACATCTAGGATCTTTTTAGAAGGAGAGGTGTCCAGACGGTTATGAGCGAATCACCACCGACATCTGGAATCTTTTGGAGGAGGAGGTTTGCCTAGGCGGTTATGGGCGGACCACCACCGACATCTAGGTTCTTTTAAGGTGAGGAGAGAGCAAGGTAGAGGAGAGAAGAGAGAGCTGGTTAGAGGAAGTGTCGAATGAAGCTAAAGTCGCAGGATCCAGGGTTTTATAGGAAAAGGGAGCCTCTCCCTCCAACCCCCTGTTAGGGGTTGGTGGTGGGGCCCCAGGTTGTGTACCCTGGGTTCTGTGGCTTGTCTCCCCACTCGTTTCGTTATTGACGGAACTAAGTTTTGCATTTGGATCTTGGTGAGAACTTAAGTTGGCTAGAGGAGTGTTCCCGGGAGGGACTCACGACAACGGTGATTGTCTATAATTGGACTCTGATGGCATTTTTATCGTGTCTCCGTGTATGTGGGTGCGTTGGTAGGCAGGTATCACCGCAAAAAAAAAAAATTCCCTACTTATTCAGGTTCTTACGCTAATAGGAATAACGTGAGCTATGTGCATCTAGACGAAGAAATAATAGGTAAACCGCATTGTAATAATTTTCAGCGTTTTAGACATATTAGTCGATTCTTTTCTTATTTTTAGATCATTCTGAATAAGAAGTTAACCGTGGTTCATACTGCAGATAGGAGGAAGGGCTCCTATCGGAAACAAGATTTGGGTGATCCTGAGGAGCCGAGCGAAACTGTGAAAGGATCCATTTGTAGGGGATACTAATAATTCAGGAGCCTCTTATTATAATAGACGTCATCTTTTGTGTAGCTATGGGCTCGAGGGAGGCCTAGTGGAGAGAGAAATACATTCCTTCCTGAATGTGAGGACTTTAAGCGGGTATAGTGGATGTTGGAGGTGCTATCTTCGTATAGAGGGTGGAAATAGCCGCCATTCATCTGCGAAATAACAATACCAATAATATATATTATGAAACAATAGAAACCCACTTACGACTGGGATGTTTCGGAATACCCTGGTATTAAGGTCGTGGGAACTGATATTTGAGGTCCCTAGGTGCATGCGAAAAGGCTGAGTGGGGTTCCACAGGCAGTTTCCCTTCTGTGCTGTGAAGATGGTGATAGCAGAGTGGAAGAGTTTCAATTTTGTTTACTGCTCAAGTGTCCCTTGGAAGATCTTTGAGGTCAAAGTAGTTTTTATCACTCCACCAAACTCACTCAACCTTCATGTGAAGTTTCACTCAGTTTCCCCCACGTATTTGATCTAAAGTTGTTGCTTCTAATAGTTTCAATGGCTCTTTCAGAATCTGACAATTGTATGACCCGTAGGCAAGCGCGGTCTACGCCAGAATTTCAAAAATAACAGGGTCGTGGGGCTGAAATGGCTCCACGTGGCGCCTTTCGGGAGATGGGGGCGGTAGAAAAACGTATATTTATGTAACTGCAATTGCCGAAAGTTAGAGAGCTTATGCTCGTACTTCGACTATAGTGGCATTGTGTTCATGTTTGTGTGTCGGCGTGCGTGGGTAGGTAGGTATCCACATCAAAACAACGACCCTGGGTCATTCGCAAATTGTTTGCCGTTTTGGTGTCCACTTGGAATTTCGACGTTTTTAAACGATAAAATGAAAATACAAATATGATCATTCTGAAGGTTAAGATGTACAGAAGAAATGTACGTCGATTAAAATTCGAATTGTTTTACGATTTTATTTGAAAAATCTGAACCTTTGATGAAAAGTACCGTTTTGACAAGAATGTTACCGTCCACCCACCTCCCAACGCTACAAGTGTATTTTTAGGACGTCCCTCAGTAGCAAGAGACGTCCTTATGTATTTGCTCTGGTCAGAAGGCACGAAAAGAATCACATTCAAATCCGTATCCTAACAATCCTGAATCCAAATCCGTGAAGGAAAAAAAATTGGTGGGTGTGTGTATAAATAAATAAATAAAAGAAAACCCAGTTCAGATGTTGACGATCTTGATAATAGGTGAGAAAAGACTTCCTCTTGATAATGGCCATCGAGACATTCACCTCCACATCATACAGGAGCGTTACCACTCAGTAATTTGTTAATTCTAAGCCGATCATTATAATATTTTTCACAATAAAATAATAAAAGCCCAATAAACATTGCCTGTGCAAGTACTAGCCCTAGAAAACGTAAGAGAATTTGATACATGGGAATAAATAAAAAGATAAGCCATTTACACATAAACAAGAGATTAGATTCTTGTCTTCTACATACGACATAACGGAAAGACTAATAATTATTCTTTGCTTCGATTAGCAACTTGTAAATCTCCATTATGATAATGATGTATCGTTTGTGCTTCAACGAAGGATTGGATCACGAGCTTACGATCTTCACGTCAAACTTGGCATTCAGCCGATGTTTCAATACTTTTGGAAGCCAGAAAGTGGCTCGGCACTCGTTTCTAACTTGCTACTGAAGTCTCAAAGAAACGATTAGGGGTGAATTCAATCCGTTGTCCCGTTAACTAGTGCAACTTCTTGTAATTATGACAGCTTTTGAAGCTAGAAGTACCCTCCCCCTACTTCAACCGGATTTAATTAAACTTTCCCCAGAAGAATTAATTACTACCGATTATCGGCCTTTTTGGGGGTTGGTAGACGGAATCGATGGTGCCCACGTCGGCTTTCAGATTCCGCAATGAAGGGCTCAGAAAGGGGTCTCTAAGCATAGTTTCTTCCCAGTTTATACGCCATGAATCAATCCGCCCTGCTTAGGTTATTGTCGGAGTTTCTCATTGTCTCCAACAGTACCGCCGCCTCCTAACTCCATTTCAATTCCAATGAATCATGTAAACTGTTTCAAATGGAAATTCAAATTACATTCCCATTGCCTGGTCGTACAGGGTTAGAATATGAAGGTCGTTCTTGCAATTACAATGTCAACAACTTATAAATCCAGTAGTTGTCATAACATCACAACATACACAAAGTTGTAATGGGGTTCATATAAAAAGTTGTAATGGGGAACTTGCACTGTCGGAATTATTTTGATCTCGCAATTCCACTTGAGTAAAATGTTAAGACCCACTATTGGACAGTGTTGTGAAGCTTGTGACAGAATGTAACAGTGGGGGTGGACCCTCGAGAGTCCACCTCCTAGAACAGTGAGATTATCACCGATTAAGAAGGGATATCGATTAGGCTTCCCCAAACGACCCCGTCTCCACCGGAAGAAAAAATTTATCGAGAACAGCCCACACTGTTACACTCCGCCCCACATGACATACTTCTGGGTAGCAGAAGTATGAGAGGGGAATGGGGGATTGAAAAGTAGTATGAAGTTCTGGTTCAGGAAAAGACATCTGAACAACATCAAGGTGACTAACCTCCATCGTAATGGTACTAACTCAATAATATTTTACTGGTGGAGAACAAAGCTCCTACATACGAGTATTGGCGGATAATGTTGTCAGAGGTTGTTGTCCAGTGAATTGTGGTCATCTGGGCAACCTCTAGGTGATCAACCTCCATCGTTGGGATGGAACAACTATTGGGACTTGTCAATTGGGACATGGCATCAATCGCCTTCTAATGAGCTCAGTATATTTTAATTATGCTGACACTCTAAAGGGGGGAAAGTGGGTGGGGAAGCCAATAGATGTATGTATTATCAAACGGACAGGTTGTAAGTAAAGGAATCCTTCAGGGAAACCTTTGGGCTTATCCTTCTGGTAAGCCCACAAAAAGTGGATGGACTATGGTTAAGTGCTCAGCTCATACTACCGAACCACGCTCTGCTACCATGTGACAGAGTGTAACAGTGGGGGTGGACCCTCGAGAGTCCCCCTCCTATACAAGTGAGATTATCACCGGTTAAGAAGGGATATCGACTAGGCTTCCCCAAACCGATCCCGTCTCCACCGGAAGAAAAAATGTATCGAGAACAGCCCACACTTTTACAAGCTTGACCAGATGAGGTAGGTATGTCAATAAGTAACGATTTAGATTTTCCAATTTTGTACAATACCTGTAATTATTAAGTAAATTGGTTAATTTTGTCCAATGGAGCGATTATGGGAGCAGCCCAGACGTCAAGACACGGCGTTGAGGATATACAGTGCCCGGATGACATGAAGGTCTTGAAGGCCGTGACTCTCAGCGCCTTGGTCAATCATTACAAACCTGTGTCTCATGGAGATGTCGAGTTTACATGAAAGCTGTGCCAATTTGAGTGGTCACCAAGTGAGATTATCGTCTGGAAGGATAGGTTAAGTGTCAATTATTTATGCGATCGACCATTTTTAGTCGGTTTTTTTTCAATTTTCCTATCGTTTACGGGAAAATTTTGGCTTGAATATTAATTTCTTCCTTAATAAATACGAAAAACATTGAAGAAAAATTCTAATTTGATGTTTCGTTCGGTTATTCCCATCTATCACAGATTAGTAACAAGGTAACTAAATTCATTCATATTTAAAAAGTAGTATTTGGAAGATTACCCTCCATCGGTGCCTCAAATAATAAACGGTTCATTTTCCGCACGTGATTCCCTCATACTACAACCAAATTGACTACGTATAGCATCACTAATTAATTGGATGGTGATACAACCAATGTCGCTGAACAAAGTTTTGGAGAGTATACCAACACTCACCGCAGCAATTAAGGTCTCTTCAAACCATTTATCCTCACGAACACAAAATAAATAATATGTAGGAGTACATACCTTGTTTTATTAAGAATGTCCTCCATATGTTTGTCCGAAACCGCGTAGTAACCATTCGACTACGGCTGTGATCGAATGCATACGGATATCCGTCGTGGTGATGCAAAAATATATCAAAGAACTACGGGAATTGGAGGACGAAGATGCTCGGCGAGCGATCCACGAGAATTATGGTGTTATACTGCGATGGAGCCACACGTTGTCTTCAATTGACGAAGGATGGGTCCCACTCAGCGTTTTCCACGCAATCATTTTTAATGTTTTGGAATATGCTTACCTTTACTTGTTTTCCATCACTTGCTACTTGCTGAGAGATGATTTCGTATTGGTCGGCATTCAGTTCCATTACCTCCTCATGGCTTTAATCGGTGCGGTGTTTCAGCTTCACTTCTACACTAGTAGACGGGAGATTTGTCTGACACACAAATTGATCGCTTTGGATTTCTACTCATACGAAGATCCCGATTTGCTCAACAGCTACAAGTTGGATTTCAAGAAGTATATGACGAAACAGCGCTTGTTCCTCATCCCTTTTTTGTTTCTGGTTGGGATGGTTGCGATGTTCATAGTTGTCTTCGGTCCGTTGATAGACAATATGGTGGGTGCAGGGTACGACGGTGATTACCTCAATGGGGTTTACATGAAAACGCCCATCCCCATGTACTTTCCCTTCGATATCGACGACACCGCCAAGTATTACGCGGTAACAGCTTTTCAGATAATTACAGTCGTCATGATAGCTCTGGCCATGAGCGGAGTCATATTCATGAATGTTGTAATAATCCAAAATTTAGCTTATCAGTTCAGGATTCTCATCAAGTCGATTAACAAACTTTTTGAAAGGAGTGAAGCAAGATACAAAAAACTTTACCCAAACCAAAAAATTGATCAAACTACTCTAATTAGCGACAACTTTCAAGACTGCATCTATTTCTGTTTGAAGGAAAATATAAAACACCACCAGGTCATGAGAAAGTAAGTAGGTACCTATTATTGCAATATAAAATTAGTACAAATTTGAAGTCTAGGAATTTTAATATTATTAGAATACACGGTGACCAAATTCTGACACCTAAATAAATTCTTTATTAAGGAGACTTTGAAAAAACTACCGAATGGTAACCCACGTATAATTCAGACGGGAAATTCATTAGTTATTCACGTACAATTCAAAACACTCACGAGTCAATGAGTAAAAATGTAGTTTTTTGGAATAGCAATTTATATTGAAGATTCTATGTGACATTCCTCAACCCCCTCCCCCCCCCCCCCCCCCACCCACACTACCAGATGACTTTTCGCATGCCTAAAAACCTGTAGAAAATGCTTCTCATTTGTAACAAATGATAACTGATGATGATCCTTGTATCTGTTACTACTGATTCATCAGCTAGATACCTAGGCAGGATGGAATCTTATTGAAATATCATCACCTCTTGGAAATTTGTCACATTATATCGTAGGTAGTTCGTTGATAACGTTTACAAGAGCTCAATATTCGCGTTGCACGCGTTTTTCTTCAAGTTTTTGCGCATGTAAAAAGCCATATCTAGGGCAAACGGATTTTTGTGAATTTCACATGGAATCCGAATCTGCAATAGGTACGGAAAATTGCAAATTCTTGTTCCAAAAAATTATTTTCTTGCGCATGGCGCACGTATGGAACTTTAAATTTAATGATAATTAACATTTTGAGCAGGAGCCTCAAATATCGGTCACCCTGTAAAGAACATCTAGATGATCCCACAAATACCGTATGATAGATTTTCCGCTCAAATCATCTGTAACATGACATTTTTTTTTAGATTGATTATTTTTTAAAGGATCGGATAAGTACCTACGGACATAATCAACTTTTATCCTGTTGAGGACCAGGAAATGCTTGTAATTTGTTTTTTTTTACTAATAATTGTAAGTCTCATTATTATAGGCTTGAAAGTTATGTATTGACAAAGTGGACAAATTAGATCAACAAATAGGTATTAGTTTAGAATTTTTTTTAACTGTGCGTTTGCTCCTAGTTACTACCATCTACATGCTGGACTCCTTGGAATCCCTCTGCTAGCTGCTTTTCTTATGATAACTTTCATCATTGCCCTGTCGATGATAATTCTTGTTGAGGTGCGCGAAGGTACTTACTCAAAGCAGATTATTGACAATAAGTTCAACAGAAAAATATATGTGGATACGGATATACCTATTATGATCATAAAAATCGATGATACGCAATGTATTGAATGCAACGTTATTATGTATTTTTGTCATACATTAATTTATGAGGCCTCAAATTTGTTAATATATATTTTTTAAATTTAACATTTCCAGAAAACTAACAGAACCGGTCTACTCATAACGTGTACTATGGCAATGATTGGGGAAGTCGCTAATTTATATATAGCCTGCTACTTCGGGGAAGAAATACTTTCATTGGTGAGTTTCAAATGTTTGTCATGAATAGTAAATTTTGATGTTTGACCAACACCTAATGATTGACAGGGCATTTGGCTTTGCTAGCGTAACGTCACGAAAAAAATGAAACGGCAAAGGAGGTGCCTGTTGTTTAGTCAGTGTCGAAATTTCGTAAAAATGGGGAGCATAAAAATGTCGTATAAATCGGGAGCTTTCCAACAATTGGAGAACGATTTCTGAACGACCAAAACTGACGGAGTTATATTTCCTTAGATAAGCTTCGATTTTAGATGATTACTGACGGAGATACGCTTTGATTTTAGATGATTAGATGATCAGCTCCTAGCAGCTTGTTATTTATTACAATCCAATGCGGTAAACCTCTCTGGGACTCCTGAGGACCAATGCCATGACCTGCTCCACCCTAATTAGTTGAGCGACCTATTTTCCCTCTTTTGTGCTACGAACTTTAAATTTGACAGAGTGCCTCTTGAGGACTGCTGGGTATGAATTATAACGTTACTGGGTACCGGCCTATTCCCTTCTGTCGTATTTGAGCAACGAGGCTCGAAAATACCCCACCCTCCTTTCTATCCATAGTAAGAGTAGTGCGGTGCAATTTTCAACACCTTTATGTTTGTATCATTATTGAATGATCCGTCGTGCGGGATGCCGCCATCCGTTTTTTTTTTTTTTTTTTTTTTTTTTTTTTTTTTTTTTTTTTTTTTAGTTATTTGAATATTCAGTTGTCCCGGATTTAATGATACGGCCTTACGGCTTATATTTCCTGGACTTGAGGGTATTGAGGACAACGAGGAGGCTGACCGCCTCGCCAAAAAGGCATCAGCGTCAAAATCTGTTGGCTCCAAGCCCCACCACGGTATTACAAAGAGTTTCACCGTCCAAGAAGTGAAGAAATGGGAAGACAGTATGAGAATTTCATACTGGCATTGCACTCCCAGGTTGAGTCAAGCCAAGCAGTACATTCGATTAAACAAGGAAAGAGCTCTGGCTCTTCTGTCCTTGAGCCGGAAGGATCCACACGATACTACTGGCTTACTCACTGGCCACTTCGGAGATTCCACCTGGGCAAGTGATGGACAGACACGTCGCTTCTGCGACGGCGAGACGGATATGGCAGAACATGTTCTCTACAATAATAATTGTCCCACTGTTGCACCTCAGTGACTTCGGCACTTCAGTCCCTCAAAGACTGCACAGTTGGATGACGATAGCCTCCTGCCCTTTCTACGAGAAGAGGCCCCAAGTCGTTTCCTCACTTATATATACGGATGGGGATAAAAGATCAGTCACAATAGATCCACGTGTGGTCTCAGCAACATGAGGCATTATCGTCAATTCCCCTAAAGTGGTGAGAAAAGGTGTGTGAGGGGAAACGCTACAAATTAGTATACAACAGTTTATATTTTCCTGTATAGATACCCATTCTGCGTATATCAAAGAGTTTCTATTAGCGTAAGATCCTGAATTGGTAGCGCGGTGTAATCGTTACTTGTTTGACTATCCTGCCTGTAAACCTACTTACGACTAGGTCAGTAATGGATGGCGACCTAAAGCTGAAATTTGGCAGGGAAAAGTCTACAAGTAAATTACCTGAAGTTTGTAGGTTGGCAGCGGCCCCGCAGTCAGCGTTGCACAGGTTCTGACTTCGGGTACAGGTTATGGTACGGCTGTAAATTCCTAATGGAAAAACTAATAATTTGGAAGGCCTGATGGCAGTTCGAAAGATGACTCTACTGTTCTCAAAAAGGATGTGAAAGAATTTCAATACGTATAGGTAACTGAATTTATTGTAAGAAATAACAACATACGGTGGGGTCGCGAAGGCGCAAAAGAAATGACAGAATTTATGTGATGAAAATGAATAAACGCGAATTACGGAAGTTACATGAACGGGGAGAGAAGCTACTAAGGTAAGTAAGAAGTAAGTAGGTAAGTATCAGATAATTGTAATGCAGAATGTTGTAAAATGTGGCACCAGAGTCGAGGGTTCAATGCTGGGTTCAGACGTTCGATGGTACGGGGGACAAGGGACGAGTCTTGGGGTCTATAATGTGGAGAGTTCTGGAATAAACGGGTATAACCCCTTTTGTGACTCTCGTATAGGAAGTGTGATGCACAAAGCCTGAGGGGCGCTATTACGCGAATGATATCGCTTAGATAAAGACAAGTAAGGCGGTTATGAGCGGATCACCACCGACATCTGGAATCTTTTTGGGAGGTGTGCCTAGGCGGTTATGGGCTGACCACCACCGTCATCTAGGATCTTTTAAGGAGAGAGAGAGAGCAAGGTAGGAGGAGAGAGGAGAGAGAGCTGGCTAGAGGAAGTGTCGAATGAAGGAAAAGGCGCAGGATCCGGGGTTTTATAGGAAAATGAGCCCTCCCCTTCCAATCCCCTGTTAGGGGTTGATGGTGGGGCTCCAGGTTGTGTCCCCTGGATCCTGTGGCTTGTCTCCCCACTCGTACCGTTTATTGAGAGCACTTAATATTTGCGGACAATGTTTGGCGAGAACTTAAGTTGTAAGGTGGAGTGGTTCCTGGAGGGACTCACGACAGAGGTCCCCCCAGTTCGAGCAAAAATTTGACACGGTGAGGGCTACGGTACAGATGGGGCCTGAAGGCAGAAAGGTACAGGGGGGCTGAAGGCCAAGGCAAACAGGGGTAGTGCTGAAGGCAAAGGGTTACAATGGGGCTGAGGGCGCGGTGCTTAATACTAGTAACATGGCGTGCTTACAGGCTAGGCAACAAGGAGCTTAAAACTAGGCAAGGTGTACAAGGGCTAGGGGTGGTGAAGCTATTTACAATGAGGGTGAGAAGTTTTACAATGAAGTGAGAATGAAGTGAGAATAGTTATAGGAGATGAAGGAGGCAGGTAAGTATTAGGGCTTATGCACAATTGGGGTGAGTATTTACATGGTGGTGGGTAGCATATGACTTAGAGGTAGTGGAGGGATGTACAATGATGAGGATTTACCTGGTAGTATAGTAAGCATTAGTTAGTAAATAGTTATAAGTGTTACATAGTAAGAATTAGTTAGTAATTAGTTATAGGTGATAATTGATATTATGTACAGTTTTTTACAGGAGGTATGTACAAATAGTGCCATATAAAATGGTTACGGGGTTTGGATGGATGGGGTGGGGTCACAATTCGGGGGGTGCACGGAAATCCGCCGTTTTTTAGGTGCGGTGATGGAATGAGTGTGGTTAGGGTGTGGAAGTGTGGATGGTAGGAGGTGTGATGGTGTTGAAGAATGGCAACACCCTCCAACAGTCTTTACGTCGGTGAAGACTGGTGGAGGGGCCCCTTCACCGCCAGGGTGGCGGTGAAGGGGTTGAGCTGTGGCGAGCCGGTACCCGGGACGTCGCGGAGAGCGGCGGCGACGTCGGGGTCCGGTGAGGGAGATGGAGGAGATGGGAGGTGTTGCAGGTGCGTGGGTGAGAGGGGTATTTGTGTGGTGAGGTTGTTCGGGGAGGACTGGGGTTGGTTTGCATCGGGCGAGGGGTACGGTGTGGGGCTTCCCGTCAATTAACAGGGTAGCCGTGGTGTGTGTGGAGCGGACGACCGGGAAGGGCCCGGCATAGAGGGGTTGAAATGTTTTGTGGATGCCGGGCTCCTTCAGGTACGTGTGAGTGGCGGTGTGGAATCGTTTTGGGTATGAGGTGTCATTGATGGGTGTGGTGTTGTGAAGTGGTTCCCTGTTAATTGACGGGGTGTTACCTGTGAGGAAGATGTCGCCGGGCAAGCGAAGGGGGTCTTTAAATGCCCGTTGAGCGGGGCTGGTGTTGTCTGAAGGACGGGCGGCGGTGCGGAGGCTTAAAAGCACGTATGGGAGTGTTTTGGTCCAGGAGGGGGATGTAGATGAGGTGGAGATAGCCTGTTTAAGGACGGAGTGCCACCGCTCTACATTCCCATTGGATTGAGGATGATAGGGAGTGGTGCGGATTTTTTGGATCCCGAGGGAACGGAGGAGATCGGAAAAGTGGGCGGACTCAAACTACCTCCCCTGATCGACCGTGATTGTCCGCGGACAGCCGTAGCGGCTGATCCAATTGTTGAGGAAGGCCGCGGCGACGGCGTCCGCGGTAATATGGGCGAGTGGGAGATCTAGGTGGATATGTTCCCACGGGAGGGAGTCGGGTAAGGTTTGAGGAGGAACATGGGGGTGAGCCGAGACCTTATACTGTTGGCACTTCTGGCACCCTAGAACCCAGTTACGGATATCTGTGTTCATGTGGGGCCAGAAGTACCGTGTTTTGATGAGGTTCAGGCTCGCCCGAATGCCGGGATGATGGAGGGAAAGGTAGTGTAGGAACAACTGCCGCCTGAGGTCTGGTGGGACGTAAGGGCGCGGTGAGTCGGCCGTTACATCGCACCAGAGATCGAGGGGCGGCAGCTGTTCCAATTTGGAGGCAGAAATGAGGTTGGAGAGTGTGGGGTCTGAATTTGGAAGTTGCTTGGATTTGAGGATGTGTGGGGAGGGGAAGGGCAGTAGTTCCGCCACCGGCGCGGGGGTGGGGCGGGAGAGGGCATCCGCCACGCAGTTGTCGGCCCCCGGCAAGTATCGAATATCGGTGGTAAACTGACCGATAAATTCGAGTTGCCGGAGGCGACGGGGCGAGGCGGATTTGCGATTTTGTAGTAATGCGTGAGTTAGGGGCTTATGGTCTGTAATGACAGAGAACTGCCGGCCCTCCACAAAGTCACGAAAGTGCTTGATGGCTTCGTGGATGGCCAGAAGTTCTCTGTCGAACGTTGAGTAATTTTTTTGAGTGGGGGAGAGAGTTTTTGAAAAAAAAAAAACAATTGGTTGGGGGGTGGCGCCAGTGTGCTGGTGTAAAACTGCCCCTATGACCCAATCAGAGGCGTCTGTGGTGATGGAAAGGGGTGCGTGGGGATCGGGGTGGGCAAGTAGAGCGGCGTCCGATAAGTCCTTTTTACAGGCATTAAAAGCGGAAGTTAATTCGGGGGACCAGGTGATGGGGCGATTATCGTTTTTTTTGGCTGGCTGGGGTATTGCATTTATGAGGGGTTGTTGGTGTTGGGCTGAGTGTTTCATGTGGCGGCGGTAAAAATTTAACATACCTAAAAAACGGCGGAGTTCCGTGACGGTATGGGGTTGGGGGAATTCCGTTATCGCCTTCACCTTGTCGGGTAGTGGCGTGATCCCGGCGGCTGAGACGACGTGTCCGAGGCAGTTGACCGCGGGTTGGGCGAGGACGCATTTTTCCGTGTTGACTTGGAGTCCTTCGGAGGAGAAGATGTGGAGAATTTGACGGAGATGTTCGAAATGTTCGTCCGGTGTACGGGAGGCTACCAATACATCATCCAAAAAACAAAACACAAATGGGAGGCCGCGTAAAATAGTATCCATATAGCGCTGCCATGTTTGGGCAGCGTTTCGCAGGCCAAATCCCATTTTCACATATTCGAAAACGCCGAACGGTGTGATAGTAGCCGTTTTCGGTATGTCGGGGGGATAAATGTTTATGTAGTGGAAAGCGCGTGAAATGTCGAGGGTGGAGAAAATTTTGGTGCCGTGGAGGTGGGACGAAAAGTCGCGGAGGTGGGGGACGTTGTAGAGGTCGGGGGTTGTTTTTGAGTTCAGGCAGCGGTAGTCGCCGCAGGGGCGGATGTCTCCGTTGGGCTTCTGCACAATATGGAGGGGGGGGGGGGCCCACGGAGAACTGGAAGGGCGGACGATGCCATCCGCGATGAGCCGGTCAAAATGTCCTCGCGCTTGTTGCAGCTGGCGGGGGTGATTTGCGGAGAGGGGGGGGCCCGTGGTTTCAATGTGGTGTTTGACGGACACTAGGTGGGAGGAGGGGCGGCGCTGGGGGCGGTAGTTGAGGAAGAGGGTTTCAAAACGGTTGGGGGGGTTCGGTATGGCGTTGATGGACCCGGGAATGGGCGTGTTGGAGGAGGGGTCTATCAGGCGCGCGTGTTTGACGTCGACCTGGAGGCCGAAGTATGCTAAGAAATCGGCCCCCAGGATCGCCTTCTCTACGTCCGCCACGGTAAAAATCCACTCGTATTTCGACCCGTTAAGGTGGACGACGAGTGGTAGTTCCCGTAGGAGGGAATGGTGGTACCGTTGGCGGCGTAGAGGGTATGACGGCGGCAGCGCGCCTGACGACGGAGTAGGGAGTTGAGGAAGATAGAGAGCGCCGCCCCTGTGTCCACCAGGAAGGGCACATTGGTCCGCCAGCATTTTATGAAGAGCCGTTGGTGGGCAGGGGTGGCGTGCGGCAGAACGGCGTTGGTTGGAGCGGAGGAGGGGGGTTGGCGGGCGGCCTCTGCGTAGGTTCGTGGGGTGGTTTTGGTAGACGTGGCGTCGGGGCGGAATTGCTGCGGTGATGGTGGGGAGGCGTCCCCTGTGAAGGAGACGCGGGGGGGTTTTGCGTTCCGTGGAGGGGGAATGGGCGTAGCAGCGTCGCAGCGAGGTGGGGCAGGGTGGTTGGCGGCCGTGGCGGCGGCGCCGGAGAGGGCGTTTGGTTTGACGTTCCGCGGTGGGGGAACGGGCGTTGTCGGGGAGTGGGTTGCGGCGGCGCAGCGAGGCGCAGCAGAGCGGTTGGCGGCCGTGGCGGCGGCGTAGGAGAGGTGGGGGTTGAGTTGCGCCCCGTCCAGGGTGGGGGAGTGGTTGTAGTGGCGGCGGAGACGCAGGCCGGGGGCGATGAGGTGGGCCCCCCCCCCCCCCCCGTGGGAGCGAGGGGGGGGCGTCGGTGTTTCCCTGCCCGGGGGTGAAGGAGCAGGGGGGTTGGCACTTGCGCGCCTCCCCACCGAAGTTGAAGTGGTAGAAACATCGGTGGGGAGGGTCGGCGGGAAGGTAGGCGGGTCGGGTCTGGCGTGTCGGGCGTGCGTCGGAGGCCCAGCGATCAGGAGAAACGTCGCGCCGTTGGTCCGGAAGTGGGGCGGGCCGGCGGTCGGCCGAGTTCGGGCGCCGGCGGTCCGTGGAAGGGGGTCGGCGGCGCTCCGTGGAGGGTGAACGGCGGAGCTCAGTGGAGGGGGGTCCACATCGGTCCGAGGAGAGGGGGCGCCGACGGTTGGGGAAATCTTCTCGTTGGCGATGGGTGGGTGCGGTGCGGGGGGTGCGAATTTCGCCGATGCATGCGGATGCGGCGAGATCGTGGACCGTGTCCGCGAGGCGTAGGAGGGCTTCGTCCGGGCCGTCGAGGTGGCTGTCGAGCGCCATTTGGATAGGGTGGGGGAGCGCACGTAGCCAGAAGGTTCGGGCGATGTCGGCGGTCATAATATCACGCAGCTGGTGTCGCAGGCGTCTGTAGAGGTGGGAGGGCTTCATGTCGCCGAGGTGCTGTGGTTGCGACAGGGCGGCGACTCTTGTGATTTTCGACGGCTGGTAGAGTGAGATGAGGCGGCCGCGGAGGTCGTCGTACGCAGCGGCGGCGTCGGGGGAGATGTCCGACGTCTGTAGGAGGATGTCGTACGGCAGTAGGGAGATGATGCGAGAGTAGCGGGTTTTCTGGCTGCGGATGCCGGCGGGCGAGAACGCTGCGTCAACCTGTAAAAACCACAGAGCAGGGTCGTGAGAATAGAAGGGTGGTAATGAGAGAGGGAATGACGCAGAGGCGGCCATGACGTCGGCGGCGGCCGCCGCAGCGGATCCGGGCGGTGAGAGGGAGGAGAATGGGTTCACGGCAGTGGTTGTCGTGTCCGACGCCGGGGCGGTGGGGGGCTGCAGTGTGGCCGGACGGAGGAGCGGAGGTGATTGAGTGTCCGGGTCCATGGTCCAGGTATGTCAAACTGAAACTTGAAATTCGAAATTTTCAATTTGAATATCAAATTCGAAATTCGCAAGATCGGGAGAGGTGGTGCGGCTGAGCGGAGATGTGAGAGGGTTGTGGTCTCCGGGCGAGTGGGCACTTGAAACTGCGAAGTTAAACTGAACTGAATTTGGAATTTGAATTTGAAATATGACTCAATTGACTGAATTTAAAATGTGACTAGACTGGGTTTGACACTTGAAATGGGAAGAGCCCACAAACATCTGGAATCCTTTTGGGAGGTGTGCCTAGGCGGTTATGGGCTGACCACCACCGTCATCTAGGATCTTTTAAGGAGAGAGAGAGAGAGAGCAAGGTAGGAGGAGAGAGGAGAGAGAGCTGGCTAGAGGAAGTGTCGAATGAAGGAAAAGGCGCAGGATCCGGGGTTTTATAGGAAAATGAGCCCTCCCCTTCCAATCCCTGTTAGGGGTTGATGGTGGGGCTCCAGGTTGTGTCCCCTGGATCCTGTGGCTTGTCTCCCCACTCGTACCGTTTATTGAGAGCACTTAATATTTGCGGACAATGTTTGGCGAGAACTTAAGTTGTAAGGTGGAGTGGTTCCTGGAGGGACTCACGACAGAGGTCCCCCCAGTTCGAGCAAAAATTTGACACGCTGAGGGCTACGGTACAGATGGGGCCTGAAGGCAGAAAGGTACAGGGGGGCTGAAGGCTTGCTCTTGCTCGACTGTTATAATAAATGTCCGAAATTGAAAGCCGTTTCCGTTGCCCAGTCCGCTCGTCTTCGTCACAGGGGTCAATCGTAGGATGGGGAAAAATAACTACAACTCTCTTCTGAACCAACACAACTACTCAACACCACTATCTCAATCTAACTCAAACTAAAGGAAATGAAACTGAATGGAAAGGAATGATCGCAAGTCTGTTCTCGGGTAGATCTCGGTGAACTGTGTGTCATGGTGTGGGGAGGGAGGGTATTTATAACCTTCCCCTCCATTGCGCGTAGGGGAGGCGCAGAAGGGCCTGGTTCCTTATGGTCCAACCGCCCGAGTCTAGGGGAAGAGACCGCCCGAGTCAAATTCGTGGGAAGCCTTTTTCAAGGGTGATAATTTGACTACAGCGGAATACCTACCTAGCCACGCACACACACACGCACACACACAACAAAAATGCCACCAAGTAAAATCCAATAGGTATTAGTTAATCTGATAGGTTATAATATTATGGATAAATACAATTTATTAGTGATGCATACAGCATACGTAGTTAATTATATTAGTAAATCCGACGGGAGGACTGTAAAAAATTGTTACGTCCAGCTTAAAAAGATTAAATTGACGGCAACGCATCAATGAGACAACGTTTATAAAAAATTGGTAATTTTATGTCAAAGAAAATTTGTATCGATTCTTAGAGAGCAATGTTGGATTCCAGACGATTTGGCTTTAGCAAAAATACAGGGGTAGAAGAAGCACATATAGACTAACATGTTGTGACCTGTATCCAATCCGCAATCAACACAAGGAAGGAGATATTGTTTTGCTAGACATCGCACGTTCGACGCCATTCATAGAGAGAAGCTCTTTGACAAAATGCAGGATTCGGCATTGCTCGCGAAAGCTTACTTAAAGAGTTATTTTTCAAACTATTTTGAGTAATGATAGATCATGATCTGACATGACGCCCTCATATAGACTACTGCTGTAATAAAATTAAAAAGTTCACTTACTGTGTTTACAGTACCTACCTATAAGAAAAATTCTATCGAAGGACAATCTGAAACTTGCTTACGTAAGCCTGTTATCCAGTATGGAATTTTAGTCTGGGGCGATACCTATCTCACAATCAATAAACTGATATTGAGGAAAACATCAAGTTTGCAAACTATGCTGTCCTTGCCCCGTAGGAACCCAAAGGAGTAGCATTTGATCATGCAAAGGTATTCTGTGTTATTCAGCGATACGTGAAGGTTTTACTCCTGTTTTCAATTTTCAATTCAATTCTTTATTCAAAAACATATCAAGTACATAATGAAGAATGAAAGTTGTACAGAATCATGCGAAAACCAAGTTCATGAATGGGCCCCTAAGGTCTTGACGACCCGTCCAGGGGCTGGTTGTCACTGAACTAGCTTATTAGTTTGGATCGATACTTTTAGCTGGAAACAATATATTTACAGAAAATATTCAACTTGAGTGGAAAGAAAAAAAAATTATATATGAATGGGTATGTAGCACCTATGCCATCCATATTCCAAGATAGTAATTACCTAACACATAACACAGTTACAATTACAAATCAAACCTATTCAAGAAGTCAGTGTGCAGTTTAGATTTGTGCATTTGAAGCAGGTATGCGCCTATTCTTTTTTTGAAGGAATTAGTCGACTGATCTGATTGTAAGGTAGTCGGAAGTGAGGCGTATATTGTGGGAGGCAGCCATGGAAATTGTCTTGTGAAAAAATCAGTGGTAGGGCGGGGAACTAGAATTTGACTACCCTCGCATGTTGCTCGGGTGACTCGCAAGACAATGCGGTGGGGTAGACATTTTTTAATCTTGTGGACACGAAGCAGGGAGCGTTAGACAAATATCAGTCTTGGTGGAAGAATATCAAATTTTTTAAAGAGATCATTGATTCGCGTTCGGGAATGCGACCGAGTGATGATCCGAATGAGGGAGTTGCACACAATATTGAGCGAGCGGAAGGTTTGGGCATATGCTCCGCCCCAGAATTCTATACCATATATTAGGATACTGTATACATATGCGTAATAAACCATCTTTAAATTACTTTTGGAGAGCCATTTTCGTAGTATACAGAAAAAGAAAAACGATTTCCTTATTCTCATTACTAGGGTCTCTATGTGCATCCTCCATTTTAGGTGCTGGTCTAGTTGGAGTCCTAGATATTTAATGTTATTGACTTGCTCAAGCTTAGTACAATTACATGTTCCATAATTTAAGCATGATGCTTTGTGGATTTTTAAATTGGTGGAATCAGGTTGACCTGCGGAGGTTATAGAGAAAGTAACGTAGTTGGTCTTAGAAATGTTCATTGTTAGGCTATTAATACAGAACCATTGGTGCATTTGAGTAAGAGTTTTACTTGCATCCTTGTGGACGTCCTCCCATGATTTATTTGTCAGTATTACTGCTACGTCATCAGCAAAGGCGACGAACTTGCCACATGTTTCTAAATTGAAGAGGTCATTTATGTACAGTAAAAACAGTATAGGACCTAGAACAGATCCTTGGGGTACTCCAAATCTAATAGGCAAGGAATTACTGCGTACTTCATTAAATTCCACACACTGACTTCTTTTGGAAAGATATGACGAGAACCACTGAACTGCTACTCCACCTAATCCAAGCCTATCTAGTTCATTTATCAACCTGCTTGTCTCAATGGAGTCGAATGCTTTCGTTAGATCAATGAAAACACTAAGCACATTATCCCCATCATTTAGTGCATTTGAAATTTCGTTAACTACTTCAGCAAGAGCGTCTTGAGTACTCCGATTCGGTCGAAAACCATACTGTGCAGGTGATAGTAAATTGTTAGTTTCCAGGTAATTCACAAGTTGCGATTTGATTATCTTCTCAAAGATTTTGGCAAAGTTTGAGAGCAATGAGATTGGTTGGTAATTTGACGGCGAAGACCTACATCCTTTTTTGTAAAGTGGTCGAACTACTGCGATTTTTAGTGAATCTGGAAAACAACCATTAAGTATGCTGAGGTTAATTATATGGGTCAATGGAGCACTAATATGTACTCCTAATGTTTTGATCAAGTTAGATGATATACCATCCCAGCCAGGGCTGGAGCCACCTCTGATTGACTGAATAGTTCTGAAAACTTCTTCAGTGCTGGTTAATCGTAGGCTCATCTTGCCAGTAGTTCTAGGGGGGAGGTTATGCATAGGATTGTGTTGTGATCGGCTGCTCCTCCACAACCCATGTACTGTTCATACATGTTGTATCTCAGAGTGGAGACCCCCCGACCCCCTCTGACCATGTCAGGGGCCTATAAAGAGCCAAGGGGCCAACCATTAAATAACCATTCTCAAGCTAACCACGGCCTCGTCTGTTACATCCTATATCACTTCACTGGTGACCATCCGACGTCGACAACGCCGCTCAGCGCCCGCCGTTCGACTGCGTAGAAGCACCGCCTCCGCAGCAACGCGCCCCACCACGCGCGGCCCCCACCGACGCCACAGCGGCGCCCCACTTTGACGCCCGCCTCGACGGCTATCGCAGCGCCTCCCGCTACTTCGCCCCACCATCCGATTCCTATATAAGGAAACGGACGCCGGCGCCTCGCACACTTCCTGCTGACACCTCAACGGACTGGCACCTTCGAAGAAAAAGACGATGACGGAGCAGAAACCGCAAAAAACTCCCGAAGCGAGTCCGCCATCGACCCTCAAGCTCCGGCCGTTCGACCCCGCATTTCCGCACGTCTGGTTCGCCCAGCTCGAGCTCATCCTCGCACACGAAGGCCTCACGACGCCACATGCGAAATTCGCCCGAGCCTTCCTCGCCCTCGAACCTCGACAAGCGGATCTCTGCGCCGACCTCAACCCCTCGGACGCCAACAGCTACCAGACGTTGAAAACCCGCCTTTTAGCTACACACGCACCTTCCAATGGTTCCCGGCTCACCGCCTTACTCCAACCGGCCTCCGACAACGAGCTACCGTCAGTCCTCGCTCGCCGACTCACCCGAGCACTCCCGGCTGACACACCGACCCCACTCGTCCGGCAGCTTTTCCTCCGCGCCCTCCCAGGGAGCATTCGCCTATACATAGCGGCGCGTGACGAACCCGACATCACGAAACTCGCTGCGCTCGCCGACCGCCTCATACCCTTCGCCCCGCCTCCTCGGGTGGCTACCGTCACCGAAGAGGTTGAAGAGATACAGAACAGATGACAACGGCGCCCGCCGACGCAGCCGACACCGAACACACGCCGCCCGACGACCACCCTATGCTTCTACCACCGCACATGGGGCCCCCGAGCGCAGAAATGCCGCAGCCCCTGCAGCTGGCGCACGAAACCGTCGGAAAACGCCAACGCACGGCACGACCAGCCGTAACGGCCGTGCGCAACCCACCAACCTCTCGGCTCTTCATCATATGCAAGCGAACCGCCCTACACTTCCTAGTTGACACCGGCTCCGACGTATCAATCGTCCCGAACACCCTGCTACGTCGAAAAACCACACGTCCAAGTGCTTTACGTGCCGCAAATGGCACCGAGATCAAGATGTACGGAACACACTCCGCCTCAGTACACCTACCTGATCTCCCTCCGTACGAATGGACCTTCACAGTCGCCGACGTATCGACACCGATCCTCGGCTCCGATTTTTTGACGTATCACAGCCTACTCGTCGACCTACCCAACGCCCGACTCATCAACGCGGCCACGGAGCGGTACATCACCGGTACAGTGGAACTCGTACCTCCGGGCCAATCAATTTGCACCACTACAACGAACGAGCCCCGCTTCCAAGCCCTCCTCGACGCCTACGAACCATCTGACACACCATGCGACGCGCCCGTGGAACATCATATTGTCACGAAACTGCCATGCGAAACTTCGCCGATTATCACCCGACCTTTACGCGAAAGCAAAGGCCCATTTCGGTGAACTACTAGCGGCGGGGGTCATCGAACCTTCGGAAGCACCGTGGTCAAGCCCGCTACACATCGTCCCGAAGCCCGACGGCGATATATGCCCCTTTGGGGACTACAGGGCACTGAATCGGCTCACAATACCGGATCGCTACACCGTCCCACACCTACACGACTTCACGACAGCCCTGTACAGGACCACCGTGTACAGCACGTTCGACCTCGCCCGCGCATTTTTCCACTGCAAAATCAGCGAACGCGACGTACCGAAAACGACGATCCTAACCCCCTTCGGCGCCTACCAATTCAAACGAATGAATTTCGGCTTACGAAACGCAGCGCAAACGTGGCAACGCTACATGGACCACGTCCTACGCAACCTACCTTTCGTCTACTGTTACCTTGATGACATACTGGTCGCCTCGGCGACCCCGTCTGAACACTACACCCACGTACGCACGCTCCTCGAGACCCTCGCCAAATACGGCCTACAAATCAATACAGCCAAATGCCAGCTCGCCCGACCGTCAGTCAAATATCTCGGCCATAACGTCTCAGCCGACGGGATCACACCCCTACCGGAACGCACGGCCCTCATCAAGAAATTCCCTCGACCTAACACCGTCCACGAGCTCCGAACATTCCTCGGCCTCATCAACTTCTATCACCGAGCCTTACCACGAGCCGCATCTACTCTTCGCCCCCTAGTGGAAATGATACCACCCGATGCCAAGAAAAAAGACAACCGCACGCTCACGTGGACCACCGACGCAGCTGACGCATTCGACCGCGCAAAACGCTTACTCGAAAGCTCCGTCACACTCGCCCATCCGGCCCCGACCCAACCACTCGTCCTACATACGGACTCATCGGATTTCGCCGTCGGCGCAGCGCTGCACTTCATCGACAAATCGCACCTACGCCCGCTGGGTTTTTTCTCACGCACACTCAACCCGGCTCAACGTAATTACAGCGCATTTGACCGCGAACTATTGGCTATATACCTCGCCATAGTGCATTTTCGCCAACAAATCGAAGGGCGCCCACTGACCGTATACACGGACCACAAGCCCCTAACGACCTCTCTTGCGACTCAATCCAATACAGCCCCGCCAACGAGACTTCGGCACCTTAGATTCATCTCCGAATTTACTATGGACATCCGGTACGCCGAGGGCCCAACGAACATCGTCGCCGACTATCTCTCTCGCCTACCACCGACGGCTAACACAACTGCTGCCCACGCAGTCGCGTACCATCGCACTCCCTTCACGATCCAACAACTCGCCGACGCACAGGCCGCCGATTACCACCTCACCACCATGACTCTCACGGCACACCGGATACAAGGCCACGACATCATGTGTGACGACACCGACGCCGCGCCCCGCCCCTACATCCCGACGCCGCTACGCCTCACCGTTTTCCGGCACCTACACGGGCTGACGCACCCAGGGATAAAAGCCACGACCGCCCTCATCCGAGCCCGATACTACTGGCCAATTATGACTTCATCAATCAGGCTATTCACGCGCGCCTGCCCGAGCTGCAACCAAGCAAAAACAACGCGCCACATCAGGGCCCCACTCGGCGAATTCCCCGACGCAGCGCCGCACGAACACGTCCACATAGACCTCTTCGGCCCACTACCACCGTCGGCAACGAAAAAATATATACTGTCGATGATCGACCGCGCCACCGGCTGGTTCGAATGCGCCCCCCTCTCGCCCATTTCAGCCGACGCAGTAATCACGGCCCTACACACACACTGGATCGCACGCTACGGCTCCCCTGCACACATAACCACCGACCAGGGCACACAGTTCACCTCCGCCGATTTTCACGAATACTGCACATCCATGGGCACGGAGGTCCATCACACGAACACATACCTCCCACAAGCGAACGGCCTAGTCGAGCGTTCTACACCGCGTCCTAAAGGACGCAATAATCGCCACTGCCACGTCCCGCACTTGGGCCACACAACTCAGCGGCCTCCTCCTCGGCCTACGAAACCGCCCGGGCCCCGACGGCTACTCGCCGGCTCAACGCCTCTTTTCGGCCACACCACGCCCCCCAGGGGATTTGTTCGCTCAGCCGCCACCGACAACCGTACCCCTCCGCACGAACGAGTCCTACCGCCACTACACTCAGTCTTACATGCCAACTACCATGCGCACAGCGACCCATGTGTACGTACGCGTCGACACACCACGGGGTAAACTAGAGCCACCCTACACCGGCCCACATCAAATACTAACGAACGACGGAAAAACAGTCACGTACCTCACGGACGACCGCCGCACGCCGTCAGTATCCATCGACCGATGTAAGCCGGCACCCCCACCTACGCACACCACGGACACCCCAACATGCCGCCGGACGCGTTGTTGGGGGCAGTGGGGGGGCCCCACAGCCGCGACTATAAAAATGCGCACCCACAACCAAAGTCAACCACTATACCGCCCAGCTTCTCCGCGACCTCGCCGTCAAGCCGTCACCACCGGCCCCGGCGAAGCGAAAGCCAACCCGGCCGCAGCCACCAGGACGATATGGCCCGATCCCCATCCGTCAGGCGATGGCCATCTCTCGAGCCGGCGCGATGCCCATCCACGCGCGGCCTCGGAACGACACAGCGCAGCAGCGCCCGCCACCCAACCAACAGCCACCGCCGGGCATCCCCCCGCTCACACCGCAGCCGTCAACAGCGACGCCAGGCACCCCGGTGCTGACCGTCACAACCCCACCACATCACACAGTCACACTGCAGCTCCCACCATACGCCGGCACCTGCAGCGACTGCTGCCTCCATGGGGTACGGCGACCCCAACAGCACACTGCCGGAGTGCAAGCCTCGCCAGACACGTGCACCAAGGCCACCTACGCTCGGGACTTGACAAAGGCCCTCCTCGCCACAACGGAACGCGGCACCCAAACCACCCCCCTCGGCACGTCACCCTCCGCCACGCCTACGGCACGGCCGACGTCGCCCACGCCGGCACCGCTGCCAACGCCGCAACGCCCCTGCCACCCGAAGCCCCACTACCGCACGGCCAGCATCCGCCACCGGCGCGACCTCTCACGCCAGCACCGGCGCCTCCACCACTAACCGGACACGCCCCACCGCCCCACGACAACGACCCACGCATCCACCCGGACAGCCACAATGAAACCAACGCAACCAGCACACGCACCTCCCACGCCCGGCAACCGCCACCGCAACAGAACAAAAATTTAACTAAATGCGTTACTTAAATTCTGGGGGGAGCAGTGTTGTGATCGGCTGCTCCTCCACAACCCATGTACTGTTCATACATGTTGTATCTCAGAGTGGGGACCCCCCCAACCCCCCTCTGACCATGTCAGGGGCCTATAAAGAGCCAAGGGGCCAACCATTAAATAACCATTCTCAAGCTAACCACGGCCTCGTCTGTTACTTCCTATATCACTACAGATTGTAATTGGGAAATCTTTCGTTCAGTTGCTGGCCAACTGATATGAAAAATTCATTGAGTCCTTCAGCTATTTGACTGGGATTTGTGGTTTCGGATCCATTGATACAAAGTTTTTCTATTTTGATAGATTCTACTTCCTTTCCTAGTGCCGTGTTAATAGTTTTCCAGAACTTGGCAGGATTCCCTGCTTTTTCAATTTCCGTTTTAAAATAGGAATTTTTCGTTCTTTCTATAATGATTTTGAGTTTGTTCCTATAATATCTAATATAGCTTTTTCGCAGTGATTCATCATTAGGGTTATTTTTGCTAAGCTTTGCCAGTTTATCGCGCTTATTGATAGAAGTCACTATGCCACTGGTAATCCAAGGTTTAAGTTTTCTCATTTTATGATTTTTGGATACAGCAGGTGAAGAGCATAAGTCTATACAATGACTGAAAATATTGAAAAACAAATCATATGCAACGTTGGTATCACTTTGATTATAGACATATGACCAGTCGATAGCCTGCATGATTGACTTCAGTTTATCATAATTAGTTACCTGGACATAGGTTACCTTTTGTTGCTTATCCTTACAAACACTCGGATCACCGGTTCTGAAAGCAATAGTTGAGTGGTCAGTAATGGATGAGTGCAATACAGCTGAAGCTGAGTGCTTAAAACCACTGGAAGGAGATTTAACCATAACGTGATCCAGACACGCTCTTTCCCTCGTAGGTACTTCAATCCAACTTATATATCCTAATCCTAGAAGAAAATCATAATACTCCGAAACAAGCGGATCATTACCAATGTTTAAAATGTTCATGTTGAAGTCGCCAATGAGGATGCTCGTATTTCTGCGGTTCAATTGTGTAAGTTGTGTTTTGAAGTCCGTGAGAAATGAAGAAACTGAGTCTGTGTGTGATCGATACAACCCAATCACAGTGAAATGTTTTTGATTAACGGAGAAGTCTAATTTAAGAGTCGATGCGCCGGTAATGAAGATTTCTGTTGCATCATCAATCTGAATGTCGTTCGCTACGTAGGCAATGACACCGCACGCTTTGTTGATGGTAGCGGAGGTCACTTTTAAGGAATAGCCGCGTACAGAAAATGCGCTGGCGTAGTCGCAGGCGGATGTGAACCAAATTTCAGTAAGGACGATAACCTTAGGTTTGTTTGTCATCTGGTCTAAGTACCTAAATTAAGAACTGATCCCAATTAGCTTTCATACTTCGGATGTTCAAAGACATTATGGTGAATTCTGATAGTGAGAAAAAATTATCTAAATCGTCAACATTATTGCATATATTATAGTAGTTTCAAGTCCACCGTCATTTTCTATAATTTCAAATGTCATAATTGGTTCTGTTAATAAGGCCAGAGATTGCGTTAATGTAGCTAGGGCAATTATTGTCACTCGCTGCATGATCATGTGGTAGACCGAATTTTTTGCAGTTTGCGCAGGATGGAGGTTGTTCACTCTTTGTGCAGTCCTTAGTTGAATGAGCCCCACTGCAGTGTCCACATGTTGGAGTGGTGTTTATACATGTTTTAGCAACATGATTGAAACCATAGCAATTGTAACAACGTGAAACTCGTATGAAATCCTCAACACGGCAGCAACTCCATCCAAGATATATTTTACCAAGGTCAAGTAGTTTTTTCCTCAAATCAGGCGACACCTCATTCACATGATGCGTGGTTATTTGATTCCTTTTACCGAATTTGAACGCAAAACTCAATTGTTCGTTTATGGTTTTTTCATCCAAACGGTTTAATCCAATAAGGCTTTGTTTGATCTCGTCCTGGGTCATTCCTGCAGGAACTCCGTACATTGCAAGTCGAGGAAGTCTTTTTTGAGGTCTGCTAACGTTCAGTCCAATGTCGTGAAATTTAGGGCATGCAAGTAGAGCGTTTAGATTTTCCTTATCGGCAGCCCGAAACATGAGTCCTTTCTCACCCAAATTCCTAATGCTGGTGATTTTTAAGCCCTGAGAGACCGGATCTATTGCAGTCTTTATGTCCCTTTTGATATCATCAGCCTTTTTTGTGCTATTTTTGTCAGACGGGAAAATCACTGCGCTGTTATCTGACTTTAAGGGCTTGTTAATTTTTTGTTAGTTTTTAGTACAGTGGCAAAGGAAGGCGTTTTTTCAACATCATCGTTTTGTAAAGTAGACACTATGTTCAAAATCGAGAGGGTGTTAGCTTCCAGAGTAGAAACGAGCGTTTCTTTACCTTCCTTAGCTTCTATGTACCTACTTGCCATACAACCCACTCAAATGAAGTCCCAAATCATTCACATATTGCACTATCGTCTTCATTATACTAGCCAATTGAGTAGTTTCCGATTTCCCTATTTTGTTCTTACTGTCCAAGCAGAATCTAAGAAATGTTTCTTCATTTTTATTAACGGCTTCACAAACCTTCCGTACGTACTCATCCATGTCCATTTTGCTTGGCGATCCCATTATTGGGCCACGCAATCACTTCACTGCACCGTAGTTATGAAAACAATCGCGCTCACTGTAGATGTTCTCGCTTAGACGGCTGAACGACAACTGACTGTTTTATCATAAACACCCACACATGATAATCAGCACAAGAATACCTCACTACCAAACTCGTTTTGTGACAGATGGAAACATTTTCGTGCATACTTTATAAATACAATCCATAGAAATCTAATTGAAAACATGAAATCGCACAAAACTATTTGAGAACAAAATATAAAACTGAAATTTTGTCGTGGATAGGGCAAGGCATAGACAGTATTGATAACTTGATAAATACTTGTATTAAGAAAATGTATTAGTTGTAAGTTATAATAACATAAGAATAATCATTATGTACCTGGAGAAGAAGGAATTTAGCGACGATACGGGAATCATAATGTCGAGCAACATGCGATAGGAACGAGGAGACTCAACTTTCCCTATGTTGTATTTTTACCTCCTAAATGCATCTAAATATTCTGAATAAAAATATTCTGTTCTATTCTATTGTTATTTCGTATCTTATGTTCAGTTTTGTGGATCTGGCAGTACAGCGTTTGATTTTATATTCTAGAGTGAAAAGCTGTTCGAGACAACTTACTCATTGAAATGGTTCAACATGAATCAGCGCAACAAGAAACTTATCATGTTATTTCAAGGCAGTGCAAGAGCCCCAATGGAGATTAAAGCCAGTTTAATATTCACCTGCAGCATGGACACATTTTCTTCAGTAAGTACGACTACAGGGACCAATTTTCGGTCATTACCGAAAATTCGGTAAAACCGTTAAATCCGTTGTATACGTTGACTGATGAAATTTTGTGTAGGTACCTATATTTTATACCAATTCGTCTCCGTCTGTATGTCGGCTTTGTAGCTGATCAATGCTGATCGACTTATCCTATTTGGATGAAGCCTGAGGAATAGGGCAGTTCAGCGTGGATTCTGAGATCTTCAGTACCTTGTGGCCAGGAGGGGGTGTCTGGTAGAGCTGGCAGGGAGAAATCTGTCGAATTCCGATAAAATAATTGCCTACCTAGATGGCTTGCTTCGACTGATGTGCGAAGGGTATGTCTTGAGAAACTCAGTGTGAAATCAAGAATGTCTCAATTATTGTAAAGTAACGGATCTGCCCCCATTTTGCGACTCTGGACCGCAGTCCAACCTTCTATAGGAACAAACAAACAAACAAATTGGCAGCACCACCTCACATCCTGCCATTTTATCGGATAACCTTCTGTGTCTATAGTAGGTAACAAAGTTTGTTCTCGACATGAGATTGGTGATCGTTTTGTAATTCGTGTCCCTCTAACTAGGAACTGTAATGAATATTTCTCTCGCAGCTGCTGGCTGGCTCGAACAGTTATCGAAACTAACCCCAAATCCCCAGGCTATGGCTCAGTTGAATTTTGATGACTTATGTAAAACTAAAACTAACTGGGGAGCGACCTGCTCCGTCCATCATCATTTCATCTGTTAATAACTTACTGCCTTAGAGTTACAGGGGTGTAATTGCGAGCCGAACAGTGTCAAAAGAATCAGCGTCATAGAGAAGTTATCAGTACAGGAAATGAAAGAATTCGCGGCGTTTTTTTTGGGGGGGGGGGGGGGGGTCTATTACAATAGCATGTTAAGTATATAATTATGTATGCCAGGGTTTGACGATATTATAACCAGTCTGAAGATATGCACATTTTATGTTTCAGATATGTAATTCAGCCTACTCCTACTTCAACATGTTGAGTGCAACTGCAAACTCTTCAAAGAAAACGGGTTAATAATGAGTTATAATAAGATTATTTCATTCCCTCACTATTTATTGCCAGTAGTAGATACCACCCTATCAACTTTATTCAGAATAAATCAAAGTTCTCGCAACTGTTTCACACTGCATTGTATATTATACTTCCCGATAAATTCGTGGACTTTTGTAAGCGGGGTGTCAGAAGTCAAGGATGGCAGTCGAGCCAGTTATGGATCGAGCCGTCTCACTAATCACTTACAATTACTCAGTAGATTAACAGATTACCTTAGAGACGAGGCTGTAAGACCTCTAGGGCCCCAAGGCTCGTGTACAATATTGAAATATCTATGCTGAAAAGTTGTGAATTACGAGTAAATCGAAGTATATCAGAGTGAAGAGTGGCTGACGGTCGTACCTACGTTACGTGCTACTCTCCGAAATTTGGAAGGTAAGTACTAAATTTACCTATTTTTTTTAAATCGTATACATGAGAATTGACGTGAATTACTGTAACTCGATGACAAGGATGCATTGTCAGTTCTCCTTATTCATGTTAAATAGCTTAATCAGAGGGCAACACTGTTAGACGCCCTCACTAGCTCACTCTGTATTGACCTATTGACGAGGTGTAATTTATTCTACTTATGCAAGAGTAACTCAGTTGTTGTGTTGTATGCTGTATCCCAAGAAGCTGTTAACTCATTGAAATACACGCGAATAAAAGGTAAATCATTATTGTATCAGATAACCCTTTTCATGAGCTCATTGGCGGAATCAATACCCTCTTGATTCCCCTGTGAGGTTGTGGGAAAGTAAGTAGATTAGGACTCCGAATGTTGAACATAACCTAGATTCATGTGAGGCCATCTCACCTGAAGCAGAGTGAATATGTTTATCTTGAAATACGATTCCGTCCTCCTCGTACTCCGTAAATCCAATCAGAAATAGTCGTAAAGAATCCTAGTTGACTGTAATCTGAGCTCTGACCATTTACTCTGTGGCATTCCAATGGAGTTTTAGAATTGGATCATTCGCGGGCATCGGTGACTGCCTAATCGGAAATCAGAATTTAGTTAGGGATCCCACTAATCCGAAAGTGTTCTAAGCCCGGCATACACTAAAATCAGAAATCCCTTGATCCGTAATCAGTAACCCGAAGTCCATCGATAATCCGAACTCAGTAGGTAGGTCAGAAGTCAGAGATGACCATGTCGAAACAGTAAAGGAGGACAGGACTAATCAGTAATCAGGAGAAAATGATGGGAAAGAGACTTGGAAGTGAAATGGCAATAAATCCGATGAAAACCATGTAATTTGACTGATAGATACTTAGACAGAAATCTTGAATTTATCTAGTAATTGCCCAGTCAGAATTGGGAAAAATGCGTCGCCATTTTGCTTAGCCAAAAGGGATCTTCGAGAGAGCGGAGTGGTGTGGTGGTTAGACTGGCCGCCTCGATGGCTCTGCTGCATGGAGAGGTGCAAAGAGGATAGAATATGAATCTGGTAGGTACTGGTAGGTAGGCTACTCCGACCAGTTTTAACCTGACCCTTCAGGTTTTTGCGATGGGACCCCCCGCCGAAAAACGACAGTAAAAAGTGAGACCAAATAGTGACATCAAATAGTGAGACCAAATAGTGAGACCAAATAGTGAGACCAAATAGTGAGACCAAATAGTGAGACCAAATAGTGAGATGAAAGTAGCGCGAAATTTTCTTATGATTTTCACTTACAACCTAGTAGTTGCTAGGGAAATGAAACTTCATTCATTTTCATCGCACAAAAATCGATTTCCATTCGTTGGAAAGCTCTTGATTTATCACGCATTTATTTCGTATTTGTTCTTGGTATTTATTTCCTAGTTTCATAATATAACTATATAAATGGATGTTATAAATCGATAGTAAACAATGACGCTTGTTTGACCAAATAGTGAGATAAAAGTAGCGCAAAATTTCCTTATGATAGTAAACAATGACGCTTGTTTGACCAAATAGTGAGATAAAAGTAGCGCGAAATTTTCTTATGATTTTCACGTACCTACAACCAAGTAGTTGCTAGGGAAATGAAACTTCTTTTATTTTCATCGGACAAAAATCGATTTCCATTCGTTGGAAAGCTCTTGATTTATCACGCATTTATTTCGTATTTGTTCTTGGTATTTATTTCCTAGTTTCATAATATAACTATATAAATGGATCTTATAAATCGATAGTAAACAATGACGCTTGTTTGGTTGTCACTTGGTTGTTTCGATGTGTATTAGCGTGGCTAAAGCTTATATAATACAGCGAGGGGGACAAAAACCTGAAGGGTCAGGTACACCACATTTTAGCCGTCAGGCTTTAAGCGGAAGTCATCCGGGGGTGCAGGGGGCGAAGCCCCCGCCGAGGCGCCCAGCGCCGAGTTTTGTTGTCCTTTTCACTGGAAAACTCTGAAATCAGGTTGGAAACTCAGGAAGGTCAGGTGAGATGAGCAGACTTATATTTATGTATAACCCACTTGTAATTCACAGGATAAACAGCCGACTTAGGGTAAAGGGAAGTTATCTATTTGGTAATACCAAGGGGATACTTGGTTATTTACCTGGTACTTAGATTTAATTAATATTGATGACTACTTAGATCACTATCTACTCGGTGGCTGGTTTCAGGATACTCATCCGGATGAGCTTTCCTGGTGGATCGGATGACGAGGTACTCGCAGAGTTGTACAAGTGTTATGACGAACCCTTCAGTACCAATGTCCTTGGCTTCTGATAGTTCTAGCTTTGCGAGACTGTAAGAGGGCTCGTCGCACCACAATGACCAAAAGGCCAGATTAGTTGATAAGAATCTATTCAACCAAGAATTTCAGAGACCCGTTTATGAAAATCAGTTATGGAAATCAGATAATATGAATAGACCCAGTTGACAGAAATCAAACCAGTTGCATTGGAACTCTGCTTCACATAATTAAAATCATGAAGTGGATCAATAATAATAATCTGAAATACCAAAATGGAAGAAAATTAGAGCTTAAATAAATAGATAAACAGATGGAAGGAATCACACAGTGAACCAGTTCAATCTGTCAATATTACTGTCTAATATCAAAATTGGTAATCCTAACGTATATGTTGCAGATGAATGAGAAGAACACTAATAGTAATCCGGATGACTCAGACATGCCTATTTGTAATCAGACACCTACTCAGAATTCAGAAGAACAAGACTCAGTAAATGCCAGAGAAACTGAAACTGCACCTCGTACGTTCGAGGAAATGAATCAGATTCTGATAAGAGATTTTCAAGCAGCCTTGGATCAGGTGATGAAAGAGTTTCTGAGTCGCAACGACCTACTCTTTACATCCTACATGAAAAACCTGAATAAACAGAGAAGGAACTCCGAAAAATCATTGGTAGATAAACCAGAGACTTCTACTTTTGAGCAAGAGGCTGGCAGGGCAGCAGGCAACTCTGAATCAGACAAAACAAAGAGCACCTCTTGGGCAGAAGACGTCGAAGCTGAGGAAATCGCGCAGGAGGAGAGGAAGAGGTCGTGGATGAATGAACACCGGAACAGTGTCTCGACTGAACAAATACCTCCTAATCAGAAATCAGGCACAGACACAGGTTGCCCTCCTTTGTCCTTGATGCCAGCACCCAAAGCAGTTAAGAAATCTCCTCCCCACACGAGATCAGAAGAAACAGAGAATGTTGAGGACAATGTTCCTGAGAAAAGACTCCGTCAGGAGCAGTATTCAGAGGTGATGGCAAGCCCAAGAAGAGAACTCAGAATTAAACTACAAAATGGGGACAACAAATTAAGGCCAAATTCTGATTATACACTCTGGCTGACCCAGTTACGCATAACCCTAAGAGAAAATGATATGTTGTTCTTAATTGATGACTCAGTGGAGCCCCTGGAGCAGTACACTGAACAAGAACGAATCAGACTCAGAAATCATCTCCATGCGTACCTGATGTCAAATCTAGATCCAAGCTACCAGCGTCCGATTAATGAACTTAACGACCCAGTACAAATACTAAATCAGCTTAGAGACATAATCAGACCGGCCACTATCCACCATGAACATGCTCTCCACCAAGAACTCGACAGAATATCCTTTAATCCGAGACAAGAGTCGGCAGTTGAATTTATTGCCAGGTTCAATGAGCTAGTCAATCAGCTAAGGGCATGTCCCCGAGTAACATATGACTTATCAGCCGAAAAATCTGCATTCTTGATGGCTGTAGCTGAGGCTTGCCCGGAACTTGAGTCAATCGAAACAATGACTCCAGCTCCAGGCAGATCAATGAGAGAACTCAGAGACCTTTTGACCATATTTACAGAAATCTGGCTTGTAGAACACGGAATGCAGCTGTTACTGCCCACAATAAGGAGAAATTGATGATCCAAAATCAGAGAAAAGACTCAGGAAAACAGTTTGTGTCCAGATTGCCAAGTAATGTATGCAAAATCTGTGGTCTGCAGAATCGTGAGACAAAAGATTGCAAAATTGGTGTCCCTGTGTGCTACCGCTGCCACAAACAGGGTCACATAGCCAAGAATTGTCCTGTTGAGTCACAGGAGGCTGCGAGCTCACAGCACTCCCGGGTCTCTGGCTCGAGACAAACAAGTACTCCGTCACCAAATCGCAATCCTACTCAGTCGAACAACTCTGCACACCCTTGGCAATCGATGCGGACAAAACATCGCTCCCCAACTCCAAAACGTACTGGGAAAATTTCGAAAAGATCAACTCAGACACAACCAATGAGAGGAAGACGGCTGATGTCCTTCTCTCAGTTTAAACGAGAATCGAGAGAGAGAGTGAAATCAGGACGGACCCCATTGTTTCTTATCTGTTACGACTCTGATGATGAAGATTATATCTTCGCTATGGAAGGAGAAGAAGAAGATGAGATTGTCGCCTTAACCCGAACCAAAAGACATCCCAAATCAGATGATTGAGATGAAGAATCAGGAGGCTCGTCGCGTCACTCAGCAGCAATGCTGAATTTTGAAGGTAATAATTCTGACAGTAATTACTTACATTTTGTAGCTGACTCTGGAGCAACTAACAATGTCGTGAATGATAGTTCAGTATTGATTAATGTTAAATAATTGGTGAAACCAAAGTACATTACGTGTGCTAATCGGAATTCAGATGCAGATATGGTTGTTCGCCAAAAGGGAGACATTGTGGTCCTCAATGAGCACAATGGCACCTATAGCTTTCTGCAAAATGTATTGTTTGTTCCAGACCTCGTAGAAAATCTATTTTCATTAAGATGACAAGTTAGTGACTCAGTTAATGCTAGATTCAGCAGTCAGGGTATTGACTTGGTAGACACCACCAATGGTGACATTATAAAATCAGGGAAATTTGATGGCCAGTTCTGGTGACTTTCGTTTAGACTTCCACTGGCTAACTGTTCACGCTCAGAGAGAGACTCCATTCTGTTGGAACTGTCCAAACACATGGACCTTCGACGTAAGTCGACCCTGTCTCTCACTGAGTGTGCAGCCCATGCTGCTGGTCTTACCTCTACTCCGCAGCCATCCACTTCCACTGTCCCTCTTCATAACCCGCGGTCTGTCATCTTAGGGGGGAGTCCTCCTCAGTCACACCTTGGGTTAGGGGGGAGAAAAAGAGTGAGATTTATGGAAGTCGGACCAGATGCTGCCAACAACATTTCATCAAGCACTCTGAGAGATAACCCTGGGTCAATGTGGCATTACCGACTGAACCATGCCAGCAAACGATATTTAGAGCACGCATCAAAAACAATTCTAGGGCTTGAGAAAGTTAAATTTGAAAACGATATCCTAGACTGTAGTTCATGTAAACTAGCAAAAGCAAAACGTAAACTGTGTAACAAGAAGAGAACCCGTACAAACATAGTTTTTCATAGACTGTATAGTGACTTATTAGGCCCAATAAAACCGTTAGCAGTAGGCACCGGCAGCAAATACATTCTAACATTATTTACTGATGATGCCACTAGATATGTATTTGCATATGAAATTGCCAACAAGACCCAGGTACACCTGGCTTTAGCCAGCTGCCTGGAAGAGGTCAGAAAGATCAAGGGTGTCCATGCTCAAGTTGTTGAGGTTCGTACTGTTGGGGGTCTAGAGTATAAAACTGCGCAAATGAAGACATTGCTGGAAAAGGAGAAAATTAATTTAACTGTGTGTGAGCCATCAACACCGCAGCATAATGCTGCCTCAGAGCGTCTGAATTTAGAACTAGAAGACAAAATCCGTGTGAGTCTTGTGTCTTGGGGCATTCCCCATGGGTACTGGACTTATGCACTTAGGAATGTGGTTCACATACATAACAGAACTCCGAACAGTTCCAATGACTTTGTGACTCCGTTTGAGTTAGTTCATGATAGACCACCTGTGATAGACTATATTAGACGTTTTGGATGTGAGGCTTATGCTCTAGATAATCATGTTAGATTTAGAAATAAATTTGCTCCTAGAGCACAACTGACATATCTACTAGAGTGCAATGAAACTGGATATACCCTGCTTCATAATGAAAAAAGAACAATAATCCGTACGAAACATGTAGACTTTGTAGAATCTCGAGTATATGCCGATCGACCTATCCTGTGTAATGAAATTCCAATTGATGAACCTTTGGAGTTTCAAATCTTTGAACCAACAGTTGAAGCAGACAATCAGAGTGAATCCAAAAACTCCACTCAGAACGACAAAATCGATGATACTCAGGAAAAACCTGAAAATGCTATAATGGGAACTCCTGATGAACCCCTTACTCAGAATCAAATAACACCCCAAATAAAAGAGATATTTATAGGTGGTAACAACGAATTAGACTTTGTGGAGCAGGTGGAGGACAGTGAGGAAGACAGCCTAGCCTGCTTAATAGATTCTGAGGTAGCTGAACTAGATAGAGAACCCCAATCTTACTCTGAGGCTATCAGAAGTCCTGACTCCGAAAAGTGGATTGAAGCAATCAATGAAGAACTTGATGCTTTAACTCGCTGTAAGACCTGGAAAATTGTTCCTCGAAATCATGTTCCTCAAAGTATGAAAATAGTTAAAGCAAGATGGGTAAATAAACAAAAGTCAGAAGCTAATGGGAAAATCAGGTATAGAAGTAGACTTGTTGCAAAGGGATTTGCTGACAGTAATTCATATGAAATTTCAGAAATCTATGCCCCTGTTGCAAGACTGGCGGATGTTAGATTTATGCTAATAGTAGCGAACAAATTTGGCTTGAAACTTAATCAGTTGGATGTGAAAACCGCTTTCCTGAATGGATATTTTGAGAAAGTAGTTTATATGGAAATTCCGGATGGTCTTACCGAATTTTTGGGAGAATCTGAACAATTCAAAGAGAATGTATGTGAACTGCACCGAGCGCTGTACGGGCTAAAAGTTTCACCCAAACGATGGTTCATTAGGTTCAGAGATACTATGATTGAGATGGGATTCAAACCGTATGATTTTCAACCTTGTTTATTTCTTTGGTGGGACGGTGTCAAATTCGTTCTACTTCTACTGTATGTTGATGACATTTTGTTCATTTCAAACTGTTCATGTAAAGTCGTAGAAATTAAGACCCAGCTGAAACATTATTTTGAAATAACTGACCTAGGAGAACCACAAAAATTCCTTGGTATGGAAATTAATCAGGATAGATCGAAAGGTGTGACGTATCTCAGTCAAAGTCGACATATAAGAGCTATGGTTGACAAATTTAGTGTTACAAAGTCTGAATCAGTACACACTCCCATGCTGTCAGAAGAAGAGAGAAAAAGGAGATCAAAAGCTAAACCTGATTATGACCCTGAATCATTTAATCCTGACTCCATTCCGTTTCGTCAGGCCATCGGTACACTGATGTACCTACAGAACTGTACTCGGCCTGACACGTCATATGCCACTAATATATTAAGTCGGCGACAGTCAAATTACTCCGCAGAAGACTGGGAAGATCTAATGCGAATAATGAAATATCTATTTAATACAGTTAACCTAGGACTCCGCTTTGAAGGAAAGAGAGATGACATTGAATGTTATGTGGATGCTTCCCTGGGGCTGAATGATGAGGAGGGTCACTCAACCACAGGATTTGTGATCAAACTATTTGGAGACCCCGTTATGTGGCGAACCAAACGACAGAATCATGTAGCACTCTCCTCTGCTGAAAGTGAGTATGTGGCAATGAGTGATGCTTGTCGTGATTCAGCCTCACTCAGAGCTATGTGTAAAACTCTGCTCCTGAAAAATTTGACTCCGATAGTCTTTGAAGACAATAAATCTGCTATGAAACGATCAGAAAAGGAAGAGGTTTCTTCCCTTAGACACTTAGTACGACTCAGCTATCACTTTGTCAGAGAAGAAATGAGAGATGGAAACATTGAACTCCGATGGATTAGCACTAACGAGCAAATTGGTGATTTCTTCACTAAAGCTCTTCCACGTGCAAAATTTGTAGCATTTCGTAACAAACTTGTTAAATTCTTTACTAATCAGTGATCTATGTTTCAGGCCGGCTGACGTGAGTCATGACTCCGAGTGAGATGCAAACGAGACTTGAATAACCAACTCAGAGTTAGGTAACAAACTCAGAATGACTCAGAACAAAAGGGTGTATTTACTAAATATTTTAAATGTATGTACCTACTGAATCAGAGAGAACCCTTCAGGTAGTTGGTGTGTTAGTAAAATTATTTTTGTATACAAGTCAAACTGCCAATGGGGGGGAGTGACAAGGATGCATTGTCAGTTCTCCTTATTCATGTTAAATAGCTTAATCAGAGGGCAACACTGTTAGACGCCCTCAATAGCTCACTCTGTATTGACGAGGTGTAATTTATTCTACTTATGCAAGAGTAACTCAGTTGTTGTGTTGTATGCTGTATCCCAAGAAGCTGTTAACTCATTGAAATACACAAGAATAAAAGGTAAATCATTATTGTATCAAATAACCCTTTTCACTCGACATTAACACGGAGGTACCAATAACGATATAGAGAGGAAGATCGTCTATATAAAAATCTATAGGGTCTAGGCACCAGTGGTGGACACTTTAGCGCCAGTTTCGGGTTAAAACGCCCATAACTAATGTTAATGATCTGTTTTTCATATTCCAACCAAATTTTCTGTTTCCTCTGAATCGCCTTCACAAATTAATAGTGAAAAACTAGGGTTCTGTGCAAATACTAAAAACTGATGACTGGCTCCTTATCTCTGCATTTTCCGCCTCCACTGGCACCTTGGCTTGGTCACTACACGAATTTGAGGTTAGCAACTGCAGATATTACGGTACAGATCAGCGCCAGATTCAAAATTCAACTGCTCCTGAATTCAAAAATTTGCAGTTGTGACTATCCACCACTGTGGTAGTGTCCACCACTGGTGCCTTTAGCCCACATCGTTGCAGAAGAATTAGTCTCTTTTTTTTTCTTTTTTTTTAATTACATTAAATAGGTAATAATGTTCGCATTTTGACTTCTGCCTACATATTCGATTCCAAGTGCCAATTATAATATCTCTTCAGCGCTTCACCAAGTATTTTAAATATTAATAGTCATAGGCTGCTAGCAAGCAATTCAGTAGAGATAGAGTTTTACCCACTTAACAGAAAATGTACTTAAAATGTTGAACCCATTACAATGACGTCTTTCATTCGAAAATTCGCTATAAACGAAAGGCCGTGGACTAGTTCGCTATTAAAAACCCAAGCGTTTTTACGAACGTAATTTAGGTATTGTATTTCTTTTTTTCTGCACTACTTATTTATATAGATATTATTGATTTATTCTTCCAAATGGAAGACGAAGAATTTTTGCAGTTCGGGAAGCAAATATGGAGTGTAGTCGGGCGGAGGAACTAAAGGGTGGGGCAAGGGAAAGAAAAAGCTCTAGCGTCTTCAGGTCACGTACAGCCTACTACCCCTTTATCAAGATTTTATTGACCAGCACAAGACAATTTACGGTTGTCATTTGTTGAATTTTCATGAAATACAAATGCAAAGAATATTTGCTGTATTGTACCTTGATTGTATTCATTTGAGACCTGACGGCACTCATTTGGTGATTTAATGGAACTGATTTGGAAAAGGGATTGACACAGTCGAATGCTGGTTAAAATCGATTAACTGAACCTACAACGCGTACGACCCCGGCTAATGACGCAGTGCAACGATGTTGCCGTCAACTGCACCAAATTCGATGCAACGTTAGTGCACATAGTCATATAAATTTGATTTTTCGAAATGTTGCGAACATGTTTATGTACATCTGTAACTGGTACCTGTGTATTATCTGTCCGTGCGAATCAATAAACAATACGACTTTACTCATTATGCACAGAATAGAGAAACTAGAACGGCCTGGCGTGTCTAGACCAGAATCAACAGAGAGCAGCATGTATCTACCATTCAAAACACTCTTCGCCTTTATCAGTAATTCGGATCATATTTTTGCCGAAGAGCGTTCCACTCTTCCTCCATATTCACCAGTATTGTGAAGCAGCAAGAGTGACGCGTTACAGCAAGAGTAGTGATTAGTCGAGTCAGATGAAAATGGAATACAAAAAGTGCATACATACTTAAAGACAAGGAATTGCGACGTGCCATGCGGTAACAACGTTCGGCAAGTCGGATTCCGACATGGTGACGAAGACGAAAATTAGATTCTGCCCGCTTATCGAGGGAAAATGACTAGGGGTTGCTGAGAGTAGAGAAACCTGTGGATAAAAGCTATTGAAAGTCAAATGTACATTTTCCCCTGGAGGTAACGGGTTCCGTAGCGAGACGTTACTTTTCTATGGAAGAGGGTCGCTCGTACGGAAAATGTAAGAACGACCTGCATTGAAATGTCCTTCGCCTCTGAATATGTTGGAAAGGGATGAAAAAAGTGGTACAGGATAGATATTGTCGTTCTCCTTTCTCTCCCAATAACTGTAACATTCAAAAGGCCGTTACCATAACTCACTGACTGTAATAGCTTCGGTGCGTGTCCATAGGTGTATCCTAGCATAATTTGCTTCGTCTTGTATCGGTTCTCCCAGTCTTAGATTACACTTCTTGGTTGAATATTTCAATAATGCCCCATATCCCACTCCCCGAACATCGCGTGGCTGACTCATCCATACCGACAGATCGTAAAAACGTCGGAGCCGTCGATCCTCGATTTTCTAGGTTCCGCAAGCCGAACATCGTCATTTTTTTATACAGGTGGACTATCAAACCACGAGCATACCATATAAACCAATAAGAGTCCAAGCGGTCGAAGGAAGTGAGGAAGGCCCAATAAACGAACAACCAAAAACTCAATGAGAAATTCTAAATATTTTAATTTTCCTCAATAAATCAGGTTATCCTTCCATGATAATCCTTATACGATACATGTAGTTCTGTAAATTGTTATACAATATAATGTAATCAGCTTATGATATCCTGTCCTAATGACATATCTACATAAATTCCCTAAGTATTTGTGTAGATACCCTAAGGTAACTCGCTAGTTACGAAGCAGGCATTCAGCATTCTTAGGTTAATATAATTTGCAACACACAAGCACACTTATGGTTAGAAAAAAAAGCTGAACCCCTATTATGAAGAACATTCGACTTCAGTAAATCGCAAGCGATACAATATTATACCTAATTTTGAAAATAACCCATTCTCGATGTAGGTATACCCTATTACCCATGTAGGTAGGTACACACATCTATGTACATTGCAGCTGGATCCCACTATATCAAGTTGAGATCTTTCGAAACAACAACTTATCGGAAAGCAATGAGCTTCGGCTTCATTTCGAACATGTTGTCATCTCTCCTGTCCTTGAATGATTCAAAATATATTTCTGATTTTCCGGATTAGCAAACTTATATACACTCACACGTTTTATAGAATAAAGATAAATAGATCTAAACAGGCCCTCACACCTAGGATTGTTGTTGGATTACCCACATCTACGTTTTTTGATGTTGCAGTTGTAGAAGAACCACAACATAACTTGCAACTGCAGCCGCTATCTGAAAGGTAAAGGCGCTCATGCTTTCATTCAAGTTACATTTTCTAGTGGGCCACTAAGCCCTCGTACGTATTTTAAAGTTGTTGTTTAGAAAGTGCGATGAGACTACGTAACTTACACCATGCAACAGCGGCAAGTCCAATTTGAAAACTCCATAAGCGGAAAATTCCACCGGTCTCCTTGTGTATAAATGTAGTTTTAGTCTTTCCTGAAAATGAAAGCGTTTGCTCGTTGATCAAAAATGTGTGACGGAGAAAATGATAGTGTAGGTCGATCTGTGTATTCAAACAAGCATAGGAAGGTAGCCAAAAGTGTGAACCTTGCTCAACTTGCAGTTACTTCAGTTACGAATACATTCATCGATGAATGCAACTATGAATCAGAGCCTAAGTTAAAAAAATAATTACAAGTATACCAACGGTGGTGACATAGATAAAGAAAAAATAAATTACACCGTTGTATATCTAACAGTTATACGAGGGATCAAGACAATATTTTATAGCTGAAATCTACTAGATTAGGATAATATAGGTATTGCTCGATTATGCTCAAACAGAAAACTGTGATCTAAGCGGAAGGGGTGTCTACACAGGAAAATAATAAACCGTTTCGTAATAATTTGCAGAGTTTTTACCTACCTATTTGATGAGAGGTAAAAGTTTGTTGTTCACGGCCAAGCTAACCATCGAATTATATGAAAAATTGGGAATATGTGTTATTTTGTTGATAGGTACTTTTTTAATTTGAACAAACGTTACGCTTTATGAGAAAAAACAATTACTAATTAATTATAGATGGGAAATATGATGGCCTGGCTGGCTCCAGTATACTCGATTTAGAGCTCTCTTGGAGGAAGCACGAGGGTAGGTGTTGACACACTACTTATTATTGCATTTTCGGATTCTACTCACCTTGAAATCGAAACCATCAAGTTTTGAGGGGGTTAAAAAAATTGTTTATGCTCGATTCCAAAGGTTCATTATTGAAAAATAAAATAAACCAAAAATCTAGTTACCAACACAAATGTTTGGTATTCAGTAGGTAATTATTTCTTTTCTTTGAACGTTCGTAATAGAGTACCAGTCAAGTGGAGATGAAATAACGCTTTTTTCGAGTGAAAGATGAGAAGTCAGAGTATCTAAGCATGTTATACAAAGTTACTTGCGTTTTGTATCAACAATTCCGTTTCATCTTCTATACACAACTCGTATAGCCTCTCGTAAATCTGAAATGACTGAAAAAAAATTGTTTTAGTGTGATTTTCAAGCAGAGGAGCTGGGTTGTTTGGATGTATCGGATGAGTAAAGCAATAAAGTATAGAAGATGTATGAATGGGAAATGTAAATCACCATGATGTGTAACATTATCTTTTATGCAACAAAAAATGCAATGACACGAGAAATACGTATGTATCTGCGACAGTGGGATTATCGCTGTTACTTTAGTAGGTACATAGCAGGTACTTACTTTTTTCGCCGCATAAGTACACGGTAAAACCATTTCTGCCGTCATTGAAATGGAACTTATAATGGAAAAACATCTCATTATATTGAAAGATCCGTTTATGACTCCCAAATAAATATATGAAAAACTGTAAAACATAGTTGACGGGAAAGTCACCAGAGCTTGAACGGAGTACGCTTCATTGATGATTTCCGAGTTTAAGATGAGGGACCAGTGAGTTTCCACAGTCAACTCGATCTTCTTCACAAGAAACAAGTCTTTCTTGCGTGAGGCTGTCTTATCTAAGTACTCGTTCAGTAAAGAAAGCCTCGTGTTAATTTCACCTACCAACGAATAGAACTGAGATAGTTGAATTAGAAGCATGCAAACATTTACAACCCCAAGACCGTGGAATATCTGTAGCACAGGGGAATAGCCCGACAGCTCGAATAACTCTATGACACGCATTAATAATTGGTAGAATAATACAACCATTTGCAATTTTGTGAACTTATCATCGGGGGTAACACCTAACGTGTTTAATTGCGAATCAATAACGTCGAACTCGGATCGAATTTTTTTTATCAAGTTGGCGTTTTTTATTGACATTACCACAAAAGTCACATTCGTAAGGGAAAGAAAAGCTCTGCGGTACCACTTTACCCAGCTAGAAAATTTGTACTCGGCAGGCCTTACAAGGAGCCAACAAATAGGAACAGCCAATATTACAACTGAAAAGACTAGTTTTATGATGATGTTTAAGTACATCCTAGTCCCATGGACGCGCAACATGGTTTCCCTGTAAGAACTGAGGAGTGAAATATAAAGCTGATGATTGGGAGATGGAGCTGCTTACTTCTATTTGATGGGACTAATCTCATATTTTTTTCGTGAGGTTTCGTTTAAACTGAATCAACACCTACACATGCTTTGGTTCTCCATATACAATAATATCATTCCATCTAACATCCAATACCATTATAAGCTCTACCGAAGCACGAATGTCTGTAAAATGTTTAGATACATAATTTGTATGTGCATAATCAATACATTCAATTCGAAAATGGCGAATCACAACACCTACCGAGTCGGCGTATGCTCACAGTCCATCAATATCGACTTTATTTATAATCCGTTCTACTTGATTATGATTCTGAAAGCTCTTTGCTATAATTCAGCTTTCACAGTGATTCGGTGCAAGTGGCATTATGCGCCTCCTCCCCCCTCCCCACCCCCCCACAATCACCGTCCATTAAGGCGATAATAAATTTAATTAAAGAGTGGTGTTTTACATTTCTAATGTAATCGTTTTAGGATCTAATCAATCATCTTGCAAATTCTCAATTACTATTTTAATCATCGAATCGTTGATTTCATTCGCGTCTCCCAAATACATTAAAGAAATGCATGATCACATGAAATCCGCATAAATATAACCACACATCCTTACTGTGTAATGTGAACTACAAACCCACCTATGTCCACATTATACAAAATATAACTTTAAAAATTTGTATTATCAAATTGAACAAAACATTGAGAAACACGAAATCCAGTAGGGCAATAACAATACGTAATCTTCCTACTAATCTTCATAACCTTCGCGACCCGTTGCCCTTGTGATGATGTCGAATCTCGACTGCCCGGTGTATTTTTGAAGTAATACAACATGTGTACCCTCTAATTCCAACAACAAATCTCAGTTCCAGTTTATTGGTTACCTTCTACACTTGAATGCAAGGTAAGCATTTGAACATGTATCTACTTACATGCAATGCAACTGTAGGAACGTAGCTCTCGAGCAGCTTTGCGTGCAGAATTGAGCGGTAAATCCTGAACTGAGAAAGATAATAAAACGAAATTTGTCAGACAGGAAGGATGCTTATGCAACATGTTGTCTAAAAACTGTTTTTATCAACCTCACATACATCTATGAGAGGTATGGGTTAAAAACGCTGCAAATCCCTGCACAACGGTTTATTATTTTGTATAGAATATCCTCCTGTTACAGATCATAGCTCTATGTATAGATAACCCTTCTATATAATATGATATGTACTATTCTATTATATACATATTATGTAGATCGCAGACCCTCCGTAGGTTAGTACCTAACCCCGTACTCGTTACTAGGTACCTACCTAAATCACGAGTTATGTTGCTAAAATAATTCTGCCGATGACTAACAGTACCTAACAAAAAGAAACACACATAATGAAGTTCTGAATAGAAATTGTTGTTGAGGAGTGAAAAAAGTTGCAAAAGTACCTACCAACAAACTCCAGCCCCTTCTACGTAGATGGTATAATGAACCGTTGTGTAATAATTTACCGTTGAGTAATGATTTACCGTAGTAATAATTTATCCATCAATAATACTTCAACGTTTGTTCAAGTTTCACTACCTACCAACAAACTCCAAAAGAGCCATCATTTTTCAAGCGAAATAATATCACAGAACAACCAACTCGACTTCATACTCCGCCAATATAATCAGGTGATCCCTAGCAATGATTTCATCTCCGCCAAATTTCCTATTGTGGGCGCGTCTCTGGTTACGAGATTTGGTTTGAATTGTATACAATTTCATTCACACGGGAGTCGAAAATGCCTGTCGGTGCAAACTTCGGGGCCTTACTGTGAACGAACGGCTGGACGTACGATGCTCCGGATGGTCTTAAAAAACTCGCAAGTTCAAGAACTATTTAAAACCGTAAAAATATTTACGTAAAAAAATGGTATAGGCGTTTAAAATGTCAACCCCTATTTTGAACCCCTTAGAGATGACTCACAGTAACGTCGAGCTTCGAGGACCAACTAGACGCCGAACGGAACCTATAACCCGAATTTCATCAATTTTTTTTCATGGTAACTAAGAAAAGTGGCCAGTACGGCGTACGGCGTACGGCGTACGGCGGACAGACAGAAATATTTTTATTGCAGTTTTGGATTCTACATACCTTGAAACGTAAACCATCAAATTTTGAGGGGGGGTAAGAATTTTTTTTTTCATGCTCGATTCCAATGGTTCATTATTGAAAATAATAAACCAAAAAACCATGCGGTTTTAAAATACAAGAAATAATCTCACCACCTCGGACAACGTGGTAACCTCTCTGACGATTGATAGATGAAGGTACACTGACTACCTCTTCCAGAAAAATAGCAGTTGAAATACTTGTGTATACTGAATTTGTGAAAGCTGGAGTAAGTCGATGGACTTTCCTCCTCTTTATGCCCCGTTTCCTATTTTTATCAACTCACATTTCCATTCCAATAAATTGTAATGCGAATTTCACAGTTGAGATTGATGAAAGGAAGAAAAATATGACTGTACTTTCTTAAATAGACGCTTACAGAAATCGTTTAAGCCTTTTTATAACACTAACCAGGTACCAACCTCTCCCCTCGCCCACCTGTCCCGCCTGAGCATAATATAAGCAAATGGTGGAAAATGGGACTTCAACGTGTGTGTGAGAATGCAACGCATAAGAATAAATTAATATGTTTAATTTAGGTTTATAATTTTCAGTAAACAACTTATGGAATCGACCAACCAAAATATTGAACGCCACTAAAAATTTTTCTTTAATTCCGAAAATCGAATTTAATAAACCAAAGTTGCGTCCCTCTGCCATAAATCATTTGCAGTCTACGAATAACCAGGAACTTAGGACTTGAGAATTGATTAAACCTTCAGTGTGTGAGTTCTTTGTTACATTACAGCACGGTTTGAACAGTTATAGGAAATTTTTGCTGATAACCAGAAGAAACATATTATCGGATTCGGCTGTATATTACAAGAATCTTTATTTACCCTTAATATTAATTTCAGCTCGCTAAAACCATTTTGACTCACAGGCACGGGAAACTGAGAGGTATTACGTACATAACAGTGAATTAGATCCATCAATTATGAAACAAATAAATAGCTATGGAAGATTTGGAAGATTCTAGACATCAATTAATGACATTCATTTCTTCATCTTATAAATATAAATATAAATAATAATAATAATCTCAGAGTACGTTCAGTGAATTCCGAACTTCAACTCTTCTTGCATGTTAACGCAAGGCTCGGATTCAAGTGGTTTCATACCTAACTTCCTGACGTTTTCGGTCAATTTCAGGTACCACTGTCGGCTCGCTTGCTTCAGTCCATAAAGAGCTTTCTGTAGAAGACAAACTTTGTTCCCTCTCACTATTTCTTGCAGCATTTTTGGGTGCATATTTTGTTATTTTGGCGGAAGATATTTCATCAGTGATGATGTCATCCAACAATGACTCGAACTTATTCGGAATTTTCATATACCTAGATTTTCTCGTATAGGTTACCGTTGAGAAACGCTGTGACTACATCAAGCTGATGAATTTCCATGTCATTTTCGACTTCCAAGCCATGATTGTTCTAACTGAGCTCATTCTAACAACTGGAGCAAAGATACCTCGTGAGATACCTGGACCACACCTCTAGGTTATGTCGGACTCAAACCACTCTAAAGCCTCGCCTACCTTTTCCCACGTTGGAACTCGGCCTGGAAGTGTTTAACACTACTTCAGCCATTCCTCTTGACGTTGGTTGTACTCTTGTGCTACCAACCTGGCTTTCTTCCTTTCTACAGCAGGTACATACCATCTGCTTTCAGTTTTTCATTCAAAACAACTCGACATCTGTTGTGGTACCCCTCTATACCACTCAATGTAATGTATAATATTATAATTAATGAATAGAAGGAGAATGACGAGATGTGCGACGGCTCGATAGAAGCCCAGGGGAATCTCCCTCCATCAACTCCCAACTACTCCCAATGGTTGGTAATGGCCCTTGGTAGAGGAGGACAAGGTGGAGGCACTTTTATAAGGCGCCCGCCTCGCCCAGCTCTTCACTCTTCCATTCTCACTCCTACCTACGACTTCTCTCTCTCACTCACCTCACGCATCCTTGCTCTCGCCTATCCCTCACATATCCATGTGGTGGTAACAACCTGGGATATGCCTCACAAAATATCTAGCATTCATTGTGGTGGTAATAACCTGGGATGCTCACTTTCATCTCCTCTAGCCTCCACCATGGTGGTAACAACCTAGGATGCTAGCCTTCATCCTCTAGCACTCATTGTGGTGGTAATAACCTGGGGTGTTACACCTAAAAGATCCCGCCTGGGCACATCCTACACCCATGCTATCCTTTTCACTCAACCAGCCATCCACACCTACTCTCGCAATCACAATAACATCCAGTCACATTATGCTTCTTTGGCCGATCATCTATGATGAATATTTTGTGCACGATTATGGGCGGCTTATATGCCTCATTCCATCCAGCGCCATCCGGTTGAGTGATTACCTGTTTTTGTGTGAGCTCTGCAATGCCTGCTAGTTCTTCAGAAGGACTTGTAAGTAGCTCAGGCTTATGAATAGGTTCTTGTTCTGGAATAGATTCTAGAACTTGAATCGGTACTTCAACTTGATCGTAAACCTTTTGTGGTCTTCCCGCGTGTTCCCTGAACGAACAATTTGTGGTCTTCCTCTACCTTGTACAATTCTCGTGGTTGATGAAATTCTCGTCGTTGTTCAGATTTTCAACAGAATCGTCGCTTCCCCATTCATCAATTTCATTCATCTGACATTCCATTGTTTGACCTGGGGCTACAATATTCTGTTATATCACATCGTATTTTTTCTGTTCATTGTTTTTCGTTTTCTTTGACATAATGTCTTCAACAAAGTCTCAATCTGTGTGTTGTTCAAGAAATTGACATCCTTGAAACAAATACTTTCTGTTCTGCTTGTGAACATACTCGATACGCTTTGTTTTGCTCCAGATACCCAGTTAAGATACATGGCTTTAGGAGCAAATTCATCTATTCCAGATTCCTTTTCCCAAAAATGAGCTTTACATCCAAAAGCAGGATACAGCTGGTATTTTACCATTCCACAGTTTGTAAGGAGTGTTCCCGTCAATGCTTGAAGATGGACACCTGTTTCATGTGTGATTTGCAGCATAAATCGCTTCTCCCCAAAACTATGCGGGCAATTTTGCTAGGATTGCTACTCCATTCTGTCCCGGAGTATGTGGAACTGTCACTCCTATAGTGATACTACAGCTATCCAAATAGGTCTGCATTAAATTCTCGAATACAGTATTCTCTTCTATTATCCGATTGGATGCATTTGATATTTCTTCCCTTTTGATTTTCCGCCAAACTTCTTGAATTCCACGAGTACTTCGCTTTTCTATTTCAGAAACCCGACCTCGCACCATCGAGCAGAGTCTTCATTCAGGATCAAAAAATATCGTGCACCACAAATCGGTATTGATGATGCCAAAGATTTCAGATGAGCAATCCGATCGCTTTGGAAAAGAAAAGCGTAGTACCCGTGGAGTTCAAGAAGTTTAAATGTATGGTAGAAAATCAAAAGGGAAGACAGATTTTAAAAAATGAGTTTATGATCATGAGGGTCAAGAGGTTATCGGTCCTTTGGCTTCATAGTACAAAATTCCGAATACAATGAGCACGAATAAGATTCAGGTCTTAGAGAAGGAGAATTTCAACACCTGGGAACTCCAGGTGGAGGCAGTTCTGATGGAAAACGACCTTGTCGGGTATGTGGACGGTACAATCCCTTGTCGAACCATCAATCCAGATATTCCGCCGGAACAGCGCGAAGAACAGGTGAACTGGACGAAATTATATAGACAGTAAGGCGAAAGCTGAACTTTTTCTGTTCATATCACCTGTTACTGAACTAACAGGTACAGGTCAAAGACTGCAAAACTTCGCGGGAAATGTGGCAAAACTTGAGTCGACCTGCCAGGAAGTCAACTTTGCTGAAACAACTCATGCTACGAACAATGAGTGAAGATGATGATGTTCGGAACATCTGATGAAGTTTTTCGATACAGTCGATAAGCTGAAAGCTATGGAAGTAAATATCAACAAGGCTTTGTGTGGGAAAGTGACTCCCGTAAAGACAAAAATGCAGATCAGAATGCTATGATGGCGAAAAAGGAATTCCTAAACAAGAAAAAAGAAAAACAATCATCAGAAGAATAAACGGGTGAAAAATCAATCCCCCTACAATTGTAATTCATGTGGTAAAAAAGGCATAAAGCTACGGAATGCCCAAAGAAGAAACAATTCCAATACATAAAGATAAGTACGGAGGACAATACGTTGATGGCAGAAACAGCACTGAACGTTTCAGATTCAACGAAATGGTGCCTTGACAGTGGTTGCAGTTCGCGCATGTGCAGCGATGGTGGACGATTTGTAACACTTGAAACTGCAGGTTGCAGCAGAGTGAACCTCACTAACACACCCTTTAAACATCGTTCATGTCGAGGCTGAACCAATTTCTCTTCTCTCAACCCAATTAATTACTTTGCTCTCCAAAACCCGACAGCAACAGCAAGCAGCCATGTCATCTGCTAAAGTTTCGGTGAATTTATTCAGGGCTCAGACGGATGAACGCCTGTTGATGATTATGTACTACGTTGATAGTGATATAACGATTTTGTTGCTGGTGATACGTATGGAATATAAAACTAGCACAATATTTTTAAGCATGCTTTATGGATGTAGCGTCAAACAATACGATTAGGTACCTTTTCATCTTTGAGCCTTTCATTTCAAGCCCCAAAACTAGAACATTCTGATGATATATAACAACTAGGTACCTATATAATTATGATAGTATAATTACCTATATAAATTATTCGACATTATTCTAAGAAATTATAGTAACCGATCGCGACTTCCTACCACATAAATTTTTGTACTTACCTCTTCAATATTACGTTCCTAGCGCTCTAACCCGGAAGAAAAGAATAATGAGGGAAAGTTAAAATAAAAAGTAAGTCAAGTGCCATGTCTATCCAAAAAATCCTAAGATTCGGAATCAATTTAAAAACGTGAAAAAATCATACCCCTCCTATGTTAGTGTTCGAGCTACGAAGTTTTAAAACTCGGAACCCCTATTTTCCACCACTTCCCCACGGCAAATGGGACCTACAAACCAAATTCCATTAATTTTGGTTCATGGAAACTAAAGGCAGTGCCGAGTGCGGCGGACAGACAGAAAGTTATTCATTCCATTGTCGGACTGTACGTGCGTAGCTTGAATCGCAGACCGTCATCTGGGGGGTCTTAATTGTTTTTCCATTCTCCATTCAAAAGGTTCATCAGTGAAAATAACTAACCAAAATTCCTGTCCGTCCGCTGTACGCGGCACTTTCCTTAGTTACCATGAACCAAAATTAATGGAACTAGGTCATCCACTGCAACAAACTAATTCAGGGTCTGACGCTAATAGGAATTCGGTGGGTTCGGTGGGAGAATAGGGGTTCGGGGGTTTCTATACAGCTAAAAATAATGAACCGTTATGTAATCATTTGCAGCGTTTTTCCCCTTATGCATACTATCCCAACACAAAAATGTAATTTCAAAACTGCCCCATAGTCTCCGAGCTGATTATGAACCTGTTGGTTTATTATGAACATACACTTCAAGGTAACTGCAATCCACAGGAACTCTTAACAATCACAACGTAGAGCAGAAATCCTGGGGGCGGTGGAAAAATGCATACCTAATTATACAACGGTGATTGTCTATAATTGGACTCTGATGGCATTTTTATCGTGTCTCCGTGTATGTGGGTGCGTTGGTAGGCAGGTATCACCGCAAAAAAAAAATTCCCTACTTATTCAGGTTCTTACGCTAATAGGAATAACGTGACCTATGTGCATCTAGACGAAGAAATAATAGGTAAACCGCTTTGTAATAATTTGCAGCGTTTTAGACATATTTGTCGATTCTTTTCTTGTTTTTAGATCATTCTGAATAAGAAGTTAACCGTGATTCATACTGGAGATAGGAGGAAGGTCTCCTATCGGAAACAAGATTTGGGTGATCCTGAGGAGCCGAGCGAAACTGTGAAAGGATCCATTTGTAGGGGATACTAATAATTCAGGAGCCTCTTATTATAATAGACGTGATCTTTTGTGTAGCTATGGGCTCGAGGGAGGCCTAGTGGAGAGAGAAATACATTCCTTCCTGAATGTGAGGACTTTAAGCGGGTATAGTGGATGTTGGAGGTGCTATCTTCGTATAGAGGGTGGAAATAGCCGCCATTCATCTGCGAAATAACAATACCAATAATATATGAAACAATAGAAACCCACTTACGACTGGGATGTTTCGGAATACCCTGGTATTAAGGTCGTGGGAACTGATATTTGAGGTCCCTAGGTGCATGCGAAAAGGCTGAGTGGGGTTCCACAGGCAGTTTCCCTTCTGCGCTGTGAAGATGGTGATAGCAGAGTGGAAGAGTTTCAATTTTGTTTACTGCTCAAGTGTCCCTTGGAAGATCTTTGAGGTCAAAGTAGTTTTTATCACTCCACCAAACTCACTCAACCTTCATGTGAAGTTTCACTCAGTTTCCCCCACGTATTTGACCTAAAGTTGTTGCTCCTAATAGTTTCAAAGGCTCTTTCAGAATCTGACAATTGTATGACCCGTAGGCAAGCGCGGTCTACGCCAGAATTTCAAAAATAACAGGGTCGTGGGGCTGAAATGGCTCCACGTGGCGCCTTTCGGGAGATGGGGGCGGTAGAAAAACGTATATTTATGTAACTGCAATTGCCGAAAGTTAGAGAGCTTATGCTCGTACTTCGACTGTAGTGGCATTGTGTTCATGTTTGTGTGTCGGCGTGCGTGGGTAGGTAGGTATCCACATCAAAACAACGACCCTGGGTCATTCTCAAATTGTTTGCCGTTTTGGTGTCCACTTGGAATTTCGACGTTTTTAAACGATAAAATAAAAATACAAATATGATCATTCTGAAGGTTAAGATGTACAGAAGAAATGTACGTCGATTAAAATTCGAATTGTTTTACGATTTTATTTGAAAAATCTGAACCTTTGATGAAAAGTACCGTTTTGACAAGAATGTTACCGTCCACCCCCTCCCAACGCTACAAGTGTATTTTTAGGACGTCCCTCAGTAGCAAGAGACGTCCTTATGTATTTGCTCTGGTCAGAAGGCACGAAAAGAATCACATCCGTGAAGGAAAAACGCTGCAAATCCCTGCACAACGGTTTATTATTTTTGTACAGAATACCGTTCTGTTACAGATCACAGCTCTCTGTATAGATAACCCGTCTATATAATATAATATGCACTACTCTATACATATTATGTGAATCGCAGACAGCGTTGGCCAATAGAATTGCAGAACGCGTAGCCGTGGCCGGCCCTTGTGATTGGAATGGCCTAGGCCAGTCGTAATGAATTTATTGAAAAAACAAAAGAAAACGATTGATTGAACCATTTCGGACCATGCCACTGCGCACCATGCCAATTAGACAATTCTAAATGAATTCCAAATGAAAGTCCAATTCAGACTGATGGTATACCAATTTTTACAATTCTAAGTGAATTCCTAAGTGCACTAACAATTACAATCCTAAGTGCAATCTTAGAGGATTACAATTACAATCCTAAGTGAATTAAAGTGCAATTGAAATTGTAATCCAATTGCAATTTCAATATTTTATTAACACAACTTTGCCAATTTTGGCGAATGTGGAGTGTATGTTTATAGGATTAGTGTGTCGGGAATTTAGATGGGGATGTTAGGTAGAGTGGTGAGCAGTGGCCAATTGCAATTGAAAAATGATGAGAATCGCAGACAGCGTTGGGCCAATAGAATTGCAGAACCATTTCGGACCATGCCAATGCGCACCATGCCAATTAGACAATTCGAAATCCAATAAAGTAAATAATAAAGTAATCCAATAATTTACAAACTATTCCAATTTCAATTGAAAATGTTGATTGATTGATCGATCAATTGATTGAATAAATTGATTGATTGACTGAATCCAGCGCGTCCCTGGTGACAAGAGTATACAATTTCATTCACCCTGCTGTCGAAAATGCCTGTCGGTGCAAACTTCGGGGCCTTACTGTGAACGAACGGCTGGACGTACGATGCTCCGGATGGTCTTAAACAACTCGCAAGTTCAAGAACTATTTAAAACCGTGAAAAAATTCACGTAAAACAAAGGTATAGGCGTTCTGGAAATTTCAACCCCTATTTTGAACCCCTTAGAGATGACTCACAGTAACGTCGAGCTTCGAGGACCAACTAGACGCCGAACGGGACCCATAACCCGAATTTCATCAATTTTGTTTCATGGTAACTAAGCAAAGTGGCCCGTACGGCGTACGGCGTACGGCGTACGGCGTACGGCGTACGGCGTACGGCGTACGGCGGACAGACAGAAATATTTTTATTGCAGTTTTGGATTCTACATACCTTGAAACGTAAACCATCAAATTTTGAGGGGGGGTTAGAATTTTTTTTTTCATGCTCGATTCCAATGGTTCATTATTGAAAATAATAAACCAAAAAATTGGTGTGTGTGTGTGTGTGTATAAATAAATAAATAAAAGAAAACCCAGTTCAGATGTTGACGATCTTGATAATAGGTGAGAAAAGACTTCCTCTTGATAATGGCCATCGAGCCATTCACCTCCACATCATACAGGAGCGTTACCACTCAATAATTTGTTAATTCTAAGCCGATCATTATAATATTTTTCACAATAAAATAATAAAAGCCCAATAAACATTGCCTGTGCAAGTACTAGCCCTAGAAAACGTAAGAGAATTAGATACATGGGAATAAATAAACAGATAAGCCATTTACACATAAACAAGAGATTAGATTCTTGTCTTCTACATACGACATAACGGAAAGACTAATATATATATTTTTTAAATGTGTTTCTTTGAGTGATGTTGAAGGCAATGAATTCAGCTTAATCCAAAAAAATTCGTTGTATCACTTCTTCTGCACCGGATGTGCCATTGCATTTTGGAAGGTAACATTCTGGACATAAAATCCGTCCGGCAATTACATGAAATGTATACTTAATAAAACACGAAAAAATTGAAAACTACATCATTCTTGATCGGAATGTGTTGGTTGAATAATTAACTTAGAAGGTTATACAAAATTAATTGGACAAAAACAATTTGAAAAAAAGAAAAATTTTTCGACTTTTGCATGAAAAATCCTAAAAACGGCAAATAATTTGAGAATGACCCCACTACTAATTCAGGGTCTTGTTCTAATAGGAATGCTATGATCTTCGAAGAACGGTACCTATCAATACAGGAAAATAATAAAACGTTGTGTTATAGTGTACAGAGTTTTTACTCACTAAATCAATTGGTGGATACACAAAAGGCTACCTATGGTAAATACGTCGGATGTTATCTACGAATGTTTAGCAATAACAGAATATTTTTTGTTACAGCGATTTCTTTACAACAAAATTCAGCTTAGATATAATCTATATAAGCTAATAATATATCTAAGTTATAATATTTCATATTTACATATTATGTAAATATGAAAGCGAAAGAAATACAGCCCTGAAAATCGTTATCTTTTGTCATCCACGAGTTGGTAAGGCGAGGGAGTTTTCCCGAGCCACTTTGATGTGTTGCTTCATTCAACGCGGGACAATAAGTTGGATAAATGAGCTTGGAGCTTATGATAAAAATATAAAAAGGCTCGAGGACAGTCTCTGTTAGAAAAATGAATCATTGAAGTGAGCGGGGCGAGGTCGGAATGAGCATTAGCCCTGGAGATTCATCATCACACATTCATTACGAGGCGCCTACTTTCACAGCAGGGGAAAGAGAAGGTAAGTTTTTATTCGTGTAATATCCCCAGCAGCCCTTAAGGGACACCCAAAGCAATTACTCCTAGATATAGACTTCATCTCCAGCTCCCTCGTTTCCACCCATTCACCCATTGCCTTTTCATACCTCTGACTACATTCTTTGAATCATTTCCTCTCCCTTCCGAATCATGTCGACTTTTATTGCGAGGAACACGATATGAATTTTTAATAAACACTGATCGAACTCCCTCCATCCCTTTAAATCTTGGTCATATTTACAAGAGCAATATTCATTCAAGAGCGTACGGCACCTAATGGCCAATTATTTATCGTTCATCCATCACAAGCACTTCTGGTATTGAATTCCTGCTAACATTCCATCACAAATTAGAATGAAACGATTCTGTAGGATCGCCACCCAATAATAATATTATATAAAACGCAAAGGATGATGTGTGTGTTACTCAGTCTGGGCCAGAAGGCTCATCGGATATTGGGGAGATGCCGCGAAGGTTCCAATTTGGCCGCGAACGTTCCCTGACAGAGGAGGAAGGTTCCGCCTATTGACCACAAAGGTTTCCAGTGCCCGGCACTCCTTTTCTTGCCGTTTGCAGGCTCAGGACTGTCCACCATTAAACGTATGTAGGCACGGCTAAAAGTGTGTCAAGTTACTACAAGTAGAAGTACAAGTTTCTCATTGCTTGAAGTTGCCAGAAAAATTGAATGAGGCTCAGAAATTCAGGACTGCAAGGTTTTCAGAGCTTGGGAGGGCTGAACTTGCAGCTCAGTCTTCACATATTGGAGCTGGGTGATTTCTCCGCTCTTGTACGTGTTCATAGCACGTTGAACGTCCTGGGACGTTTGAGCTTGGCGCCTGGTCGGTTTCTGCAAGTTCTTGCTGCGGGGTTTGATGTTACGTCATCGTTTGGACCGATTTCAACGTCTCCATAAAGTGGTAAATGTTCGGGGAAGCGCTCGTAAATTCGCTGTCCAGTTTTCCGTGGAACGATTCGCAGCAGTCCGTGGTTCGGTCGGCAACGCTGGCAAATAGGCCCCACAAACGAGGAGAGAATCGTCGAAGAATTTGTCCAATTTGTTCTTTTGTACGGGTTTCAGAGCCTCGTCGTAAAAACACTCCAAAACACTCCTCGGCTTGTTCGGGTGGGAGGACCGGCAAACCAAAAAAAAAAAGCCACAGGACTTTTCCTATCTCCACAATTTTATGAGGGCTGGTTCATTCACCGAATTCTGAATAAAATCGATGATTGGATCTCAAGAGGCGATCAGCAGCAGATGATAAACCGTTGTGTAATAATTTGCAGCATTTTTCCAAGTTAAAGCCAGATTTTGTGTACAATAAATTTAGGAAGTAGGTGTCTGCATGATTACAGGAAGCCAGATGTATATATATATATATATATATATATATATATATATATATATATATATATTACCTATGCGAAAAGTGTCTGTGGCTAGAGTATCGTCGGTTGCGGTTTCTTAAAATTAATGTTAGGAACCAGCTCAAGGAAAAATCATTCAATCAATCCATCTACCCCAATGACTTCATGATGTATTCACGAACAAAATAAAAGCGGATTTCAACTAAGTTGAAGGATAGTTTGGGTACCTATCGCAGTTTCCCTTTTGAGTTTTAGGTGAGACTGAGCGACAGAGTTCGTTTAGATTTATAGGCAAATGAATATTGAATAGTACGAAGTCGATTGATTGATATCGGACCAGAACTAATCTGAGGTTTGCTGGTCTAGCAGAGAGCTCTGGACAACACCCCACGTTGCCCTCCTTCATTCCGCCACTGGCTGTATCAAGCTGCTAGCAGGGAATCTGCTTCCATTAACAGAGGGAAATGGTAATGTACGCCATGTTAATGATAGCACTTTACCCCAAGCTCTCTGGAGCCCCATAGGGTTGTAAGGTAGGGGTATCTGCCGTCAAGGAATAAATTATAACGTTTATGTGGTCGGGTGTCTAATGCGTTTCCCTGCCCTTTCACCGAATCATAGTGACGAGTGTTTCGAAATTCCACTACACGTTAGTCGTGTCTAACCCAACCTACACTCGTGTTCTAACTGAAACCCCCTAGTACCTAGTTTAATATTTAACTAGGATCTATCGGTACCTATAGAAGAACTTTCCCTATCGCATATCGTTCTTAATCGCTCAATTCATGACGCCACCACTATTCATAATAATTGTTGTAGCAATGGCGCACGTGTATTTGTATAAGGCATACGATATCTTCAAATTGTGTTATGTATTACCCCAAGCGACGTTCTTTATGCAGCGGACCCATTATGCAATACAGACACACTTCATCCCTCGCTCAACATAATGCTGCCTTACCGTGTGAATGGCAGGGTCGAATCATCATGACCTTCAGTCATTGGTTTTGAATTGGTGGTGAATTGGTTTTACAGCCCCAAAAAAAGGCAATGCAATGGCATTACAACCTATGCGGTGTTAAATTGTATCAGGTGGTTGGATTTGATGAAAAGATGGATATATTATATAATTTCTATGAACGACTGTGCACACCAGTGGACTATATCCAAAATTCTTCTTCAGTTCGTTTCATATACTGTTTATTTCATGAAAGAGCTCATAACGAAGATTATGATAGATCCGGAGATTAATATATTTACAAAGGCTCTGTTACTTATTGTTTGTGAATATTGCACTAAAATCCAATCTATAGGTATCAAGTTAAAATTGCACTTCAATATAGGCTTCACTATAAAACCAACATAAAAGTTTTAAAAATACGCACACTCAAAATACGTTTAAACGAAAAGTAGGAGACGTGGTAGAATTATTACCCTCGCATCTCATAGCCACCTCCGAGGTTTTTCTCTCTCGGTCATGACATTATCAATTTAAACGACTTGGTTCCTCACTCCACCTCGTTATTGGCACTATGTTTTACTTTACAGCCGCCGCGAGGCCCCGTGGGTATCCGCCTCCCAGTTATTGCCGAGGGAAAAAAACTGTTGTAGGAAGACTACCCAAATTCCCTAACGTCCAGTATAAATAGTCATCATCTTCCTTCCTACACTCCAGATAACTTTTTATTCCGACCGAGTGTCTCGATTTATTTAGAATTTCTGCCCACGCCGATCTTGTTTTCCTGTCTCGTTATAAACCATCGTTAAACGTTAGAATTTACATCCGCCCAGCATCGACTGACGTTCTCCCCCCCCCCCCTCCCCTCAACCATTGTTGTAAAAAAGAATTGATATCCTATTACACGCCAAAGTATTAAGCTCGGTGCTTCCCTTCTGGATGGGCATAAACAGAAAACCATTCCTTCCCTTTGGTTGGACATGAATGTATTATACTCGTAGTAACCTGTTCCTCCCTCCCTAACCTTGTCATTTCTTGGAACGCAGTTTGACGGAAGATTTTCGTTTGGAGAGACCCCTAGACAAGCTCAAATCAAACGGACAAGTTTTTCTTTTGAAAGAAAAAGCCGAAACAACTTTCCAAAAGCTCAAACAAGGTAATTCCACAACTCCTCTCAGTTAACCTTACTGAAACCTCAGGTTCCAGTAGCGCTGTGATGCTTCTTATTACGGACATGGAGTAATTTTATAATCAACGTGACCCATCACTAAGAAGAGGAAGACAATTACTGAGAGTTATTCACATACCTACAGGAAAGACGAATATCTAGGGACGCGGAAGCGTCCCGCCCGCCAAGACAACCGAAAAACTCAAAAGCTATCAAGAACACTGTTTACACGACAGAACAATTAGGGTTTTCTCCCCCCCCCCCCCCCCCCCATAACTCGGCTCCCTGGAGGTCTTCGGTGTTGGTTTTTTTGTACACATATTTCCAAGGAGCTTCTGAGGATTTCTACCAAATTTCAACCCTCGGGACCATCAGGTGCCGGAGTTATGGAAGTTTGAAAATTGCTATTTTTCAAGTTTTTCTACTATTATTTTCTCATTGTTATTCTTCTTGTTCTTCCTGTTTGACAGGGCTACTTACAGCATCACAGACATAACGGATTGAGCTGATTCGTTATGCTTCAAGGAAGTGCCTTTTTCTGGCACCCTCCTCCCGTTTCACCCCTTTCGTGAGGGGATGAAGTTTGTAGGAGAAGTTTGTATGAGTAGATTAGAGAGGGTTTTAAGAAATGAAATTTGGTACACTTGTTCACTGAAGCCCCCTGTGGAAGTGTTCAAAATCTGATCCCGATCTGTCGAAAGTAATTTTCCACTCGACACTTCTCAACCCAGTCCAACATCCAAGCACATCCTTTTTGCTGCAAACGGTTCCCATATTGCTACGTTCGGTGAGGCTCTCATCAGTATCCCTGGATACCTTGGATTGCTACGAAAATTCTGTTGGCCGTTCGTTATCGCCGCCGTCCCATATCGGTGCAGACTTTCTATGTAAATTTGGAAATAAAAAATTGGACATTAAAAAACCAGCGTTTGCTTGATACCGCTACTAATCTTTCTCAGCCTAACTGTTCTATTGACACTTGGGATCCACCATCTGTTAACTTGGTTATACGGGTCATAAGCTCGCCAAATTACTACAGGATTATCCCAATTTGTTAAATGAAAATCATGCTGCGTTCACGCCAGCTACTGATTACTCGTATGTCATCGTCGTTTCAGCTCGCACTCTTAGGGCTGGCATCACAGCACTGGTTGTGTTGCCAACCCTGCAATGATCCGCAGATCTACGGATTGTTACAGAAATCTCCGATTTCCTCCTGAATTCTACAGAAATTTCAATTTCTGTAAATAATGGTTTTGATCCATTATTTTTTGTTAATCTGTTATATTCTCATCTATTATTGCGTTCGTTCGCACTGGCTTATCCTGACGGTTTGCTGACTCCTTCCAAACTTAACTCAGAGGTGATCCTCAGAACAACCATCCCACAATCCAATGCCATCTTGATAAGCGTTTCAGAAAGGTTTGATAATTGGCGTTGAAGATATTCTCCCCGCGATCCCAGCGAACTAGAGCGTATCATATTAGGAGGGCTATGATAACGAGAGTTAGCTGTCATAACAAGTTTATCGTGTTTTTTAAATACTTTAATTATGATTTCACTCGTTGACCTTATTAACTCTACCTCGCGTTATGTAAGGCCAATAAGAGAAGTTGAGGTAGTTTTAAAAGGTAGGCTGATCGTGGCGATCGGTGTCAAGGAAAAGTTGTGGCATGTGATCCAAATACAATCGCTAGTAATAAGAACTTCAGGGAATCAGTTCACAACACTCTAATTGGGGTCACTCCCCATGTGGAGGATTTCCAGCTGTAACGTCCTCAAAATACTGGCATGTCCATCAGAGTATGTTTCCTTCCGGTCTCCCAATGCAAGCAGTCTACGAGCCGCTGCTGCAGCTGAAGCCTTGACTGTCAGTTGTAGTGGTGGAAGTCCAAGCAGGGTTTCGATCCCTGCAGTACGTTCCTGGTGCAATGTTCAGCTTATTAAACTTGCAGCGCTCGTGTAGGATGTCCTTCTACACAGCAAAATAGTTAGTAAATATGCCGTTACATCAGTTTTCTGCTTCATGACTTGATTTTCTGTTGGAAACGCTCCATCTGCGTTTGGAATTACTATTCCTTCTTGCACGAAAGTGTTGTAGAATTCTATACCTGGCGATCCCCTCTTCCTTATTTGCTGATATTAAATGGAAGGTGAAGTTTTGCAGCCAGTCCATCCTCTTTTGTTTGGGATTTATGGCGTGTCAATTCTTCGGTCTGTCGTGATAGAAATGCGGTCGGCGTTGGGTCACTAGGTCACGTTAAGTTAACCTATGTCCAACTTTGTCCAAGGAATCGTTAAGTATTTGCTGGCGCAATCAACGCGTTTCAACCGGAAACGAATAAAAATAATAGAATCAAATCTATCACAAACGGATACCAAGTAATACTAACACAACTGGGAAACAATATCTGACGGTCCGGTGAGTATTTTAGGTAGGTGGTTACACTCAAAATTTCGTGTCGTAAGATCCAAATTTACCTGGAGTCTAGAGCGAGTTTACCTTATGGGGCGACGGTTATTGACAGAATATCGTGCAATTTTCGTACCGTTTCTCTAAAAAAGGCAACTAACTGCATCGTCCGTCACGTACAAACACGTTACATACCTACGTCGTATTTATTTTTTTATTATGTTTGGCCGATTTAGGGAAGAGGAGGCTCAGGTTCTCTAAAGGACCGTCGCGTCGTGGGAAGAAGAAGAAGAGTTTGTAATCATAAACATCTTGACCTCATTACTTCGTCGTGAATAGAGCAATGTTGCGACGATGGAGCTTCACAAACTTGACTATCTACGGGCTCGAAGTTTAGTAGACGCAGTTTGAAGTTTGACTCAGTTTGACAAAGGCAGCACAAGGGACTTTCGAGACTTGAAAATGATGAGTGGGGAAATGAAGATGGTGTAGTTGCCTGTCACTCCCTGAATAATTGGCGTTGTCTCACAGCTGAGGAGGGTGCTTGTCTCGTATGAGTAGACAGGACTTAAAGATTCCCCCACCCCCTACCAACAGACCTAAGAAACAGTAATATTATTTACGTACTATATATTTCCATGTCAGGAAGAAACTTGGCAACTTAAATTGACTGTTAGGCGGATTTGAATACAGTTTTTTTGCAAAATGACTGGAACTGCCCAGGGAAGGTTTATCGTTATTTTCGCCTCCTCAGTTCCTCCTTATTCGTCAAATTGGCCATCCCTAGCGACGCCCGGGTTAAAAACGTTTATAGTGTGAAGTGTTTCGTGTTGTGACGTTTCTATACTGTGACGTCGTGACCTGGAGGGAGATAGAGCTAATAAAAGTGGCTAATTCAAGAGAACAAAGAATTATTTCAAATTGTCCGTTTAATCTGTGCGGAACACAAAGGAAATTATCAGTGCGAACCCAATTACGTATATGGATGTAAAATTACTGCGCACTCAACTTGGGCACTCTCTGGAGGCGCTGGGGAAGGGGTCCGATGTGTACGGTCCAGGATGAGGATGCAGGAGATGAGGTGGCTGCGTAGGAATCCTCCGTAGTCTTGTGGATGAAGAGAGTCCAGTGGTCAGAGTGATTATTCAATCCTCCGAAGGAAAACCATCCGCGGACCCCCTGGATAAAACCTTGCCGTTCTTTTATTATTTTGTCGTCCCTTGTTTTTGGATCTTACGTAGGTGCTGGAGTGGCGACTTCACTGACGTGGGTAATCGAGTTGATTCTCATTTTCTCTCCTTATCCACCCAGTATCAGTCTACCACCCTCCAGTCCATATTAGATTGTCACAGTTTTGACGTTGTTAGTACGCTGAATATTGCTAGGAACGTTCAGAATTTTATTTTCTGTTGAGTTTTGTAAACTGAAGTTTTTCCCCCTCGGTTATTCTGAATACTCTGAAACGGAAAAGAATTGAAAAATTGTGGAATATTCACTGTGTAGCGTATATTCCCCAAATATTCTCTAAAAGTAGGTCTCATCAGAAAATGAGATTTCAGGCCTTCTATAATTTTTCAGTATAGGTGCTCAGTCGATATTGACGTCGGTCGACGTCACCGACTACCGCATGGTACATGAGAGTAGGTACGGCTTTCAGAATCGCTAACCACATTTCCCTTTCTCGTTCCACGCTATTTACGACCCACACGTGTTGAGGAAGCACCGCGGTGGAGGGAAAAAAACCCGCTAATAACGTAAAAATGCGCTCCGTGTCTGAGAACGCTTGTAATTCAGCGGGGCGAGGGAATTTCGAATTTCCCGCTTCTGTTTCACACATAATTTCACTCTCTGATATATGCTGACTACGGAACAGTGGAAAATTGTATCTAACGCCACACAACCGAGGGGGAAGGACCGTGGGGAATCGATTAAGCGACTCAGATGGCAAAGCGTGAAATTCAGAGTCGTGAATTCGGAGTCTACGTACCATGAAACGAAAACCATCAAATTTTGTGGCGGGAGGGGGGGTAAACATTTTTAAACATACAAACAGAATGATGGCTGTTTTGGATTTTGTTGATAGTTACTTTTGCAACTTGAACAACCTATATAATTACTCCATGAATAATAACAAATAATGTTGTTGAATCTCTCGCATCCCGCGCGTTTTTATGAAACTGTGATTCCCAGGCCGGCTCCAGCACTCGATTTAGGGCTTTCCTGGGGTGAGAGCGCGGGTAGGTTTTGACCACAAAGCAGTGATCCACGCAGAACGGGCATCTGTAGGTAAATAATAAAGCGTTTTGTAACCATTTACAGCGTTTTTCGACTCACGATCATCCCATCAAGAAAAACGCTGCAAAGTCCTTGTCACATGGGTTTATTATTCTATTGGACATACCTACAGAAACATTGGCTGTTCATTTATTGCTTCTTTCATATAAAATAATTGAAATAGCTATTTCTGATGGTTTCCACCAATTTTGGCCCCCAAAACGCGAATTAGGTAGGTACTTTTTTTTTTTATCAAATTATCGTCGATCATTGGTAGTGCCATTTAGTCGTATTGATCCACGTGTTGAAACTTTTGCTAGTGTTATTCTACAAATTGATGGTGATTTCAGACGATTTCGCAGGTTTTTGACTCATAAAAAATCAATTTTGGGATCTGAACATCTAATACAACCTCAGTTTTCCACTCTTTGGTCAAAATCGACTTCATATTCGGTCTTCTCGTCCCCAAAAACATGAAAAACGATAACTCAAAAGCTCATTTTACTAACATGTTACTAAAACACAAAAAGTACCTATTTTTATAAACATTTTCACTCATAACTCCCCTGGGTATATTCCGATCGGGCTGAAAAGTTTCGGGACACAACTACGGCCCAAATGGAGCATCTGTGCGAAAGAACGCATTTTTTAGACCGAAAATGAAGCCTGTACACGTGATACGGCGGACGGCGTACGGCGGACGGCGTACGGCGGACGGACATTGCATTTTTGGAATCTACGCACCCTGAAACGGAAAAGAAAAAATTTTGAGGGGGTGTTATAAAAATTTTTTGCTGAGCGAATACATAGGTGTATTATTCATCATAGAATAATCAAGAAAAACGCTGCAAATCCCTGCACAACGGTTTATTATTTTGTATAGAATACCCTTCTGTTACAGATCACAGCTCTATGTATAGATAACCCGTCTATATAATATAATATGTACTATTCTATGCATAATTATGTAGATCGCAGACCCTCCGTAGGTTAGTACCTAACCCCGTACTAACAAAAACCCCGTAACAAAAAGAAACACACATAATGAAGTTCTGAAAAGAAATTGTTGATGAGGAGTGAAAAAAGTTGCAAAAGTACCTACCAACAAACTCCAGCCCCTTCTACGTAGATGGTATAATGAACCGTTGTGTAATAATTTACCGTTGAGTAATGATTTACCGTAGTAATAATTTACCCATCAATAATACTTCAACGTTTGTTCAAGTTTCACTACCTACCAACAAACTCCAAAAGAGCCATCATTTTTCAAATTAAATAATATCACAGAACAACCAACTCGACTTCATACTCCGCCAATATAATCAGGTGATCCCTACCAATGATTGGCCGTATTCACAAATTCCTATTGTGGGCGCGTCTCTGGTTACGAGATTTGGTTTGAATTGTATACAATTTCATTCACACTGGAGTCGAAAATGCCTGTCGGAGCAAACTTCGGGGCCTTACTGTGAACGAACGGCTGGACGTACGATGCTCCGGATGGTCTTAAAAAACTCGCAAGTTCAAGAACTATTTAAAACCGTAAAAATATTCACGTAAAAAAATGGTATAGGCGTTTTGAAAATTTCAACCCCTATTTTGAACCCCTTAGAGATGACTCACAGTAACGTCGAGCTTCGAGGACCAACTAGACGCCGAACGGAACCCATAACCCGAATTTCATCAATTTTTTTTCATGGTAACTAAGAAAAGTGGCCCGTACGGCGTACGGCGTACGGCGTACGGCGTACGGCGGACAGACAGAAATATTTTTATTGCAGTTTTGGATTCTACATACCTTGAAACGTAAACCATCAAATTTTGAGGGGGGGTAAGAATTTTTTTTTTCATGCTCGATTCCAATGGTTCATTATTGAAAATAATAAACCAAAATGGACCAACATTTCATGAAAACGTTTAAAAATACGATTTTTTTTTCTCTTCTATATGGAAACCTCATTTTTCATTGCAGCATCGGATTCTACGTGGCATTCCATGGATAAATTACCTATGAATCATATTTAACAAATCAAGGGGAAAAAAACTTCGAAACCTTTATTGTCCAATTTAAGTACTTCTGATGTTTTTAGGGTATTTTTTCGCGCTCAACCTTGCGGTGATGTCAATTTTTCCATTTACGGTCGTGATGAATGCGTTCCTGTTTCATTCTAAACTGAATGTCTCCGTGAGCAAATGAGTTGTTTCGACGACCTTTGCCTTTTCTCCACAGCTGAGCGTGCCGAGTTTTATTATTCGTTACACTAGTCAAATTGAGTGACTGATGATTAAGGTCATTTCTTCGTGACTTATACGAAGAATTCGAATGTGCATAAAAAGTGAGGTTTCCATCGAAAAAATATATAATTGGCGTAAAAATTTCATGTTTTCAACATTTTCATTAAATTTTGGTTCATTTATCTTGATAGGATGATCGTGATTCGAAAAATTGTACATCACCACGTGATTCCCCAAAACACCCTGATACCCTAGAATCATGTGTAGTCATCGCATGCACCTACTTTTAAAAAACTGATTTCGCTTTATTCACGTATTTTCACTCAGAAATTCGAGTGACAGGTCATTTCTTCATAAAATTTTATTTAGAATCCGAATCTGCAATGAAAAATATTTGTTTGAAAAAAAAATACCAACTTATTAGGGGAAAAGTACCTGGTTGATCTTTATACGTAGATCTCAAATCTATAATCGAAATTTCTTGAAAATGTTGAACAAGTTTCGAACATCAACCTTGTTTATTGTAGGGGGGAGTCTCGTGGGACATCCTGTATGTAGGGACGCGGTAGCCCGCCAAGAAAACCGAAAAATCGAAGCGACCAAGAACAGTGTTCACACGACAGAACAAGTACCTAGGGCTTACCCCCTCACCCCCCACCCGGTAACTCGGCCCCTTGGGATCAGCGGTATTTTCCGTACAGCCTTTCTCGAGGGGCCCAGGGCGAGTGCCAAAATTTCAACCCTCGAAGTGTAGCTACCAAATTTGAAACCTCGTTTGAAAATCACTAATTTTCAATTTTTTGTCGTTCTTTTGGCATCCTTTCGCGTATTTCGTCGTCCTTTCGCATATTGAGAGACTTTTCTGCAGCGCTTTTTGAAAAAAGTTTTTAAAAAAACTGTTGACACAAACGGCTTTCCGCGCAAAAAGCTCCCTGCCAAAAAGCGTTGCAACAAATGTCATGCTCCCCCTCAAACAGCGCGGAAGAAACAGAGAAACAGTGGAGAGAGGGACGGGTGGTTGGGGGAAGCACAGTTTCTATAATATATTATTATGCGCAACCTAAAGCGAAGCACCGAGCGATTTTGACGGGTAAAATTGATATCAATCTTTTTCGCGGCTGAGGAGGTTTTCTTGGCGGGTAAATTTTTACAACAGCGTTGATCAGTACTGGGCTGCTAGTGCACCTCAATTTCAGACGACAATGCCTCGGCCCGATGACTACAAGCAGCTTTCCCGTATGAATGGCTCCAACAGTCTCAGTGGAATCTTGTGTGAAAGAATCCATCAGTGGGTTGATTTTCTTTCAGAAGCAGTCGTGGCACATGATTGAATTACCGCAGGCAAGCCGAGCTCGATTGGTTCATTACCTGTGTGAGTTTATAATACAGTCGTTATTTCCGAAGCAGTGAATCGACAGGCTTTTCCCCGAACTCGTCATTACGTGGAAGGATAGGGGGGGCCCCGGAGTAGTTAACCACTACGTTTCGTTAAGGTGGGGAAACTTCCCAGCTGCTAGGTATAGTTGCAATTCAGCTAAACGGAGTTGGGATTTTATTGACAGCAGCACGCGATCGGTTTACCGCGGCTCCTATTGAAAACTAATGAATTGCAATCAGGAACTGAGAGGACAACACGTTCCGAATGATCGAATCGATTTGGATCAAGTGGAAAGATTAACGTTTCGCGGTTAAGGTACTCTCTAACTCAAACGTATAACGAGCCACTAGCATGAAAGCATTCATTTCTCCGATGCTCCAGTGAGTTGAGCATCAGTGATCATCAATTTGAGGAAATCCTCATTGTACTCCCACGAACATGTAAAACGAAATAATAAATTCCGACGTTGACTCCTATTAAGGGACAGGGCTATTTCCCGTCGACTATTCATTTCATCACATAACGATTCAATCCCTTCGCAGTTAATGATTACGACATGGATTCGTGCTGTTTCCCCCTCCTAGTTCATTTGGAGCCATAAAATTAAAGAAAATTATTAAACATGTTTGATGTTTGTGCACATTTGAATATCTTGTTTATCGACTTTCCTTTTTCTCATAACAAGATATTAGACACAGTGACCTGAGATTTCGCTCAGAATACCTGATCAAGGAAATATTTTTTTCTCGACACAGTTGTCAGATGAACTGTCATAATAGTAGGTACATGAATCAAGTTTCATGTATATATTAATATCCCATTCATCTCCCCTTGGCTAAACTGCAATGCTTGTCCGTAAAATACAAGTTTCCAATGAACTAGAAATAAATGTACCCTCCTATAACAATTCCAGTATTTGAAAGCGATTTTCGGTGACTTTTAGGAATGTTTATAAAATTTTGTTTTGGATATTGAAACGATCGTTTTGGTTTATTATCTTCAATAATGAACCATTGGAGCATGAAAAAAAAATTCTAACCCCCCTCAAAATTTGATGGTTTACGTTTCAAGGTATGTGGAATCCGAAAATGCAATAAAAAAATATTTCTGTCTGTCCGCCGTACGCCGCCGTATGCCGTACTGGCCACTTTTCTTAGTTACCATGAAACAAAATTGATGAAATTCGGGTTATAGGTTCCGTTCGGGGTCTAGCTGGTCCTCGAAGCTCGGCGTTACTGTCAGTCATCTCTAACGGGTTCAAAATAGGGGTTGAAATTTTCAGAACGCGTATCTCGAAAACTTTTGATAGAAGGGTACCTATGGGTTTTTTTACGTTATTAAATTTGTCTTGAGCTAAACAATTTTTTTAGGCCACCCGGAGCATTGTAGGCCCAGCCGTTCGTGTGCACCAATAAGCTTCGTCAACACGATCGTGAATCAAACGGTATAAATCCGGCCGGGATATCATCGCTAGGGAGCACCTGGTTATAATCAAGGATGGCTGTATGAAGTCGAGTTGGTTGTTTTGCGATATTATTTCATTTGATAAGTGATGGACTATTGGATTTTCTTGGTAGGTACTTGTGAAACTTGAACAAACGTTGAAGTATTATTGACGGGCAAGTTATTACACAACGGTTCATTATAGGTATTGATCACAAAAAACAGTGATCTACGCAGAATGGACTATTAGATTTTGTTTGTAGTTACTTCTGAAACTTGAACAAACGTTGAAGTATTATTGATGGGAAGATTATTACACAATGGCAAATTATTACACAACGGTAAATTATTGGATAACGGTAAATTATTACACAATGGCAAACTATTACACAATGGTAAATTATTACAAAACGGCAAATTATTACACAACGGTAAATTATTACACAACGGTTCATCTACCAAGAAGGGGCTGGATTTTTTTGATCGGTACTTTTGCAACTTGAACAACCGTTGAGGTATTATTGATGGGCAAGTTATTACACAACGGTTCATTATAGGTATTGATCACAGAAAACAGTGATCTACGCAGAAGGGATTATTAGATTTTGTTTGTAGTTACTTCTGAAACTTGAACAAACGTTGAAGTATTATTGATGGGTAGATTATTACACAATGGCAAATTATTACACAACGGTAAATTATTACACAACAGTTCATCTACCAAGAAGGGGCTGGATTTTGTTGATCGGTAATTTTGCAACTTGAACAACCGTTGAAGTATTATTGATGGGCAAGTTATTACACAACGGTTCATTATAGGTATTGACCACAGAAAACAGTGATATACCTACGCAGAAGGGGCTTCTATTGCACTCCACATCAACAATTTTCCTATAGAACTTCCTTATTTGCGTTTCTTTTTGCCGTTTCAGTTACTGTTTGTCATCGGCTCTATCATTTTAGCAACATTTTACTCGTGATTTGTACATAGTAATGAGTACGGGGTTACGTACTAATCTACGGAGGGTCTGCGATTCACATTATATGTATAGCGTAGTACATATTATACTATATAGACGGGTTGTCTATACAGAGAGCTGTGATCTGTAACAGAAGGGTATTCTGTACAAAATAATAAACCGTTGTGCAGGGATTTGCAGCGTTTTTGTCTAGTCACCATTATAGGTATACGACGTTTTTTATGATTACATATTATCAAATGTTGGCGATTTCACCGATTCTTTGCCTATATTGACCCCCCCCCCCCCCCCCCTTTGAATTTGATTCATCGAACCGTCCAAATGTCTTCTAGTTTCATTTGTATTGTTATGATTTTTCTTTTCTATTGATTAATTTGTAGTTATAAATAATATCCCACAAGACCGACGAGTGCCAGAAGTTTTGGTTTTGGAAGCAGCCACCCAAAGTAACTCACGAGTATGATTTGTATTCGATTATTGATAATTTAAGATAAATGAATTAAGACTATTGATGATTGAAGACTAACAGGATTAAATTATTCTTTGCTTCGATTAGCAACTTGTAAATCTCCATTATGATAATGATGTATCGTTTGTGCTTCAACGAAGGATTGGATCACGAGCTTACGATCTTCACGTCAAACTTGGCCTTCAGCCGATGTTTCAATACTTTCGAAAGCCAGAAAGTGGCTCGGCACTCGTTTCTAACTTGCTACTGAAGTCTCAAAGAAACGATTAGGGGTGAATTCAATCCGTTGTCCCGTTAACTAGTGCAACTTCTTGTAATTATGACAGCTTTTGAAGCTAGAAGTACCCTCCCCCTACTTCAACCGGATTTAATTAAACTTTCCCCAGAAGAATTAATTACTACCGATTATCGGCCTTTTTGGGGGTTGGTAGACGGAATCGATGGTGCCCACGTCGGCTTTTAGATTCCGCAATGAAGGGCTCAGAAAGGGGTCTCTAAGCATAGTTTCTTCCCAGTTTATACGCCATGAATCAATCCGCCCTGCTTAGGTTATTGTCGGAGTTTCTCATTGTCTCCAACAGTACCGCCGCCTCCTAACTCCATTTCAATTCCACTGAATCATGTAAACTGTTTCAAATGGAAATTCAAATTACATTCCCATTGCCTGGTCCGGTGCAGGGTTAGAATATGAAGGTCGTTCTTGCAATTACAATGTCAACAACTTATAAATCCAGTAGTTGTCATAACATCACAACATACACAAAGTTGTAATGGGGTTCATATAAAAAGTTGTAATGGGGAACTTGCACTGTCGGAATTATTTTGATCCCGCAATTCCACTTGAGTAAAATGTTAAGACCCACGGGACAGTGTTGTGAAGCTTGTGACAGAGTGTAACAGTGGGGGTGGACCCTCGAGAGTCCCCCTCCTAGAACAGTGAGATTATCACCAATTAAGAAGGGATATCGATTAGGCTTCCCCAAACGACCCCGTCTCCACCGGAAGAAAAAATGTATCGAGAACAGCCCACACTGTTACACTCCGCCCCACATGACATACTTCTGGGTAGCAGAAGTATGAGAGGGGAATGGGGGATTGAAAAGTAGTATGAAGTTCTGGTTCAGGAAAAGACATCTGAACAACTTCAAGGTGACTAACCTCCATCGTAATGGTACTAACTCAATAATATTTTACTGGTGGAGAACAAAGCTCCTACATGCGAGTATTGGCGGATAATGTTGTCAGAGGTTGTTGTCCAGTGAATTGTGGTCATCTGGGCAACCTCTAGGTGATCAACCTCCATCGTTGGGATGGAACAACTATTGGGACTTGTCAATTGGGACATGGCATCAATCGCCTTCTAATGAGCTCAGTATATTTTAATTATGCTGACACTCTAAAGGGGGGAAAGTGGGTGGGGAAGCCAATAGATGTATGTATTATCAAACGGACAGGTTGTTAGTAAAGGAATCCTTCAGGGAAACCTTTGGGCTTATCCTTCTGGTAAGCCCACAAAAAGTGGATGGACTATGGTTAAGTGCTCAGCTCATACTACCGAACCACGCTCTGCTCCCATGTGACAGAGTGTAACAGTGGGGTCGGACCCTCGAGAGTCCCCCTCCTATACAAGTGAGATTATCACCGGTTAAGAAGGGATATCGACTAGGCTTCCCCAAACCGATCCCGTCTCCACCGGAAGAAAAAATGTATCGAGAACAGCCCACACTTTTACAAGCTTGACCAGATGAGGTAGGTATGTCAATAAGTAACGATTTAGATTTTCCAATTTTGTACAATACCTGTAATTATTAAGTAAATTGGTTAATTTTGTCCAATGGAGCGATTATGGGAGCAGCCCAGACGTCAAGACACGGCGTTGAGGATATACAGTGCCCGGATGACATGAAGGTCTTGAAGGCCGTGACTCTCAGCGCCTTGGTCAATCATTACAAACCTGTGTCTCATGGAGATGTCGAGTTTACACGAAAGCTGTGCCAATTTGAGTGGTCACCAAGTGAGATTATCGTCTGGAAGGGTAGGTTAAGTGTAAATTATTTATGCGATCGACCATTTTTAGTCAGTTTTTTTTTTTCAATTTTCCTATCATTTACGGGAAAATTTTGGCTTGAATATTAATTTCTTCCTTAATAAATACGAAAAACATTGAAGAAAAATTCTAATTTGATGTTTCGTTCGGTTATTCCCATCTATCACAGATTAGTAACAAGGTAACTAAATTCATTCATATAAATTTAAAAAGTAGTACTTTGGAAGATTACCCTCCATCGGTGCCTCAAATAATAAACGGTTCAAAACGGCTGAACTAAGTTTTGGAGAGTATACCAGCACGCACCGCAGCAATTAAGGTATCCTCAAACCATTTGTTGGGGACTCGATAAACTAATTGAATCGGTGTCAAAAGTATTTTTCTAAATTAATAAGACGTGATTCGTTCGAACATCAAAACTGAACTGGTTTATTAACACCTGCCATTCGATGGAAATAACTGGACGTTAGTAACGAGCAACAGCAATTAGAGTAGGGCCACACATTTATCCTCACGAACACAAAATAAATAATATGTAGGAGTACATACCTTGTTTTATTAAGAATGTCCTCCATATATTTGTCCAAAACCGCGTAGTAACCATTCGACTACGGCTGTGATCGAATTCATACGGATATCCGTCGTGATGATGCAAAAATATATCAAAGAACTACGGGAACTGGAGGACGAAGATGCTCGGCGAGCGATCCACGAGAATTATGGTGTTATACTGCGATGGAGCCACACGTTGTCTTCAATTGACGAAGGATGGGTCCCACTCAGCGTTTTCCACGCAATCATTTTTAATGTTTTGGTATATACTTACCTTTACTTGTTTTCCATCACTTGCTACTTGCTGAGGGATGATTTCGTATTGGTCGGCGTTCAGATCCATTACCTCCTCCTAGCTTTAATCGGTGCGGTGTTTCAGCTTCACTTCTACACTAGTAGACGGGAGATTTGTCTGACACACAAATTGATCGCTTTGGATTTCTACTCATACGAAGACCCCGATTTGCTCAACAGCTACAAGTTGGATTTCAAGAAGTATATGACGAAACAGCGCTTGTTCCTCATCCCTTTTTTGTTTCTGGTTGGGATGATTGGAATGTTCATAGTTGTCTTCGGTCCGTTGATAGACAATATGGTGGGTGCAGGGTACGACGGTGATTACCTCAATGGGGTTTACATGAAAACGCCCATCCCCATGTACTTTCCCTTCGATATCGACGACACTGCCAAGCATTACGCGGTAACAGCTTTTCAGATAATTACAGTCGTCATGATAGCTCTGGCCATGAGCGGAGTCATATTCATGAATGTTGTAATAATCCAAAATTTAGCTTATCAGTTCAGGATTCTCATCAAGTCGATTAACAAACTTTTTGAAAGGAGTGAAGCAAGATACAAAAAACTTTACCCAAACCAAAAAATTGATCAAACTACTGTAATTAGCGACAACTTTCAAGACTGCATCTATCTCTGTTTGAAGGAAAATATAAAACACCACCAGGTCATGAGAAAGTAAGTAGGTACCTATTATTGCAATATAAAATTAGTACAAATTTGAAGTCTAGGAATTTTAATATTATTAGAATACACGGTGACCAAATTGTGACACCTAAAAAATATTTTATTAGGGAGACTTTGAAAAAACTACCGAATGGTAACCCACGTATAATTCAGACGGGAAATTCATTAGTTATTCACGTACAATTCAAAACACTCACGAGTCAATGAGTAAAAATGTAGTTTTTTGGAATAGCAATTTATATTGAAGATTCTATGTGACATTCCTCAACCCCCTCCCCCCCCTCACTACCAGATGACTTTTCGCATGCCTAAAAACCTGTAGAAAATGCTTCTCATTTGTAACAAATGATAACTGATGATGATCCTTGTATCTGTTACTACTGATTCATCAGCTAGATACCTAGGCAGGATAGAATCTTATTGAAATATCATCACCTCTTGGAAATTTGTCACATTATATCGTAGGTAGTTCGTTGATAACGTTTACAAGAGCTCAATATTCGCGTTGCACGCGTTTTTCCTCAAGTTTTTGCGCATGTAAAAAGCCATATCTAGGGCAAACGGATTTTTGTGAATTTCACATGGAATCCGAATCTGCAATAGGTACGGAAAATTGCAAATTCTCGTTCCAAAAAATTATTTTCTTGCGCATGGCGCACGTATGGAACTTTAAATTTAATGATAATTAACATTTTGAGCAGGAGCCTCAAATATCGGTCACCCTGTAAAGAACATCTAGATGATCCCACAAATACCGTATGATAGATTTTCCGCTCAAATCATCTGTAACATGACATTTTTTTCTAGATTGATTCTTTTTTAAAGGATCGGATAAGTACCTACGGACATAATCAACTTTTATCCTGTTGAGGACCAGGAAATGCTTGTAATTTGTTTTTTTTTACTACTTGTAAGTCTCATTATTATAGGCTTGAAAGTTATGTATTGACAAAGTGGACAAATTAGATCAACAAATAGGTATTAGTTTAGAATTTTTTTTAAACTGTGCGTTTGCTCCTAGTTACTACCATCTACATGCTGGACTCCTTGGAATCCCTCTACTAGCTGCTTTTCTTATGGGAACTTTCATCATTGCCCTGTCGATGATAATTCTTGTTGAGGTGCGTGAAGGAACTTACTCGAAGCAGATTATTGACAATAAGTTCAACAGAAATATATATGTGGATACGGATATACCTATTATGATCATAAAAATCGATGATACGCAATGATTGAATGCAACGTTATTATGTATTTTTGTCATACATTAATTTATGAGGTCTCAAATTTGTTAATATATATTTTTTTAAATTTATCATTTCCAGAAAACTAACAGAATCGGTCTACTCCTAACGAGTACTACGGCAATGATAGGGGAAGTCGCTAATATATATATAGCCTGCTACTTCGGGGAAGAAATACTTTCATTGGTGAGTTTCAAATGTTTGTCATGAATAGTAAATTATGATGTTTATCATAATAATATTATTATCATTCAGTACCTAATGATTGACAGGGCATTTGGCTTTGCCAGCGTAACGTCACGAAAAAAATGAAACGGCAAAGGATGTGCCTGTTGTTTAGTCAGTGTCGAAATTTCGCAAAAATGGGGAGCATAAAAATGTCGTATAAATCGGGAGCTTTCCAACAATTGGAGAACGATTTCTGAACGACCAAAACTGACGGAGTTATATTTCCTAAGATACGCTTCGATTTTAGATGATTACTGACGGAGATACGCTTCGATTTTAGATGATTAGATGATCAGCTCCTAGCAGCTTGTTATTTATTACAATCCAATGCGGTAAACCTCTCTGGGACTCCTGAGGACCAATGCCATGACCTGCTCCACCCTAATCAGTTGAGCGACCTATTTTCCCTCTTTTGTGCTACGAACTTTAAATTTGACAGAGTGCCTCTTGAGGACTGCTGGGTATGAATTATAACGTTACTGGGTACCGGCCTATTCCCTTCTGTCGTATTTGAGCAACGAGGCTCGAAAATACCCCACCCTCCTTTCTATCCATAGTAAGAGTAGTGCGGTGCAATTTTCAACACCATTATGTTTGTATCATTATTGAATGATCCGTCGTGCGGGATGCCGCCATCCGTTTTTTTTTTTTTTTTTTTTTTTTTTAGTTATTTGAATATTCAGTTGTCCCGGATTTAATGATACGGCCTTACGGCTTATATTTCCTGGACTTGAGGGTATTGAGGACAACGAGGAGGCTGACCGCCTCGCCAAAAAGGCATCAGCGTCAAAATCTGTTGGCTCCAAGCCCCACCACGGTATTACAAAGAGTTTCACCGTCCAAGAAGTGAAGAAATGGGAAGACAGAATGAGAATTTCATACTGGCATTGCACTCCCAGGTTGAGTCAAGCCAAGCAGTACATTCGATTAAACAAGGAAAGAGCTCTGGTTCTTCTGTCCTTGAGCCGGAAGGATCCACACGATACAACTGGCTTACTCACTGGCCACTTCGGAGATTCCACCTGGGCAAGTGAGGGACAGACACGTCGCTTCTGCGACGGCGAGACGGATATGGCAGAACATGTTCTCTACAATAATAATTGTCCCACTGTTGCACCTCAGTGACTTCGGCACTTCAGTCCCTCAAAGACTGCACAATTGAAGGACGATAGCCTCCTGCCCATTCTACGAGAAGAGGCCCCAAGTCGTTTCCTCACTTATATTTTACGGATGGGGATAAAATATCAGTCACAATAGATCCACGTGTGGTCTCAGCAACTTGAGGCATTATCGTCAATTCCCCTAAAGTGGTGAGAAAAGGTGTATGAGGGGAAACGCTACAAATTAGTATACAACAGTTTATATTTTCCTGTATAGATACCCATTCTGCGTATATCACAGATTTTATTAGCGTAAGATCCTGAATTTGTAGCGCGGAATACCTACCTAGCCACGCACACACACACAACAAAAATGCCACCAACTACAATCCAATATTAGAAAATCTGATAGGTTATAATATGGATAAATACAATTTATTAGTGATGCATACAGCTGCGCATCCTACGTAGTTAATTATATTAGTAAATCCGACGGGAGGACTGTAAAAACTTCTTACGTCCAGCTGAAAAAGATTAAATTGACGGCAACGCATCAATGTCAAAGAAAATTTGTATCGATTCTTAGAGAGCAATCTTGGATTCCAGACGATTTGGCTTTAGAAAAAATACAGGGGTAGAAGAAGCACATATATACACTAACATGTTGTGAACTGTATCCAATCCGCAAACAAAACAAGGAAGGAGATATTGTTTTGCTAGACATCGCACGTTCGACGCCATTCATAGAGAGAAGCTCTTTTACAAAATGCAGGATTCGGCATTGCTCGCGAAAGCTTACTTAAAGAGTTATTTTCAAACTATTTTGAGTAATGATAGATCATGATCTGACATGACGCCCTCATATAGACTACTGCTGTAATAAAATTAAAAAGTTCACTTACTTTGTTTACAGTACCTACCTATAAGAAAAATTCTATCGAAGGACAATCTGAAACTTGCTTACGTAAGCCTGTTATCCAGTATGGAATTTTAGTCTGGGGCGATACCTATCTCACAATCAATAAACTGATATTGAAGCAAACATCAAGTTTGCAAACTATGCTGTCCTTGCCCCGTAGGAACCCAAAGGAGTAGCATCTGATCATGCAAAGGCATTCTGTGTTATTCAGCGATACGTGAAGGTTTTACTCCTGTTTTATCATAAACACCCACACATGATAAGCAGCACAAGAATACGTCACTACCAAACTCGTTTTGTGACAGATGGAAACATTTTCGTGCATACTTTATAAATATAATCCATAGAAATCTAATTGAAAACATGAAATCGCACAAAATTATTTGAGAACAAAATATAAAACTGAAATTTTGTCGTGGATAGGGCAAGGCATGGACAGTATTGATAACTTGATAAATACTTGTATTAAGAAAATGTATTAGTTGTAAGTTATAATAACATAAGAATAATCATTATGTACCTGGAGAAGAAGGACTTTAGCGACGATACGGGAATCATAATGTCGAGCAACATGCGGTAGGAACGAGGAGACTCAACTTTCCCTATGTTGTATTTACCTCCTCAATGCATCTAAATATTCTGAATAAAAATATTCTGTTCTATTCTATTGTTATTTCGTATCTTATGTTCAGTTTTATATATCTGGCAGTACAGCGTTTGATTTTATATTCTAGAGTGAAAAGCTGTTCGAGACAATTTACTCATTGAAATGGTACAACATGAATCGGCGCAACAAGAAACTTATCATGTTATTTCAAGGCAGTGCAAGAGCCCCAATGGAGATCAAAGCCAGTCTAATATTCACCTGCAGCATGGAAACATTTTCTTCAGTAAGTACAGGAACCAATTTTTGGTCATTACCGAAAATTCGGTAATACCGTTAAATCCGTTGTATACGTTGACTGATGAAATTTTGTGTACCTATATTTTATACCAATTCGTCTCCGTCTGTATGTCGGCTTTGTAGCTGATCAATGCTGATCGACTTATCCTATTTGGGTGAAGCCTGAGGAATAGGGCAGTTCAGCGTGGATTCTGAGATCTTCAGTACCTTGTGGCCAGGAGGGGGTGTCTGGTAGAGCTGGCAGGGAGAAATCTGTCGAATTCCGATAAAATAATTGCCTACCTAGATGGCTTGCTTCGACTGATGTGCGAAGGATATGTCTTGGGAAACTCAGTGTGAAATCAAGAATGTCTCAATTATTGTCAAGTAACGGATCTGCCCCCATTTTGCGACTCTGGACCGCAGTCCAAACTTCTATAGGAACAAACAAACAAATTGGCAGCACCACCTCACATCCTGCCATTTTATCGGATAACCTTCTGTGTCTATAGTAGGTAACAAAGTTTGTTCTCCACATGAGATTGGTGGTCGTTTTGTAATTCGTGTCCCTCTAACTAGGAACTGTAATGAATATTTCTCTCGCAGCTGCTGGCTGGCTCGAACAGTTATCGAAACTAACCCCAAATTCCCAGGCTATGGCTCAGTTGAATTTTGATGACTTACGTAAAACTAAAACTAACTGGGGAGCGACCTGCTCCGTCCATCATCATTTCATCTGTTAATAACTTACTGCCTTAGAGTTACAGGGGTGTAATTGCGTGCCGAACAGTGTCAAAAGAATCAGCGTCATAGAGAAGTTATCAGTACAGGAAATGAAAGAATTCGCGGCGTTTTTTTTGGGGGGGGGTCTATTACAATAGCATGTTAAGTATATAATTATGTATGCCAGGGTTTGACGATATTATAACCAGTCTGAAGATATGCACATTTTATGTTTCAGATATGTAATTCAGCCTACTCCTACTTCAACATGTTGACTGCATCTACAAGCTCTTCAAAGAAAACGGGTTAATAATGAGTTATAATAAGATTATTTCATTCCCTCACTATTTACTGCCAGTAGTAGATACCACCCTATCAACTTTATTCAGAACTAGCTGTGTACCCGCGCTTCGCAACGGTAGAACAGTGACCCCCTTTAGGACAGGCCCCCTCATAACAGTTTTATGATAATATTATACTATTTGAACCGACGCGTGTTGCTGCGATTTAAATAAATGGAGCCAACGGTCATGTATTTTAATATGCCTGTATCCCCCCTCCTCAACTGATCAGAAACCTTCCCCAATGCCAACCCTAACTGCCTTTAACCCCCCCCGTATCATATGAACCCTCCCTACCTGGTTAGAAACATTCCTCAATGTTCACACAACAAATTCCCAAAGTTGCACTCCAATTGGTCAAGTAGTTTTGAAATTTCTGTAGACCCCCCCCCCCCTCTCATAACCTGTACCCCCCTCCCACTAACATCCTGATTGAAGTACCACTTGAATGTACTCGTCGAGCTGAATCCAGAATCTAATTACAATCGGATTTACGACCAACCGTTCAAAGTTATTATAAGCATAAACGTCCTCATAGAAGTGATTATAACACGTTTTTTAGTAGTATTTCATTCATAGCGTTTCAACGGATCGACAGATTCAAATGCGGATTTTTCATAAACCTTCCCAGATAAATTCTGCGTCAAATGGTACCAGCCGCAACTTTCTACGTTCAGCCGTTCTCAATTGATGCCGAGACAAACAAACAAACAAACAAACAGACAAACAAACAGACACTGTTTTATTATATGTATAGATTCAGAATAAATCAAAGTTCTCGCAACTGTTTCACACTGCATTGCATATTATACTTCCCGATAAATTCGTGGACTTCTGTAAGCGGGGTGTCAGAAGTCAAGGATGGCAGTCGAGCCAGTTATGGATCGAGCCGTCTCACTAATCACTTACAATTACTCAGTAGATTAACAGATTACCTTAGAGAAGAGGTTGTAAGACCTCTAGGGCCCCAAGGCTCGTGTACAATATTGAAATATCTATGCTGAAAAGTTGTGAATTACGAGTAAATCGAAGTATATCAGAGTGAAGAGTGGCTGACGGTCGTACCTACGTTACGTGCTACTCTCCGAAATTTGGAAGGTAAGTACTAAATTTATTTTTTTTAAATCGTATACATGAGAATTGACGTGAATTACTATAACTCGACATTAACACGGAGGTACCTATAACGATCTAGAGAGGAAGATCGTCTATATAAAAATCTGTAGGGTCTAGGCACCAGTGGTGGACACTTTAGCGCCAGTTTCGGGTTAAAACGCCCATAACTAATGTTAATGATCTGTTTTTCATATTCCAACCAAATTTTCTGTTTCCTCTGAATCGCCTTCACAAATTAATAGTGAAAAACTAGGGTTCTGTGCAAATACTAAAAACTGATGACTGGCTCCTTATCTCTGCATTTCCCGGTAGGGTTTCGTGTAAAATACGAAAAGCTGATGACTATCTTCTTACCTCTGCATTTTCCGCCTCCACTGGCACCTTGGCTTGGTCACTACACGAATTTGAGGTTAGCAACTGCAGATATTACGGTACAGATCAGCGCCAGATTCAAAATTCAACAGCTCCTGAATTCAAAAATTTGCAGTTGTGACTATCCACCACTGTGGTAGTGTCCACCACTGGTGCCTTTAGCCCACATCGTTGAAGAAGAATTAGTAGGTACGTCTTTTTTTTCTTTTTTTAAAATTACATTAAATAGGTAATAATGTTCGCATTTTGACTTCTGCCTAGATATTCGATTCCAAGTGCCAATTATAATATCTCTTCAGCGCTTCACCAAGTATTTTAAATATTAATAGTCATAGGCTGCTAGCAAGCAATTCAGGAGAGATAGAGTTTTACCCACTTAACAGAAAATGTACTTAAAATGTTGAACCCATTACAATGACGTCTTTCATTCGAAAATTCGCTATAAACGAAGGGCCGTGGACTAGTTCGCTATTAAAAACCCAAGCGTTTTAACGAACGTAATTTAGGTATTGTATTTCTTTTTTTCTGCACTACTTATTTATATAGATATTATTGATTTATTCTTCCAAATGGAAGACGAAGAATTTTTGCAGTTCGGGAAGCATATATGGAGTGTAGTCGGGCGGAGGAACTAAAGGGTGGGGCAAGGGAAAGAAAAAGCTCTAGCGTCTTCAGGTCACGTACAGCCTACTACCCCTTTATCAAGATTTTATTGACCAGCACAAGACAATTTACGGTTGTCATTTGTTGAATTTTCATGAAATACAAATGCAAAGAATATTTGCTGTATTGTACCTTGATTATATTCATTTGAGACCTGACGGCACTCATTTGGTGATTTAATGGAACTGATTTGGAAAAGGGATTGACACAGTCGAATGCTGGTTAAAATCGATTAACTGAACCTACAACGCGTACGACCCCGGCTAATGACGCAGTGCAACGATGTTGCCGTCAACTGCACCAAATTCGATGCAACGTTAGTGCACACAGTCATATATTTGATTTTTCGAAATGTTGCGAACATGTTTATGTACATCTGTAACTGGTACCTGTGTATTATCTGTGCGTGCGAATCAATAAACAATACGACTTTACTCATTATGCACAGAATAGAGAAACTAGAACGGCCTGGCGTGTCTAGACCAGAATCAACAGAGAGCAGCATGTATCTACCATTCAAAACACTCTTCGCCTTTATCAGTAATTCGGATCATATTTTTGCCGAAGAGCGTTCCACTCTTCCTCCATATTCACCAGTATTGTGAAGCAGCAAGAGTGACGCGTTACAGCAAGAGTAGTGATTAGTCGAGTCAGATGAAAATGGAATACAAAAAGTGCATACATACTTAAAGACAAGGAATTGCGACGTGCCATGCGGTAACAACATTCGGCGAGTCGGATTCCGACATGGTGACGAAGACGAAAATTAGATTCTGCCCGCTTATCGAGGGAAAATGACTAGGGGTTGCTGAGAGTAGAGAAACCTGTGGATAAAAGCTATTGAAAGTCAAATGTACATTTTCCCCTGGAGGTAACGGGTTCCGTAGCGAGACGTTACTTTTCTATGGAAGAGGGTCGCTCGTACGGAAAATGTAAGACCGACCTGCATTGAAATGTCCTCCGCCTCTGAATATGTTGGAAAGGGATGAAAAAAGTGGTACAGGATAGATATTGTCGTTCTCCTTTCTCTCCCAATAACTGTAACATTCAAAAGGCCGTTAACATAACTCACTGACTGTAATAGCTTCGGTGCGTGTCCATAGGTGTATCCTAGCATTATTTGCTTCGTCTTGTATCGGTTCTCCCAGTCTTAGATTACACTTCTTGGTTGAATATTTCAATAATGCCCCATATCCCACTCCCCAAACATCGCGTGGCTGACTCATCCATACCGACAGATCGTAAAAACGTCGGAGCCGTCGATCCTCGATTTTCTAGGTTCCGCAAGCCGAACATCGTCATTTTTTTCTACAGGTGGACCATCAAACCACGAGCATACCATATAAACCAATAAGAGTCCAAGCGGTCGAAGGAAGTGAGGAAGGCCCAATAAACGAACAACCAAAAACTCAATGAGAAATTCTAAATATTTTAATTTTCCTCAATGAATCAGGTTATCCTTCCATGATAATCCTTATACGGTACATGTAGTTCTGTAAATTGTTATACAATATAATGTAATCAGCTTATGATATCCTGCCCTAATGACATATCTACATAAATACCCTAAGTATCTGTGTAGATACCCTAAGGTAACTCGCTAGTTACGAAGCAGGCATTCAGCATTCTTAGGTTAATATAATTTGCAACACACAACCACAATTATGGTTAGAAAAAAAAGCTGAACCCCTATTATGAAGAACATTCGACTTCAGTAAATCGCAAGCGATACAATATTATACCTAATTTTGAAAATAACCCATTCTCGATGTAGGCATACCCTATTACCCATGTAGGTAGGTACACACATCTATGTACATTGCAGCTGGATCCCACTATATCAAGTTGAGATCTTTCGAAACAACAACTTATCGGAAAGCAATGAGCTTCAGCTTCATTTCGAAATTGTTGTCATCTCTCCTGTCCTTGAATGATTCAAAATATATTTCTGATTTTCCGGATTAGCAAACTTATATACTCATACGTTTTATAGTATAAAGATAAATAGATCTAAAAAGGCCCTCACACCTAGGATTGTTGTTGGATTACCCACATCTACGTTTTTTGATGTTGCAGTTGTAGAAGAACCACAACATAACTTGCAACTGCAGCCGCTATCTGAAAGGTAAAGGCGCTCATGCTTTCATTCAAGTTACATTTTTCTAGTGGGCCACTAAGCCCTCGTACGTATTTTAAAGTTGTTGTTTAGAAAGTGCGATGAGACTACGTAACTCACGCCATGCAACAGCGGCAAGTCCAATTTGAAAACTCCATAAGCGGAAAATTCCACCGGTCTCCTTGTGTATAAATGTAGTTTTAGTCTTTCCTGAAAATGAAAGCGTTTGCTCGTTGATCAAAAATGTGTGAAGGAGAAAATGATAGTGTAGGTCGATCTGTGTATTCAAACAAGCATAGGAAGGTAGCCAAAAGTGTGAACCTTGCTCAACTTGCAGTTACTTCAGTTACGAATACATTCATCGATGAATGCAACTATGAATCAGAGCCTAAGTTAAAAAAATAATTACAAGTATACCAACGGTGGTGACATAGATAAAGAAAAAATAAATTACACCGTTGTATATCTAACAGTTATACGTGGGATCAAGACAATATTTTATAGCTGAAATCTACTAGATTAGGATAATATATTGCTCGATTATGCTCAAACAGAAAACTGTGATCTAAGCGGAAGGGGTGTCTACACAGGAAAATAATAAACCGTTTCGTAATAATTTGCAGAGTTTTTACCTACCTATTTGATGAGAGGTGAAAGTTTGTTGTTCACGGCCAAGCTAACCATCGAATTAGATGAAAACTTGGGAATATGTTTTATTTTGTTGATAGGTACTTTTGGTTTATTATTCTGTGAATAATACACCTATGTATTCGCTCAGCAAAAAATTTTTATAACACCCCCTCAAAATTTTTTCTTTTCCTTTTCAAGGTGCGTAGATTCCAAAAATGCTATGTCCGTCCGCCGTACGCCGTACGCCGTCCGCCGTCCGCCGTATCACGTGTACCGGCTTCATTTTCGGTCTAAAAAAATCGTTCTTTCGCACACATGCTCCATTTGGGCCGTAGTTGTGTCCCGAAACTTTTCAGCCCGATCGGAATATACCCAGGGATGTTATTAATGAAAATGTGCACAAAAATAGGTACTTTTTGTGTTTTAGCAACATGTTGATAACATGAGCTTCTGAGATATCGTTTTCCATGTATTTGGGGACGAGAAGACCGAATATGAAGTCGATTTTGGCCCAGGAGTGGGAAATCGAGGTTCTACCAAATGTTCAGCTCCCAAAATTAATTTTTTATGAGTCAAAATCCAGGGAAATCGTCTGAAATCACCATCAGTTTGTAGAATAACACTGGAAAAAGTGTCAAATCGTGGACCAAGACGATTAAATGGCCCTACCAATGATCAAAGATAAATTGAAAAAAAAAAGGAGCGTATCAAATTCGATTTTATGGGCCAAAAATGGTGAAAACCATCATAAATAGCTATTTCAATTATTTCACATGAAATAAACAATAAATGAACAGCCCAAATTTCTGTAGGTAGGTATGTCCAGTAGAATAATAAACCAATGTGACAAGGACTTTGCGGCGTTTTTTAATTTGAACAAACGTTACACTTTATGAGTAAAAACAATTACTAATTAATTATAGATGGGTTGAATGCATCGTATATTTATGAAATATGATGTCCTGGCTGGCTCCAGTATACTCGATTTAGAGCTCTCTTGGAGGAAGCACGAGGGTAGGTGTTGACACACTACTTATTATTGCATTTTCGGATTCTACTCACCTTGAAATCGAAACCATCAAGTTTTGAGGGGGTTAAAAAAATTGTTTATGCTCGATTCCAAAGGTTCATTATTGAAAAATAAAATAAACCAAAAATCTAGTTACCAACACAAATGTTTGGTATTCAGTAGGTAATTATTTCTTTTCTTTGAACGTTCGTAATAGAGTACCAGTCAAGTGGAGATGAAATAACGCTTTTTTCGAGTGAAAGATGAGAAGTCAGAGTATCTAAGCATGTTATACAAAGTTACTTGCGTTTTGTATCAACAATTCCGTTTCATCTTCTATACACAACTCGTATAGCCTCTCGTAAATCTGAAATGACTGAAAAAAAATTGTTTTAGTGTGATTTTCAAGCAGAGGAGCTGGGTTGTTTGGATGTATCGGATGAGTAAAGCAATAAAGTATAGAAGATGTATGAATGGGAAATGTAAATCACCATGATGTGTAACATTATCTTTTATGCAACAAAAAATGCAATGACACGAGAAATACGTGTGTATCTGCGACAGTGGGATTATCGCTGTTACTTTAGTAGGTACATAGCAGGTACTTACTTTTTTCGCCGCATAAGTACACGGTAAAACCATTTCTGCCGTCATTGAAATGGAACTTATAATGGAAAAACATCTCATTATATTGAAAGATCCGTTTATGACTCCCAAATAAATATATGAAAAACTGTAAAACATAGTTGACGGGAAAGTCACCAGAGCTTGAACGGAGTACGCTTCATTGATGAGTTCCGAGTTTAAGATGAGGGACCAGTGAGTTTCCACAGTCAACTCGATCTTCTTCACAAAAAACAAGTCTTTCTTGCGTGAGGCTGTCTTATCTAAGTACTCGTTCAGTAAAGAAAGCCTCGTGTTAATTTCACCTACCAACGAATAGAACTGAGATAGTTGAATTAGAAGTATGCAGACATTTACAACCCCAAGACCGTGCAATATCTGTAGCACAGGGGAATAGCCCGACAGCTCGAATAACTCTATGACACGCATTAATAATTGGTAGAATAATACAACCATTTGCAATTTTGTGAACTTATCATCGGGGGTAACACCTAACGTGTTTAATTGCGAATCAATAACGTCGAACTCGGATCGAATTTTTTTTATCAAGTTGGCGTTTTTTATTGACATTACCACAAAAGTCACATTCGTAAGGGAAAGAAAAGCTCTGCGGTACCACTTTACCCAGCTAGAAAATTTGTACTCGGCAGGCCTTACAAGGAGCCAACAAATAGGAACAGCCAATATTACAACTGAAAAGACTAGTTTTATGATGATGTTTAAGTACATCCTAGTCCCATGGACGAGCAACATGGTTTCCCTGTAAGAACTGAGGAGTGAAATATAAAGCTGATGATTGGGAGATGGAGCTGCTTACTTCTATTTGATGGGACTAATCTCATATTTTTTTCGTGAGGTTTCGTTTAAACTGAATCAACACCTACACATGCTTTGGTTCTCCATATACAATAATATCATTCCATCTAACATCCAATACCATTATAAGCTCTACCGAAGCACGAATGTCTGTAAAATGTTTAGATACATAATTTGTATGTGCATAATCAATACATTCAATTCGAAAATGGCGAATCACAACACCTACCGAGTCGGCGTATGCTCACAGTCCATCAATATCGACTTTATTTATAATCCGTTCTACTTGATTATGATTCTGAAAGCTCTTTGCTATAATTCAGCTTTCACAGTGATTCGGTGCAAGTGGCATTATGCGCCTCCTCCCCCCCCCCCCCCCCACCCATCAACGTCCATTAAGGCGATAATAAATTTAATTAAAGAGTGGTGTTTTACATTTCTAATGTAATCGTTTTAGGATCTAATCAACCATCTTGCAAATTCTCAATTACTATTTTAATAATCGAATCGTTGATTTCATTCGCGTCTCCCAAATACATTAAAGAAATGCATGATCACATGAAATCCGCATAAATATAATTACACATCCTTACTGTGTAATGTGAACTAATACAAAATATAACTTTAAAAATTTGTATTATCAAATTGAACAAAACATTGAGAAACACGAAATCCAGTAGGGCAATAACAATACGTAATCTTCCTACTAATCTTCATAACCTTCGCGACCCGTTGCCCTTGTGATGATGTCGACTCTCGACTGCCCGGTGTATTTTTGAAGTAATACATGTATACCCTCTAATTCCAACAACAAATCTCAGTTCCAGTTTATTGGTTACCTTCTACACTTGAATGCAAGGTAAGCATTTGAACATGTATCTACTTACATGCAATGAAACTGTAGGAACGTAGCTCTCGAGCAGCTTTGCGTGCAGAATTGAGCGGTAAATCCTGAACTGAGAAAGATAATAAAACGAAATTTGTCAGACAGGAAGGATGCTTATGCAACATGTTGTCTAAAAACTGTTTTTATCAACCTCACATACATCTATGAGAGGTATGGGTTAAAAAAATCCATGCGGTTTTAAAATACAAGAAATAATCTCACCACCTCGGACAACGTGGTAACCTCTCTGACGATTGATAGATGAAGGTACATGACTACCTCTTCCAGAAAAATAGCAGTTGAAATACTTGTGTATACTGAATTTGTGAAAGCTGGAGTAAGTCGATGGACTTTCCTCCTCTTTATGCCCCGTTTCCTATTTTTATCAACTCACATTTCCATTCCAATAAATTGTAATGCGAATTTCACAGTTGAGATTGATGAAAGGAAGAAAAATATGACTGTACTTTCTTAAATAGACGCTTACAGAAATCGTTTAAGCCTTTTTATAACACTAACCAGGTACCAACCTCTCCCCTCGCCCCCCTGTCACGCCTGAGCATAATATAAGCAAATGGTGGAAAATGGAACTTCAACGTGTGTGTGAGAATGCAACGCATAAGATTAAATTAATATGTTTAATTTAGGTTTATAATTTTCAGTAAACAACTTATGGAATCGACCAACCAAAATATTGAACGCTACTAAAAATTTTTCTTTAATTCCGAAAATCGAATTTAATAAACCAAAGTTGCGTCCTTCTGCCATAAATCATTTGCAGTCTACGAATAACCAGGAACTTAGGACTTGAGAATTGATTAAACCTTCAGTGTGTGAGTTCTTTGTTACATTACAGCACGGTTTGAACAGTTATAGGAAATTTTTGCTGATAACCAGAAGAAACATATTATCGGATTCGGCTGTATTATATTACAAGAACCTTTATTTACCCTTAATATTAATTTCAGCTCGCTAAAACCATTTTGACTCACAGGCACGGGAAACTGAGAGGTATTACGTACATAACAGTGAATTAGATCCATCAATTATGAAACAAATAAATAGCTATGGAAGATTTGGAAGATTCTAGACATCAATTAATGACATTCATTTCTTCATCTTATAAATATGAATAATAATAATAATAATCTCAGAGTACGTTCAGTGAATTCCGAACTTCAACTCTTCTTGCATGTTAACGCAAGGCTCGGATTCAAGTGGTTTCATACCTAACTTCCTGACGTTTTCGGTCAATTTCAGGTACCACTGTCGGCTCGCTTGCTTCAGTCCATAAAGAGCTTTCTGTAGAAGACAAAGTTTGTTCCCTCTCACTATTTCTTGCAGAATTTTTGGGTGCATATTTTTTTATTTTGGCGGAAGATATTTCATCAGTGATGATGTCATCCAACAATGAATCGAACTTATTCGGAATTTTCATATACCTGGATTTTCTCGTATAGGTTACCGTTGAGAAACGCTGTGACTTCATCAAGCTGATGAATTTCCATGTCATTTTCGACTGCCAAGCCATGATTGTTCTAACTGAGCTCATTCTAACAACTGGAGCAAAGATACCTCGTGAGATACCTGGACCACACCTCCAGGTTATGTCGGACTCAAACCACTCTAAAGCCTCGCCTACCTTTTCCCACGTTGGAACTCGGCCTGGAAGTGTTTAACACTACTTCAGCCATTCCTCTTGACGTTGGTTGTACTCTTGTGCTACCAACCTGGCTTTCTTCCTTTCTACAGCAGGTACATACCATCTGCTTTCAGTTTTTCATTCAAAACGACTCGACATCTGTTGTGGTACCCCTTTATACCACTCAATGTAATGTATAATATTATAACCAATAAATAGAAGGAGAAAGACGAGATGTGCGACGGCTCGATAGAAGCCCAGGGGAATCTCCCTCCATCAACTCCCAACTACTCCCAATGGTTGGTAATGGCCCTTGGTAGAGGAGGACAAGGTGGAGGCACTTTTATAAGGCGCCCGCCTCGCCCAGCTCTTCACTCTTCCATTCTCACTCCTACCTACGACTTCTCTCTCTCACTCACCTCACACATCCTTGCTCTCGCCTATCCCTCACATATCCATGTGGTGGTAACAACCTGGGATATGCCTCACAAAATATCTAGCATTCATTGTGGTGGTAATAACCTGGGATGCTCACTTTCATCTCCTCTAGCGTCCATCATGGTGGTAACAACCTGAGACGCTAGCCTTCATCTCCTCTAGCCTCCACCATGGTGGTAACAACCTAGGATGCTGGCCTTCATCCTCTAGCACTCATTGTGGTGGTAATAACCTGGGGTGTTTCCCCTAAAAGATCCCGCCTGGGCACATCCTACACCCATGCTATCCTTTTCACTCAACCAGCCATCCACACCTACTCTCGCAATCACAATAACATCCAGTCACATTATGCTCCTTTGGCCGATCATCTATGATGAATATTTTGTGCACGATTATGGGCGACTTATATGCCTCAATCCATCCAGCGCCATCCGGTTGAGTGATTACCTGTTTTTATGTGAGCTCTGCAATGCCTGCTTGTTCTTCAGAAGGACTTGTAAGTAGCTCAGGCTTATGAATAGGCTTGTTCTGGAATAGATTCTAGAACTTGAATCGGTACTTCAACTTGATCGTAAACCTTTTGTGGTCTTCCCGCGTGTTCCCTGAACGAACAATTGTTCGTTCGTCTTCCTCTACCTTGTACAATTCTCGTGGTTGATGAAATTCTCGTCGTTGTTCAGATTTTCAACAGAATCGTCGCTTCCCCATTCATCAATTTCATTCATCTGACATTCCATTATTTGACCTGGGGCTACAATATTCTGTTATACCACATCGTATTTTTTCTGTTCATTGTTTTCGTTTTCTTTGACACAATGTCTTCAACAAAGTCTCCATCTGTGTGTTGTTCAAGAAATTGACATCCCTTGAAACAAATACTTTCTGTTCTGCTTGTGAGCATACTCGGTACGCTTTGGTTTGCTCCAGATATCCTGTTATGAAACATGGCTTTAGGAGCAAATTCATCTTTTCCAGATTCCTTTTCCCAAAAAGGAGCTTTACATCCAAAATTAGGGTACAGCTGGTATTTTACCATTCCACAGTTTGTAAGGAGTGTTCCCGTCAATGCTTGAAGATGGACATCTGTTTCATGTGATTTGCAGCAAAAATCGCTTCTCCCCAAAACTGTGCCTGCAATTTTGCTAGGATTGCTACTCCATTCTGTTCCGGAGTATGTGGAACCGTCACTCCTATAGTGATACTACAGCTATCCAAATAGGTCTGCATTAAATTCTCGAATACAGTATTCTCTTCTATTATCCGATTGGATGCATTTGATATTTCTTCCCTTTTGATTTTCCGCCAAACTTCTTGAATTCCACGAGTGCTTCGCTTTTCTATTTCAGAAACCCGACATCGCACCATCGAGCAGAGTCTTCATTCAAGGATCAAAAAATATCGTGCACCACAAATCGGTACGGATGATGCCATAGATTTCAGATGAGCAATCCGATCGCTTTGGAAAAGAAAAGCGTAGTACCCGTGGAGTTCAAGAAGTTTAAATGTTTGGTAGACAATCAAAAGGGAAGACAGATTTTAAAAAATGAGTTTATGGTCATGAGGGTCAAGAGGTTATCGGTCCTTTGGCTTCATAGTACAAAATTCCGAATACAATGAGCACGAATAAGATTCAGGTCTTAGAGAAGGAGAATTTCAACACCTGGGAACTCCAGGTGGAGGCAGTTCTGATGGAAAACGACCTTGTCGGGTATGTGGACGGTAAAATCCCTTGTCGAACCATCAATCCAGATATTCCGCCGGAACAGCGCGAAGAACAGGTGAACTGGACGAAATTATATAGACAGTAAGGCGAAAGCTGAACTTTTTCTGTTCATATCACCTGTTACTGAACTAACAGGTACAGGTGAAAGACTGCAAAACTTCGCGGGAAATGTGGTAAAACTTGAGTCGACCTGCCAGGAAGTCAACTTTGCTGAAACAACTCATGCTACGAACAATGAGTGAAGATGATGATGTTCTGGAACAACTGATGAAGTTTCTCGATACAGTCGATAAGCTGAATGCTATGGAAGTAGACATCAATAAGGCTTTGTCTGGGAAAGTGACTCCCGTAAAGACAAAAATGCAGATCAGAATGGTATTATGGCGAATAAGAAATTCCTAAACAAGAAAAGGAAAACAATCATCAGAAGAATATTTATTTATCACGTTCGGGGAAGCGGCGAATTCCAGACCCATCGCTTCAGTGCGACACGGGACAATTTGACCTCGTGCCAAACTTTCCAAAAGTGCGAAACAGGTCATATTGACCCCGATTACTAAGTCCTGGTTTTGCAGCCAGAATCACGTGAAAATTCATAATTTCCACCAAGTTTTCTTATTTTCTCCGAGAGTAGATCTGAACTGCAGTTGCAGGCCATGGATTGATAGCGTTTTTGGTTAAATTTTGAACCTATCTAAACGGTGCCCCCAAATGGTCCACCGATTTTATTTCGGTTTATACTGCAGGTAGAAAACTCGTCAAAACTCTATCCTTCATGGTTTCTTCCGTATAATTCGAAAATCAGGTTTTTGCGCAGATAAGCAAGCAGAAAACATGTTTTAAACTTTTTTTTTTTTCCAATGAGAACCTACTTTTTATTGTAGATTCGAATTATACGTGAAAGTTCATGGAAAATGACCCGTCACTCTATTTTTTGAGTGCGCAAAAACGTAGGTACGCAAGTGCGCGCAAAATGTGCGCAAACATGAAAAACCTTGTTTTGTGGAGGTATTCAATTATTCGTATGTGATTCATGATTTTCGCGGTATTTTTTCACGCCGAACCACGAGGTGAGGTCAGTTTTCGATTGACGATCATTCTATCAAGGTTACGAAATACCCAATTGAAATGTTTGGTAAACTATCATAAATATAATAGCTGCGTAAATGTATCATGTATCATGTAAAATTTTAGGTTATTTTCTTGCCAAATACTACCAAATTTTGGTTTATTATTTTCAATAATGAACCATTGGAATCGAGCATGAAAAAAAAAATTCTTACCCCCCCTCAAAATTTGATGGTTTACGTTTCAAGGTATGTAGAATCCAAAACTGCAATAAAAATATTTCTGTCTGTCCGCCGTACGCCGTACGCCGTACGCCGTACACCGTACGCCGTACGCCGTACGGGCCACTTTTCTTAGTTACCATGAAAAAAAATTGATGAAATTCGGGTTATAGGTTCCGTTCGGCGTCTAGTTGGTCCTCGAAGCTCGACGTTACTGTGAGTCATCTCTAAGGGGTTCAAAATAGGGGTTGAAATTTTCAAAACGCCTATACCATTTTTTTACGTAAATATTTTTACGGTTTTAAATAGTTCTTGAACTTGCGAGTTTTTTAAGACCATCCGGAGCATCGTACGTCCAGCCGTTCGTTCACAGTAAGGCCCCGAAGTTTGCACCGACAGGCATTTTCGACTCCAGTGTGAATGAAATTGTATACAATTCAAACCAAATCTCGTAACCAGAGACGCGCCCACAATAGGAATTTGTGAATACGGCCAATCATTGGTAGGGATCACCTGATTATATTGGCCGAGTATGAAGTCGAGTTGGTTGTTCTGTGATATTATTTCGCTTGAAAAATGATGGCTCTTTTGAAGTTTGTTGGTAGGTAGTGAAACTTGAACAAACGTTGAAGTATTATTGATGGGTAAATTATTACTACGGTAAATCATTACTCAACGGTAAATTATTACACAACGGTTCATTATACCATCTACGTAGAAGGGGCTGGAGTTTGTTGGTAGGTACTTTTGCAACTTTTTTCACTCCTCATCAACAATTTCTTTTCAGAACTTCATTATGTGTGTTTCTTTTTGTTAGGTACTGTTTGTCATCGGCAGAATTATTTTAGCAACATTTAACTCGTGATTTAGGTAGGTACCTAGTAACGAGTACGGGGTTAGGTACTAACCTACGGAGGGTCTGCGATCTACATAATTATGCATAGAATAGTACATATTATATTATATAGACGGGTTATCTATACATAGAGCTGTGATCTGTAACAGAAGGGTATTCTATACAAAATAATAAACCGTTGTGCAGGGATTTGCAGCGTTTTTCAACTCCACTATGCATGATATAAAAATGAAAGTTGTTGGTTGTGCAAATATTACCATTTCTCTAGTTATTTTTCAGTTAGATATATTTTTCCTGACAGAATAAATAATTGATTGCAACAATAAATAAATTGAAAATTTTAGAATTTTTTTCCGCATAGGTATTTTTATTTTTGTTTATTATGAAACTCTGGTTAAAAAACATAATGAAACATTAGAAAATCTTGGAAAAAGGTGAATGCAAAACGCTCAAAGTGAAAAGCTTCATGGTAGAAGTATCCAAGAACGTTTTCAACTGAAACACCTCAACACCTTGCTGATTTTCCTTCATACTCATCCCAATCATACTCCTGTCCCAATACTATAGGGGCCCAGAGCACAGAAACGTGAAAAATTCTCAACGTCAAGTGAAGCATTCAATTTTTGAGACGAAAATTGGGTTTTTTGACACGAGGTCTATTGGTCCCGTGCCGCACTGGAGGTAACTACAGTAACACGAATGCGGTTAGGGGTCGGGGGAATGACGATCGACCCCCAAATGACGAAAAGTGATGAGTACTGGTCGTCCGCACGTTGAGTGATGAGTGCGATGTACCCCCGGGTTTGGACTTCAATCTTTGACCCGCCAAGGAGAGAAGATTGCGGTCGACCCCCACCTGCTTTCCGTTTGTTATCGCTTTCGTTCGTTGTCTGGAATCTGGATGTGTTTTCAGTCAGTGTCGAATGATGGCAAACGTGGAACGTGTGGCAGGCGGTACCAAGTTGGGTAAAGACGCGATTTTTTACAATTCTTTCAAATTTGTTTTACAAAAAAAGCTGAAGGTTGTTTGGGACTTCTGAATAGATTAGTGGAATGCATTGTCAAGCGATCTGGATGCTCGCTAGCGCTCGCATCTCAAAAAAGGTAAACAATCCCAGAAACTATCCCGTGAATGAGCAGGTTGTTTGGGACTTCTGAATAGATTAGTGGAATGTAATGTTAGGTATGTAACAAGGGGGGAATGACCACAACCACACAAAATTTGTAACCACACCTTCTGACACCAGAAGACAGTCCTAAGTCTGTAAAAGTGGGAAGGATAATTTTGTGTTGTGTTCGGGGGTACCTACAACGCCTCCTCGGGGTAGTTCACACCCTACTTCATGGAACCGAACCGGGGGTCGATCACACGGGGTCGATCGTAACGGGGATCGATCGACAGCCCCCTTAGGGGTCTATTTTTGTCCCGAAGGTGGTAACCACGAGTACGAGTAGGGTACCACCTACTGTACATATCCATACTGGAATTATTCAATTATCATTATTATTCACGTCTTGACGCCGTTCGCACGCAACTGAAGTCTAGAAAAATTGGCCCCGCACTGATTGACTTAATAGGTGTACGAGGTCAATAAGTCCCGCGCCGCACTGAACGTGAAGTCAACTTTGCTGAAACAACTAATGCTACGAACAATGAGTGAAGATGATGATGTTCGGGACATCTGATGAAGTTTTTCGAAAGAGTCGATAAGCTGACAGCTATGGAAGTAGACATCAACAAGGAGTCACAACATCTTTACGGGAATAAAAACGGAGTTATAACATAACAAAGTATATTTCCACGAAAACAATGAATACAAAGTTAAATCGATTTCGACGGTTAGGTCATCATCAGTAACAAACATGAACGTACATGTTCATGTTCATGTTTGTTACTGATGATGACCTAACCGTCGAAATCGATTTAACTTTGTATTCATTGTTTTCGTGGAAATAGACTTTGTTATATTATAACTCCGTTTTTATTAAAATGGGTTTCCACAACTTCGTCGCGAGTGATTTAATTCGTATCTTTACGGGAGTCACTTTCCCAGACAAAGGTCTGGGAAAGTGACTCCCGTAAAGACAAAAATGCAGATCAGAATGGTATTAAGTATGGCGAATAAGAAATTCCTAAACAAGAAAAAAGGAAAACAATCATCAAAAGAATATATGGGTGAAAAATCAATCCCCTACAATTGTAATTCATCTGGTAAAAAAGGCATAAAGCTACGGAATGCCGAAAGAAATAATTCCAATCCATAAAGAAAAGTACGGAGGACAATAAGTTGATGACAGAAACAGCGCAGAACGTTTCAGATTCGAAAAAACGGTGCCTTGACAGTGGTTGCAGTTCGCGCATGCGCAGCGATGGTGGACGATTTGTAACACTTGAAACTGCAGGTTGCAGCAGAGTGAACCTCACTAACACACCCACGACAGGTGTATCAGGAGAATGCATTGTAAAGGTGAAAGTTTCAATAGAAGAAGAAAACAGTCTGCAAAATGACAGATAAAGTGTGATTTTCACAAAAACGTCTGCAGAAATTCTGAATAAAGACGGAAGAATTTTTCTCATTGCAAAGCGCATGAATGCATGAAGATTTCGTGGAAGAAAGCTTATCTGAGGAAGCAAAAACATCAGAGAAAACCAAAGCAAGTCGAAACTTGAACTATGGCGTCAACGATTTGTGCACTTGAGTGAAGTGGATTTAAAAGCACTTCAAAACAATAATAAGTGCATTAGGATTAAACTTGAAGGGAAACGAAAAGTTCAGCACTGTATGTGTGCAAGGAAAGATGTCACAGGAACATTTTCCAAGAAATCGAAGGAAATTCAGTTTGTCCAGCCCCTTAACGAGGGGAAGCTGTTCATATCGCTATGATAGTATACGTTGGATATCTTGAAGCGTTCGGCATAGAAGAATACTAAACCTACCAACAAATCTAAATTGTTTATCAGTGAGGCTGGATTTGGTCTTCAGCCACTACATGAAGATCGAATCGAGGGGAAGTAATGGAAGTATGATTTGATTCTTCTGCTATGTTATTGTTGATACCGCAATGTTGTTGATCGCAAATTCTGACCATTGAGTTCATGTTCGGAATTCACTGTGCGTACTCTGTGAATATTATATTTACTTACAGCTCTGGATGTTCTCGAACATGGATATATTAGAACAGCAATGGTGTAGCAGATCAGGAAGGATTCGCGAAAGGCGTGTACGAGTAACCTGCTAATATCGAAGGCTGTCAGGAATGATTTGAGCGTATACATCAGGATTAGACAGCGGAAAAACAATGCCATCAACCCAAGAAACATGGGGAGAGATAGCATAGCGTTCACTGAAACTACTGCTTCGCTCAGCTGAAACGAACATTTCCCAAGCGCTTCTAGCCTCTGTAAGGATTTGTATGTCAGAGGACGTTTAGTACCGGCGTTGGTTGTGATCTTGATGATGGCGTCCATCCTCCTCCCGATTTCATCGACTGACTCTTTCACTAAAGACGTGATTCCCATAACCGAAAAGCAACCGCAGAATACCGAAAATTCTATAAGGAACTGCGCTAGGCGGGGTTTCCCCTTCATCATCACTCCCATCATCCAGAGCAAGATTATTGTGGGAACAATAATGAATTTTCTGTCATTCGTGCAACGTGTGACCAACCCTACTCTGATGAGATTGGCGTCTACGTTTTGGATTTGTTGAATAAATACTTCAACACCCCTTCGGTTCAGCATCAAAGAGACGGGTGGTATAAAAGCTAGAAAACCGTCCATTATTATCCTGAAAGCAATCAACACCTCGTCTACATTGAACTTTCCTGTTTGGTCACGAAAGGGGGCCCTCGATAAAACGGCCAAGTACACCGCTATAGGCGGAACGCTGGATAACAATAATGTGAACACTAATCGTGATTTCGATACTTCCAACCGCCGATTTTTCCAAATTCGAAATGGAAAAGAACCCAAAATCCGACTCCTGTAAAACATTCTTGGGCGTTATGTACCCGTCGAATGCAATTGACTGAATTCCAATTTCCGTTAATATCCGTAGAGAATCGATGAAGTTATTTCATAAAGTTGACTGTGGTAGCGTTGTATTACCTTTTTTTACTAACAAATAACCCGCGCAGAGTGCTATTAAACTAATGCAATGGCAAACTTGCTTGGATAGGAATTGAGGATTAACCTCAAAATCGGATTCAGCCCGTTATCGTCCCGAAAATGAAAAAATTTATATCCGTCCGCCGTACTTCGTGTTCTTCTTCGTTACCATGAACGAAAAATTGATGAAATTTAGTTTGTGGGTCCCACATGGGGTCTAGTTTTTCCGAAAAGCTCGGCATTACTGTCAGTCAACTCTGAGGGGTGGAAGATAGGGGTTGAAATTTCCAGGGCCACGTCTTGAATTTTTTTGCGTTTTTATATTGATCTCGAACTTAGGTGCCCGTAGAGGGTCAGTATTTTGATCAAAAGTGTTTGATCAATCGACTGAGACAGTCATGATTGAGCGTCTACAAGTGTGTTTGACGATTGAGTCAATGACTGAAGAAGATTGAAAGAAATTTTGATTTAGACAAACGACTGAAGAGTGCGTTCGAGCGTCTCGGAGCTTTTTGATCAATCTTTTCCTCAGTCACGCGCTCGGCGCCGACAATGTCGGTCCCTTCGTCGCCCACGCCCTCCAACTCCTCTTCTCTTTGGCGAAGGGTGAAATTCAATCAGAACGCGAATTCACGAGTATGCTGATTGAATTATACCGTGATCAACCAGTGTTGTGGAAAGTGAAGGACAAAGATTATTTCAATCGGAATAAAAAAAAGCACAGCTTGGGACAAAATGTTGACAGCATTGAGAACGTTTAAACCGGGCTACACACTTGATGAATTGAAGAAAAGAAATTAATATTAATAATTAAATTAATATTAATTATCCTTCTCTTCTGTTGGAGGGCAGCTACACTCAGTAAAAATCCGGGTTGGAACTCATTGTTTCAGTGCAACACCGCGAACGAATAGTAGATCAGAAAAAACGTAGAAAATCATACAAACGAGTAGAAAAATGTAGCAGACGAAACTGGGAAGAGAAGAGAGACAGCTACAACACTCCGAAAGGGTATTGATCTAACGACTGAAGAAATGATTGAAGCTCACTTCAATCTGTTTGTTCAATCTTTTGATCAATCAGACTGACCGTCTAGGGGCAGCTTAAAAATTTTTTGAGAACACCACGTAGATACTTAGTACGTCCAGCCGTTCGTTCACAGTAAGGCCCTGAAATGTGTACCAAAAAGCTTCGTCAACATGATCGTGAATGAAACAGTGTACACCCAGCCCAAAAATATTGATAGAGAACAGCTGGTTATAATCACGCATGGCTGTATGAAATCGAATTGGTTATTCTTTGACATAATTTCATGCGAAGAATGATGGTTATTTTGGATATTGTTGGTAGGTAGGCACCTAATTTTTTAACTTCAACGAAAGTTATGCTTAATGAATAACAACAGATAATATTATTAATGATAGAATTTATTGAATCCACCCCATTTATGAAACAGTAATTTGCCGGTAGGCTCCTGTTCTCGATTTAGGACGTTCCGTGGGGGAGAACGAGGTAGATAGTAGATATTGACCACAGAAAACAGTGATGCACGCAGAAGGGGTACCTATACAGGTAAATTAGTACACAACGGATTTTTATATATTATATAGGTACATACAGGTAAATAATAAACCATTGTGTAATAATTTGCAGCGATCCTTTATATTGTGAAAAAAAACATTGAAGTAAGCTGCTATAAAGTTATAAACTTATCAATTATCATCAAGATACCAAAAATCGGTTGAAATTGTGGGCAAATTGAAACCCCCGGCCGTCGTCAACTTCCCCCCCTCCCCGTCCCTTTACAAATCAAAGTATAGTACAAACCCTATCCACAACAAGCCCCTGAGGAACTTATTGTGTCGTAATAAAGGCATTGAATCGGAAATTCGCTCATTAGGTATCATTGGAACTTATCTGCTTCTTCTCTCATCACTCAATTTCGGTTTATGAAATCAGTCAACGGACGATGAGCGTTTCACACTCATGTTGCAATCAGTCACTTCAAACATTTTCTTCAACATCTCTTCAAACAATCAACTCATTCGAAATGTTTCCCAAATATTAGATTTTTCCGAATGTCAACTCTAAAAATAAAGTCTCGGCAAAGCTGAACTGAAATGAGGTTACTTCGTCTTTCGAATTCACCTAGGTTGAGTAACCTATAAGCACTCGACCAGTGTCCTAAATCATTAAACCTAGGCACTCGTAGGTGCTCAAAAAACAGCTATAGGTTCTCGTAGATGATACCATCTGTAGAAAATAACTTAAACCTCTGTAGGTATTCAACTGTTACATTATCATTTTCAATTGCATACGCGCGAGGCTCAGAAATCATACTTATATGCAAAAATATGATTGTTTCCTGCATTGAGGTTATTTTTCGTCATGCGAAGTTCCCCATATTAACGAGTGTTGAAACCGACAAGAATACATCGTACCGCATCTTTAAAATTACATAATTTTCCTTACTAAGTTAGAGAGTTCTTAATGCGAGTTTTATTATTCCTCACTAGACTTACTGAGTAATGATGTCGACTGTGTTCAAACCAGTGCTCTCAATAATTTTATGACAAACGTGTATTGGCCATTACAGTTCAACTTCGCTCTGCTCAGACGTTTGAATAATCAGAACTAAATAGCTGAATATAGATGATAACCCCTGTAAGATTAAAACTCAAAATTGACAAAAGTATTGGAATCTGTGGTGCAGTCACATTTTTCCTCATTTTTGGCACCACTTCTCAAAGTTCTCAAGTAAGCACATAAGAACTATAATTGGCATCAGATTTTTGTTATAGGCATGACTTACCGAGGCAACTGCGGTAGGTTCAATGTCGTAAAACCCAAGTGCACTAAACACAATAGGGTCACATGCAAACAAATGGAGTTTCAACTTTTCCTGAAAATCACGCATTTTCATGTAAAACAATTCAATACAAGCGTATTGAATCCAACTGTGTTATAGATAAATTCTATAGGTATTAGGATGGTAGGTGAGTTCCGTCTGCACATCACTGTACTCTTCGTTAGTATATTTAGCCAAGTGATGGCCAAGGACCCCTGCCTTAAATAATAAAAACAATATTATAAGAAAAAGTCTATAAACACATTGACTGACAACCCCTTCACAATGACTGAAAACCCTTTTTTTTCGCCGTAATTTACGGAAACCCCTCCAGAATTCCCTTCTAATCTCAATTCGGATAAAATTTATTTTATTAAACTGAAATTATTCAATCACATGTTGATGAATATACAGTATTTTTGACTTCTTTTCTAGTGGAAACTACAGACGGTACAGTTTTTAATCACTAGGCTACTCATGTAGTGAATATAAAAAGGTACCTACCTGTGATTCTAAAGAGCAAAATTTACACCACCGAATAATATGTTTTAGCACCTATAACTTTGATAAAATATTTAAAACATTGAAATATGAACTCATTATTTACCATACAAATAATTATTGTGACGTAACTATAAGAGCTATAATAACTATAGTAGCTATACTATAGCTATAATAGCTATAGTAGCTATATCTATAATATCTATAACCATGTTAGCTATAGTTATTTAACCTTTTTATAGCTATAATAGATATAATTATTATGGAATAGCTATTATTGTGAACAGCTCTTGCAACAAGCAACTACTACAGACTTTCAAGTCTACTTCGTCATATGGAATCAGTGGTAGATTACATTCTAAGCTATCAGCTATAATAGCTATACTTAACAGCCAAAGCCATGTTAGCCATAGTTATGCTAGCTTTGTTATAACTGTATTAGCTATAATTATCATGGAATAGCTACTATTATGAATAGCACTTGTAACAAGAAACTATGACAGACATTCAAGTCTACTTCGTCATTCGAAATCAGTGGTAGATCACATTCTAAGCGGCTTTTCATTGCCATAGAAAAATGAGTGTCCGTCATTCAGTTTTTTGGACGTGACAAACGCGGACACCCTGTCAGTCACTGAGCGATTTGCCCTACACAATGACGGTCACAAGCACAGCAACATACATAGTGACTGACCCTGTTTTTTAATGTCCAGATGCGTTTTTTCGTCCGTTTTTTAGCATGAAATTGGAGAACAGGGTTGTTTATTTATTAATGGCCAAACGGTTTGAATGATTAAAACGTGCAATAAGTTATGAAAAAAGTGAACATGTATGACAGGTGTCGTGAGTCCCTCCCGGGAACACTCCTATAATATTAAGTTCTCACCAACATTCAAACGCCAAACTAAAGCTCCGTAGAAATAAAGACATGAGTGGGGATACGAGCGACAGAACCCAGGGTACTCAACCTGGGGCCCCACTACCAACTCCTGACAGGGAGTTGGAGGGAGAGGCCCCCAAGTACTATAAAACCCTGGATCCTGGAGCTCAAGCTTCATTCGACACTTCCTCTAACCAGCTCTCTCTTCTCTCTCTTACCTTATCCCTCTCAGATGATCGGTTGATTACAGCCGCCTGAGAATTTACCTCCTCTCCTCCTTGTCTAGATGATCGGTGGACTACCGCCGCCTAGACAAGCACCTTCTCCTCTTACCTAGATGATCGGTGGATTACCGCCGCCTAGGTAAATTCCCTCACTCACCTTTACCTCCTCACAGAGGCGTAGATGATCGGTGGAGTACCGCCGCCTGCGTCTCTCCTCACCTCTCACCACGCCACCGTGATGAAAATTCTAAATTCATCACAGTGGTGAACCCGACGTTCACACAACCTTCTTCCTTCTTTTCCCACCTCATGTGTCGCCCCCAGTCTAGTTCGGTGTCCCCAATTTTAAATTCAAATGCAGCTTAAACAGTCAGTGTAAATTCGCAATTTTTGGCCCACCCTCACCGCTCAACTCCAGCTCTCAACTATCCGCCACACGCACCTCCACTCCCGCCGATTGCGAATTTGAAATTCAAAACTAACTCATTTTGAATTTTAGTTACAGCCATGGACCCGAACTCACCGACGCCGCCGCTCCTCCGGCCTTCCCTACTGCAGCCGCCGACCGCTGCGACAACTGACGCAGCCGACAACCCCTTCACCAGCCTCTCACCACCCGGCTCCTCCGCATCCGCGGCCGCCGCTGCCGCCGCCGCTGCGGCCGCCGCACACGCCGCCGCCGACGTCACGACGGCCTCGGCGTCATTCCCGCTGTCGCTGCCCCCCTTCTACACGCACGACCCCGCGCTGTGGTTCTTCCAAGTCGACGCTGCGTTCTCGGCCGCCAACATTCGCAGCCAGAAGACTCGGTACTCTCGAATCATCTCATTATTACCGTACGAAATCCTGCTCCAGACGTCGGACATCTCCCCTGACGCCACCGCTGCGTACGACGACCTCCGCTGCCGCCTCATCAACCTGTACCAGCCGTCAAAAATCGCACAGGTCGCTGCGCTCTCACAGCCTCAACACCTCGGCGACCTCAAACCCTCCCACCTCTACCGACGGCTGCGACACCAGCTGAAAGGAATTATGACGGCCGACATCGCACGAACGTTCTGGTTGCGCGCTCTCCCCCAACCCATACAGATGGCCCTAGCCAGCCACCTCGACGGTCCCGATGAGCCCCTCCTGCGACTCGCGGACACCGTCCACGACTTGGCCGCAGCGGCCGCCGTCGGCGAAGTTCGTGCACCCCGTCACCCCCCACCTCTACGTGACCGCACCAAGTCCCGCGATCGCAACCGGCCCTCCTCCCTCGACAGACGTCGACCCACTTCAACGGATCGCCGGCGCGACCCCTCCGCCGACCGCCGACGCCAGCGCTCGCCAGAACTACGGACCACCCCTCCCCGTGAGTTACGGAGGGGAAAGTCCCCAACGGCCGCACCCCACTCCACTACTAAACGCCCCACCAGATCTGACTACCTCCCCGCGGACCCCCCCCACCGGTGTTTCTACCACGTTAACTTCGGTGGGGAGGCCCGCAAGTGCCAACCCCCCTGCTCCTTCCCCTCCAAGCAGGGAAACGCAGACGCCCGCCGGTAAACCCGGCGGGCCCCCCTCCTCGCCAACACGGGGGGGACCGACGCCAACCCCCCCCCCCCCCCCCGGCCACCATCTCCACCACTACGCCCAAGCGTTACACCTCCTACGCCGCCGCCACGGCCGCCAACCTCCAGTCATCCAGCGCCGCCAAACCCCTACCAACCACCACCGTTCCCCCACCTCGGACCGTCCACCCCACGCCCGCCGCCAGGGCTACCAACCCCCCGGCCGCCACTCACGCAGCCGCCACCGTTCTCCCACCCCGGAACGCCCCCGCCAAACCCACCACCAGGGCACCCACAACCCCGGCCGCACCCCACTCCACTACTAAACGCCCCACCAGATCTGACTACCTCCCCGCGGACCCCCCCCACCGGTGTTTCTACCACGTTAACTTCGGTGGGGAGGCCCGCAAGTGCCAACCCCCCTGCTCCTTCCCCTCCAAGCAGGGAAACGCAGACGCCCGCCGGTAAACCCGGCGGGCCCCCCTCCTCGCCAACACGGGGGGGACCGACGCCAACCCCCCCCCCCGGCCACCATCTCCACCACTACGCCCAAGCGTTACACCTCCTACGCCGCCGCCACGGCCGCCAACCTCCAGTCATCCAGCGCCGCCAAACCCCTACCAACCACCACCGTTCCCCCACCTCGGACCGTCCACCCCACGCCCGCCGCCAGGGCTACCAACCCCCCGGCCGCCACTCACGCAGCCGCCACCGTTCTCCCACCCCGGAACGCCCCCGCCAAACCCACCACCAGGGCACCCACAACCCCGGCCGCACCTCGCGCCGCCGCTACCGTCCCCCCCCCCCCCACAAAAACGGCAGCAACCCCTCCACGTCTCCTTGAAGGGGGACGCCAACCCCCCGCCATCAACTCAGGCACACGCTGCCCCCACCGCCACAATCCTTCACAACGCCCTCCCCGCCCACCAACGCCTCTTTCTGCGTTGTAAAAAAACAAATATCCCCTTCCTTGTTGACACAGGGGCGGTGCTATCAATCTTCCCCAACAACATTCTCCGGCGTCAGGCGCGCTGCCACCGGCAACTTCTCTACGCCGCCAACGGTACCACCATCCCCTCGTACGGGACGTACCGCTCGTCAGTCCACATGAGCGGTCTCGCGTACGAGTGGGACTTTACCGTGGCGGACGTGGAGAAGGCGATCCTGGGGGCCGACTTCCTGGCCTATTTCGGTCTCCAGGTCGACGTCCGGAATGCGCGCCTGATCGACCCTACAACGAATAAACCCATACCCGGGTTTATTCACGCCATAAACCACCCCCCCACACAATTTGAAAGCCTCCTCCAAAACTAACGCCCCCAGCGCCGCCCCTCCGCCCACATATCAACCGTCCAACACCACATAGAAACCTCCGGCCCCCCGATCACAGCAAAAGCCCGCCGCCCCCATCCCCTACAACTCTCCAAAACACGCCAACACTTTGACAAATTGATTGCCGACGGTATCATTCGCCCCTCGAAATCCCCTTGGGCTTCTCCACTCCACATTGTACAGAAGCCCAATGGGGATATTCGCCCCTGCGGCGACTACCGGCGTCTCAACGCCAAAACGACGCCGGATTTGTATAACGTTCCCCACCTACGGGATTTCTCGTCCCATCTACACGGCGCCACTATTTTTTCCACCCTCGACATTTCCAGGGCGTTTCACCACATCAATATCCACCCTCCCGACGTCCCGAAAACCGCAATCATCACCCCGTTCGGTTTATTCGAGTACATAAAAATGGGCTTCGGTCTGCGAAACGCAGCGCAGACATGGCAACGCTACATGGACAGCATCCTCCGGGGCCTCCCGTTCGTCTTCTGCTTCCTCGACGACATCCTTGTAGCCTCCAAAACACCACAAGAGCACCTCGCCCATCTCCAGCAAATACTCGATATATTCTCCGCCGAGGGCCTCCTCATCAACACCGAGAAATGCGTTCTCGGCCAACCCTCCGTCCGCTGCCTCGGCCACCAGGTCTCGTCCGAAGGTATCAAGCCCCTACCAGACAAGGTCCACGCCATCATCGATTTTCCACAACCTCGCACTGTGACGGAACTCCGCCGCTTCCTGGGTATGTTAAACTTTTACCGCAGACACATAAAACACGCCGCACAACATCAACAACCACTCATACACGCCATTCCCCAACCCTCAAAAAAAAATGACAACCGCCCCATAACCTGGACCCCCGAACTTACCACCTCATTCAAAATTTGCAAACAGGACCTAGTAGACGCCGCTCTATTAGCCCATCCCAACCCTCATGCTCCCCTCTCCATCACAACCGATGCGTCCGATTGGGCCATCGGAGCAGTGCTCCACCAGCACACCGGCGCCACCCCCCAACCTCTTGGCTTCTTTTCAAAAACATTATCCCCCACCCAAAAAAATTACTCCACTTTCGACAGAGAACTCCTCGCCATCCACGAAGCCATCAAGCACTTTCGTGACTTCGTGGAGGGCAGGCAGTTCTCTGTCATTACCGATCATAAACCCCTGACCCACGCCCTACTCCAAAGTCGCAAGTCCGCCTCCCCGCGTCGCCTCCGGCAACTCGAGTTTATCGGGCAATTCACGTCCGATATCCGATACTTGCCGGGGGCTGACGACTGCGTGGCGGACGCGCTCTCCCGCCCCACCCCCACCCCCGCGCCGGTGGCGGAGCTACTGCCCTTCCCCTCCCCTCAATCCCTTAAAGCCAAACAAAATCCACACTCCGACCCCGCCCTCTCCAACCTCATTTCCGCATCCAAATTGGAACAACTGCCTCCCCTCGACCTCTGGTGCGACGTAACGGCCGATTCACTGCGCCCTTACGTCCCACCAGAGCTGAGGCGGCAGTTGTTCCTACACTATCACTCCCTCCACCATCCCGGCATCCGGGCAAGCCGGGACCTTATCAAAACGCGGTACTTCTGGCCCCACATGAACACAGATATTCGTAACTGGGTTCTAGGGTGCCAGAAGTGCCAGCAATTTAAGGTCTCGGCCCACCCCCATGTTCCTCCTCAAACTATCCCCGACTCCCTCCCGTGGGAACACGTACACCTCGATCTAGTAGGACCCCTTCCCCCATCCGAGGGGAAGAAATACTGCCTCACGATGATCGACCGTGCCACCAACTGGGTCGAGTGTATTCCACTCGCCCACATCACCGCGGACGCCGTCGCAACGGCTTTCCTCAATCAATGGGTTAGCCGTTACGGTTGTCCGCGAACAGTCACGGTCGATCAAGGGAGGCAGTTCGAATCCGCCCACTTTTCAGATCTCCTCCGTTCCCTCGGGATCCACAAAATCCACACTACCCCTTACCACCCCCAATCCAACGGGAAAATAGAGCGGTGGCACTCGGTCCTCAAACAAGCCATTTCGACATCAGCCACTTCCCCTTCTTGGACCAAAACCCTCCCCTACATTTTACTCAGCCTTCGCACATCAGCCCGTCCTTCAGACAACACCAGTCCCGCACAAAATGCCTTCAAAGACCCAATACGTCTACCGGCCGATATTTTCACTCCAAATCACACACCGTCAATTAACAGGGAACCACTCCACTCAACAACACCGACAAACGACACCACTTACCCAAAACGCTTTTTCACCGCCACACACATGTACCTGAAAGAGCCCGGCATCCATAAAACTTTTCAACCCCTTTATGCCGGGCCCTTTCAAGTCATCCGCTCAACACAAACCACCGCGACCCTGTTAATTGACGGCAAACCACATACAGTCCCGTTAGCCAGGTGTAAACCCGCACCTGTGCTAACCCAACCCACAAACTCTATCAGTCTCCCGCCGTCCGTTCGCAATGTCACATCGCCTTTTCCCCACGCACCCGTCACCTCCGTCGCCGTTTCCGGATTTCAATTCGGATCCGGAAATGGCGGCAATACTCCGGGACGTTTTCGTCCCGGACCCGCTCTCCCCCCCTACCCCTTTCGCCCGGGCCCCCATCACGGCTTCCGTTTTTACCGCCAAGGATCACCGGACTACCTCCCCGGCCCCGGCGGTGGAAGTACCCCCAGTGGCGGATACTGCGCGAATTTCGCGCAGCAAAAGCCACCGGGGTACACCCCCCCTATGTCCCGATAGACCCCCTTATGTCCTCCATCCTCCACGAGTTCCGCCTCGCGGAACTCATGCCCCCCCCACCCCCCATTCAAATCAAAAAGCCCGCCCCCCATTCGGATCAAAACCCCACCTCCCATGCAAATCAAACAACCCCCCCCAAACAAACCCCCGCCCCCCAAATTCAAATTTCACAGACCCCGTTTTCAATTTTCGACCCCCCCAAAACCCATTCCTCCCCACCACCCCCATAACACCCCCTACCCCCCCAAACCCGCCGGGGATTTCCGCAATAGTTCCCGCCGGGACAAAACGGCCCGGGCGACGGAACGGACGGAGGGAGCGCCCCCGAAAACACCACGTCCCGGTGGCCCAGTGACCCGCCCGAGCAATCGCGGCGGGGCCTTGAGATCGCGGGACAGTGCTTGTGTATCATATGCCCACACGCACTGTACCGCCCCTCACAGCCCCACCGCGGCCGCCACTTCAGCAACACTCCGCCGGGACAACCCCACACTACACACACACCACACGGGCGCACCGGCGAGGCGGAAGACCCTCCCGATAGGTTCTTCGTACCCCTATCGGGGGCCCTTCCGCATCACCGAGGCGCCCCCTCACTTCACACCTCCACCTCACACACACCCCAAATCTCCCATACACCCAGGAAACGGCGGATTACCGCAACCATGTATATATTTTGTAAATACTGTAAATACTGCTTAATTTTGTACATACTCCTCAATTTTATACACGCTGTTCAATTTTGTCAATACTTACCTGTTCCATGTTGTAAATATCATTCAACTCTCATCCTGTAAATATTCTTACCTATGCAACTATTCTTCTACTTATGCTATGTACCAAATATCATTTCAACTCTCATCCTGTAAATATTCTTGCCTATGCGACTATTCTTCTACTTATGCTATGTACCAATGTCAACTATGCTAATATCTAGGATTAACTCTTATGCCACACTTGTTACCGTACTACCCCTCTATATAATGTCTAGAATTAAGTTAACCCCTGTCGCCTTCAGCTCCACCACTTGTTTGTATCGGCCCTCAGCCCCTGTCACTTTGCGCCTTCAGCTCCACCTTTTGTTTGCCGTAGCCCTCAGCTCCTGTCACCTTGCGCCTTCAGCTCCACCAATATTGGTTCAAACTGGGGGGACCTCTGTCGTGAGTCCCTCCCGGGAACACTCCTATAATATTAAGTTCTCACCAACATTCAAACGCCAAACTAAAGCTCCGTAGAAATAAAGACATGAGTGGGGATACGAGCGACAGAACCCAGGGTACTCAACCTGGGGCCCCACTACCAACTCCTGACAGGGAGTTGGAGGGAGAGGCCCCCAAGTACTATAAAACCCTGGATCCTGGAGCTCAAGCTTCATTCGACACTTCCTCTAACCAGCTCTCTCTTCTCTCTCTTACCTTATCCCTCTCAGATGATCGGTTGATTACAGCCGCCTGAGAATTTACCTCCTCTCCTCCGTGTCTAGATGATCGGTGGACTACCGCCGCCTAGACAAGCACCTTCTCCTCTTACCTAGATGATCGGTGGATTACCGCCGCCTAGGTAAATTCCCTCACTCACCTTTACCTCCTCACAGAGGCGTAGATGATCGGTGGAGTACCGCCGCCTGCGTCTCTCCTCACCTCTCACCACGCCACCGTGATGAAAATTCTAAATTCATCACAACAGGTTTACTCACTCAACTGAAAAAACGCTGCAATGGGGATTCATTATTCCATTGGACATACCTACAGAAATACTGGCTGTTAATAATGTTTCTTTGATGTAAAATAATTGAAATAGCTGTTTCTGGAGGTTTCCACCAATTTTGGCCCCCAATACTTGAATTAGGTACGCTTTTTTCATATTATCTTTGATAATTGAAATTGAAAACTGTTAACTATTCATTTGTAGGTCGCCTCGGTGTCCATCACTGTTCGAGTGTCCGTCACTGAACGTTTACCCTACTTCTTCAGTTTTCCAACGAAATATATTTTCTTCATTTTAGTCGATTTTCAACTCGCGGACGTCTGACTACAGCAAAAGATGATTTCCGACAATGTACATGTAGGTGGTGGTACTTACTGCTTTGGGATGGCTGGCAGTTTCACATTCCAATAGTTTCTCGTGCAAGCTGGCTTGAAAAATCTCAAACTGTAAACATTTATAGCAATAATAATAATTATTATTTAAATTTGATTACATTTTTTGAATTATATTTCATCATAAATGTATCCTACGTATCCGATCCACGAATTTCTCTTTCACATCACGGGTAATATTATTGAGCTGCCAATTAATATACATAAATATTTTAAATTGTAAACAGTGGTTGTCTTGCAACCATTGCTGAGCAGGTTTGCAACCTATGTATTGTGTTGATACACAATAATTAATGGATATAACTACTTGTTCAAAGGTACCAACTTGTTACTCACAGTGAGGCAATACCCATGAAGGAGGGTGAACAAAAATTTCACATTTTTTACGCGTTTCAGTGCGAGAATAGAGAGTAACTAGCGTCACCCCAGTGCAAAAGTGTGCTATCTCAAAAAATTTCGATTTTAGGTTTTGTGGACAGATCATCTTCAAATTCCCTCTAATTTCACTGTGCAAGACTGCTTCAAGTATATCTCAGAGGAACACCACTAAATACAGCGCAGGTAAGCAGGTCATCTAGGATTTGGGAAGAGGAGACAGTGCAAGATGGAGTTAGTTGACCACGTCATCCTCCAGGGGAGGTGAAAAATGTCTGCGCTAAAGAGATCTAAGTATAATGTGATAAACCGCCAGTAAGTAAGTAATATTTTCATATAATTCTTTGATGTAAAACTAAGTTATCATTTGATGGAAACTGAGTTATCTTCGAAAATATTAGTTATCCTGGAATATTTTGGTGCAGGAGGGGAATATCTTGGGTTTTGTCCATAAGTGGCCATGAATATTGATAGTCAAAGTATTAACGGGGGGGGGGGGGGATCCTCTAAGAATCAACAGGAGAGTACTATGAGATGATTTGTGGAAAATTTCAACTTGTTTAGACAACCCAGGGAAAGGATATCAAAGAAGGGCAAAGCAAAAATTTAGATGCCTCTCCTGAAAAACCGTGGTTTTTGAGATAGCCATCTTTTGCACTGCGGTGACGACAGGTGATAGGGGATTGTGATAGTGGAGTTTTGAGTGACTTCAGAAATTTCCAACGAGGGGTGAACGATTTTCACTTGATCAAAACATAGGATGTTGTACGACTATACCAACGAATCCAGCGAAAACCAAAGTGATATACCCACCTACCTGCCTAAAAGTACTTGGCATTTATATCACTTTGTTGAAAACAATAAGAAATGGGTCACTTTTGAATATTTGACCTAAAGTTAGTTCCGCTATGCGTGGATTGAAAATCATTCATGAATAACTTGTAGGTAGTTATATTGTTTTGTTTAGTCAGCAGGATCCCAGATTTTTTCCGCGCAATCTCTTGTTAAAAATGCTGTGGGAGCAACTGGAGAGGAACAGCATCTGGTATTGAGAACGGTAACTCAGAGACTAAAAACACAGCAGTCATTCCTCGGTGCTGTATCTGATCACAAGGAGCACTTTGATCCCTGCAAGTCCTCGCGATACCCTCCGTTCACAACTCTGAAGTGGATCCGAGGGGTTCTATACCATGATAGGCACAGATAGCTCTATAGTCCTGCAAGCAAGGAATGCCTCAACCCCTCGCGTTGGAGACGATGCGCTCCAGGTTTCCAGAATTAGAGTGGTAAGTATCATAATCAACACGGACGGTGTTGGTAGAAATGGCTGATGAGATGGTGATGCCGGCGTTGGCAATACATAATAGCAACAAACATTGAGTGCCAACAAAGGTTGTGTTGTTCATTGATTCTCAGGCTGCTTGCTATCCATACTCATTGTCAGGCGGTGTGGATGCAACGACCCTCCTTGACGGTCCCTGTGGTCCTCCAGTAGAATCCCTCCCTCTGTCGTAAGAGACAATAAGGAAGCATATAGAAGGGATCCTAGATGCCAATATCGCCCGTTTCTGGAGCGATTTCTGTAACCGGATGTAAGCGGAATCTGTAACGAGCCAAGACAACAGTTGAGGGGGAAAAAATGAAAGATAAAATTATCCCCCTCTATCTGCAACCCATTAACCTGGCCTAGAAAGAGTCAGTCAGCGAACTTTAGGGCTCTAACAGCGGGCATGATTACAGCACCCCTACTTTGGTCTCAATTACTCCGTCTCGCCTCAAGAAAACTTTTAATCCTCACGACAAGGAAATGTGGTCGAGAAATGCAAAATTACATTGGGATGCAAGAGGTCAATTAAATTGAAAGAGTTTGAAAAAATCAATTCGGCTCACAGCAAACTGAGACAAACCCATATTGGAAATTTTGAAGTTGATACTACAAACTAATGTCTGAAAAAATCAGATCCTGCTGAATCGGTCCTGCTATTTTTCTTTCTTTCCCCAATGAATGATTTGGAATGGTATTCGTACTCATGTTTAATTTCGTTTGTCTTGATATATCATTGTATACATTTATCCATTTTGGTCATTAATCAACTTTTTTCATTCTGCTCAAAAATGTCTGGTCTGGGCCGACCTTTAATATCAGGCCTGATTCTAATACAACTTCTTCTAACAACTTACCGATTTGGTCGCTGAATGGCACGACGCTATGAGGGTCCAGGCTTGGTAAACGTTGACACAAATATCTTTCATTATACTAACAAAAATGGATATTTGAACGATCCGGTTCGCTGGCCACTGCCAGATGAATAAAAGATAAACTGCAATAATTGAACTGAAGAACGTAGCCATTGATACAAATAGCATATGCATCGTAAGTAATGAGTTGATTATTTTAGCAGACCGTCGGAGTAAATAATGGCACTTCCCGAGAGAATCAAGTTGTTCCATGACCATTTCGGTGTATGGGTGGTTGGTTACATCGAGTTTTTTCAAGATTGTGTTGACGTGCATCATCCTAATCCGGATTTCTCTAACAGATTCAGCCACGAGGTTTACATTTCCGATCAAAATCAAGTCTCTACATGAAACACTAAATGGTAATAATTTAACTATAAATGCGTTGTCGAGCAAGTAAACAGGCCAAACTAAATGAACGAATGTATATACAACAATAGAAAAACAAGGAATCACTAAACCAATCATGGGAAATACGTCTCGACCTTTGGCATAGCCAGAACCATTCATACAAGTGTCTGTTTTCCTGAGTAGACGATAATATGCAATTAGTCGAGATTTCCTAACGAGTAACATGAAAAATGTGGCGTAGATAGACAACCCCTCCAATACCCATCTACTATGGATGCTCCCTATGTATATAAAACTCGATTCAATCGCGTACGTGTTATCTACTGCTATACATAGTTGAGAATGGAGGGTTAATATGAGCATTATCACGCTTAATACCAAAGCTTTGTAATCAATAACAATTGATCCTTCAGTATGGCGGAAGGGGAAGGAACCGAATAACTTCGCCGTCCAGAACATTATCAGAGAAAATTTTCAAAATCCCTTAACCTGGAGCTCTTAGCTGTAACTGCAGCAGTGCTTGAAGTAACGAATGTGGCAAGGATATACAAAGTATAGAAACCTCATTCAATTCGATGCTAAACGTAGCAATCAAACAAAGTATGTTTGCCAGTTTATTAAGATTAACAGCTGATTAGAAAAATACAACGCTACTGGCTAATGTGATGGGATAAATTCGGTCTCATCAAATCGCTGACCACAATTTTCCTGTTGCTTTCACTTGAGATAGGTAAACTCCATTATTGAAAACTAACAAATCTGTGAGAACACCTTGCACCACTCCTGCCTTAATCTACAATCCATGTTTTTTCATCCCCCTGTAATTCAATATTCATTAGAAATATCCAGCAAACACCTTTCATTTCCCTTACTCACTCCTTTTTATAAGTAAAAACGCTGCAAGTCCAAATGGGTTTATTATTATTTTGGACATACCTACAGAAATGCTGACTGTTCTTTATTGTTCTTGCATGCGCAATAATTGAAATAGCTATTTTTGATGATTTCCACCAATTTTGGCCCCCCAAAACACGAATTAGGCCTCTATTTTTGACAAATTATCTTTGATCATTGATAGTGCCATTTAACTGTCTTGATTCACCTGTTGTACTTCTAGTGTTATCATACAAATTCATGGTGATGTCAGACGATCTCCCAGATTTTTGACTCATAAAAAATGAATTTTGGGAGCTGAAACTTCGTTACAACCTCTAGTCAGAATCAACTTCATATTCGGTCTTCTGGCCTTAACAAACATTGAAAACGATACCTCACAAGCTCATGTTCACTAAAACCTTTTTAAAAACGCTGCAAATCCCTGCACAACGGTTTATTATTTTGTATAGAATACCCTTCTGTTACAGATCACAGCTCTATGTATAGATAACCCGTCTATATAATATGATATGTACTATTCTATACATATTATGTAGATCGCAGACCCTCCGTAGGTTGGTACCTAACCCCGTACTCGTTACTAGGTACCTACCTAAATCTCGAGTTAAATGTTGCTAAAATAATTCTGCCGATGACAAACAGTACCCAACAAAAAGAAACACACATAATGAAGTTCTGAAAAGAAATTGTTGATGAGGAGTGAAAAAAGTTGCAAAAGTACCTACCAAAAAACTCCAGCCCCTTCTACGTAGATGGTATAATGAACCGTTGTGTAATAATTTACCGTTGAGTAATGATTTACCGTAGTAATAATTTACCCATCAATAATACTTCAACGTTTTTTCAAGTTTCACTACCTACCAACAAACTCCAAAAGAGCCATCATTTTTCAAATGAAATAATATCACAGAACAACCAACTCGACTTCATACTCCGCCAATATCAGGTGATCCCTAGCAATGATTCTATCTCCGCCAAATTTCCTATTGTGGGCGCGTCTCTGGTTACGAGATTTGGTTTGAATTGTATACAATTTCATTCACACTGGAGTCGAAAATGCCTGTCGGTGCAAACTTCGGGGCCTTACTGTGAACGAACGGCTGGACGTACGACGCTCCGGATGGTCTTAAAAAACTCGCAAGTTCAAGAACTATTTAAAACCGTAAAAATATTCACGTAAAAAAATGGTATAGGCGTTTTGAAAATTTCAACCCCTATTTTGAACCCCTTAGAGATGACTCACAGTAACGTCGAGCTTCGAGGACCAACTAGACGCCGAACGGAACCTATAACCCGAATTTCATCAATTTTTTTTTCATGGTAACTAAGAAAAGTGGCCCGTACGGCGTACGGCGTACGGCGGACAGACAGAAATATTTGTATTGCAGTTTTGGATTCTACATACCTTGAAACGTAAACCATCAAATTTTGAGGGGGGGATAAGAATTTTTTTTTTTTCATGCTCGATTCCAATGGTTCATTATTGAAAATAATAAACCAAAAACGTCGAAAAACCTCATTTTTGCACCCATTTTTCCCCCATAAGACCCCTGGGTGTATTCCGATTGGGCTGCCGAGCTTCGAAGCACAACTAGGACACAAATGGGGACCCAAACTGTGTGCGGAAGAGTGAGGATTTTAGACCAAAATTTAACATAAATTTAAGGCTGAAACTACGTTAGAACCTCAATTTTTCACTCTTTGTCGAAAATCGACTTCATATTAGATCTCCTCGTCCTAAAAAACATGCAAAACAATACCTCACTAGCTCATGTTATTAAAACACCAAAAACCCTATTTTTACACATATTTTTCATCCATAATACCCTTGGTTATATTCCGATCGGGCTGCAAAGTTTCGGGACACCACTGGGGCCCAAATGGAGCCTGTGTGCGAACGAATTTTTTAGACCGAAAATAAAGTAGATATGGATGATACGGCGGCCGGACATTGCATTTTTGAAATCTACGCACCTTGAAAAGTAAAAGAAAGAATTTTGAGGGGGTGTTATAAAAAAATTTTTGCTGAGCGAATACATAGGTGCATTATTCACAGAATAATAAACCAAAATTAACATACCTTCCGGAGGAATCCGTCGACACTAGCAAGTCGAGTAATGGGTGCCAGCGCTTTTGATTTAAGAACATCATCATCAGGACGTTGAGAGAATAGGATTTCGTCAGTTGGTCCCTGTTTATGACGAGGGGACGGGGACCCCTCATTGGACTCCCGTAGTGAAAGAGGAGAATTCCTCGCTGGACCCTCGAGGTTTCGTTGGACTCCCGTAATGAAGCTGACCCCTGGAACGGGTCCCGGCTGGACTCGGCTAAGTGATCTTTCGAGTGTAATATCGAATTTTCCTTCCCACTTCTACTGACTTGGGGCTGTCTTCTAGTGAACGCCACTTATGAAGGCGTGGTTAAAAATTCACTTTTAGTGTCCTACCAGTTGTATGAGGTGCACCACGGATAACACACGTTGAAGTGAAAGGAGGGGAAGTGGAATGGAGGCAGGAAAGCAAAGAAATGTAGGGAAGCTAATCATCCTGCTGAGACGACTTTCTTTAGTGCTGTTCTGGAGGGTCTTCCTGAATACAAATATTATTATGGCTTCTTCGAATCCCGGCTGAGAGACAAATTCCTTCTTTGGGGAAGTTCCTGTGGTGTCCCGTCAATTTTCCAACTTCAGCAGGTGGAAATAAAGATTCTTAAAAATGCTTCTTCTGATTCCCACTGCAGGCACTCCTCGAGCAACATGGAATTTGGACACCTGCCAGCTATGTTCACCTGCGCCAGCCTTGAGAAGGTTAATTGGTAGGTTGATATATACCTGAGTAATATTGATTGAAATATAAAAAAATATATCTAAATAGATATCGATTTTTAGGATTTTTCGAGACCAACAGCGATATACATGAACCCCAGTTCGCAATCACTGTCCCCATTTAGGTCAAAAGTATAATAAGTATGTAACTTTTTTTTAATTCTTCAGAAAAATACAAAACTTCCCGTTGGTTTTGATCCTCGCCAACACCATTAACTCACTGATACTGCTATAGCTATTGCGATAAAAGGGTATTCAAAACATCATAATCCCATTCCAAAGCTTCACTGTAGGAAAAATAAATTAAAATAAATCATAATTTCAACCTGAGGATCCCCCTCCTGAGTTCTACCAACTTTATACAATAAAAACGCTGCAAATTATGCACAGATCTGCACAAAAAAATAGCACTCTTTTTTTGTGGTCAATACTTACCTTAACCTGTTGTAGGAAAGCCCTAAATCGAGTATTGCAGCCGACCGGGGAATTACAGTTTATAAATATGTGATTGAGTTAAGAATTCAATAATTTATTATTTTTGTTGTTATTCATAACAATGTTCAATTTACAAAATACCTATCAACAAAATCCCAAATAACTATCATTCAACAAATGAAATAATACCAAGGAAAAAACAACTCGATTTGATCCAGCCATCCGTGATTATAATCATGTGTTCCCTAGCAATGATATATGAGCTGGATGTTTAACGCTTCATTCACGATCATGTTGACGAAGCTTTTCGGTGCAAACTTCAGGTCCTTACTGCGAACGGCTGGACGTACAATGCTCCGAGTGGTCTCATAAAATTTCCAAGCTCGAGATCTATTTACAAATGTTAAAAAAACTATATATTCCATTGAAAGTTTTCGAGCTACGGAGGAAAGTTTTCTGGAAATTTCAACCTTGAACTTGAAACGGAAACCATCAAATGTTGAGGCGGTGAGGGTGTTAAAATTTTTGTTTTTCATGCTCCATTCCAAAGGTTCGTTATTGAAAATAATAAACCAAAACGTCTGTTAGTAAGTAGGTACACCTAATGTCATATTTATATCAGTTTTTCTGTCATCATTAGGTATTTATTATAGCTCTATTCACTACCATTATTTATTATCTATACTATACCTGAATTATTGCAAAGTACCGAAAAATACAATTTTATGGTAACTGCAACAAAAAAGCAACACCGACACCTGAATCCCAAGAATTTATCGCAGGTTACCAAGAAGCCATATTGATCACCACACTCTTGTCCAACATAAATCTTCAAGTTGAATGGCACAATAAATGTATATCTGTGATACTAACGTAAAAGAAATTTGTGAGTGACTCATGGTACAGGAAAAGCTAACTGACGATTCCATCCACACTTTGTACAAGCCTAGTACATTGCAGATTACAGAATTGTGCACCATCTATCTTCATACAAACTTCAGTTTCTGCTTCTTCTTCCAACTTACGCTATAATTATTTTCATTGTTGTCCATTTGACTCCTGAATAGCGTGGAATTAGAAATAGTTCCTAGTTCCTTTTCCGGGTTCCATGCTGAAACCTACGACTGTCTTTGAGTGAAAGCTTAACCTATATCTCCTACAACTAACATTCCAATAAATTCACCTGTGATATACTAGGTAGGCATTCCATTCACCAGAGGAGGTGTCGCTGTTAACACCAATAAATTACGAAAACTATTTTCATTCATTTTTTATTTAGGTGCGTCAATTCAGAGTCAACATCTCATCATCATGTAGTCATAGTTATAATTTCAAGTGCAAAATCAACCCAAAAACCTAATTAACTAACTGTTAGTTAAGGATTAGGATTTACCATCCCCCCTAGCATATCCCTAACCAGTTGTTTTTTAATTTTTACTTATTTTTGTATTTTTTAAATTTTAATATGTAGGTAAATCCTCACCTTCTGGTACCTGAATACTCGCAATAATTGAGTATGGTGCGTGTTGTAAGTAGGAAAACGAAAGAGACACAATAAATTACTCGAATGTAGTAATACAGCTACAGTGCATCAATGTTGTACTTCATCTATCTTTGTCCCGTCCATTTTTCTTGATATCCTACCGTCCTTTAGGAGTTTTCATATCCAACTGGTAAAGTACCACTAGATAGCTCGCAACAGCAGCCGCAATCTAATGACAGAAGATAAACCGAAGTCTGCTGAAATTTCATTTGGTACAGTGCTCACGCTGAATCTTGAAAGAGACTTCCCATAATTGGACTATAATAAGTGTATTCACGCCCCTTTCTTGAAGGTCTGTGGGATTAATGGAGCTTAAAAATGCTTATACCTCCGAAACATTGATTAGGAAAAAACGCTCTGAAGTACTTGTCACATGGGATTATTATTCTATTGGAAATACCTGCAAAAACGCTGGCTGTTCATTTATGATTTCATTCATGTGCAATAATTTAAATAGCTATTTTTGATGGTTTCCACCAATTTTGGCTCCCAAAAACACGAATTAGGCCCCTATTTTTGACAAATTATCTTTGATCTTTGATAGTGTCATTTAATTGTCTTGATTCACCTGTTAATACTACTTCTAGTGTTATTATACAAATGTATGGTGATTTCAGTTAATTTCCCAAGTTCTTGACGCATACAAAATTAATTTTGGGAGCTGAACCTTTGCTAGAATCTCAATTCTTCACTCTTTGTTCAAAAACAACTTATATTCGGTCTTCTCACCCTAAAAAAAATGGAGAACGATACCTCTCAAGCTCATATTCACTAAAACCTCGAAAACCCCTATTTTTACACCCATTTTTCACCCATAACACCTCTGGGTATATTCCGATCGGGCTGCGACTTCGGAGCACAGCTAGGACTCAAAAGGAGCCTTTGTGCGGAAAAACGACGAGTTAGACCAAAATATAAGGTAAATTTAAGACTGAAACTTTTTTAGAACCTCGATTGTTTGCTCGTTTGTCAAAATCTACTTCATATTCGGTCTCCTTGTCCTAAACATAGAAAACAAGCTCATGTTATTGAAGTTTCAAAAACGCTGCCAAGTCCTTGTCACAAGGGTTTATCATTCTTTTGATCATACCTACAGATATTTTGCTGTTCATTTATTGTTTCTTTCATGCGCAATAATTGAAATAGTTATTTTTGATGGTTTCCACCAATTTTGGCCCCCCAAAAACACTTCAGGTTTTTGACTCATAAAAAATGAATTTCGGGAGCTTAACCTTCGTTACAACCTCAATTCTTCACTCTTTGGTCGAAATCAACTTCATATCCGGTATTCTCGCCCTAAAAAACATGGAAAACAATACATCACAAGGTCGTGACCACTAAAACCTCAAAAAACCTCGAAAACCCCTAATTTTACACCCATTTTTCTCCCATAACACCCCTGGGTGTATTCCGATCGGGCTGCTGAGCTTTGGAGCACATCTAGGACCCAAACGTGTTCCCAAACGGGGACCAAAACTGTGTGCCGAAGAACGACGATTTTATACCAAAATTTAACGTAAATTTGAGGCTGAAACTTGGTTAGAACCTCAATTTTCCACTCTTTGGTCAAAATCGGCTTCATATTTGGTCTTCTCTTCCTAAAAAACATAGAAAACGGTACCTCAAAAAATACCTACTTTTAAACCCATTTTTCACTCATAACACCACTGGGTATATACCGATCCGGCTGCAACGTTTCGGTACACAACCAAGGCCCAAATGGAGCATGTGTGCGAAAGAACGAATTTTTTAGACCGAAAATGAAGTAGTTATGCGTGATACGGCGGACGGACATTGCATTTTTGGAATCTACGTACCTTGAAACGTAAAACAAAAGTTTTTGAGGAGGTATTGTAAGAATGTTTTGCTGAGCGATTATATTATAGGTGTATTATTCACAGAATAATAAACCAAAACCCAATTTTACCCCCATTTTTCACCCATAACACCCTTGGGTATATTCCGATCGGGCTGCAAAGTTGCGGGACAGAACTAGGGCCCAAATGGAGCCTGTGTGCGAAAGAACGAATTTTTTAGACCGAAAATAAAGTAGATATGGATGATACGGCGGATGGCCGGATACGCCCTTTCCGTATCTACGCACCTTGAAACGTAAAGGAGACAGTTTTGAGGGGTGTTCCAAATCCAAAAATGTTTTGCTGAGCGAATACATAGGTGTATTATTCACAGAATAATAAACCAAAAACGAGGGAATATAATAATATGCTAATAATGGGCAGGGCAACGAGTAATAAGAGTGGCGTTAGACAAGTAGTTACTCACTCCATGCAGAAGTGGTCGGTTTAGTTTGAAAACTCCGTTGCACGAAAAACCCACAATCCTGTTCGAATTCAAATGAAGTTTTAATTGTTCCTGAAACAAAATATTTGGATAATTCATATAACATTTCTCGGTTTAAATAATTAGGTAGATCGGTTCGAAATATGCAACCATTTAAGTATTATACATTTTTATCTCTTTTCGGAAATAACTTTTAAATTGTAGTTCGATCTTGAGAATAAAATTTAACTGTTCTTACGTTCAACTGTGATGCTGGTATGTTGCTTTCAAGAATTTTCTTGTAGAGATAAGTTCTGTATCTCATAAACTGGAATAAAACATTATATCATTATAATTCCTAATTTAAAACTTAATGTTCCCGTTTTATGGAGTTGTTTCACATCGTATCATGGAATTGTTTCGTGCTTTCTTGGGTCATTTATTTTAATGGGATAATATTATGTTTTAATTTGAACAAGGGTAAATCACCTAGAACTAAGTTCGAATCATCTTCGAATTAAATTTTTAAATTTGATTTTTATTATAATTACCTACACTGTTAATTGAGTTCATGAATGGAATCAGCGTTACAACGATTTTCATACATACGAACAAGCATGCACGTAACCAAATTTGTTCAGTTACATCAAACCGCGTAACGCGAATGGAAATTTCTATTTTGGATGAAAAAAACGTTTTAGCCCTCAAAAATAATTAAAATTGTTCGCTAGGTAGACTCTTATTTATAAAAATTTTTTTGTATCCTCTGGAGGGTATTATGCAAACGGAGTGCAAAAGCGACATGTTATAATTTACCTGATTGGTGGTCCTGGAGCAAAGAAGAATGATTGACGTAATGATGTTATGGATCACGTATAAGTCGAGTGCGATGGAACAACATGTTCCCGATAGTGAAATTCTCATGGAACCCCACAATAAATGTTTCACAGAAAAAATTGCGAGAATGGCCCGAATGAAGAGTGAGACCAAGGCGTACCAAATATGCAAGAACAGTACGCCGTTAACAATGTCCGCGGCGGAAATGAGACTGTAAGAAAATTTTCCGAGTACGTTCAGCTTGTGTAGAACCTTGTAGGTCAAAGGCCCGCGTGTTCCAGCTTGTTTGGTTACGACAACTATGGCGCGGATTCTCCGGGATATCTCTTCTACAGATTCATGTACGACACTGGTGGCACCCAAAACCAAATAGTTGCAGCTGATTTTCGCCAATGAACTGAATATCCGATCCATCCAGGGATTACGAAACTGACTGGTTTCGATCAGTGGTAGAACTATAATTGTTCAAATTTCATAAATGTTAGTATAGACACCGTTTCAATTGGGTATGCTACAACTATGAATAGTCAGTCAGCGCGTCGATTTGCAGCTGCCAACTCAAGAGTAACAACTGTACAATGCTCAGAAAACCAAATGCATTTGAGATCTAGCTGAAAGTAGAGTAAGTCAGAATCTGGGGGGTCGGTACGGATGGTACCTACGTATATTTATTTATTTGTTGATTAAGGGTGACTGCCCAATACAAAAATACAGTGAATGATAGTAATATAGGTACTAATAAAAAATAAAATAAAAACGCTGCAAATTATTACACAAAGGTTTATTATTTACCTGTATAGATGCCCCTTTTGCGTAGATCACTGTTCTCTGTGGTCAGTAGCCTGGAGCTTCCCCCTAGGAAAGCCCTAAATCGAGTACTGGAGCCGGCCCCGGAATTCAAGTTTCCTACAAATGCGCGGGATTCAATAATATTCTATCATTATATTATTTTGTAGTTATTCATGAAGCATAAGGCAAATAATAAACCGTTGTGTAATAATTTACCGGTATAGGTGCGTGCCTCTTCTACAGGGATAGTATAATGAACCGTTGTGCAGTAATTTACCTTTGAGTAATAATTTATCGTTGTGTAATAATTTGCCTGTTGTGATCGGCTGCTCCTCCACACCAATGTAATGTACATACATGTTGTACCTCAGAGTGGGGACCCCCCGACCCCCCTCTGATCATGTCAGGGGCCTATAAAGAGCCGAGGGGCCAACAAATACATAACCATTCTCAAGCTAACTTTCGGCCTCGTCTGTTCCATCCTTATTCACTACATTGCCCATCAGTAATACTTAACGGTTGTTCAAGTTGCAGAAGTACCTACCAACAAACTCCAGCCCCTTCTACGTAGATGGTATAATGAACCGTTCTGTAATAATTTACCGTTGTGTAATAATTTACTCATCAATAATATTCTTTGTTCAAGTTTCACTCCAAAAGAGCCATCATTTTTCAAATGAAATAATATCACAGAACAACCAACTCGACTTCATACTCCGTGAATATAATGAGGTGCTCCCTAGCAATGATTATCTCGGGCCAATTCCCGATTGTTACCGCGTCCCTAGTGATGATATTTGGGCTGAATGTATACAATTTCATTCACCCTCCTGTTGAAAAAGCTTGTCGGTGCAAACTTCTGGGCCTTACTGTGAACGAACAGCTGGACGTACAATGACCCGGATGGTCTTAAACAACTCCCAAGTTCGAGAACTATTTAAAACCGTAAAAAAATCGAGATAACGGCGTCCTGGAGATATCAACCCCTTAGGGATGACTGACATTAACGCCGAGCTTCGAGGACCAACTATACCCCAAATGGGACCAAATAAACCGAATTTCGCCAATTTTGGTTCATGGTAACTAAGAAAAGTGCGAAGTACGGCGTAAGGCGGACGGACAGAGATGTTTTTATTGAATTTTCGGATTCTACATAGGTACCTTGAAACGGAAACCATCAAATTTTTAGGGGGGGGGGGGGGGGGGGGGGTAAAAAATGTTTCATGCTCGATTCCAAAGGTTCATTATTGAAAATAATAAACCAAAAATAAATTTTCAGCTGGCCATACATACAAAAACGTGAAAGTAAAAGACGTTGTACAATGTCCGCGTTAGCAAGGGAAGTTATCGAAATTTGTGAGTCGTATTTAAAATTAGTAGGTATTGAAAATTAACAAGTGCTAACATTTATTAAGGCAGATCTTACGTTAGTCCTGATGGAACCTATACTCAGGACTCTTACGTCAGGAACGTATACTCATAATCCTCTGAACTGAATCTGCTGGATCTGTATGACTGTGATGAACATTGCACCAAGTCTGAACTGGCCGAGTTGCGAGGCCATGTATGACCGAATTTGGGCCAAGCAACACACTAGGTAGGGTGAGCTATACCTAAGTTTTATTTTCTCGTATTTATTTTATTTCGTATTGTATTTGATAGTAAAATTGAAGCCTAAATGAATGCAGGTGCAGAGGAGACAGACCGGGTTCACAACCACTAAGATCAGAAGATCAGTTCTTCTATTCTCAGTGTTCACAACCCCCTTCACCACGATCAACTGCCACACACGAATGGTTTCATTAGACGGGCTAAATCAGATCCTCAGTCTTATCGCTCACTATCGTAGGCTGTAAAGGCAGTGTCCGTCAGATTTCCTTTATCAAACCCGCCAGCGTCCGTTCTTTTATGGAGTAAATCTGCCGCTTTTCTTAGCAGCTCGGGAGGTCCACGGCTTTCGTGAGAGCTAGTAAATCCAGAGAGACGAGTCACGGGTTTTAATGTTGTAGATACCTTACTGCTTTGTGGTCAGTGAAACTATTATTTAGTTTCAAACAGACTTTTGAAAAATGGAAGAAAGGAAAAATTTTCGTTGTACAATTCAATGTTTATGTTTTCATTGGTTTTTAGTCTTCCACAAGCAAATATGTTCCAGGTACAAACAAGTCAATTTTTCTGTTATATCTTCTGCCCACTCTCCCTTAACCATGATGAGTTAAGCAACACTTTCTACAACTTTAAACTACAAATAAACACAAAGAAACTAGAGGTTGCACAAGAAGAGGTACGTAGAGGTTGCAAGGTTGAGAAAGGCGGGACAAGAATGTCGGAAATAATCGTACACTACTACAACACCGCCACTCCCAATATCCGTCACAGATATCCCCCTAAGACCCTTTTGCCACTAACTAACAGTCAAGGCCCACGGAACCGTTTTTCCGAAACAACTCAGAGGCCCGTCTAAAAAACAGCCGTTCGTGTATGTAAGGGACTTATGGGGGAGGGGGGATTATCCAGTGTAAGGATTGGAGGGACTATCGTTTTGTTCAGTCTGTCTCCAGCTCAACTACCACAGTTGAAGCCAACACATTGTAAACGAGCTCTACCAACTTATACTTTTTTGCAATTTTTCAGCCACAAAAACTCAAATTTGTTCCCCTTTTTTGTGAAAATTTTGTCATTAATGCAATAGTATTTTCTTCCTCAAGTCACCATTTTGCATAATTGTTTGTGAATTTAGCCCGCTTGCACAGTGCTACTTGGAAATTCTATGTAAGCACCGATCGAGTACAAACTGACCCCTGTGATTGTTTCAGGATTTGTAGGCTGGCTTTATGGGCAACGTGTTTTTGACCAAAAAATTTAGAAGTTTGTTTTCAACACACTGATCAAGAATACACTGAGGTTTTTTACTATCTGACAACTGTGGTTGCGCTGAAATCGACCTGCATTAGTTATCTCTACTTCTAGATCGACATACCTGCCAGGAAAAGTACGAATAGCGGGGGGAAAAACGCCCGTTTGTTTCGTCTTCTACTGCGCATCACAACTCCCACACTCGCTAATTTGAAGTCAAAGTTCTTCAGTGTTTGAGTGAACATGGAAACACCGCGCCTTTGAATGATCAACGATATATACGCAGCAGGGGGAATGATTGATTCGAAGACGTTTTGGATAGAATAGACGAGATGCAGAAACTTTGGCCCGCGCAATCCCTGTTTGGTCGACATAGAAATAGCAAAGTATGAAGGCAGTAGCATTAATAAAACCGAAGAATACGCCAAATTCAGTTTTGATATTGTGACCCCGGATTCGTGACATTGGAACGGGAAGAACCCCAAAACTCGGCTCCTAAAGTACATTTCTTTTACGATACCTATGGAAAAGTAGTCGAATCCGAGCCTTATGAATCTTAAAGCTTTTATCCAAACAACGCCAACACAGTGTTTTTAACTCACAGAAACCCTTTCTCGATGGAAGCCGTTGAAATACGTGTAAACTGTGAGTAAGATGATTACCATTAGTTGACGCCATTGACCACTGGTTACGCTAATTAATTGAAACTGTTGTGAAATCAGATTACTGTTATAAGGAATAATGTTAAGAACATGGGTTCCACTTAGTTTGGCAAATATTTAATTTGGAGAACAGCTTATTGATTTTAATATATTATGGTGATGACAACTTGTCGGACTAATGGCACATTTAGGCTGTTGAGTAGGGAAAATCGTTTGGTGATAATCCGTGACCCGTATTTCAATTGATTGGATTCATTCTGGTCGCCACTTTGGAAGTACGGTTACGAGAACAAGTCAAGTCTGTATTTTGATATAAAGAAAGTAGCGATTTTTCACAACCGTATTCTGTCCATCTCTCTGTTTGATTGTCCCTGAGAATAAAGTCTTGCAAATTATTACATAATGGTGTATTATTTTCCTGTACAGATATCCCTTCTGCGTAGATCACTATTAGTTCGTTGTTTTCAATATTTGAAGTCGAGCATGAAAAAAAAGCTGCATAATTATTACACAACGGTTATTATTTTTCCTGTACAGATACCCCTTCTGCGAGTATCACTATTTTCTGTTTGAGCATAATCGGGTCATTTATTCGAGAGAAATTTAATACCTCGGCTTGCGTTTTCGCACGCGAAGAGGCTATTCTCATAACCCAACTGTTAAGTAATTCATAGAGGACCATTTAGGGTCTACCCCCACCCCCTCCCCAAAATTTCAGAAAATTGGATTCCAATTGAGGAACCTATGTATGTGGCAAGATATGCGGATGCAAAGACAGACAGACTGACACCAACCAAATTCGTTTAAGTCATAAGAGTACTGTGGTGATCGGCTGCTCCCTAACACTATGTAAATAGCGTCGCTTGCATTATAAGCCGCGTCTAACGGCTTCCCAGAGCGGGGTTCCCCTACCCCTCTCTGGGGATGTATCAAGGGGTATAAAAGAAGCTGTGAACTGCCAATAAATTGTCATTTGACCACACAAACCGACTCAAGTAGTCTCGTGTATTTATTCCAACTTTTAGCTCCCGCTGGATCATCACACTGGTCACCCCGACGTAGAACACGCACCTTCACCTTCGCATCGGCTTCTCGCCTACTACGATCGCCGGCGAGGCGGCGGCGCCCGACGACGAACACGCACCTTCGCCGGCTTCCCGCCTTCTGCGGACAGCGTCCCGCCTTCTCGCCTCTAGCGACGGCTCAACACGCACCTTCGCCCCGGCCTTCTGCGAACGCAACACCGGCGATGTTAATACACCTCTCGCCCCAGCTTCTCGCCTTCTGCGATCTTCAGCCTACGGCGACAACTCGACGTGAGACACGCACATTCGCCCCGGCCTTCTGCGAACGCAACACCGGCGATATTAATACACCTCTCGCCCCGGCTTCTCGCCTCCTGCGATCGACAGCGAACCGCCTACGCCCACCACTCGTCAGATCCACGACCAACCAGCTATCGTCTCTCCAGCGAACCAACCAGAGAACATCTCGTTTTTCCCGCTGCTTACTTAACGAGAGCGACCATCAACGGAGCATTCATTCCTCGGATCTACACCTTCAGGAACAACAAAGAAGAAAATGAAGACCAGAGCTACGAAGACACCGGAACCGCCTCATACCCTTCTCCCTCCTCCTCGTGTGGCTACCGTCAACGAGGAGTTGCAGGTGATCCAGCACCACCGACAACCGCGGCCTTCAACGCAGCCTCTCAATAGGACCACCGTCTACAAAGACCTTCCAGTAGCTTCGAGAGATATCGAGGAACATTTTACACACGTAAAATTACTACTCGATACTCTAACAAAATACGGCCAACAAGTCGAAGTGTCAACTAGCCCGCACCTCCTTCGAATTCCTCGGCCACATCGTATCACCCAGCGGCGTTACACATCTGCCCGATCGAACGGCCGCCCGTAAGCGACATAATAAACGCCTACTACACTGCTCTCACGACTCCGAAGCCGCCTTCGAAGCAACGAAACATGTCCTCGAGAGAGCTGTAACACTGGCACATCCTGGCCCGACTCAGCACCCCGGCCGTACTTACCTACAGCTCTACAGCGCCCGGTCTTCCATCACCTACACGGCCTATCACACCCTGGGACACAGGCCTCTCCCGACACCGTCTTCACTGGGACCCAGGCACAGCCGTTACTCCAGGCGCGGCCGACGTCACCTGCTCCGGCACCTCCTGCCTCGCCATTCAAGCCGCCTCGGAAGATCACCTCTTCCAGCCGCCCGTTCCAGCGCTCTCCGAGACATCGCCCTCGACGCTTCCAGCTGGACCGCATCAGAGCACGTTCACGGATCCCACACCGCAGCCGCCGCTAACACACGACAGCGAGAGACACCACGAACTCCTCAAGCCACCCACCTACACGGCAACTACACAGCTCACACGCAGCCTCTTTCACCAACACCGACGCCTCATCAACAAGATTCATCGTCATTTACATAATTGCAGTATTTAACTTCAATTCTGGGGGGAGCAGTGTGGTGATCGGCTGCTCCCTAACACTATGTAAATAGCGTCGCTTGCATTATAAGCCGCGTCTAACGGCTTCCCAGAGCGGGGTTCCCCTACCCCTCTCTGGGGATGTATCAAGGGGTATAAAAGAAGCTGTGAACTGCCAATAAATTGTCATTTGACCACACAAACCGACTCAAGTAGTCTCGTGTATTTATTCCTACTTTTAGCTCCCGCTGGATCATCACAAGTACCTATCAACAAAATCCAAATTCTTCATTTGAAATAATAATTATAGGAACATCCAACTCGGCTTTATAACAATGCATGCGTAAATATTATAATCAGCTGTTCTCTATCAATTATATTGTCGGCTTACAAGTGAAGTCCACTAAGTCGAAAATGTTGCTTTCGAGGAAATTGAGTATTAAGTTTTTCAGTTTTTGGATGAGATGTTCCTAAGGGAAGAAATTGGATTAGAGGGTTGGAATTTGGACTGTAGCTGCCTTAGGTGTCTAGTTGCCACCCTGTGAATCTCAAGGGGTTGGCTGAATTCAAAAGCACTCATAAAGCTAATTTTCCTACGAAGGAATATGACAGTGGATTTCACCGGACTATAGCGGTTTTTCACTTGAATAAAAAATCATGAGAAGTATCGTTTTTCTCCATACGAATTGCTTTCAATATTGATCAAAACTGAGGGAGAGGGTCTTAGGAATCATTACGTAACAAAAAAGTCTATGGGATGAAAATTCGTTTTTTTCCAGTAATTAGAAGTCTTAGTAGGTATTCTAAAATTCGGCTTGGTAGCTATCACGAGAATTATAATTTAACACTGAATAGGATGCAGATCTGATGTGCCACGGACCAAGGACAGAGAGTGTAGCAGGGACAGAATGAGTAAGGAGAGCTGGCAAAGCAAAAACAGTGAAACAAAAGGCAGATCAGCTGGAAAAATAGGACATCAGATCTGATCAAACGACAATAATGTTTCTAGAACCTGGCTGCACCTAGCTAACTTCATGGGGCAGTCGGTAATGCTAAGTGAAAACGCTGCAAATCCCTGCACAACGCTTTATTATTTTGTACAGAATACCCTTCTGTTACAGATCACAGCACTCTGTACAGATAACCCGTCTATGTAATATAATATGGACTATTCTATACATATTATGTAGATCGCAGACCCTCCGTAGGTTAGAAGGTACCTAACCCCGTACTCGTTACTAGGTACCTATCTAAATCACGAGTTAAATGTTGCTAAAACAATTCTGTCGATGACAAGCAGTAACTAAAACGGCAAAAAGAAACGCAAATAATGAAGTTCTGAAGGAAAATTGTTGATGTGGAGTGAAATAGATGGCCCTTCTGCGTAGATCACTGTTTTCTGTGGTCAATACATACCTTCGTGGTCAAGTATAATGAACGTTGCGTAATAACTTGCCCATCAATAATACTTCAACGGTTGTTCAAGTTGCAAAAGTACCGATCAACAAAATCCAGCCCCTTCTTGGTTGATGAACCATTGTGTAATAATTTACCGTTATTTAACAATTTACAGTTGTGTAATAATTTGCCGTTGTGTAATAATTTACCGTTGTTTAATAATTTGCCGTTGTGTAATAATTTACCATTGTATAATAATTTACCCATCAATAATACTTCAACGTTTGTTCAAGTTTCAGAACTACCTACCAACGAAATCCCATAGTCCATCACTTATCAAATGAAAAATAATATCGCACAACAACCAACTCGACTTCATACAGCCATCCTTGATTATAATCAGTTGCTCCTTAGTGATGATATCCCAGCCGGATTTATACCGTTTGATTCACGATCGTGTTGACGAAGCTTTTTGGTGCACACGAACGGCTGGACGTACAGTGCTCCGGGTGGTCTCAAAAAATTGTTTAGCTCAAGACAAATTTAATATCGTAAAAAAATCATATTCAATCGAACGTTTTCGAGCTACGGCGTTCTGAAAATTCCAACCCCTATTTTGAACCCCTTAGAGATGACTGACAGTAACGTCGAGCTTCGAGGACCTACTAGACCCCGAAAGGAACCTATAACCCGAATTTCATCAATTTTTATTCATGGTAACTAAGAAAAGTGGCCCGTACGGCGTACGGCGTACGGCGGAGAGACAGAAATATTTTTATTACATTTTGTGATTCTACGTACCTTGAAACGTAAACCATCAAATTTTGAGGGGGAGTCAGAATGTGTTTTTTTCATGCTCGATTCCAATGGTTCATTATTGAAAATAATAAACCAAAACTTACTAGGCATCCTCAGTAAAGATTATTACTATTCTTATTATATGCCGGGTCGGTAATTATCAATTTTTAGTCTGTTGAAATCCAATAAGTCACTATATTGGAAACCCCCTAAACCAAAACCTAACCCCCCCCCCCCCCCCCCCCCCCCTCTTAAACATTCAAAGTATTCTACCAATATAGGAATGAAGAGCACAGTGTCGCCATTTGCGTTAGGGCGGAAAAACTAGTTTATTTATATTGTAATGTGGGCCTGGAATGCTTACATCACCCGGCTCTTCAATGACAGCCGTCAGGATGTTGAAGTCGATGATCAAATTCGATGGCCCGTCCATACTCATATCAGAGGTTCACCATGCAATCTCTATAGGTAAAACCAGAAAAGCAGTGGGCCCGGACGAGATACCCATGGAGGCCATCAAGCTTATAGAAGAAGACAACTTAGATCTAGTTGTCAAGTTGTTTAATTGAATTTATGAGACGGGAGAGCTCCCTGAAGAGTGGTTGAAGTCCACGTTTGTGGTGATTCCGAAAAAGCAGCACCCAAAGGCTTGCAATGACTACAGACTGATTAGCCTGATGAGTCACATGCTGAAGACGTTTTTGCGAGTAATACATGCCCGCATCCGCTCCAAATGTGAATTTGACTTAGATGACGCTCAGTTCGGCTTCAGACACGCTTTTGGTACGCGAGTAGCGCTGTTTGCCTTCAGCGTTTTGATATAGAAATGTCATGATGAGCGTAGGGATGTCTTTGCCTGCTTCATTGACTACGAGAAGGCATCGGGTCCAGCATCCAACGCTCATTGAAGTTCTGAGGGATTGTGGAGTAGATGGAAAGGATGTCCGCGTGATCCGCAATCTATATTGGAAGCAGGTGGCCGATGTACGAGCAGGTGATATTGTGACCCTTGAGCACAGCATCCAAAGAGGGGTTAGGCAGGGATGCCTGCTTTCACCTCTACTTTTCAACCTTTATGCAGATCGCATATTCAAGGAGACTGTCCATGATCTGGAGGTTGGGATCAGGGTGAATGGTGAACGTATCAGCTCCATCAAATATGCTGATGATACCGTGCCGGGCTGACATTCTGCTGGATCTTCAGCTTCTCTTGGACAGGCTTTCGTGTGCTGGCGAGCAGGCCGGTCTCACAATCAATGTTGCAAAAACAAAATGGATGATTTTTAGCCGGTCACCTCATGAAGGTGCAACGATGGCACTCAATGGCCGCCAGATTGAGCGAGTGAGGAGATTCAGGTACTTGGGCTGCCTCATCAATGAATCCATGGATCCGGACATGGAAGTAAAGTGCAGAATTGAGACTGCTCGTTCCGTTTTCTTGAAAATGAAAACTCTTTTCTGCAATAAAGACCTCAAATTCTCTCTGCGGTGGAGGATGGTTAAATGCTACGGGTGGTCCGTCCTATTGTACGGAGCAGAGGCTTGGACCCTTAAGGCTGCCACCCTCAGTCGGCTAGGAGCTTTTGAGATGTGGCTCTTACACAGGATGTTTCGGATCCCATGGACAGCACATGTTTCGAACGAGGAGGTTCTCCAGGGCGCTCAAGTACAGAGGAAGCTCGTGGTCACAGTGAAATGCCATAATATTGCTTATTTGGGGCATATCTTGCGAGGTCCTAAGTATCGGCTGCTTCAGTTGATCATGAAGGGGAAGATCGAGGGTCGGCGCGGTGCCAGAAAGAGACGGCTCTCTTGGCTGAACAACCTGAGGCAGTGGACCGGGATTCAGCGTGCAGAAGAGCTATTTAGAACAGCAGAGGACCGCGATGCTCTCGCCGCTGTGATTGCCAACGTCCGGTTAGCCGGATAAGGCACATAAAGAAGAAGAATGTGTGAACTCCAGTCGTTGTATGTTAATAATGTTGTTTGTTGACATTCAAAAAGTTCGTTGGGACTTGCAAAAGATTGTGTTGTGTTAAATACAAGGACGTTGAACACAAGCCTGTTATTACAATATAATTTGGATAGCTACCAACTTGGATAGGTAAGCTAACAAAGTTTGAGTAGGTAACATGTTTTTGTTGTCGATAGATTTTAATTGTTAAAAACGCTGCAAATCCCTGCACAACGGTTTATTATTTTGTACAGAATACCCTTCTGTTGCAGATCCCCGTCTATATAATATAATATGTACTATTCTACACATATTATGTAGATTGCAGACCCTCCGTACCTAGTTAGTACCTAACCCCGTACTCGTTACTAGGTACCTACCTAAATTACGAGTAAATGTTGCTAAAATAATTCTGTCGATGACAAACACTAACTAAAATGGCAAAAAGAAACGCAAATAAGAAGTTCTGAAGGAAAATTGTTGTGTGGAGTGAAATAGATGCCCCTTCTGCGTAGATCACTGTTTTCTGTGGTCAATGCCTACCCTCGTGGTCAAGTACAATGAACCGTTGTGTAATAACTTGCCCATCAATAATACTACAACGTTTGTTCAAGTTTCAGAAGTGCCTACCCACAAAATCCAATAGTCCATCACTTATGAAATGAAATAATATCGCAGAACAACCAAAACGACTTCATACTGCCATCCTTCATTATAGTCAGGTGCTCCTTAGTGATGATATACGGGCCGGATTTATATCGTTTGATTCACGATCGTGTTGACGAAGCTTTTTGATGCACACGAACGGCTGGACGTACAATGCTCCGGGTGGTCTCAAAAAATTGTTTAGCAAGACAAATTTAATATCGTATAAAAACCATACCCTTCTATCGAAAGTTTTCGAGCTACGGCGTTCTGAAAATTTCAACCCCATTTTTAACCCCTTAACAGAACCTATAACCCGAATTTCATCTTTTTTTTTTTTTTTTTCATCGTAACTTAGAAAAATGGGAGGTCCGGCGTTCGGCGGACAGACAGAAATTTTTTTATTGCATTTTCGGATTCTACATACCTTGAAATGTAGGTAAACCATCAAATTTTGAGGAGGGTTAGAATTTTTTTTTTTTTTTTCATGCTCGATTCCAAAGGTTTATTATTGAAAATAATAAACCATAAAGGTAAAGTAAACAGCCGTTTCAGATTTGGGCTCCACAACAGCTCTTCTGGCGTCGCGGACGTGATAGACTGTCCTTTCAGGAGGACCAGGAATTTTTTCGATCATTTAGCGCATCGCCTCACCCTCCTGGGTTCGGAACTCAATTTGGTGGTAACAGCTCAATCCAGGTATAAATCCAATTAGGTACTTGAACCCGTCCCTCAATATCCGCGTAAGAGTCCGCTATGTGGGCACCTATGGATCGGGGGGGGGGGGGGGGGGGGGGGGGATGTCAATGGACCCGTTGAAATTACTGAGGTTGACTGTAGTAGAGCTGGTTACTAATTGAGGGGCACCCTTTCAAAAGACCCTTTGATGTGCCATTAGGCACCAAATGCCGCAGCTCGTAGGTTGGAGGCGATCACTGATGAATCTGACGAATGAGGAACGATGGCTTCATGGCTCGTCGGTACTGCCTTCAATATCTAAGCCAGTCCCGTCATTCAGTCGAATCGTGAATTATGTATGGCTTGTGGGTTTAAAAGAACTCCGCATGAAAAATAAATAAGTATCCTATCCTTTACAGAAAAAATTAAATTTCATTATTAGGTAGAAAAAAGACGCCTGCCAACTGATAGTATGATTTATATAATGAGCTGGTGTATACACAGTTCTATCTAACGCAGGACCTGTACATAAATAAACCCACTTATGCACCTATTCATCAAACATGTGCGAAATCGGACGAGGTGTTCACGAAGGGTATTTATTTACTTAAAGTTGAATAGAGCAACTAATATTTTGTGCCCACACAGGATGATTAATTGAAGGTATAATTCCTCCGATCACCATGAAAATTTTTTGGAAACCACGAAGAAATCAACCCTTGTACGATTTAAAAAAACTCAACCTATGCATTTCGAACAAATCCATTCAATACCAACCAAAACCAAACCATTCAATAGAACCAAAGTTCTAATGAGGTCCGTAATTCCATACTTTCACATCATGAAATGTATAAGCGACCATCAGCCGATCCATCTCCACATACCCTCTACATTTCAGCTCTTATGGATATTATAACTGGGTACCGACCAATCGAACAGAGACAGAATCAAAATCGTTCATTGCCCGAAATGGAAAATGCGAGCCGGAATTTTGATTTCGGGGGACTTCCAATATTTTGTTTCTTGCTTGAGTATAAACGTTCCTACAACCAAAACTTTCCTACAAGTGAGGGAATAAAAAAAGGTGCGTCAAGTAGAAGTAGAGCATTTATTACAAGCACCCTAACGTTACTGACTAAGCTATAAAATATAACTCACTATAATTCATCTACATCATTATGGCTACATCATCATCAACTATTACAACGAATATGATAAAAATTAAGCTCAATTGGGAATGTGTCCTGAACGAGGTCTATTTTGGGTACCGAACTGTCTCAACATGACGACGTACGTCACAGTAGCTCCAATCACCTGAAATCAGATTGTTTTTCATCGTTACGCAAGTGAATCATACCAAACGGTAAATAAGGAATCAAAAGAGAAATATTTAATGAAGAGATTTCAAACATAGGGTATACTAGTTATTTGCGGTATGAGTGAGGTATCTTTGTATAAAAAAATAGTACCTGCGAAACCTACGTAGGAAAGTAGAATGAAAATGTATCATGAAATAAACAACATCGAGTCCTAATTTGACGCAGAATACATATTGATTATTCAATGACACATTCTGTTGATGAGCTACATATGATTTGCCACACATAGTACCTACCTAATACCTACGTAAATTGAAACTTTACGTTTAATAGAAAAGTAGCTGGTAAAACATAATTTAGAACACATTTTGATAAGAACCTTTTTGAACTTCGACCAAAAGCTCGTGATTCTTTGATCACTTACCGATTGAAACACTGTGTTGTCAATCACAAAGAAACCACCGGCACTGAACGTAATATGCCACTTGCTCAAGAGATGCATCCTGAGTGCGTGCTGCAACAATATTCCATCGTCAATTTTTATCGGCAGTATTTCATTTTGGTTTATCATTTTCAATAATATTAACCTTTGGAATCGAGCATGAAAACAAAATTAACCCCTCGAAATTTTATGGTTTCCGTCTAAAGGTACGAAGAATCCGAAAATGGAATTAAAAACGCAGCAAATCCCTGCTCAACGGTTTATTATTTTGTACAGAATACCCTTCTGTTACAGATCACAGCTCTCTGTATAGATAACCGGTCTATATAATATGTACTAGGCTATACATATTATGTAGATCGCAGACCCTCCGTAGATTAGTACCTAACCCTGTACCCGTTACTAGGTACCTACCTAAATCACGAGTTAAATGTAGCTGTTCGAAATTAATGAAATTTGGTTTGCAGATACCATTTGGGTCCAGTTAGTCCGCGAAGCTCGGCGTTACTGTAAGTCATCTCTAAGGGGTGAAAAATAGGGGATGAAGTTTTCAGAACGCCGTAGCTCGAAAAGTTTCAATAGAAGGGTAAGGTTTTGGTTTATTATTCTGTGAATAATACACCTATGTATTCGGTCAGGAACAATTTTTTATGACACCCCATCAAAATATTTTCTTTTCCGTTTCAAGGTGCGGAGATTCAAAAAATGCAATGTCCGTCCGCCGTCCGCCGTATCACGTGTACCGGCTTCATTTTTGGTCTAAAAAAGTCGTTCTTTCGCACACATGCTCCATTTGGGCCCTAGTTATGTCCCGAAACCAGCCCGATCGGAATATACCCAGGGATGTTATTAATGAAAATGTGCACAAAAATAGGTAATTTTTATGTTTTAGTAACATGTTAGTAACATGAGCTTTTGAGGTATCGTTTTCCATGTTTTTGGGGACGAGAAGACCGAATATGAAGTCGATTTTAACCAAAGAGTGGAAAATCGAGGTTCTACCAAATGTTCAGTTCCCAAAATTGATTTTTTATGAGTCAAAAACCTGGGAAATCGTCTGAAATCACCATCAGTGTGAATAATAACAATGGAAGTAGTATCAACACGTGGATCAAGACGATTAAATGGCACTACCAATGATCAAATATAAAGTGAAAAAAAAACGCTGCAAAGTCCTTGTCACATGGGTTTATTATTCTATTGGACATAACTACAGAAATGTTGGCTGTTCATTTATTGTTTCTTTCATGCCTAATAATCGAACTGATGGTTTCCATTAATTTTGGCTCCTAAAACACAAATTAGGTAGGTACCTACGCTCCTTTTTTTTTAATTTTTTTTAAAACTATCTTTGATCATTGATAGTGCCATTTAATCGTCATGATCCACGTGTTGACACTTTTTCCAGTGTTATTATACAAACTGATGGTGATTTCAGACGATTTATCAGGTTTTTCACTCATAAAAAATCAATATTGGGAGCTGAACACTTGGTAGAACTCAATTTTCCACTCTTTGGTCCAAATCGACTTCATATTCGGTCTTCTCGTCCCCAAAAACATGGAAAATGATATCTCAGAAGCTCATGTTACTAACATGTTGCTAAAACGCAAAAAGTACCTATTTTTACACACATTTTCACTCCTAACACCCCTGGGTATATTCCGATCGGGCTGAAAAGTTTCGGGACACAACTAGGGCCCAAATGGAGCATGTGTGCGGAAGAACGAATTTTTTAGACCGAAAATGAAGCCTGTACACGTGATACGGCGTACGGCGGACGGACATTGCATTTTTGGAATCCACGCACCTTGAAACGGAAAAGAAAAAAGTTTGAGGGGGTGTTATAAAAATTTTTTGCTGATTGAATACATAGGTGTATTATTCACAGAATAATAAACCAAAAGGAGCGTACCTAATTCGTGTTTTAGGGACCAAAAATGGTGGAAACCATCAGAAATAGCTATTTCAATTATTGCACATGAAATAAACAATAAATGAACAGCCAACATTTCTGTAGGTTTGTCCAGTAGAATAATAAACCCATGTGACAAGGACTTTGCAGCGTTTTTGGTTTATTATTCTGTGAATAATAAACCAATGTATTCGCACAGCAAAAAAATTTTCGAACACTCCCTCAAAATTTTCTCTTTTACGTTTCAAGGTGCGTAGATTCCAAAAGCGCTGCGAAGTCCTTTCACATGGGTTTATGTTTCCATTGGACATACCTTCAGAAATGTTGGCTGATCATTTATTTTTTCTTTCATATGCAGTAACTGAAATACTTGTTTTTGATGGTTTCCACGATTCCACCAATTTTGGCCCACAAAAACACGAATTGGGCTCCTGTAGGTTTATTATTTTCAATAACGAACCTTTGGAATCGAACGTGAAAAAAAAAATTTAATACCCCCTCAAAATTTGATAGTTTCCGTTTCAAGGTATGTAGAATCCGAAAATGCAATAAAAAAATTTCTGTCCATCCGCTGTACGCCGCGCCGTCCGCTGTACGCCACACTTCGCACCTTTGTTAGTTACCATGAACCAAAATTAATTACATTTGGTTTGTACGTCTAGTTGGTCCTCGGTGCTCGGCGTTACTGTCAGTCATCTCTAAGGGGTGAAAAATGGGGTAGAAAATTTCACAACGCCGTAGCTCGAAAACTTTCGATAGAAGGGTACGGCTTTTTTACGTTTTTAAATTGGTCTTGAACTAATGAATTTCTCGAGACCACGCAAGGCATTGTACGACCAGTCGTTCGTTTGTGCCGAAAAGCTTCGTAGGTGACATGATCGTGAATCAAACGGTATAAATCCGTCCCAGATATCATAGCTAGGGATCACCTGATTATAATCACAGATGGCTGTATGAAGTCGAGTTGAGGTCTGTGAAATTATTTCATTTGGATCTTTTGGATTTTGTTGATAGGTTAACTTGAACAAACGTTGAAGTATTATTGGGTAAATTATCACACAACGGTAAACTATCAACAACGGTATATTATTACACAATAAATTATTACACAAAGGTTAATTATTATTCAACGGTTTATTATTTACCTTATGCTTCATGAATAACTACAAATAATTAATGATCGAAATATTTAATCCCGTGCATTTGTGTGAACTTTAATTCCGGGGCCGGCTCCAGTACCCGATTTAGGGCTTTCCTGGGGGGAGCTCAAGGGTATTGACAACAGAAACAGTGATCTACGCAGAAGGGGCATCTAAATAGGTAAATAATAAACCGTTGTGTAATAATTTGCAGCGGTTTTTTTTTACAAATTATCTTTGATCATTGATAGTGCGATTTAACTGTCTGATTCAACTGCTGACACTACTTTTAGTGTTATTATACAAACTTATGGTGATTTCAGACAATCTCCCGGGGGTTTTACTCATAAAAAATTAAACTTTGCGAGCTGAAACTCCGTTAGAACCTCAATTTTTCATTCTTTGGTCAAAATCGACTTCATATTCGGTCTCCTCGCCCTAAAAAACATGGAAAAAGATACCTCACGTGCTCATATTACTAAAACACCAAAAACCCCTATCTATTTTTACACCGTTTTTCTCCCACAACACCCATGGATGTATTACTATCGGACTGCAAAGTTTCGGGACACATTCACGGCCCAAATGATGCCTGTGCGCGAAAGAACAAATTTTTTAGACCGAAAATGAAGTAGATATGTATGATACGGCGGACGGCGTACGGCGGACGGCGTACGGCGGACGGCCATTTTCTTTTTGGAATCTACGCACCTTGAAACGTAAAAGACTAAAATGTTGAGGTAGTATTATTAACATTTTTTGCTGAGCGAATATATTGGTGTATTATTTACAGAATAATAAACCAAGATGGGTATAAAAATAGGGTTTTTTGTGTTTTAGTGATATGAGCTTGTGAGGTACAATCTTTTTCAATGTTTTTTAGGGAGAGGAGACCGAATATGAAGTCGATTTTGACCAACGAGCCAAGAATTTATGTTCTAACGAAGTTTCAGCCTTAAATGTACCTCAAATTTTGTTCTAAAATCGTCGTTCTTCCGCACGCAGTCGGGTCCCCATTTTGGAACACATTTGGGTTCTAATTGTGCTCCGAAGTTCGCCAGCCCGATCGGAATACACCTAGGGGTATTATGGGGCAAAAATTGGTGTAAAGGGGTTTTCGAGGGTTCTCTTTTTCGAGGTTTTAGTGAACACGATCTTGTAAGATGCCGCTTTCCAGTGGTTTTTTTTTTTTTTTTTTTTTTAAGGCGAGAAGACCGAATGTGAAGTTGATTTTGACCAAAGAATGAAGAACTGAGGTTGTAACGAAGGTTCGCCTTCAAAAATTCATTTTTTATAACTCAAAACCTGGGAAATTAACGGAAATCACCATAAATTTGTATAATAACACTAGAAGTATTAACAGGTGAACATTTAAATGGCACTACCAATGAGATGATCTGTCAAAAATAGGGGCCCAATTTGTGTTCTTGGAGGCCAAAAGTGATGGCCATCAAAACTGCTATTTCAATCAAAGAAACACGTTATTGAGCAATGAAAGAAAAACGCTGCAAAGTCCTTGTCACATGGGTTTATTATTCTATTGGACGTACCTACAGAAATGTTGGCTGTTCATTTATTGTTTCTTTCATGTGCAACAATTGAAATAGCTATTTCTGATGGTTTCCACCAACTTTGGCCCCCAAAACTTAAATTAGGTAGGTACGCTCCTTTTTTTTCAAATTATCGTCGATCATTGGTAGTGCCATTTAGTCGTATTGATCCACGTGTTGAAACTTTTGCTAGTGTTATTCTACAAATTGATGGTGATTTCAGACGATTTCGCAGGTTTTTGACACATAAAAAACGCTGCAAAGTCCTTGTCACATGGGTTTATTATTCTATTGGACATACCTACAGAAAGGTTGGCTGTTCATTAATTGTTTCTTTCATGCGTAATAATCGAAATAGCTACTTCTGATGGTTTCCATTAATTTTGGCCCCCAAAACACAAATTAGGTACGCTCTTTTTTTTCTTTTTTTTTAACTATCTTTGATCATTGGTAGTGCCATTTAATCGTCCTGAACCACGTCTTGACACTTTTTCCAGTGTTATTATACAAACTGATGGTGATTTCAGACGATTTCCCAGGTTTTTCACTCATAAAAAATCAATTCTGGGAGCTGAACATTTGGTAGAACTCAATTTTCCACTCTTTGGTCAAAATCGACTTCATATTCGGTCTTCTCGTCCCCAAAAACATAGAAAACGATATCTCAGAAGCTCATGTTACCAATATGTTGCTAAAACGTAAAAAGTACCTATTTTTACACACATTTTCACTCATAACACCCCTGGGTATATTCCGATCGGGCTGAAAAGTTTCGGGACACAACTAGGGCCCAAATGGAGCATGTGTGCGAAAGAACGATTTTTTTAGACCGAAAATGAAGCCTGTACATGTGATACGGCGGACGGCGGACGGCGGACGGCGTACGGCCGACGGCGGACGGCGTACGGCGGACGGACATTGCATTTTTGGAATCTATGCACCTTGAAACGTAAAAGAAAAAAGTTTGAGGGGGTGTTATAAAAATTTTTTGCTGAGCGAATACATAGGTGTATTATTCACAGAATAATAAACCAAAATCAATTTTGGGGGCTGAACATCTGGTACAACCTCAATTTTCCACTCTTTGGTCAAAATCGACTTCATATTCGGTCTTCTCGTCCAGAAAAATATGGAAACCGATACCTCAAAAGCTCATGTTACCAATATGTTGCTAAAACGCAAAAAGTACCTATTTTTACACACATTTTCACTCCTAACACCCCTGGGTATATTCCGATCGGGCTGAAAAGTTTCGGGACACAACTAGGGCCCAAATGGAGCATGTGTGCGAAAGAATGAATTTTTTAGACCGAAAATGAAGCCTGTACACGTGATACGGCGGACGGCGTACGGCGTACGGCGGACGGCGGACGGACATTGCATTTTTGGAATCTACGCACCTTGAAACGTAAAAGAAAAAAGTTTGAGGGGGTGTTATAAAAATTTTTTGCTGAGCGAATACATAGGTGTATTATTCACAGAATAATAAACCAAAAGCACATGAAAGAAACAATAAATGAACAGCCAAGAATTTCATAGATAGGTCCAACAGAATGATAAGCCCATGTGACAAGGACTTCGCATTATTTAATAAACCGTTTAAGCCGTCAGCTCTGAAATACGAGCTGACAACATCGTTGTGACGACGTCACGAAATAATTCTACAGTGGGACACACCACATCAATTCCTGACCTACGAAGTAACCTATTTCTAATGTTCATTATAATAGTACACTACAACGAGTCACCTGTTCCCACTCCCTAACACTATTCTGAAGGATGATCTACTCTCCACAGCTATCTCCCTACAGGTGCCCTCCTGCCAAGAAACCGAAAAACTCGAAGCGACCAAGAACACTGTTTACACGACAGAACAAGTAGGTTTCCCTTGTTCTCAGCCCCCTGGGGGCCACCGGTGTCGAGTATTCTTACATCCATTTTTGACGGGTCGACAACTGGGTCGACTCTTATAATAAACTCGTGAGATTTGATCCAGTTGTGCAATAACATACAACGAATTTCTACGACTTGTTCAATCGTACAACTTACGTCATTGCTAGTGTGAGGGTCTTTACAATGCACCATAATCTGGTACAGGAGCACATTGAACCGTCGTGACTGAAACCAAAAAACTTTTTTGGATGATGGAAATGGTAGTCGTCGAATCCCATCAAACTATTAGGTATTCATTGAACATTCATACGTAGGTACTTATTAATATGCTAAAACATATATGTAAGAATACACACATAGGACACATACATGCATTAGGCGTACACTGGTAGACAATATATATGAAGGCATAAAGAGATAATTAGAAGCCGTTAAGGCGTATTAAACGCACACACGTAATATTATGTTTATGTTTACCTCATTTGCTGCGGTAGTGCAACAAATAATAACAACTGACAATAACTCGACATCTACCATAACCAAGAAGAAAGAAGATACTGCATGAATAATACTCCCATTCCATCCTATGTCGAGGGCTAGGTTGTAACTATGGTTGATAATGTGAAGCAATGAACATGTGATGATGAGGAGAATCTGAAAGTAAAAACGCATCACGTATTATTTAAACGGTTTAGTGTATTGTAACCCTTCTTTCCAGGACACTGCTCAAAAGAAGGGAAATAATGAGGCAGGATTAGGTTTGTCCTATACGTAACATTCATTGAAATCCGACAGTAGGATTCGTCTGCGCATGTACCAAATTTCCCTGAAAGTACGTTGGAACCGAATAAGTGTAGTTGGAAACAGCCCTCTGGAGGGTTCATCAGTTCCCCAACTAAGAGCCAGATGACTCGTGAAGTCCAGTAGATCCAAATATTTTTATTGGCGCACGACTCCAAGTATCACGCTATGTACCAACATCATCAAATTATTTTCATCAAAAAGTAATTATCATCAAACATGCAGAATAACCATCTTCTTTGAGCTCAAAGAATATCTTAGTACAAAAAAAACTCTATTTCATGATAGATCAGCAGATTGATGAAATCCCCCAAAATGGGATCTTTATGACGAATATCATTGATTTTGGTCCGTGGTAAGTAACTAAGTTAAGTGATGTTCAGATTCTTTGTGCCTTGAAACCTCTACCTACCTCATTTAAATTGGATGGAGGGGGTGAAAAATTGTACGTCCCATTCCGAAGGATCAAGGAAAATAACTACCTAACCAAAATGGTGGTAATTTGATACAATGTACAATTTCGAATAACAAACCCGTTTTGGTATATAGGTGCCTATGTAACTTCGAAAATTTGCTCATTTATGGTCATGCTGCTTGACTGGACCTTTTTTGTTCAATTTTAAGATTCCACCATGCCTATCGTGAATGGTAAACCCATCTCAATATGTTTTCTTTGCTCGATTCCGAAGGTTTGTTGTTTAAAATAATGGGGGGAGGGGGAAAATGAAATCACACCACAACATTGCTGACAGGTTAATTGTTGTTACCTATATGTTTGTCACTTCGTTTAGTCCTTGTTTACCGAAATTAGCGGTCGATTGTGATCTCTGTACATACGTGCACGTTTTTGCGTCCTTGATTGAAAATATACGCATTATTGATTGCAAACAATACTTCCGATGTAATTAGAAACAATTAGGTTTCAAATGAAAAATATAGACGCGCAGGTAAACAAAGACGGGTTAGAACAACAACTCTCTTCTGGCAAATGTAAAATTAAAATGTATTATTCGTGAAATTGTCAAGTAGGTGCAGAGCACATGAGCGCTTCTTTCCCTGGCTCCACGAGCACCGTCAAAGGCTGCATTGACACTGAGACCAGCAAACACGCCGGCATTGCTGGAATCCAGACTTGCCCCAAGATCCAGCTTAGAACCGTTGGCAAGACAGTCGCCACTCTCTTTCGCCTGCATTCACTACTCCAACAGGAGAGTTTCCTCCAACAACAGTGGACCAGTCAAAGCTAACCAGAAGGTTCACTTCAAGGTTTGCCATGTCTTTGTCTTTCACTGGTTATTTGAACAACCGTCAAAAACAATGACATTTCCACTATTAAAAAACAAAACAAACAAAAACATAGAAAACACAGTTTTAATTTAACAAGCAAAAGGCCAGACAGTAGTAAATTGTATAAATTGTATGGGTGATTTTCTGATTTTATTCAGGATTTTCATTTCACATATTTCTTGTGGTGGTGTTCTTGAGAGTTATTCTAATGTAATTCTTAATAATTTTGTTTTCGGTTCTTCTAGAGAACCTCAAGAAGGCCGGTTGGAACCGAAGGCAACAGCCATTGTGATTTCGTTGTAAATATAGTTCCCTTTAAATAATAAGCTGTTTAATACTGTCATGGTACCTGTTATGATCTATATAATGATTCCCGCATGAAAGATTACACGAAACTGGGCCCCTTGGGCTTTGAGATAATTCACGTACCTACGTCTCCAGTCTTGGAACTGGGCAAGCGAATAGGTCACTTACATCATTTAAAGGCGAAGGCGATGGTCGTCTCACGCGAGGGGACTTCTGCGGACCTGAGATCGCTGTCGTCAACGCTTCCAACTGACTTCTAATAGCGTCTATCGCTGACTCTACCGGCCCCAGCCGCTCATCTAGAAGCACCTCCGCCTTCAACTTTTTCTTGTTCGGCATTTCTACCGGATCTGCGCCATGTTATGATCTATAGAATGATTCCCGCATGAAAGATTACACGAAACTGAATTTTTATTTGTGTAGTAACTATGGGGTTTCCTAGGAACGATAGCAACCCAGCACAGTACCCTTCAAATATACCATTCCTGTAAATATTATTATTGTTACCAATAAAGACGTGGAGAAGTCGAGCTGCGTGATACAAGGGGCAAAGCCATGTAGCTCTCCCTCCAACGACCCCCAACGGCTTCCAACTTCGGTGAATGGGGGGGAGGGTAGAGGTGCCTTTATAAGGGGCCCGGCTTGCCCAGCTCGACATTCTACCAATCTCTCTGGAACCAGAGCCTTCTCTCTCTCTTACCTTACATCACTCCTCCTCAACCCTTTATTCTCAATGTGGGGAGAACCGAACGAGAATTTCCTTCCCAGCACATAGCGTGATGAGAACCGGTTGAGTGCTTTTCCAAGTATCCAACGTGGTGAGAATCCGACAGATACTTTCCTACCTTTTATTTCCAATATCCAAGTGGTGAGAACCAGAAGGATATTTCCTTATCCCAATATCCAACGTGGTGAGGACCAGACGGATATTTTCCTATCCTCCAGACGCATCCAAGGTGGTGAGAACCGTGCGGATACGCTCTCATAATCCTCTCTCTATCCAACCTCACCTCTTTCACCTCACCTTCCCAAACCATCCTCAAACTTACCACTCACACAAATACGTATCCTTTGAATCATTGAATACGTATCCTGTTCTTTGAATCTCCACACGTTTATGGTAATAGAAGCATCCGTACTTTTTGGACCACAGCTACGACAGGGACCTTTACTTTTGAATATCTATTTTGGGTTAATGTGTTTTCACGTGTAATTGCTTCTGGATTCAAAGTATATCTCGGTCTTCCTTATTTCGGTAGAAAGGATTTTTTAAAGGTTTTTCATAACCAAGTTCCACCAAGAGTGAAAAATTAGGGTTGAGTTTTCAAAACGCCATAACTAGAACACATTGAACAGAGATTTTTTTACTAAATTTTTCCGTTTGAAATATATTCTTTTTGAGACCTCCTGGAGCAGGTACGGCCACTGCGTACGCGCAATCCGAGGTTGCCAATTTCTCGCGAAGAAATGGTCCGATAACGCTCGAATAAAAAGTGCCCAGTCAGGCCGTAATGAGTGCTCTGGCAGATGGCCATTCATTTATTCTCAATTTCCCACACTATTTCTTTGAAAATTCCCTCCTTAAGGCTTTTTTTTTCTTTCTGTTTTTCCATGCTCGATTCCAAAGGTTCGTTACAGGAAAAAAACGCTGCAAATCCCTGCACAACGGTTTATTATTTTGTATAGAATACCCCTTCTGTTACAGATCACAGCTCTATGTATAGATAACCCGTCTATATAATATGATATGTACTATTCCATACATATTATGTAGATCGCAGACCCTCCGTAGGTTGGTACGTAACCCCGTACTCGTTACTAGGTACCTACCTAAATCACGAGTTAAATGTTGCTAAAATAATCATATAACATTTCATATAACATTTCTCGGTTTAAATAATTAGGTAGATCGGTTCGAAATATGCAACCATTTAAGTATTATACATTTTTATCTCTTTTCGGAAATAACTTTTAAATTGTAGTTCGATCTTAAGAATAAAATTTAACTGTTCTTACGTTCAATTGTGATGCTGGTATGTTGCTTTCAAGAATTTTCTTGTAGAGATAAGTTCTGTATCTCATAAACTGGAATAAAACATTATATCATTATAATTCCTCATTTAAAACTTAATGTTCCCGTTTTATGGAGTTGTTTCACATCGTATCATGGAATTGTTTCGTGCTTTCTTGGGTCATATATTTTAATGGGATAATATTATGTTTTAATTTGAACAAGGGTAAATCACCTAGAACTAAGTTCGAATCATCTTCGAATTAAATTTTTAAATTTGATTTTTATTATAATTACCTACACTGTTAATTGAGTGCATGAATGGAATCAGCGTTACAACGATTTTCATACATACGAACAAGCATGCATGTAACCAAATTTGTTCAGTTACATCAAACCGCGTAACGCGAATGGAAATTTCTATTTTGGATGAAAAAAACGTTTTAGCCTTCAAAAATAATTAAAATTGTTCGCTAGGTAGACTCTTATTTATAAAAATTTTTTTGTATCCTCTGGAGGGTATTATGCAAACGGAGTGCAAAAGCGACATGTTATAATTTACCTGATTGGTGGTCCTGGAGCAAAGAAGAATGATTGACGTAATGATGTTATGGATCACGTATAAGTCGAGTGCGATGGAACAACATGTTCCCGATAGTGAAATTCTCATGGAACCCCACAATAAATGTTTCACAGAAAAAATTGCGAGAATGGCCCGAATGAAGAGTGAGACCAAGGCGTACCAAATATGCAAGAACAGTACGCCGTTAACAATGTCCGCGGCGGAAATGAGACTGTAAGAAAATTTTCCGAGTACGTTCAGCTTGTGTAGAACCTTGTAGGTCAAAGGCCCGCGTGTTCCAGCTTGTTTGGTTACGACAACTATGGCGCGGATTCTCCGGGATATCTCTTCTACAGATTCATGTACGACACTGGTGGCACCCAAAACCAAATAGTTGCAGCTGATTTTCGCCAATGAACTGAATATCCGATCCATCCAGGGATTACGAAACTGACTGGTTTCGATCAGTGGTAGAACTATAATTGTTCAAATTTCATAAATGTTAGTATAGACACCGTTTCAATTGGGTATGCTACAACTATGAATAGTCAGTCAGCGCGTCGATTTGCAGCTGCCAACTCAAGAGTAACAACTGTACAATGCTCAGAAAACCAAATGCATTTGAGATCTAGCTGAAAGTAGAGTAAGTCAGAATCTGGGGGGTCGGTACGGATGGTACCTACGTATATTTATTTATTTGTTGATTAAGGGTGACTGCCCAATACAAAAATACAGTGAATGATAGTAATATAGGTACTAATAAAAAATAAAATAAAAACGCTGCAAATTATTACACAAAGGTTTATTATTTACCTGTATAGATGCCCCTTTTGCGTAGATCACTGTTCTCTGTGGTCAGTAGCCTGGAGCTTCCCCCTAGGAAAGCCCTAAATCGAGTACTGGAGCCGGCCCCGGAATTCAAGTTTCCTACAAATGCGCGGGATTCAATAATATTCTATCATTATATTATTTTGTAGTTATTCATGAAGCATAAGGCAAATAATAAACCGTTGTGTAATAATTTACCGGTATAGGTGCGTGCCTCTTCTACAGGGATAGTATAATGAACCGTTGTGCAGTAATTTACCTTTGAGTAATAATTTATCGTTGTGTAATAATTTGCCTGTTGTGATCGGCTGCTCCTCCACAACCAATGTAATGTACATACATGTTGTACCTCAGAGTGGGGACCCCCCGACCCCCCTCTGATCATGTCAGGGGCCTATAAAGAGCCGAGGGGCCAACAAATACATAACCATTCTCAAGCTAACTTTCGGCTCGTCTGTTCCATCCTTATTCACTACACTGGTGACCCCGAGTGGTGACACGCAGCCTCCGCCCGCCGTCTGCGACCGCGGTGCGACGACAGCGACGACAGCGCCTAGCAACGACGAACAACGCCGCTCAGCGCCCGCCGACCGTCTGCGACGAGCCCCACCTCCGCAGCACTACGCCCGGCACACGCACCCCACTCCGACGCCCCACAGCGCCGCCCCCACCGACGCCACACAGCGGCGCCCCACTCCGACGCCCGCCACGACGCCCAACGCAGCGGCCCCCCGCCACTTCGCCCCACCATCCGATTCCTACATAAGGAAACGAACGCCGGCGCCTCGCACACTTCCTGCTGACACTTCCAGACGACACCTCTCCGGGACTGGCGCCTACAACGAGAACACGGACCCGAAACCACCGACACCCGCAGAAACGACTCCACCGACATCAACGCTCCAGCTCCGGCCGTACGACCCCGCATTCCCGCACGTCTGATTCCCCCAACTCGAGATCACATTGACTCACGAAGGCCTCACGACGCCGCATGCTAAATTCGCCCGCGCCTTCGAGCCCCGACAAGCGGACCTCTACGACGACCCCAACCGACTTCCGAACACGAGAATCCGTCAGTCCACGCCCGCCGACTCCGTAGAGCCCTCCCGGCCGACACACCGCAACGCGTAGAACATCAAATCGTCACGAAGGGACCTCCATGCCTTGCAAAACTTCGCCGAATATTACCGGACCTTAACGCGAAAGCGTCGGCCCATTTCGGCGAATTACTAGCGGCTGGCACCATCGAACGCCAACAGCTACCAGACGTTGACAACTCGCCTTTTCGCCACGCACGCACCGTCTGACGGCTCCCGGCTCACCGCCTTACTCAACCGACTTCCGACGACGAACTACCGTCAGTCCTCGCCCGCCGACTCACTCGAGCACTCCCGGCCGACACATAGACCCCGCTCGTTCGGCAGCTTTTCACACGCGCCCTTCCAGACAGCATTCGCCTTCACATAGCGGCGCGCAACGAACCCGACGTCACGAAACTCGCTGCTCTCGCCGATCACCTCAAACCCTTTGCTCCCCCTCCTCGAGTGGCTACCGTCACCGAAGAGGTTCGTGTGATTCGAACAGACGACAACAGCGACCGCCGACGCAGCCACGACCGACCACACGCAGCGCGACGAACGGCTCGTGTTTCTACCGCCGCACATGGGACCCCCGAGCACAAAAACGCCGCACCCCATGCACCTGGCGCCCGCAACAACAGCCGCCGCGGCCGTACCCACGCACTCAACCAACACCCCGGCTCTTCATACGTCGCAAACGTACCGCCCCCAACGACACCGACCCGGACAGAGCGGACCACCGCAACCACCGCAACCAGCACACGCACCTCCCACGCCCGACAACCGCCACCGCAACAGAACAAAATTTAACTAAATGCGTTACTTAAATTCTGGGGGGAGCAGTGTTGTGATCGGCTGCTCCTCCACAACCAATGTAATGTACATACATGTTGTACCTCAGAGTGGGGACCCCCCGCCGACCCCCCTCTGATCATGTCAGGGGCCTATAAAGAGCCGAGGAGCCAACAAATACATAACCATTCTCAAGCTAACTTTCGGCCTCGTCTGTTCCATCCTTATTCACTACATTGCCCATCAGTAATACTTAACGGTTGTTCAAGTTGCAGAAGTACCTACCAACAAACTCCAGCCCCTTCTACGTAGATGGTATAATGAACCGTTCTGTAATAATTTACCGTTGTGTAATAATTTACTCATCAATAATACTTCTTTGTTCAAGTTTCACTCCAAAAGAGCCATCATTTTTCAAATGAAATAATATCACAGAACAACCAACTCGACTTCATACTCCGTGAATATAATGAGGTGCTCCCTAGCAATGATTATCTCGGGCCAATTCCCGATTGTTGCCGCGTCCCTAGTGATGATATTTGGGCTGAATGTATACAATTTCATTCACCCTCCTGTTGAAAAAGCTTGTCGGTGCAAACTTCTGGGCCTTACTGTGAACGAACAGCTGGACGTACAATGACCCGGATGGTCTTAAACAACTCCCAAGTTCGAGAACTATTTAAAACCGTAAAAAAAATCGAGATAACGGCGTCCTGGAGATATCAACCCCTTAGGGATGACTGACATTAACGCCGAGCTTCGAGGACCAACTATACCCCAAATGGGACCAAATAAACCGAATTTCGCCAATTTTGGTTCATGGTAACTAAGAAAAGTGCGAAGTACGGCGTAAGGCGGACGGACAGAGATGTTTTTATTGAATTTTCGGATTCTACATAGGTACCTTGAAACGGAAACCATCAAATTTTTAGGGGGGGGGGGGGGGGGGGTAAAAAATGTTTCATGCTCGATTCCAAAGGTTCATTATTGAAAATAATAAACCAAAAATAAATTTTCAGCTGGCCATACATACAAAAACGTGAAAGTAAAAGACGTTGTACAATGTCCGCGTTAGCAAGGGAAGTTATCGAAATTTGTGAGTCGTATTTAAAATTAGTAGGTATTGAAAATTAACAAGTGCTAACATTTATTAAGGCAGATCTTACGTTAGTCCTGATGGAACCTATACTCAGGACTCTTACGTCAGGAACGTATACTCATAATCCTCTGAACTGAATCTGCTGGATCTGTATGACTGTGATGAACATTGCACCAAGTCTGAACTGGCCGAGTTGCGAGGCCATGTATGACCGAATTTGGGCCAAGCAACACACTAGGTAGGGTGAGCTATACCTAAGTTTTATTTTCTCGTATTTATTTTATTTCGTATTGTATTTGATAGTAAAAATTGAAGCCTAAATGAATGCAGGTGCAGAGGAGACAGACCGGGTTCACAACCACTAAGATCAGAAGATCAGTTCTTCTATTCTCAGTGTTCACAACCCCCTTCACCACGATCAACTGCCACACACGAATGGTTTCATTAGACGGGCTAAATCAGATCCTCAGTCTTATCGCTCACTATCGTAGGCTGTAAAGGCAGTGTCCGTCAGATTTCCTTTATCAAACCCGCCAGCGTCCGTTCTTTTATGGAGTAAATCTGCCGCTTTTCTTAGCAGCTCGGGAGGTCCACGGCTTTCGTGAGAGCTAGTAAATCCAGAGAGACGAGTCACGGGTTTTAATGTTGTAGATACCTTACTGCTTTGTGGTCAGTGAAACTATTATTTAGTTTCAAACAGACTTTTGAAAAATGGAAGAAAGGAAAAATTTTCGTTGTACAATTCAATGTTTATGTTTTCATTGGTTTTTAGTCTTCCACAAGCAAATATGTTCCAGGTACAAACAAGTCAATTTTTCTGTTATATCTTCTGCCCACTCTCCCTTAACCATGATGAGTTAAGCAACACTTTCTACAACTTTAAACTACAAATAAACACAAAGAAACTAGAGGTTGCACAAGAAGAGGTACGTAGAGGTTGCAAGGTTGAGAAAGGCGGGACAAGAATGTCGGAAATAATCGTACACTACTACAACACCGCCACTCCCAATATCCGTCACAGATATCCCCCTAAGACCCTTTTGCCACTAACTAACAGTCAAGGCCCACGGAACCGTTTTTCCGAAACAACTCAGAGGCCCGTCTAAAAAACAGCCGTTCGTGTATGTAAGGGACTTATGGGGGAGGGGGGATTATCCAGTGTAAGGATTGGAGGGACTATCGTTTTGTTCAGTCTGTCTCCAGCTCAACTACCACAGTTGAAGCCAACACATTGTAAACGAGCTCTACCAACTTATACTTTTTTGCAATTTTTCAGCCACAAAAACTCAAATTTGTTCCCCTTTTTTGTGAAAATTTTGTCATTAATGCAATAGTATTTTCTTCCTCAAGTCACCATTTTGCATAATTGTTTGTGAATTTAGCCCGCTTGCACAGTGCTACTTGGAAATTCTATGTAAGCACCGATCGAGTACAAACTGACCCCTGTGATTGTTTCAGGATTTGTAGGCTGGCTTTATGGGCAACGTGTTTTTGACCAAAAAATTTAGAAGTTTGTTTTCAACACACTGATCAAGAATACACTGAGGTTTTTTACTATCTGACAACTGTGGTTGCGCTGAAATCGACCTGCATTAGTTATCTCTACTTCTAGATCGACATACCTGCCAGGAAAAGTACGAATAGCGGGGGGAAAAACGCCCGTTTGTTTCGTCTTCTACTGCGCATCACAACTCCCACACTCGCTAATTTGAAGTCAAAGTTCTTCAGTGTTTGAGTGAACATGGAAACACCGCGCCTTTGAATGATCAACGATATATACGCAGCAGGGGGAATGATTGATTCGAAGACGTTTTGGATAGAATAGACGAGATGCAGAAACTTTGGCCCGCGCAATCCCTGTTTGGTCGACATAGAAATAGCAAAGTATGAAGGCAGTAGCATTAATAAAACCGAAGAATACGCCAAATTCAGTTTTGATATTGTGACCCCGGATTCGTGACATTGGAACGGGAAGAACCCCAAAACTCGGCTCCTAAAGTACATTTCTTTTACGATACCTATGGAAAAGTAGTCGAATCCGAGCCTTATGAATCTTAAAGCTTTTATCCAAACAACGCCAACACAGTGTTTTTAACTCACAGAAACCCTTTCTCGATGGAAGCCGTTGAAATACGTGTAAACTGTGAGTAAGATGATTACCATTAGTTGACGCCATTGACCACTGGTTACGCTAATTAATTGAAACTGTTGTGAAATCAGATTACTGTTATAAGGAATAATGTTAAGAACATGGGTTCCACTTAGTTTGGCAAATATTTAATTTGGAGAACAGCTTATTGATTTTAATATATTATGGTGATGACAACTTGTCGGACTAATGGCACATTTAGGCTGTTGAGTAGGGAAAATCGTTTGGTGATAATCCGTGACCCGTATTTCAATTGATTGGATTCATTCTGGTCGCCACTTTGGAAGTACGGTTACGAGAACAAGTCAAGTCTGTATTTTGATATAAAGAAAGTAGCGATTTTTCACAACCGTATTCTGTCCATCTCTCTGTTTGATTGTCCCTGAGAATAAAGTCTTGCAAATTATTACATAATGGTGTATTATTTTCCTGTACAGATATCCCTTCTGCGTAGATCACTATTAGTTCGTTGTTTTCAATATTTGAAGTCGAGCATGAAAAAAAAGCTGCATAATTATTACACAACGGTTATTATTTTTCCTGTACAGATACCCCTTCTGCGAGTATCACTATTTTCTGTTTGAGCATAATCGGGTCATTTATTCGAGAGAAATTTAATACCTCGGCTTGCGTTTTCGCACGCGAAGAGGCTATTCTCATAACCCAACTGTTAAGTAATTCATAGAGGACCATTTAGGGTCTACCCCCACCCCCTCCCCAAAATTTCAGAAAATTGGATTCCAATTGAGGAACCTATGTATGTGGCAAGATATGCGGATGCAAAGACAGACAGACTGACACCAACCAAATTCGTTTAAGTCATAAGAGTACTGTGGTGATCGGCTGCTCCCTAACACTATGTAAATAGCGTCGCTTGCATTATAAGCCGCGTCTAACGGCTTCCCAGAGCGGGGTTCCCCTACCCCTCTCTGGGGATGTATCAAGGGGTATAAAAGAAGCTGTGAACTGCCAATAAATTGTCATTTGACCACACAAACCGACTCAAGTAGTCTCGTGTATTTATTCCAACTTTTAGCTCCCGCTGGATCATCACACTGGTCACCCCGACGTAGAACACGCACCTTCACCTTCGCATCGGCTTCTCGCCTACTACGATCGCCGGCGAGGCGGCGGCGCCCGACGACGAACACGCACCTTCGCCGGCTTCCCGCCTTCTGCGGACAGCGTCCCGCCTTCTCGCCTCTAGCGACGGCTCAACACGCACCTTCGCCCCGGCCTTCTGCGAACGCAACACCGGCGATGTTAATACACCTCTCGCCCCAGCTTCTCGCCTTCTGCGATCTTCAGCCTACGGCGACAACTCGACGTGAGACACGCACATTCGCCCCGGCCTTCTGCGAACGCAACACCGGCGATATTAATACACCTCTCGCCCCGGCTTCTCGCCTCCTGCGATCGACAGCGAACCGCCTACGCCCACCACTCGTCAGATCCACGACCAACCAGCTATCGTCTCTCCAGCGAACCAACCAGAGAACATCTCGTTTTTCCCGCTGCTTACTTAACGAGAGCGACCATCAACGGAGCATTCATTCCTCGGATCTACACCTTCAGGAACAACAAAGAAGAAAATGAAGACCAGAGCTACGAAGACACCGGAACCGCCTCATACCCTTCTCCCTCCTCCTCGTGTGGCTACCGTCAACGAGGAGTTGCAGGTGATCCAGCACCACCGACAACCGCGGCCTTCAACGCAGCCTCTCAATAGGACCACCGTCTACAAAGACCTTCCAGTAGCTTCGAGAGATATCGAGGAACATTTTACACACGTAAAATTACTACTCGATACTCTAACAAAATACGGCCAACAAGTCGAAGTGTCAACTAGCCCGCACCTCCTTCGAATTCCTCGGCCACATCGTATCACCCAGCGGCGTTACACATCTGCCCGATCGAACGGCCGCCCGTAAGCGACATAATAAACGCCTACTACACTGCTCTCACGACTCCGAAGCCGCCTTCGAAGCAACGAAACATGTCCTCGAGAGAGCTGTAACACTGGCACATCCTGGCCCGACTCAGCACCCCGGCCGTACTTACCTACAGCTCTACAGCGCCCGGTCTTCCATCACCTACACGGCCTATCACACCCTGGGACACAGGCCTCTCCCGACACCGTCTTCACTGGGACCCAGGCACAGCCGTTACTCCAGGCGCGGCCGACGTCACCTGCTCCGGCACCTCCTGCCTCGCCATTCAAGCCGCCTCGGAAGATCACCTCTTCCAGCCGCCCGTTCCAGCGCTCTCCGAGACATCGCCCTCGACGCTTCCAGCTGGACCGCATCAGAGCACGTTCACGGATCCCACACCGCAGCCGCCGCTAACACACGACAGCGAGAGACACCACGAACTCCTCAAGCCACCCACCTACACGGCAACTACACAGCTCACACGCAGCCTCTTTCACCAACACCGACGCCTCATCAACAAGATTCATCGTCATTTACATAATTGCAGTATTTAACTTCAATTCTGGGGGGAGCAGTGTGGTGATCGGCTGCTCCCTAACACTATGTAAATAGCGTCGCTTGCATTATAAGCCGCGTCTAACGGCTTCCCAGAGCGGGGTTCCCCTACCCCTCTCTGGGGATGTATCAAGGGGTATAAAAGAAGCTGTGAACTGCCAATAAATTGTCATTTGACCACACAAACCGACTCAAGTAGTCTCGTGTATTTATTCCTACTTTTAGCTCCCGCTGGATCATCACAAGTACCTATCAACAAAATCCAAATTCTTCATTTGAAATAATAATTATAGGAACATCCAACTCGGCTTTATAACAATGCATGCGTAAATATTATAATCAGCTGTTCTCTATCAATTATATTGTCGGCTTACAAGTGAAGTCCACTAAGTCGAAAATGTTGCTTTCGAGGAAATTGAGTATTAAGTTTTTCAGTTTTTGGATGAGATGTTCCTAAGGGAAGAAATTGGATTAGAGGGTTGGAATTTGGACTGTAGCTGCCTTAGGTGTCTAGTTGCCACCCTGTGAATCTCAAGGGGTTGGCTGAATTCAAAAGCACTCATAAAGCTAATTTTCCTACGAAGGAATATGACAGTGGATTTCACCGGACTATAGCGGTTTTTCACTTGAATAAAAAATCATGAGAAGTATCGTTTTTCTCCATACGAATTGCTTTCAATATTGATCAAAACTGAGGGAGAGGGTCTTAGGAATCATTACGTAACAAAAAAGTCTATGGGATGAAAATTCGTTTTTTTCCAGTAATTAGAAGTCTTAGTAGGTATTCTAAAATTCGGCTTGGTAGCTATCACGAGAATTATAATTTAACACTGAATAGGATGCAGATCTGATGTGCCACGGACCAAGGACAGAGAGTGTAGCAGGGACAGAATGAGTAAGGAGAGCTGGCAAAGCAAAAACAGTGAAACAAAAGGCAGATCAGCTGGAAAAATAGGACATCAGATCTGATCAAACGACAATAATGTTTCTAGAACCTGGCTGCACCTAGCTAACTTCATGGGGCAGTCGGTAATGCTAAGTGAAAACGCTGCAAATCCCTGCACAACGCTTTATTATTTTGTACAGAATACCCTTCTGTTACAGATCACAGCACTCTGTACAGATAACCCGTCTATGTAATATAATATGGACTATTCTATACATATTATGTAGATCGCAGACCCTCCGTAGGTTAGAAGGTACCTAACCCCGTACTCGTTACTAGGTACCTATCTAAATCACGAGTTAAATGTTGCTAAAACAATTCTGTCGATGACAAGCAGTAACTAAAACGGCAAAAAGAAACGCAAATAATGAAGTTCTGAAGGAAAATTGTTGATGTGGAGTGAAATAGATGGCCCTTCTGCGTAGATCACTGTTTTCTGTGGTCAATACATACCTTCGTGGTCAAGTATAATGAACGTTGCGTAATAACTTGCCCATCAATAATACTTCAACGGTTGTTCAAGTTGCAAAAGTACCGATCAACAAAATCCAGCCCCTTCTTGGTTGATGAACCATTGTGTAATAATTTACCGTTATTTAACAATTTACAGTTGTGTAATAATTTGCCGTTGTGTAATAATTTACCGTTGTTTAATAATTTGCCGTTGTGTAATAATTTACCATTGTATAATAATTTACCCATCAATAATACTTCAACGTTTGTTCAAGTTTCAGAACTACCTACCAACGAAATCCCATAGTCCATCACTTATCAAATGAAAAATAATATCGCACAACAACCAACTCGACTTCATACAGCCATCCTTGATTATAATCAGTTGCTCCTTAGTGATGATATCCCAGCCGGATTTATACCGTTTGATTCACGATCGTGTTGACGAAGCTTTTTGGTGCACACGAACGGCTGGACGTACAGTGCTCCGGGTGGTCTCAAAAAATTGTTTAGCTCAAGACAAATTTAATATCGTAAAAAAATCATATTCAATCGAACGTTTTCGAGCTACGGCGTTCTGAAAATTCCAACCCCTATTTTGAACCCCTTAGAGATGACTGACAGTAACGTCGAGCTTCGAGGACCTACTAGACCCCGAAAGGAACCTATAACCCGAATTTCATCAATTTTTATTCATGGTAACTAAGAAAAGTGGCCCGTACGGCGTACGGCGTACGGCGGAGAGACAGAAATATTTTTATTACATTTTGTGATTCTACGTACCTTGAAACGTAAACCATCAAATTTTGAGGGGGAGTCAGAATGTGTTTTTTTCATGCTCGATTCCAATGGTTCATTATTGAAAATAATAAACCAAAACTTACTAGGCATCCTCAGTAAAGATTATTACTATTCTTATTATATGCCGGGTCGGTAATTATCAATTTTTAGTCTGTTGAAATCCAATAAGTCACTATATTGGAAACCCCCTAAACCAAAACCTAACCCCCCCCCCCCCCCTCTTAAACATTCAAAGTATTCTACCAATATAGGAATGAAGAGCACAGTGTCGCCATTTGCGTTAGGGCGGAAAAACTAGTTTATTTATATTGTAATGTGGGCCTGGAATGCTTACATCACCCGGCTCTTCAATGACAGCCGTCAGGATGTTGAAGTCGATGATCAAATTCGATGGCCCGTCCATACTCATATCAGAGGTTCACCATGCAATCTCTATAGGTAAAACCAGAAAAGCAGTGGGCCCGGACGAGATACCCATGGAGGCCATCAAGCTTATAGAAGAAGACAACTTAGATCTAGTTGTCAAGTTGTTTAATTGAATTTATGAGACGGGAGAGCTCCCTGAAGAGTGGTTGAAGTCCACGTTTGTGGTGATTCCGAAAAAGCAGCACCCAAAGGCTTGCAATGACTACAGACTGATTAGCCTGATGAGTCACATGCTGAAGACGTTTTTGCGAGTAATACATGCCCGCATCCGCTCCAAATGTGAATTTGACTTAGATGACGCTCAGTTCGGCTTCAGACACGCTTTTGGTACGCGAGTAGCGCTGTTTGCCTTCAGCGTTTTGATATAGAAATGTCATGATGAGCGTAGGGATGTCTTTGCCTGCTTCATTGACTACGAGAAGGCATCGGGTCCAGCATCCAACGCTCATTGAAGTTCTGAGGGATTGTGGAGTAGATGGAAAGGATGTCCGCGTGATCCGCAATCTATATTGGAAGCAGGTGGCCGATGTACGAGCAGGTGATATTGTGACCCTTGAGCACAGCATCCAAAGAGGGGTTAGGCAGGGATGCCTGCTTTCACCTCTACTTTTCAACCTTTATGCAGATCGCATATTCAAGGAGACTGTCCATGATCTGGAGGTTGGGATCAGGGTGAATGGTGAACGTATCAGCTCCATCAAATATGCTGATGATACCGTGCCGGGCTGACATTCTGCTGGATCTTCAGCTTCTCTTGGACAGGCTTTCGTGTGCTGGCGAGCAGGCCGGTCTCACAATCAATGTTGCAAAAACAAAATGGATGATTTTTAGCCGGTCACCTCATGAAGGTGCAACGATGGCACTCAATGGCCGCCAGATTGAGCGAGTGAGGAGATTCAGGTACTTGGGCTGCCTCATCAATGAATCCATGGATCCGGACATGGAAGTAAAGTGCAGAATTGAGACTGCTCGTTCCGTTTTCTTGAAAATGAAAACTCTTTTCTGCAATAAAGACCTCAAATTCTCTCTGCGGTGGAGGATGGTTAAATGCTACGGGTGGTCCGTCCTATTGTACGGAGCAGAGGCTTGGACCCTTAAGGCTGCCACCCTCAGTCGGCTAGGAGCTTTTGAGATGTGGCTCTTACACAGGATGTTTCGGATCCCATGGACAGCACATGTTTCGAACGAGGAGGTTCTCCAGGGCGCTCAAGTACAGAGGAAGCTCGTGGTCACAGTGAAATGCCATAATATTGCTTATTTGGGGCATATCTTGCGAGGTCCTAAGTATCGGCTGCTTCAGTTGATCATGAAGGGGAAGATCGAGGGTCGGCGCGGTGCCAGAAAGAGACGGCTCTCTTGGCTGAACAACCTGAGGAAGTGGACCGGGATTCAGCGTGCAGAAGAGCTATTTAGAACAGCAGAGGACCGCGATGCTCTCGCCGCTGTGATTGCCAACGTCCGGTTAGCCGGATAAGGCACATAAAGAAGAAGAATGTGTGAACTCCAGTCGTTGTATGTTAATAATGTTGTTTGTTGACATTCAAAAAGTTCGTTGGGACTTGCAAAAGATTGTGTTGTGTTAAATACAAGGACGTTGAACACAAGCCTGTTATTACAATATAATTTGGATAGCTACCAACTTGGATAGGTAAGCTAACAAAGTTTGAGTAGGTAACATGTTTTTGTTGTCGATAGATTTTAATTGTTAAAAACGCTGCAAATCCCTGCACAACGGTTTATTATTTTGTACAGAATACCCTTCTGTTGCAGATCCCCGTCTATATAATATAATATGTACTATTCTACACATATTATGTAGATTGCAGACCCTCCGTACCTAGTTAGTACCTAACCCCGTACTCGTTACTAGGTACCTACCTAAATTACGAGTAAATGTTGCTAAAATAATTCTGTCGATGACAAACACTAACTAAAATGGCAAAAAGAAACGCAAATAAGAAGTTCTGAAGGAAAATTGTTGTGTGGAGTGAAATAGATGCCCCTTCTGCGTAGATCACTGTTTTCTGTGGTCAATGCCTACCCTCGTGGTCAAGTACAATGAACCGTTGTGTAATAACTTGCCCATCAATAATACTACAACGTTTGTTCAAGTTTCAGAAGTGCCTACCCACAAAATCCAATAGTCCATCACTTATGAAATGAAATAATATCGCAGAACAACCAAAACGACTTCATACTGCCATCCTTCATTATAGTCAGGTGCTCCTTAGTGATGATATACGGGCCGGATTTATATCGTTTGATTCACGATCGTGTTGACGAAGCTTTTTGATGCACACGAACGGCTGGACGTACAATGCTCCGGGTGGTCTCAAAAAATTGTTTAGCAAGACAAATTTAATATCGTATAAAAACCATACCCTTCTATCGAAAGTTTTCGAGCTACGGCGTTCTGAAAATTTCAACCCCATTTTTAACCCCTTAACAGAACCTATAACCCGAATTTCATCTTTTTTTTTTTTTTTTTCATCGTAACTTAGAAAAATGGGAGGTCCGGCGTTCGGCGGACAGACAGAAATTTTTTTATTGCATTTTCGGATTCTACATACCTTGAAATGTAGATAAACCATCAAATTTTGAGGAGGGTTAGAATTTTTTTTTTTTTTTTCATGCTCGATTCCAAAGGTTTATTATTGAAAATAATAAACCATAAAGGTAAAGTAAACAGCCGTTTCAGATTTGGGCTCCACAACAGCTCTTCTGGCGTCGCGGACGTGATAGACTGTCCTTTCAGGAGGACCAGGAATTTTTTCGATCATTTAGCGCATCGCCTCACCCTCCTGGGTTCGGAACTCAATTTGGTGGTAACAGCTCAATCCAGGTATAAATCCAATTAGGTACTTGAACCCGTCCCTCAATATCCGCGTAAGAGTCCGCTATGTGGGCACCTATGGATCGGGGGGGGGGGGGGGGGGGGGATGTCAATGGACCCGTTGAAATTACTGAGGTTGACTGTAGTAGAGCTGGTTACTAATTGAGGGGCACCCTTTCAAAAGACCCTTTGATGTGCCATTAGGCACCAAATGCCGCAGCTCGTAGGTTGGAGGCGATCACTGATGAATCTGACGAATGAGGAACGATGGCTTCATGGCTCGCCGGTACTGCCTTCAATATCTAAGCCAGTCCCGTCATTCAGTCGAATCGTGAATTATGTATGGCTTGTGGGTTTAAAAGAACTCCACATGAAAAATAAATAAGTACCCTTTACAGAAAAAATTAAATTTCATTATTAGGTAGAAAAAAGACGCCTGCCAACTGATAGTATGATTTATATAATGAGCTGGTGTATACACAGTTCTATCTAACGCAGGACCTGTACATAAATAAACCCACTTATGCACCTATTCATCAAACATGTGCGAAATCGGACGAGGTGTTCACGAAGGGTATTTATTTACTTAAAGTTGAATAGAGCAACTAATATTTTGTGCCCACACAGGATGATTAATTGAAGGTATAATTCCTCCGATCACCATGAAAATTTTTTGGAAACCACGAAGAAATCAACCCTTGTACGATTTAAAAAAACTCAACCTATGCATTTCGAACAAATCCATTCAATACCAACCAAAACCAAACCATTCAATAGAACCAAAGTTCTAATGAGGTCCGTAATTCCATACTTTCACATCATGAAATGTATAAGCGACCATCAGCCGATCCATCTCCACATACCCTCTACATTTCAGCTCTTATGGATATTATAACTGGGTACCGACCAATCGAACAGAGACAGAATCAAAATCGTTCATTGCCCGAAATGGAAAATGCGAGCCGGAATTTTGATTTCGGGGGACTTCCAATATTTTGTTTCTTGCTTGAGTATAAACGTTCCTACAACCAAAACTTTCCTACAAGTGAGGGAATAAAAAAAGGTGCGTCAAGTAGAAGTAGAGCATTTATTACAAGCACCCTAACGTTACTGACTAAGCTATAAAATATAACTCACTATAATTCATCTACATCATTATGGCTACATCATCATCAACTATTACAACGAATATGATAAAAATTAAGCTCAATTGGGAATGTGTCCTGAACGAGGTCTATTTTGGGTACCGAACTGTCTCAACATGACGACGTACGTCACAGTAGCTCCAATCACCTGAAATCAGATTGTTTTTCATCGTTACGCAAGTGAATCATACCAAACGGTAAATAAGGAATCAAAAGAGAAATATTTAATGAAGAGATTTCAAACATAGGGTATACTAGTTATTTGCGGTATGAGTGAGGTATCTTTGTATAAAAAAATAGTACCTGCGAAACCTACGTAGGAAAGTAGAATGAAAATGTATCATGAAATAAACAACATCGAGTCCTAATTTGACGCAGAATACATATTGATTATTCAATGACACATTCTGTTGATGAGCTACATATGATTTGCCACACATAGTACCTACCTAATACCTACGTAAATTGAAACTTTACGTTTAATAGAAAAGTAGCTGGTAAAACATAATTTAGAACACATTTTGATAAGAACCTTTTTGAACTTCGACCAAAAGCTCGTGATTCTTTGATCACTTACCGATTGAAACACTGTGTTGTCAATCACAAAGAAACCACCGGCACTGAACGTAATATGCCACTTGCTCAAGAGATGCATCCTGAGTGCGTGCTGCAACAATATTCCATCGTCAATTTTTATCGGCAGTATTTCATTTTGGTTTATCATTTTCAATAATATTAACCTTTGGAATCGAGCATGAAAACAAAATTAACCCCTCGAAATTTTATGGTTTCCGTCTAAAGGTACGAAGAATCCGAAAATGGAATTAAAAACGCAGCAAATCCCTGCTCAACGGTTTATTATTTTGTACAGAATACCCTTCTGTTACAGATCACAGCTCTCTGTATAGATAACCGGTCTATATAATATGTACTAGGCTATACATATTATGTAGATCGCAGACCCTCCGTAGATTAGTACCTAACCCTGTACCCGTTACTAGGTACCTACCTAAATCACGAGTTAAATGTAGCTGTTCGAAATTAATGAAATTTGGTTTGCAGATACCATTTGGGTCCAGTTAGTCCGCGAAGCTCGGCGTTACTGTAAGTCATCTCTAAGGGGTGAAAAATAGGGGATGAAGTTTTCAGAACGCCGTAGCTCGAAAAGTTTCAATAGAAGGGTAAGGTTTTGGTTTATTATTCTGTGAATAATACACCTATGTATTCGGTCAGGAACAATTTTTTATGACACCCCATCAAAATATTTTCTTTTCCGTTTCAAGGTGCGGAGATTCAAAAAATGCAATGTCCGTCCGCCGTCCGCCGTATCACGTGTACCGGCTTCATTTTTGGTCTAAAAAAGTCGTTCTTTCGCACACATGCTCCATTTGGGCCCTAGTTATGTCCCGAAACCAGCCCGATCGGAATATACCCAGGGATGTTATTAATGAAAATGTGCACAAAAATAGGTAATTTTTATGTTTTAGTAACATGTTAGTAACATGAGCTTTTGAGGTATCGTTTTCCATGTTTTTGGGGACGAGAAGACCGAATATGAAGTCGATTTTAACCAAAGAGTGGAAAATCGAGGTTCTACCAAATGTTCAGTTCCCAAAATTGATTTTTTATGAGTCAAAAACCTGGGAAATCGTCTGAAATCACCATCAGTGTGAATAATAACAATGGAAGTAGTATCAACACGTGGATCAAGACGATTAAATGGCACTACCAATGATCAAATATAAAGTGAAAAAAAAACGCTGCAAAGTCCTTGTCACATGGGTTTATTATTCTATTGGACATAACTACAGAAATATTGGCTGTTCATTTATTGTTTCTTTCATGCCTAATAATCGAACTGATGGTTTCCATTAATTTTGGCTCCTAAAACACAAATTAGGTAGGTACCTACGCTCCTTTTTTTTAAATTTTTTTTAAAACTATCTTTGATCATTGATAGTGCCATTTAATCGTCATGATCCACGTGTTGACACTTTTTCCAGTGTTATTATACAAACTGATGGTGATTTCAGACGATTTATCAGGTTTTTCACTCATAAAAAATCAATATTGGGAGCTGAACACTTGGTAGAACTCAATTTTCCACTCTTTGGTCCAAATCGACTTCATATTCGGTCTTCTCGTCCCCAAAAACATGGAAAATGATATCTCAGAAGCTCATGTTACTAACATGTTGCTAAAACGCAAAAAGTACCTATTTTTACACACATTTTCACTCCTAACACCCCTGGGTATATTCCGATCGGGCTGAAAAGTTTCGGGACACAACTAGGGCCCAAATGGAGCATGTGTGCGGAAGAACGAATTTTTTAGACCGAAAATGAAGCCTGTACACGTGATACGGCGTACGGCGGACGGACATTGCATTTTTGGAATCCACGCACCTTGAAACGGAAAAGAAAAAAGTTTGAGGGGGTGTTATAAAAATTTTTTGCTGATTGAATACATAGGTGTATTATTCACAGAATAATAAACCAAAAGGAGCGTACCTAATTCGTGTTTTAGGGACCAAAAATGGTGGAAACCATCAGAAATAGCTATTTCAATTATTGCACATGAAATAAACAATAAATGAACAGCCAACATTTCTGTAGGTTTGTCCAGTAGAATAATAAACCCATGTGACAAGGACTTTGCAGCGTTTTTGGTTTATTATTCTGTGAATAATAAACCAATGTATTCGCACAGCAAAAAAATTTTCGAACACTCCCTCAAAATTTTCTCTTTTACGTTTCAAGGTGCGTAGATTCCAAAAGCGCTGCGAAGTCCTTTCACATGGGTTTATGTTTCCATTGGACATACCTTCAGAAATGTTGGCTGATCATTTATTTTTTCTTTCATATGCAGTAACTGAAATACTTGTTTTTGATGGTTTCCACGATTCCACCAATTTTGGCCCACAAAAACACGAATTGGGCTCCTGTAGGTTTATTATTTTCAATAACGAACCTTTGGAATCGAACGTGAAAAAAAAAATTTAATACCCCCTCAAAATTTGATAGTTTCCGTTTCAAGGTATGTAGAATCCGAAAATGCAATAAAAAAATTTCTGTCCATCCGCTGTACGCCGCGCCGTCCGCTGTACGCCACACTTCGCACCTTTGTTAGTTACCATGAACCAAAATTAATTACATTTGGTTTGTACGTCTAGTTGGTCCTCGGTGCTCGGCGTTACTGTCAGTCATCTCTAAGGGGTGAAAAATGGGGTAGAAAATTTCACAACGCCGTAGCTCGAAAACTTTCGATAGAAGGGTACGGCTTTTTTACGTTTTTAAATTGGTCTTGAACTAATGAATTTCTCGAGACCACGCAAGGCATTGTACGACCAGTCGTTCGTTTGTGCCGAAAAGCTTCGTAGGTGACATGATCGTGAATCAAACGGTATAAATCCGTCCCAGATATCATAGCTAGGGATCACCTGATTATAATCACAGATGGCTGTATGAAGTCGAGTTGAGGTCTGTGAAATTATTTCATTTGGATCTTTTGGATTTTGTTGATAGGTTAACTTGAACAAACGTTGAAGTATTATTGGGTAAATTATCACACAACGGTAAACTATCAACAACGGTATATTATTACACAATAAATTATTACACAACGGTTAATTATTATTCAACGGTTTATTATTTACCTTATGCTTCATGAATAACTACAAATAATTAATGATCGAAATATTTAATCCCGTGCATTTGTGTGAACTTTAATTCCGGGGCCGGCTCCAGTACCCGATTTAGGGCTTTCCTGGGGGGAGCTCAAGGGTATTGACAACAGAAACAGTGATCTACGCAGAAGGGGCATCTAAATAGGTAAATAATAAACCGTTGTGTAATAATTTGCAGCGGTTTTTTTTTACAAATTATCTTTGATCATTGATAGTGCGATTTAACTGTCTGATTCAACTGCTGACACTACTTTTAGTGTTATTATACAAACTTATGGTGATTTCAGACAATCTCCCGGGGGTTTTACTCATAAAAAATTAAACTTTGCGAGCTGAAACTCCGTTAGAACCTCAATTTTTCATTCTTTGGTCAAAATCGACTTCATATTCGGTCTCCTCGCCCTAAAAAACATGGAAAAAGATACCTCACGTGCTCATATTACTAAAACACCAAAAACCCCTATCTATTTTTACACCGTTTTTCTCCCACAACACCCATGGATGTATTACTATCGGACTGCAAAGTTTCGGGACACATTCACGGCCCAAATGATGCCTGTGCGCGAAAGAACAAATTTTTTAGACCGAAAATGAAGTAGATATGTATGATACGGCGGACGGCGTACGGCGGACGGCGTACGGCGGACGGCCATTTTCTTTTTGGAATCTACGCACCTTGAAACGTAAAAGACTAAAATGTTGAGGTAGTATTATTAACATTTTTTGCTGAGCGAATATATTGGTGTATTATTTACAGAATAATAAACCAAGATGGGTATAAAAATAGGGTTTTTTGTGTTTTAGTGATATGAGCTTGTGAGGTACAATCTTTTTCAATGTTTTTTAGGGAGAGGAGACCGAATATGAAGTCGATTTTGACCAACGAGCCAAGAATTTATGTTCTAACGAAGTTTCAGCCTTAAATGTACCTCAAATTTTGTTCTAAAATCGTCGTTCTTCCGCACGCAGTCGGGTCCCCATTTTGGAACACATTTGGGTTCTAATTGTGCTCCGAAGTTCGCCAGCCCGATCGGAATACACCTAGGGGTATTATGGGGCAAAAATTGGTGTAAAGGGGTTTTCGAGGGTTCTCTTTTTCGAGGTTTTAGTGAACACGATCTTGTAAGATGCCGCCTTCCAGTGGTTTTTTTTTTTTTTTTTTTTTTAAGGCGAGAAGACCGAATGTGAAGTTGATTTTGACCAAAGAATGAAGAACTGAGGTTGTAACGAAGGTTCGCCTTCAAAAATTCATTTTTTATAACTCAAAACCTGGGAAATTAACGGAAATCACCATAAATTTGTATAATAACACTAGAAGTATTAACAGGTGAACATTTAAATGGCACTACCAATGAGATGATCTGTCAAAAATAGGGGCCCAATTTGTGTTCTTGGAGGCCAAAAGTGATGGCCATCAAAACTGCTATTTCAATCAAAGAAACACGTTATTGAGCAATGAAAGAAAAACGCTGCAAAGTCCTTGTCACATGGGTTTATTATTCTATTGGACGTACCTACAGAAATGTTGGCTGTTCATTTATTGTTTCTTTCATGTGCAACAATTGAAATAGCTATTTCTGATGGTTTCCACCAACTTTGGCCCCCAAAACTTAAATTAGGTAGGTACGCTCCTTTTTTTTCAAATTATCGTCGATCATTGGTAGTGCCATTTAGTCGTATTGATCCACGTGTTGAAACTTTTGCTAGTGTTATTCTACAAATTGATGGTGATTTCAGACGATTTCGCAGGTTTTTGACACATAAAAAACGCTGCAAAGTCCTTGTCACATGGGTTTATTATTCTATTGGACATACCTACAGAAAGGTTGGCTGTTCATTAATTGTTTCTTTCATGCGTAATAATCGAAATAGCTACTTCTGATGGTTTCCATTAATTTTGGCCCCCAAAACACAAATTAGGTACGCTCTTTTTTTTCTTTTTTTTTTAACTATCTTTGATCATTGGTAGTGCCATTTAATCGTCCTGAACCACGTCTTGACACTTTTTCCAGTGTTATTATACAAACTGATGGTGATTTCAGACGATTTCCCAGGTTTTTCACTCATAAAAAATCAATTCTGGGAGCTGAACATTTGGTAGAACTCAATTTTCCACTCTTTGGTCAAAATCGACTTCATATTCGGTCTTCTCGTCCCCAAAAACATAGAAAACGATATCTCAGAAGCTCATGTTACCAATATGTTGCTAAAACGTAAAAAGTACCTATTTTTACACACATTTTCACTCATAACACCCCTGGGTATATTCCGATCGGGCTGAAAAGTTTCGGGACACAACTAGGGCCCAAATGGAGCATGTGTGCGAAAGAACGATTTTTTTAGACCGAAAATGAAGCCTGTACATGTGATACGGCGGACGGCGGACGGCGGACGGCGTACGGCCGACGGCGGACGGCGTACGGCGGACGGACATTGCATTTTTGGAATCTATGCACCTTGAAACGTAAAAGAAAAAAGTTTGAGGGGGTGTTATAAAAATTTTTTGCTGAGCGAATACATAGGTGTATTATTCACAGAATAATAAACCAAAATCAATTTTGGGGGCTGAACATCTGGTACAACCTCAATTTTCCACTCTTTGGTCAAAATCGACTTCATATTCGGTCTTCTCGTCCAGAAAAATATGGAAACCGATACCTCAAAAGCTCATGTTACCAATATGTTGCTAAAACGCAAAAAGTACCTATTTTTACACACATTTTCACTCCTAACACCCCTGGGTATATTCCGATCGGGCTGAAAAGTTTCGGGACACAACTAGGGCCCAAATGGAGCATGTGTGCGAAAGAATGAATTTTTTAGACCGAAAATGAAGCCTGTACACGTGATACGGCGGACGGCGTACGGCGTACGGCGGACGGCGGACGGACATTGCATTTTTGGAATCTACGCACCTTGAAACGTAAAAGAAAAAAGTTTGAGGGGGTGTTATAAAAATTTTTTGCTGAGCGAATACATAGGTGTATTATTCACAGAATAATAAACCAAAAGCACATGAAAGAAACAATAAATGAACAGCCAAGAATTTCATAGATAGGTCCAACAGAATGATAAGCCCATGTGACAAGGACTTCGCATTATTTAATAAACCGTTTAAGCCGTCAGCTCTGAAATACGAGCTGACAACATCGTTGTGACGACGTCACGAAATAATTCTACAGTGGGACACACCACATCAATTCCTGACCTACGAAGTAACCTATTTCTAATGTTCATTATAATAGTACACTACAACGAGTCACCTGTTCCCACTCCCTAACACTATTCTGAAGGATGATCTACTCTCCACAGCTATCTCCCTACAGGTGCCCTCCTGCCAAGAAACCGAAAAACTCGAAGCGACCAAGAACACTGTTTACACGACAGAACAAGTAGGTTTCCCTTGTTCTCAGCCCCCTGGGGGCCACCGGTGTCGAGTATTCTTACATCCATTTTTGACGGGTCGACAACTGGGTCGACTCTTATAATAAACTCGTGAGATTTGATCCAGTTGTGCAATAACATACAACGAATTTCTACGACTTGTTCAATCGTACAACTTACGTCATTGCTAGTGTGAGGGTCTTTACAATGCACCATAATCTGGTACAGGAGCACATTGAACCGTCGTGACTGAAACCAAAAAACTTTTTTGGATGATGGAAATGGTAGTCGTCGAATCCCATCAAACTATTAGGTATTCATTGAACATTCATACGTAGGTACTTATTAATATGCTAAAACATATATGTAAGAATACACACATAGGACACATACATGCATTAGGCGTACACTGGTAGACAATATATATGAAGGCATAAAGAGATAATTAGAAGCCGTTAAGGCGTATTAAACGCACACACGTAATATTATGTTTATGTTTACCTCATTTGCTGCGGTAGTGCAACAAATAATAACAACTGACAATAACTCGACATCTACCATAACCAAGAAGAAAGAAGATACTGCATGAATAATACTCCCATTCCATCCTATGTCGAGGGCTAGGTTGTAACTATGGTTGATAATGTGAAGCAATGAACATGTGATGATGAGGAGAATCTGAAAGTAAAAACGCATCACGTATTATTTAAACGGTTTAGTGTATTGTAACCCTTCTTTCCAGGACACTGCTCAAAAGAAGGGAAATAATGAGGCAGGATTAGGTTTGTCCTATACGTAACATTCATTGAAATCCGACAGTAGGATTCGTCTGCGCATGTACCAAATTTCCCTGAAAGTACGTTGGAACCGAATAAGTGTAGTTGGAAACAGCCCTCTGGAGGGTTCATCAGTTCCCCAACTAAGAGCCAGATGACTCGTGAAGTCCAGTAGATCCAAATATTTTTATTGGCGCACGACTCCAAGTATCACGCTATGTACCAACATCATCAAATTATTTTCATCAAAAAGTAATTATCATCAAACATGCAGAATAACCATCTTCTTTGAGCTCAAAGAATATCTTAGTACAAAAAAAACTCTATTTCATGATAGATCAGCAGATTGATGAAATCCCCCAAAATGGGATCTTTATGACGAATATCATTGATTTTGGTCCGTGGTAAGTAACTAAGTTAAGTGATGTTCAGATTCTTTGTGCCTTGAAACCTCTACCTACCTCATTTAAATTGGATGGAGGGGGTGAAAAATTGTACGTCCCATTCCGAAGGATCAAGGAAAATAACTACCTAACCAAAATGGTGGTAATTTGATACAATGTACAATTTCGAATAACAAACCCGTTTTGGTATATAGGTGCCTATGTAACTTCGAAAATTTGCTCATTTATGGTCATGCTGCTTGACTGGACCTTTTTTGTTCAATTTTAAGATTCCACCATGCCTATCGTGAATGGTAAACCCATCTCAATATGTTTTCTTTGCTCGATTCCGAAGGTTTGTTGTTTAAAATAATGGGGGGAGGGGGAAAATGAAATCACACCACAACATTGCTGACAGGTTAATTGTTGTTACCTATATGTTTGTCACTTCGTTTAGTCCTTGTTTACCGAAATTAGCGGTCGATTGTGATCTCTGTACATACGTGCACGTTTTTGCGTCCTTGATTGAAAATATACGCATTATTGATTGCAAACAATACTTCCGATGTAATTAGAAACAATTAGGTTTCAAATGAAAAATATAGACGCGCAGGTAAACAAAGACGGGTTAGAACAACAACTCTCTTCTGGCAAATGTAAAATTAAAATGTATTATTCGTGAAATTGTCAAGTAGGTGCAGAGCACATGAGCGCTTCTTTCCCTGGCTCCACGAGCACCGTCAAAGGCTGCATTGACACTGAGACCAGCAAACACGCCGGCATTGCTGGAATCCAGACTTGCCCCAAGATCCAGCTTAGAACCGTTGGCAAGACAGTCGCCACTCTCTTTCGCCTGCATTCACTACTCCAACAGGAGAGTTTCCTCCAACAACAGTGGACCAGTCAAAGCTAACCAGAAGGTTCACTTCAAGGTTTGCCATGTCTTTGTCTTTCACTGGTTATTTGAACAACCGTCAAAAACAATGACATTTCCACTATTAAAAAACAAAACAAACAAAAACATAGAAAACACAGTTTTAATTTAACAAGCAAAAGGCCAGACAGTAGTAAATTGTATAAATTGTATGGGTGATTTTCTGATTTTATTCAGGATTTTCATTTCACATATTTCTTGTGGTGGTGTTCTTGAGAGTTATTCTAATGTAATTCTTAATAATTTTGTTTTCGGTTCTTCTAGAGAACCTCAAGAAGGCCGGTTGGAACCGAAGGCAACAGCCATTGTGATTTCGTTGTAAATATAGTTCCCTTTAAATAATAAGCTGTTTAATACTGTCATGGTACCTGTTATGATCTATATAATGATTCCCGCATGAAAGATTACACGAAACTGGGCCCCTTGGGCTTTGAGATAATTCACGTACCTACGTCTCCAGTCTTGGAACTGGGCAAGCGAATAGGTCACTTACATCATTTAAAGGCGAAGGCGATGGTCGTCTCACGCGAGGGGACTTCTGCGGACCTGAGATCGCTGTCGTCAACGCTTCCAACTGACTTCTAATAGCGTCTATCGCTGACTCTACCGGCCCCAGCCGCTCATCTAGAAGCACCTCCGCCTTCAACTTTTTCTTGTTCGGCATTTCTACCGGATCTGCGCCATGTTATGATCTATAGAATGATTCCCGCATGAAAGATTACACGAAACTGAATTTTTATTTGTGTAGTAACTATGGGGTTTCCTAGGAACGATAGCAACCCAGCACAGTACCCTTCAAATATACCATTCCTGTAAATATTATTATTGTTACCAATAAAGACGTGGAGAAGTCGAGCTGCGTGATACAAGGGGCAAAGCCATGTAGCTCTCCCTCCAACGACCCCCAACGGCTTCCAACTTCGGTGAATGGGGGGGAGGGTAGAGGTGCCTTTATAAGGGGCCCGGCTTGCCCAGCTCGACATTCTACCAATCTCTCTGGAACCAGAGCCTTCTCTCTCTCTTACCTTACATCACTCCTCCTCAACCCTTTATTCTCAATGTGGGGAGAACCGAACGAGAATTTCCTTCCCAGCACATAGCGTGATGAGAACCGGTTGAGTGCTTTTCCAAGTATCCAACGTGGTGAGAATCCGACAGATACTTTCCTACCTTTTATTTCCAATATCCAAGTGGTGAGAACCAGAAGGATATTTCCTTATCCCAATATCCAACGTGGTGAGGACCAGACGGATATTTTCCTATCCTCCAGACGCATCCAAGGTGGTGAGAACCGTGCGGATACGCTCTCATAATCCTCTCTCTATCCAACCTCACCTCTTTCACCTCACCTTCCCAAACCATCCTCAAACTTACCACTCACACAAATACGTATCCTTTGAATCATTGAATACGTATCCTGTTCTTTGAATCTCCACACGTTTATGGTAATAGAAGCATCCGTACTTTTTGGACCACAGCTACGACAGGGACCTTTACTTTTGAATATCTATTTTGGGTTAATGTGTTTTCACGTGTAATTGCTTCTGGATTCAAAGTATATCTCGGTCTTCCTTATTTCGGTAGAAAGGATTTTTTAAAGGTTTTTCATAACCAAGTTCCACCAAGAGTGAAAAATTAGGGTTGAGTTTTCAAAACGCCATAACTAGAACACATTGAACAGAGATTTTTTTACTAAATTTTTCCGTTTGAAATATATTCTTTTTGAGACCTCCTGGAGCAGGTACGGCCACTGCGTACGCGCAATCCGAGGTTGCCAATTTCTCGCGAAGAAATGGTCCGATAACGCTCGAATAAAAAGTGCCCAGTCAGGCCGTAATGAGTGCTCTGGCAGATGGCCATTCATTTATTCTCAATTTCCCACACTATTTCTTTGAAAATTCCCTCCTTAAGGCTTTTTTTTTCTTTCTGTTTTTCCATGCTCGATTCCAAAGGTTCGTTACAGGAAAAAAACGCTGCAAATCCCTGCACAACGGTTTATTATTTTGTATAGAATACCCCTTCTGTTACAGATCACAGCTCTATGTATAGATAACCCGTCTATATAATATGATATGTACTATTCCATACATATTATGTAGATCGCAGACCCTCCGTAGGTTGGTACGTAACCCCGTACTCGTTACTAGGTACCTACCTAAATCACGAGTTAAATGTTGCTAAAATAATCATATAACATTTCATATAACATTTCTCGGTTTAAATAATTAGGTAGATCGGTTCGAAATATGCAACCATTTAAGTATTATACATTTTTATCTCTTTTCGGAAATAACTTTTAAATTGTAGTTCGATCTTGAGAATAAAATTTAACTGTTCTTACGTTCAATTGTGATGCTGGTATGTTGCTTTCAAGAATTTTCTTGTAGAGATAAGTTCTGTATCTCATAAACTGGAATAAAACATTATATCATTATAATTCCTCATTTAAAACTTAATGTTCCCGTTTTATGGAGTTGTTTCACATCGTATCATGGAATTGTTTCGTGCTTTCTTGGGTCATATATTTTAATGGGATAATATTATGTTTTAATTTGAACAAGGGTAAATCACCTAGAACTAAGTTCGAATCATCTTCGAATTAAATTTTTAAATTTGATTTTTATTATAATTACCTACACTGTTAATTGAGTGCATGAATGGAATCAGCGTTACAACGATTTTCATACATACGAACAAGCATGCACGTAACCAAATTTGTTCAGTTACATCAAACCGCGTAACGCGAATGGAAATTTCTATTTTGGATGAAAAAAACGTTTTAGCCTTCAAAAATAATTAAAATTGTTCGCTAGGTAGACTCTTATTTATAAAAATTTTTTTGTATCCTCTGGAGGGTATTATGCAAACGGAGTGCAAAAGCGACATGTTATAATTTACCTGATTGGTGGTCCTGGAGCAAAGAAGAATGATTGACGTAATGATGTTATGGATCACGTATAAGTCGAGTGCGATGGAACAACATGTTCCCGATAGTGAAATTCTCATGGAACCCCACAATAAATGTTTCACAGAAAAAATTGCGAGAATGGCCCGAATGAAGAGTGAGACCAAGGCGTACCAAATATGCAAGAACAGTACGCCGTTAACAATGTCCGCGGCGGAAATGAGACTGTAAGAAAATTTTCCGAGTACGTTCAGCTTGTGTAGAACCTTGTAGGTCAAAGGCCCGCGTGTTCCAGCTTGTTTGGTTACGACAACTATGGCGCGGATTCTCCGGGATATCTCTTCTACAGATTCATGTACGACACTGGTGGCACCCAAAACCAAATAGTTGCAGCTGATTTTCGCCAATGAACTGAATATCCGATCCATCCAGGGATTACGAAACTGACTGGTTTCGATCAGTGGTAGAACTATAATTGTTCAAATTTCATAAATGTTAGTATAGACACCGTTTCAATTGGGTATGCTACAACTATGAATAGTCAGTCAGCGCGTCGATTTGCAGCTGCCAACTCAAGAGTAACAACTGTACAATGCTCAGAAAACCAAATGCATTTGAGATCTAGCTGAAAGTAGAGTAAGTCAGAATCTGGGGGGTCGGTACGGATGGTACCTACGTATATTTATTTATTTGTTGATTAAGGGTGACTGCCCAATACAAAAATACAGTGAATGATAGTAATATAGGTACTAATAAAAAATAAAATAAAAACGCTGCAAATTATTACACAAAGGTTTATTATTTACCTGTATAGATGCCCCTTTTGCGTAGATCACTGTTCTCTGTGGTCAGTAGCCTGGAGCTTCCCCCTAGGAAAGCCCTAAATCGAGTACTGGAGCCGGCCCCGGAATTCAAGTTTCCTACAAATGCGCGGGATTCAATAATATTCTATCATTATATTATTTTGTAGTTATTCATGAAGCATAAGGCAAATAATAAACCGTTGTGTAATAATTTACCGGTATAGGTGCGTGCCTCTTCTACAGGGATAGTATAATGAACCGTTGTGCAGTAATTTACCTTTGAGTAATAATTTATCGTTGTGTAATAATTTGCCTGTTGTGATCGGCTGCTCCTCCACAACCAATGTAATGTACATACATGTTGTACCTCAGAGTGGGGACCCCCCGACCCCCCTCTGATCATGTCAGGGGCCTATAAAGAGCCGAGGGGCCAACAAATACATAACCATTCTCAAGCTAACTTTCGGCTCGTCTGTTCCATCCTTATTCACTACACTGGTGACCCCGAGTGGTGACACGCAGCCTCCGCCCGCCGTCTGCGACCGCGGTGCGACGACAGCGACGACAGCGCCTAGCAACGACGAACAACGCCGCTCAGCGCCCGCCGACCGTCTGCGACGAGCCCCACCTCCGCAGCACTACGCCCGGCACACGCACCCCACTCCGACGCCCCACAGCGCCGCCCCCACCGACGCCACACAGCGGCGCCCCACTCCGACGCCCGCCACGACGCCCAACGCAGCGGCCCCCCGCCACTTCGCCCCACCATCCGATTCCTACATAAGGAAACGAACGCCGGCGCCTCGCACACTTCCTGCTGACACTTCCAGACGACACCTCTCCGGGACTGGCGCCTACAACGAGAACACGGACCCGAAACCACCGACACCCGCAGAAACGACTCCACCGACATCAACGCTCCAGCTCCGGCCGTACGACCCCGCATTCCCGCACGTCTGATTCCCCCAACTCGAGATCACATTGACTCACGAAGGCCTCACGACGCCGCATGCTAAATTCGCCCGCGCCTTCGAGCCCCGACAAGCGGACCTCTACGACGACCCCAACCGACTTCCGAACACGAGAATCCGTCAGTCCACGCCCGCCGACTCCGTAGAGCCCTCCCGGCCGACACACCGCAACGCGTAGAACATCAAATCGTCACGAAGGGACCTCCATGCCTTGCAAAACTTCGCCGAATATTACCGGACCTTAACGCGAAAGCGTCGGCCCATTTCGGCGAATTACTAGCGGCTGGCACCATCGAACGCCAACAGCTACCAGACGTTGACAACTCGCCTTTTCGCCACGCACGCACCGTCTGACGGCTCCCGGCTCACCGCCTTACTCAACCGACTTCCGACGACGAACTACCGTCAGTCCTCGCCCGCCGACTCACTCGAGCACTCCCGGCCGACACATAGACCCCGCTCGTTCGGCAGCTTTTCACACGCGCCCTTCCAGACAGCATTCGCCTTCACATAGCGGCGCGCAACGAACCCGACGTCACGAAACTCGCTGCTCTCGCCGATCACCTCAAACCCTTTGCTCCCCCTCCTCGAGTGGCTACCGTCACCGAAGAGGTTCGTGTGATTCGAACAGACGACAACAGCGACCGCCGACGCAGCCACGACCGACCACACGCAGCGCGACGAACGGCTCGTGTTTCTACCGCCGCACATGGGACCCCCGAGCACAAAAACGCCGCACCCCATGCACCTGGCGCCCGCAACAACAGCCGCCGCGGCCGTACCCACGCACTCAACCAACACCCCGGCTCTTCATACGTCGCAAACGTACCGCCCCCAACGACACCGACCCGGACAGAGCGGACCACCGCAACCACCGCAACCAGCACACGCACCTCCCACGCCCGACAACCGCCACCGCAACAGAACAAAATTTAACTAAATGCGTTACTTAAATTCTGGGGGGAGCAGTGTTGTGATCGGCTGCTCCTCCACAACCAATGTAATGTACATACATGTTGTACCTCAGAGTGGGGACCCCCCGCCGACCCCCCTCTGATCATGTCAGGGGCCTATAAAGAGCCGAGGAGCCAACAAATACATAACCATTCTCAAGCTAACTTTCGGCCTCGTCTGTTCCATCCTTATTCACTACATTGCCCATCAGTAATACTTAACGGTTGTTCAAGTTGCAGAAGTACCTACCAACAAACTCCAGCCCCTTCTACGTAGATGGTATAATGAACCGTTCTGTAATAATTTACCGTTGTGTAATAATTTACTCATCAATAATACTTCTTTGTTCAAGTTTCACTCCAAAAGAGCCATCATTTTTCAAATGAAATAATATCACAGAACAACCAACTCGACTTCATACTCCGTGAATATAATGAGGTGCTCCCTAGCAATGATTATCTCGGGCCAATTCCCGATTGTTGCCGCGTCCCTAGTGATGATATTTGGGCTGAATGTATACAATTTCATTCACCCTCCTGTTGAAAAAGCTTGTCGGTGCAAACTTCTGGGCCTTACTGTGAACGAACAGCTGGACGTACAATGACCCGGATGGTCTTAAACAACTCCCAAGTTCGAGAACTATTTAAAACCGTAAAAAAAAATCGAGATAACGGCGTCCTGGAGATATCAACCCCTTAGGGATGACTGACATTAACGCCGAGCTTCGAGGACCAACTATACCCCAAATGGGACCAAATAAACCGAATTTCGCCAATTTTGGTTCATGGTAACTAAGAAAAGTGCGAAGTACGGCGTAAGGCGGACGGACAGAGATGTTTTTATTGAATTTTCGGATTCTACATAGGTACCTTGAAACGGAAACCATCAAATTTTTAGGGGGGGGGGGGGGGGGGTAAAAAATGTTTCATGCTCGATTCCAAAGGTTCATTATTGAAAATAATAAACCAAAAATAAATTTTCAGCTGGCCATACATACAAAAACGTGAAAGTAAAAGACGTTGTACAATGTCCGCGTTAGCAAGGGAAGTTATCGAAATTTGTGAGTCGTATTTAAAATTAGTATTGAAAATTAACAAGTGCTAACATTTATTAAGGCAGATCTTACGTTAGTCCTGATGGAACCTATACTCAGGACTCTTACGTCAGGAACGTATACTCATAATCCTCTGAACTGAATCTGCTGGATCTGTATGACTGTGATGAACATTGCACCAAGTCTGAACTGGCCGAGTTGCGAGGCCATGTAGGACCGAATTTGGGCCAAGCAACACACTAGGTAGGGTGAGCTATACCTAAGTTTTATTTTCTCGTATTTATTTTATTTCGTATTGTATTTGATAGTAAAAATTGAAGCCTAAATGAATGCAGGTGCAGAGGAGACAGACCGGGTTCACAACCACTAAGATCAGAAGATCAGTTCTTCTATTCTCAGTGTTCACAACCCCCTTCACCACGATCATCTGCCACACACGAATGGTTTCATTAGACGGGCTAAATCAGATCCTCAGTCTTATCGCTCACTATCGTAGGCTGTAAAGGCAGTGTTCGTCAGATTTCCTTTATCAAATCCGCCAGCGTCCGTTCTTTTATGGAGTAAATCTGCCGATTTTCTTAGCAGCTCGGGAGGTCCACGGCTTTCGTGAGAGCTTGTAAATCCAGAGAGACGAGTCACGGGTTTTAATGTTGTAGATACCTTACTGCTTTGTGGTCAGTGAAACTATTATTTAGTTTCAAACAGACTTTTGAAAAATGGAAGAAAGGAAAAATTTTCGTTGTACAATTCAATGTTTATGTTTTCATTGGTTTTTAGTCTTCCACAAGCAAGTATGTTCCAGGTACAAACAAGTCAATTTTTCTGTTATATCTTCTGTCCACTCTCCCTTAACCATGATGAGTTAAGCAACACTTTCTACAACTTTAAACTACAAATAAACACAAACAAACTAGAGGTTGCACAAGAACAGGTACGTAGAGGTTGCAAGGTTGAGAAAGGCGGGACAAGAATGTCGGAAATAATCGTACACTACTGCAACCCAGCCACTCCCAATATCCGTCACAGATATCCCCCTAAGACCCTTTTGCCACTAACTAACAGTCAAGGTCCACGGAACCGTTTTTCCGAAACAACTCAGAGGCCCGTCTAAAAAACAGCCGTTCGTGTATGTAAGGGACTTATGGGGGAGGGGGGATTATCCAGTGTAAGGATTGGAGGGACTATCGTTTTGTTCAGTCTGTCTCCAGCTCAACTACCACAGTTGAAGCCAACACATTGTAAACGAGCTCTACCAACTTATACTTTTTTGCAATTTTTCAGCCACAAAAACTCAAATTTGTTCCCCTTTTTTGTGAAAATTTTGTCATTAATGCAATAGTATTTTCTTCCTCAAGTCACCATTTTGCATAATTGTTTGTGAATTTAGCCCGCTTGCACAGTGCTACTTGGAAATTCTATGTAAGCACCGATCGAGTACAAACTGACCCCTGTGATTGTTTCAGGATTTGTAGGCTGGCTTTATGGGCAACGTGTTTTTGACCAAAAAATTTAGAAGTTTGTTTTCAACACACTGATCAAGAATACACTGAGGTTTTTTACTATCTGACAACTGTGGTTGCGCTGAAATCGACCTGCATTAGTTATCTCTACTTCTAGATCGACATACCTGCCAGGAAAAGTACGAATAGCGGGGGGAAAAACGCCCGTTTGTTTCGTCTTCTACTGCGCATCACAACTCCCACACTCGCTAATTTGAAGTCAAAGTTCTTCAGTGTTTGAGTGAACATGGAAACACCGCGCCTTTGAATGATCAACGATATATACGCAGCAGGGGGAATGATTGATTCGAAGACGTTTTGGATGGAATAGACGAGATGCAGAAACTTTGGCCCGCGCAATCCCTGTTTGGTCGACATAGAAATAGCAAAGTATGAAGGCAGTAGCATTAATAAAACCGAAGAATACGCCAAATTCAGTTTTGATATTGTGACCCCGGATTCGTGACATTGGAACGGGAAGAACCCCAAAACTCGGCTCCTAAAGTACATTTCTTTTACGATACCTATGGAAAAGTAGTCGAATCCGAGCCTTATGAATCTTAAAGCTTTTATCCAAACAACGCCAACACAGTGTTTTTAACTCACAGAAACCCTTTCTCGATGGAAGCCGTTGAAATACGTTAAACTGTGAGTAAGATGATTACCATTAGTTGACGCCATTGACCACTGGTTACGCTAATTAATTGAAACTGTTGTGGAAGTCGTCCCAGAAATCAGATTACTGTTATAAGGAATAATGTTAAGAACATGGGTTCCACTTAGTTTGGCAAATATTTAATTTGGAGAACAGCTTATTGATTGTAATATATTATGGTGATGACAACTTGTCGGACTAATGACATATTTAGGCTGTTGAGTAGGGAAAATCGTTTGGTGATAATCCGTGACCCGTATTTCAATTGATTGGATTCATTCTGGTCGCCACTTTGGAAGTACGGTTACGAGAACAAGTCAAGTCTGTATTTTGATATAAAGAAAGTAGCGATTTTTCACAACCGTATTCTGTCCATCTCTCTGTTTGATTGTCCCTGAGAATAAAGTCTTGCAAATTATTACATAATGGTGTATTATTTTCCTGTACAGATATCCCTTCTGCGTAGATCACTATTAGTTCGTTGTTTTCAATATTTGAAGTCGAGCATGAAAAAAAAGCTGCATAATTATTACACAACGGTTATTATTTTTCCTGTACAGATACCCCTTCTGCGAGTATCACTATTTTCTGTTTGAGCATAATCGGGTCATTTATTCGAGAGAAATTTAATACCTCGGCTTGCGTTTTCGCACGCGAAGAGGCTATTCTCATAACCCAACTGTTAAGTAATTCATAGAGGACCATTTAGGGTCTACCCCCACCCCCTCCCCAAAATTTCAGAAAATTGGATTCCAATTGAGGAACCTATGTATGTGGCAAGATATGCGGATGCAAAGACAGACAGACTGACACCAACCAAATTCGTTTAAGTCATAAGAGTACCTACCTATCAACAAAATCCAAATTCTTCATGTGAAATAATAATTATAGGAACATCCAACTCGGCTTTATAACAATGCATGCGTAAATATTATAATCAGCTGTTCTCTATCAATTATATCGTCGGCTTACAAGTGAAGTCCACTAACACTAAGTCGAAAATGTTGCTTTCGAGGGAATTGAGTATCAAGTTTTTCAGTTTTTGGATGAGATGTTCCTAAGGGAAGAAATTGGATTAGAGGGTTGAAATTTGGACTGTAGCTGCCTTAGGTGTCTAGTTGCCACCCTGTGAATCTCAAGGGGTTGGCTGAATTCAAAAGCACTCATAAAGCTAATTTTCCTACGAAGGAATATGACAGTGGATTTCACCGGACTATAGCGGTTTTTCACTTGAATAAAAAATCATGAGAAGTATCGTTTTTCTCCATACGAATTGCTTTCAATATTGATCAAAACTGAGCGAGAGGGTCTTAGGAATCATTACGTAACAAAAAAGTCTGTGGGATGAAAATTCGTTTTTTTTCCAGTAATTAGAAGTCTTAGTAGGTATTCTAAAATTCGGCTTGGTAGCTATCACGAGAATTATAATTTAACACTGAATAGGATGCAGATCTGATGTGCCACGGACCAAGGACAGAGAGTGTAGCAGGGACAGAATGAGTAAGGAGAGCTGGCAAAGCAAAAACAGTGAAACAAAAGGCAGATCAGCTGGAAAAATAGAACATCAGATCTGATCGAACGACAATAATGTTTCTAGAACCGGGCTGCACCTAGCTATTAACTTCATGGGGGAGTCGGTAATGCTAAGTGAAAACGCTGCAAATCCCTGCATTACGCTTTATTATTTTGTACAGAATACCCTTCTATTACAGATCACAGCTCTCTGTACAGATAACCCGTCTATGCAATATAATATGGACTATTCTATACATATTATGTAGATCGCAGATCCTCCGTAGGTTAGAAGGTACCTAACCCCGTACTCGTTACTAGGTACATATCTAAATCACGAGTTAAATGTTGCTAAAACAATTCTGTCGATGACAAGCAGTAACTAAAACGGCAAACAGAAACGCAAATAATGAAGTTCTGAAGGAAAATTGTTGATGTGGAGTGAAATAGATGCCCCTTCTGCGTAGATCACTGTTTTCTGTGGTCAATACATACCTTCGTGGTCAAGTATAATGAACGTTGCGTAATAACTTGCCCATCAATAATACTTCAACGGTTGTTCAAGTTGCAAAAGTACCGATCAACAAAATCCAGCCCCTTCTTGGTTGATGAACCATTGTGTAATAATTTACCGTTATTTAACAATTTACAGTTGTGTAATAATTTGCCGTTGTGTAATAATTTGCCGTTGTGTAATAATTTACCATTGTATAATAATTTACCCATCAATAATACTTCAACGTTTGTTCAAGTTTCAGAACTACCTACCAACGAAATCCCATAGTCCATCACTTATCAAATGAAAAATAATATCGCACAACAACCAACTCGACTTCATACAGCCATCCTTGATTATAATCAGTTGCTCCTTAGTGATGATATCCCAGCCGGATTTATACCGTTTGATTCACGATCGTGTTGACGAAGCTTTTTGGTGCACACGAACGGCTGGACGTACAGTGCTCCGGGTGGTCTCAAAAAATTGTTTAGCTCAAGACAAATTTAATATCGTAAAAAAATCATATTCAATCGAACGTTTTCGAGCTACGGCGTTCTGAAAATTCCTACCCCTATTTTGAACCCCTTAGAGATGACTGACAGTAACGTCGAGCTTCGAGGACCAACTAGACCCCGAAAGGAACCTATAACCCGAATTTCATCAATTTTGTTTCATGGTAACTAAGGAAAGTGGCCCGTACGGCGTACGGCGTACGGCGGAGAGACAGAAATATTTTTATTACATTTTATGATTCTACGTACCTTGAAACGTAAACCATCAAATTTTGAGGGGGGGGTCAGAATGTTTTTTTTTTTTTTTTTTCATGCTCGATTCCAATGGTTCATTATTGAAAATAATAAACCAAAACTTACTAGGCATCCTCAGTAAAGATTATTACTATTCTTATTATATGCCGGGTCGGTAATTATCAATTTTTAGTCTGTTGAAATCCACTAAGTCACTATATTGGAAACCCCCTAAACCTAAACCTAACCCCCCCCCCCCCCCCCCCTCTTAAACTTTCAAAGTATTCTACCAATATAGGAATGAAGAGCACAGTGTCGCCATTTGCGTTAGGGCGGAAAAACTAGTTTATTTATATTGTAATGTGGGCCTGGAATGCTTACATCACCCGGCTCTTCAATGACAGCCGTCAGGATGTTGAAGTCGATGATCAAATTCGATGGCCCGATCACCATGCAATCTCTATAGGTAAAACCAGAAAAGCAGTGGGCCCGGGCGAGATACCCATGGAGGCCATCAAGCTTATAGAAGAAGACAACTTAGATCTAGTTGTCAAGTTGTTTAATTGAATTTATGAGACGGGAGAGCTCCCTGAAGAGTGGTTGAAGTCCACGTTTGTGGTGATTCCGAAAAAGCAGCACCCAAAGGCTTGCAATGACTACAGACTGATTAGCCTGATGAGTCACATGCTGAAGACGTTTTTGCGAGTAATACATGCCCGCATCCGCTCCAAATGTGAATTTGACTTAGATGACGCTCAGTTCGGCTTCAGACACGCTTTTGGTACGCGAGTAGCGCTGTTTGCCTTCAGCGTTTTGATATAGAAATGTCATGATGAGCGTAGGGATGTCTTTGCCAGCTTCATTGACTACGAGAAGGCATCGGGTCCAGCATCCAACGCTCATTGAAGTTCTGAGGGATTGTGGAGTAGATGGAAAGGATGTCCGCGTGATCCGCAATCTATATTGGAAGCAGGTGGCCGATGTACGAGCAGGTGATATTGTGACCCTTGAGCACAGCATCCAAAGAGGGGTTAGGCAGGGATGCCTGCTTTCACCTCTACTTTTGAACCTTTATGCAGATCGCATATTCAAGGAGGCTGTCCATGATCTGGAGGTTGGGATCAGGGTGAATGGTGAACGTATCAGCTCCATCAAATATGCTGATGATACCGTGCCGGGCTGACAGTCTGCTGGATCTTCAGCTTCTCTTGGACAGGCTTTCGTGTGCTGGCGAGCACACGACAATCAATGTTGCAAAAACAAAATGGATGATTTTTAGCCGGTCACCTCATGAAGGTGCAACGATGGCACTCAATGGCCGCCAGATTGAGCGAGTGAGGAGATTCAGGTACTTGGGCTGCCTCATCAATGAATCCATGGATCCGGACATGGAAGTAAAGTGCAGAATTGAGACTGCTCGTTCCGTTTTCTTGAAAATGAAAACTCTTTTCTGCAATAAAGACCTCAAATTCTCTCTGCGGTGGAGGATGGTTAAATGCTACGGGTGGTCCGTCCTATTGTGTGTATTGTGGACCCTTAAGGCTGCCACCCTCAGTCGGCTAGGAGCTTTTGAGATGTGGCTCTTACACAGGATGTTTCGGATCCCATGGACAGCACATGTTTCGAACGAGGAGGTTCTCCAGGGCGCTCAAGTACAGAGGTAGCTCGTGGTCACAGTGGAATGCCATAATATTGCTTATTTGGGGCATATCTTGCGAGGTCCTAAGTATCGGCTGCTTCAGTTGATCATGAAGGGGAAGATCGAGGGTCGGCGCGGTGCCAGAAAGAGACGGCTCTCTTGGCTGAACAACCTGAGGCAGTGGACCGGGATTCAGCGTGCAGAAGAGCTATTTAGAACAGCAGAGGACCGCGACGCTCTCGCCGCTGTGATTGCCAACGTCCGGTTAGCCGGATAAGGCACATAAAGAAGAAGAATGTGGGAACTCCAGTCGTTGTATGTTAATAATGTTGTTTGTTGACATTCAAAAAGTTCGTTGGGACTTGCAAAAGATTGTGTTGTGTTAAATACAAGGACGTTGAACACAAGCCTGTTATTACAATATAATTTGGATAGCTACCAACTTGGATAGGTAAGCTAACAAAGTTTGAGTAGGTAACAAATTTTTGTTGTCGATAGATTTTAATTGTTAAAAACGCTGCAAATCCCTGCACAACGGTTTATTATTTTGTACAGAATACCCTTCTGTTGCAGATCCCCGTCTATATAATATAATATGTACTATTCTACACATATTATGTAGATTGCAGACCCTCCGTACCTAGTTAGTACCTAACCCCGTACTCGTTACTAGGTACCTACCTAAATTACGAGTAAATGTTGCTAAAATAATTCTGTCGATGACAAACACTAACTAAAATGGCAAAAAGAAACGCAAATAAGAAGTTCTGAAGGAAAATTGTTCTGTGGAGTGAAATAGATGCCCCTTCTGCGTAGATCACTGTTTTCTTTGGTCAATGCCTACCCTCGTGGTCAAGTACAATGAACCGTTGTGTAATAACTTGCCCATCAATAATACTACAACGTTTGTTCAAGTTTCAGAAGTGCCTACCCACAAAATCCAATAGTCCATCACTTATGAAATGAAATAATATCGCAGAACAACCAAAACGACTTCATACTGCCATCCTTCATTATAGTCAGGTGCTCCTTAGTGATGATATACGGGCCGGATTTATACCGTTTGATTCACGATCGTGTTGGCGAAGCTTTTTGATGCACACGAACGGCTGGACGTACAATGCTCCGGGTGGTCTCAAAAAATTGTTTAGCTCAAGACAAATTTAACCACGTATAAAAACCATACCCTTCTATCGAAAGTTTTCGAGCTACGGCGTTCTGAAAATTTCAACCCCATTTTTAACCCCTTAGAGATGACTGACATTAACGCCGAGCTTCGAGGACCAACTAGACCCCGAACGGAACCTATAACCCGAATTTCATCTTTTTTTTTTTCATCGTAACTTAGAAAAATGGGAGGTCTGGCGTTCGGCGGACAGACAGAAATTTTTTTATTGCATTTTCGGATTCTACATACCTTGAAATGTAGGTAAACCATCAAATTTTGAGGAGGGTTAGAATTTTTTTTTTTTTTTTTTTCATGCTCGATTCCAAAGGTTTATTATTGAAAATAATAAACCATAAAGGTAAAGTAAACAGCCGTTTCAGATTTGGGCTCCACAACAGCTCTTCTGGCGTCGCGGACGTGATTGACTGTCCTTTCAGGAGGACCAGGAATTTTTTCGATCATTTAGCGCATCGCCTCACCCTCCTGGGTTCGGAACTCAATTTGGTGGTAACAGCTAAATCCAGGTATAAATCCAATTACTTGAACCCGTCCCTCAATATCCGCATAAGAGTCCGCTATGTGGGCACCTATGGATCGGGGGGGGGGGGGGATGTCAATGGACCCGTTGAAATTACTGAGGTTGACTGTAGTAGAGCTGGTTACTAATTGAGGGGCACCCTTTCAAAAGACCCTTTGATGTGCCATTAGGCACCAAATGCCGCAGCTCGTAGGTTGGAGGCGATCACTGATGAATCTGACGAATGAGGAACGATGGCTTCATGGCTCGTCGGTACTGCCTTCAATATCTAAGCCAGTCCCGTCATTCAGTCGAATCGTGAATTATGTATGGCTTGTGGGTTTAAAAGAACTCCGCATGAAAAATAAATAAGTATCCTATCCTTTACAGAAAAAATTAAATTTCATTATTAGGTAGAAAAAAGACGCCTGCCAACTGATAGTATGATTTATATAATGAGCTGGTGTATACACAGTTCTATCTAACGCAGGACATGTACATAAATATGCACCTATGCACCTATTCATCAAACATGTGCGAAATCGGACGAGGTGTTCACGAAGGGTATTTATTTACTTAAAGTTGAATAGAGCAACTAATATTTTGTGCCCACACAGGATGATTAATTGAAGGTATAATTCCTCCGATCACCATGAAAATTTTTTGGAAACCACGAAGAAATCAACCCTTGTACGATTTAAAAAAACTCAACCTATGCATTTCGAACAAATCCATTCAATACCAACCAAAACCAAACCATTCAATAGAACCAAAGTTCTAATGAGGTCCGTAATTCCATACTTTCACATCATGAAATGTATAAGCGACCATCAGCCGATCCATCTCCACATACCCTCTACATTTCAGCTCTTATGGATATTATAACTGGGTACCGACCAATCGAACAGAGACAGAATCAAAATCGTTCATTGCCCGAAATGGAAAATGCGAGCCGGAATTTTGATTTCGGGGGACTTCCAATATTTTGTTTCTTGCTTGAGTATAAACGTTCCTACAACCAAAACTTTCCTACAAGTGAGGGAATAAAAAAAGGTGCGTCAAGTAGAAGTAGAGCATTTATTACAAGCACCCTAACGTTACTGACTATAATCTACATCATTATAGCTACATCATCATCAACTATTACAACGAATATGATAAAAATTAAGCTCAATTGGGAATGCGTCCTGAACGAGGTCTATTTTGGGTACCGAACTGTCTCAACATGACGACGTACGTCACAGTAGCTCCAATCACCCGAAATCAGATTGTTTTTCATCGTTACGCAAGTGAATCATACCAAACGGTAAATAAGGAATCAAAAGAGAAATATTTAATGAAGAGATTTCAAACATAGGGTATACTAGTTATTTGCGGTATGAGTGAGGTATCTTTGTATAAAAAAATAGTACCTGCGAAACCTACGTAGGAAAGTAGAATGAAAATGTATCATGAAATAAACAACATCGAGTCCTAATTTGACGCAGAATACATATTGATTATTCAATGACACATTCTGTTGATGAGCTACATATGATTTGCCACACATAGTACCTACCTAGTACCTACGTAAATTGAAACTTTACGTTTAATAGAAAAGTAGCTGGTAAAACATAATTTAGAACACATTTTGATAAGAACCTTTTTGAACTTCGACCAAAAGCTCGTGATTCTTTGATCACTTACCGATTGAAACACTGTGTTGTCAATCACAAAGAAACCACCGGCACTGAACGTAATATGCCACTTGCTCAAGAGATGCATCCTGAGTGCGTGCTGCAACAATATTCCATCGTCAATTTTTATCGGCAGTATTTCATTTTGGTTTATCATTTTCAATAATATTAACCTTTGGAATCGAGCATGAAAACAAAATTAACCCCTCGAAATTTTATGGTTTCCGTCTAAAGGTACGAAGAATCCGAAAATGGAATTAAAAACGCAGCAAATCCCTGCTCAACGGTTTATTATTTTGTACAGAATACCCTTCTGTTACAGATCACAGCTCTCTGTATAGATAACCGGTCTATATAATATGTACTAGGCTATACATATTATGTAGATCGCAGACCCTCCGTAGATTAGTACCTAACCCTGTACCCGTTACTAGGTACCTACCTAAATCACGAGTTAAATGTAGCTGTTCGAAATTAATGAAATTTGGTTTGCAGATACCATTTGGGTCCAGTTAGTCCGCGAAGCTCGGCGTTACTGTAAGTCATCTCTAAGGGGTGAAAAATAGGGGATGAAGTTTTCAGAACGCCGTAGCTCGAAAAGTTTCAATAGAAGGGTAAGGTTTTGGTTTATTATTCTGTGAATAATACACCTATGTATTCGGTCAGGAACAATTTTTTATGACACCCCATCAAAATATTTTCTTTTCCGTTTCAAGGTGCGGAGATTCAAAAAATGCAATGTCCGTCCGCCGTCCGCCGTATCACGTGTACCGGCTTCATTTTTGGTCTAAAAAAGTCGTTCTTTCGCACACATGCTCCATTTGGGCCCTAGTTATGTCCCGAAACCAGCCCGATCGGAATATACCCAGGGATGTTATTAATGAAAATGTGCACAAAAATAGGTAATTTTTATGTTTTAGTAACATGTTAGTAACATGAGCTTTTGAGGTATCGTTTTCCATGTTTTTGGGGACGAGAAGACCGAATATGAAGTCGATTTTAACCAAAGAGTGGAAAATCGAGGTTCTACCAAATGTTCAGTTCCCAAAATTGATTTTTTATGAGTCAAAAACCTGGGAAATCGTCTGAAATCACCATCAGTGTGAATAATAACAATGGAAGTAGTATCAACACGTGGATCAAGACGATTAAATGGCACTACCAATGATCAAATATAAAGTGAAAAAAAAACGCTGCAAAGTCCTTGTCACATGGGTTTATTATTCTATTGGACATAACTACAGAAATATTGGCTGTTCATTTATTGTTTCTTTCATGCCTAATAATCGAACTGATGGTTTCCATTAATTTTGGCTCCTAAAACACAAATTAGGTAGGTACCTACGCTCCTTTTTTTTAAATTTTTTTTAAAACTATCTTTGATCATTGATAGTGCCATTTAATCGTCATGATCCACGTGTTGACACTTTTTCCAGTGTTATTATACAAACTGATGGTGATTTCAGACGATTTATCAGGTTTTTCACTCATAAAAAATCAATATTGGGAGCTGAACACTTGGTAGAACTCAATTTTCCACTCTTTGGTCCAAATCGACTTCATATTCGGTCTTCTCGTCCCCAAAAACATGGAAAATGATATCTCAGAAGCTCATGTTACTAACATGTTGCTAAAACGCAAAAAGTACCTATTTTTACACACATTTTCACTCCTAACACCCCTGGGTATATTCCGATCGGGCTGAAAAGTTTCGGGACACAACTAGGGCCCAAATGGAGCATGTGTGCGGAAGAACGAATTTTTTAGACCGAAAATGAAGCCTGTACACGTGATACGGCGTACGGCGGACGGACATTGCATTTTTGGAATCCACGCACCTTGAAACGGAAAAGAAAAAAGTTTGAGGGGGTGTTATAAAAATTTTTTGCTGATTGAATACATAGGTGTATTATTCACAGAATAATAAACCAAAAGGAGCGTACCTAATTCGTGTTTTAGGGACCAAAAATGGTGGAAACCATCAGAAATAGCTATTTCAATTATTGCACATGAAATAAACAATAAATGAACAGCCAACATTTCTGTAGGTTTGTCCAGTAGAATAATAAACCCATGTGACAAGGACTTTGCAGCGTTTTTGGTTTATTATTCTGTGAATAATAAACCAATGTATTCGCACAGCAAAAAAATTTTCGAACACTCCCTCAAAATTTTCTCTTTTACGTTTCAAGGTGCGTAGATTCCAAAAGCGCTGCGAAGTCCTTTCACATGGGTTTATGTTTCCATTGGACATACCTTCAGAAATGTTGGCTGATCATTTATTTTTTCTTTCATATGCAGTAACTGAAATACTTGTTTTTGATGGTTTCCACGATTCCACCAATTTTGGCCCACAAAAACACGAATTGGGCTCCTGTAGGTTTATTATTTTCAATAACGAACCTTTGGAATCGAACGTGAAAAAAAAAATTTAATACCCCCTCAAAATTTGATAGTTTCCGTTTCAAGGTATGTAGAATCCGAAAATGCAATAAAAAAATTTCTGTCCATCCGCTGTACGCCGCGCCGTCCGCTGTACGCCACACTTCGCACCTTTGTTAGTTACCATGAACCAAAATTAATTACATTTGGTTTGTACGTCTAGTTGGTCCTCGGTGCTCGGCGTTACTGTCAGTCATCTCTAAGGGGTGAAAAATGGGGTAGAAAATTTCACAACGCCGTAGCTCGAAAACTTTCGATAGAAGGGTACGGCTTTTTTACGTTTTTAAATTGGTCTTGAACTAATGAATTTCTTGAGACCACGCAAGGCATTGTACGACCAGTCGTTCGTTTGTGCCGAAAAGCTTCGTAGGTGACATGATCGTGAATCAAACGGTATAAATCCGTCCCAGATATCATAGCTAGGGATCACCTGATTATAATCACAGATGGCTGTATGAAGTCGAGTTGAGGTCTGTGAAATTATTTCATTTGGATCTTTTGGATTTTGTTGATAGGTTAACTTGAACAAACGTTGAAGTATTATTGGGTAAATTATCACACAACGGTAAACTATCAACAACGGTATATTATTACACAATAAATTATTACACAACGGTTAATTATTATTCAACGGTTTATTATTTACCTTATGCTTCATTAATAACTACAAATAATTATTGATCGAAATATTTAATCCCGTGCATTTGTGTGAACTTTAATTCCGGGGCCGGCTCCAGTACCCGATTTAGGGCTTTCCTGGGGGGAGCTCAAGGGTATTGACAACAGAAACAGTGATCTACGCAGAAGGGGCATCTAAATAGGTAAATAATAAACCGTTGTGTAATAATTTGCAGCGGTTTTTTTTTACAAATTATCTTTGATCATTGATAGTGCGATTTAACTGTCTGATTCAACTGCTGACACTACTTTTAGTGTTATTATACAAACTTATGGTGATTTCAGACAATCTCCCGGGGGTTTTACTCATAAAAAATTAAACTTTGCGAGCTGAAACTCCGTTAGAACCTCAATTTTTCATTCTTTGGTCAAAATCGACTTCATATTCGGTCTCCTCGCCCTAAAAAACATGGAAAAAGATACCTCACGTGCTCATATTACTAAAACACCAAAAACCCCTATCTATTTTTACACCGTTTTTCTCCCACAACACCCATGGATGTATTACTATCGGACTGCAAAGTTTCGGGACACATTCAGGGCCCAAATGATGCCTGTGCGCGAAAGAACAAATTTTTTAGACCGAAAATGAAGTAGATATGTATGATACGGCGGACGGCGTACGGCGGACGGCGTACGGCGGACGGCCATTTTCTTTTTGGAATCTACGCACCTTGAAACGTAAAAGACTAAAATGTTGAGGTAGTATTATTAACATTTTTTGCTGAGCGAATATATTGGTGTATTATTTACAGAATAATAAACCAAGATGGGTATAAAAATAGGGTTTTTTGTGTTTTAGTGATATGAGCTTGTGAGGTACAATCTTTTTCAATGTTTTTTAGGGAGAGGAGACCGAATATGAAGTCGATTTTGACCAACGAGCCAAGAATTTATGTTCTAACGAAGTTTCAGCCTTAAATGTACCTCAAATTTTGGTCTAAAATCGTCGTTCTTCCGCACGCAGTCGGGTCCCCATTTTGGAACACATTTGGGTTCTAATTGTGCTCCGAAGTTCGCCAGCCCGATCGGAATACACCTAGGGGTATTATGGGGCAAAAATTGGTGTAAAGGGGTTTTCGAGGGTTCTCTTTTTCGAGGTTTTAGTGAACACGATCTTGTAAGATGCCGCTTTCCAGTGGTTTTTTTTTTTTTTTTTTTAAGGCGAGAAGACCGAATGTGAAGTTGATTTTGACCAAAGAATGAAGAACTGAGGTTGTAACGAAGGTTCGCCTTCAAAAATTCATTTTTTATAACTCAAAACCTGGGAAATTAACGGAAATCACCATAAATTTGTATAATAACACTAGAAGTATTAACAGGTGAACATTTAAATGGCACTACCAATGAGATGATCTGTCAAAAATAGGGGCCCAATTTGTGTTCTTGGAGTCCAAAAGTGATGGCCATCAAAACTGCTATTTCAATCAAAGAAACACGTTATTGAGCAATGAAAGAAAAAGCACATGAAAGAAAATAAATGAACAGCCAAGAATTTCATAGATAGGACCAACAGAATAATAAGCCCATGTGACAAGGACTTCGCATTATTTCATAAACCGTTTAAGCCGTCAGCTCTGAAATACGAGCTGACAACATCGTTGTGACGACGTCACGAAATAATTCTACAGTGGGACACACCACATCAATTCCTGACCTACGAAGTAACCTATTTCTAATGTTCATTATAATAGTACACAACAACGAGTCACCTGTTCCCACTCCCTAACACTATTCTGAAGTATGATCTACTCTCCACAGCTATCTCCCTACAGGTGCCCTCCTGCCAAGAAACCGAAAAACTCGAAGCGACCAAGAACACTGTTTACACGACAGAACAAGTAGGTTTCCCTTGTTCTCAGCCCCCTGGGGGCCACCGGTGTCGAGTATTCTTACATCCATTTTTGACGGGTCGACAACTGGGTCGACTCTTATAATAAACTCGTGAGATTTGATCCAGTTGTGCAATAACATATAACGAATTTCTACGACTTGTTCAATCGTACAACTTACGTCATTGCTAGTGTGAGGGTCTTTACAATGCACCATAATCTGGTACAGGAGCACATTGAACCGTCGTGACTGAAACCAAAAAACTTTTTTGGATGATGGAAATGGTAGTCGTCGAATCCCATCAAACTATTAGGTATTCATTGAACATTCATACGTAGGTACTTATTAATATGCTAAAACATATATGTAAGAATACACACATAGGACACATACATGCATTAGGCGTACACTGGTAGACAATATATATATGAAGGCATAAAGAGATAATTAGAAGCCGTTAAGGCGTATTAAACGCACACACGTAATATTATGTTCATGTTTACCTCATTTGCTGCGGTAGTGCAACAAATAATAACAACTGACAATAACTCGACATCTACCATAACCAAGAAGAAAGAAGATACTGCATGAATAATACTCCCATTCCATCCTATGTCGAGGGCTAGGTTGTAACTATGGTTGATAATGTGAAGCAATGAACATGTGATGATGAGGAGAATCTGAAAGTAAAAACGCATCACGTATTATTTAAACGGTTTAGTGTATTGTAACCCTTCTTTCCAGGACACTGCTCAAAAGAAGGGAAATAATGAGGCAGGATTAGGTTTGTCCTACGTAACATTAATTGAAATCCGACAGCAGGATTCGTCTGCGCATGTACCAAATTTCCCTGAAAGTACGTTGGAACCGAATAAGTGTAGTTGGAAACAGCCCTCTGGAGGGTTCATCAGTTCCCCAACTAAGAGCCAGATGACTCGTGAAGTCCAGTAGATCCAAATATTTTTATTGGCACACGACTCCAAGTATCACGCTATGTACCAACATCATCAAATTATTTTCATCAAAAAGTAATTATCATCAAACATGCAGAATAACCATCTTCTTTGAGCTCAAAGAATATCTTAGTACAAAAAAACTCTATTTCATGATAGATCAGCAGATTGATGAAATCCCCCAAAATGGGATCTTTATGACGAATATCATTGATTTTGGTCCGTGGTAAGTAACTAAGTTAAGTGATGTTCAGATTCTTTGTGCCTTGAAACCTCTACCTACCTCATTTAAATTGGATGGAGGGGGTGAAAAATTGTACGTCCCATTCCGAAGGATCAAGGAAAATAACTACCTAACCAAAATGGTGGTAATTTGATACAATGTACAATTTCGAATAACAAACCCGTTTTGGTATATAGGTGCCTATGTAACTTCGAAAATTTGCTCATTTATGGTCATGCTGCTTGACTGGACCTTTTTTGTTCAATTTTAAGATTCCACCATGCCTATCGTGAATGGTAAACCCATCTCAATATGTTTTCTTTGCTCGATTCCGAAGGTTTGTTGTTTAAAATAATGGGGGGAGGGGGAAAATGAAATCACACCACAACATTGCTGACAGGTTAATTGTTGTTACCTATATGTTTGTCACTTCGTTTAGTCCTTGTTTACCGAAATTAGCGGTCGATTGTGATCTCTGTACATACGTGCACGTTTTTGCGTCCTTGATTGAAAATATACGCATTATTGATTGCAAACAATACTTCCGATGTAATTAGAAACAATTAGGTTTCAAATGAAAAATATAGACGCGCAGGTAAACAAAGACGGGTTAGAACAACAACTCTCTTCTGGCAAATGTAAAATTAAAATGTATTATTCGTGAAATTGTCAAGTAGGTGCAGAGCACATGAGCGCTTCTTTCCCTGGCTCCACGAGCACCGTCAAAGGCTGCATTGACACTGAGACCAGCAAACACGCCGGCATTGCTGGAATCCAGACTTGCCCCAAGATCCAGCTTAGAACCGTTGGCAAGACAGTCGCCACTCTCTTTCGCCTGCATTCACTACTCTAACAGGAGAGTTTCCTCCAACAACAGTGGACCAGTCAAAGCTAACCAGAAGGTTCACTTCAAGGTTTGCCATGTCTTTGTCTTTCACTGGTTATTTGAACAACCGTCAAAAACAATGACATTTCCACTATTAAAAAACAAAACAAACAAAAACATAGAAAACACAGTTTTAATTTAACAAGCAAAAGGCCAGACAGTAGTAAATTGTATAAATTGTATGGGTGATTTTCTGATTTTATTCAGGATTTTCATTTCACATATTTCTTGTGGTGGTGTTCTTGAGAGTTATTCTAATGTAATTCTTAATAATTTTGTTTTCGTTTCTTCTAGAGAACCTCAAGAAGGCCGGTTGGAACCGAAGGCAACAGCCATTGTGATTTCGTTGTAAATATAGTTCCCTTTAAATAATAAGCTGTTTAATACTGTCATGGTACCCTTAAAATATACCATTCCTGTAAATATTATATTGTTACCAATAAAGACGCGGAGAAGTCGAGCTGCGTGATACAAGGGGCAAAGCCATGTAGCTCTCCCTCCAACGACCCCCAACGGCTTCCAACTTCGGTGGATGGGGGGGAGGGTAAAGGTGCCTTTATAAGGGGCCCGGCTTGCCCAGCTCGACATTCTACCAATCTCTCTGGAACCAGAGCCTTCTCTCTCTCATACCCTACATCACTCCTCCTCAACCCTTTATTCTCAATGTGGTGAGAACCGAACGAGAATTTCCTTCCCAGCACTTAGCGTGATGAGAACCGGTTGAGTGCTTTTCCAAGTATCCAACGTGGTGAGAATCCGACAGATACTTTCCTACCTTTTATTTCCAATATCCAAGTGGTGAGAACCAGAAGGATATTTCCTTATCCCAATATCCAACGTGGTGAGGACCAGACGGATATTTTCCTATCCTCGAGACACATCCAAGGTGGTGAGAACCGTGCGGATACGCTCTCATAATCCTCTCTCTATCCAACCTCACCTCTTTCACCTCACCTTCCCAAACCATCCTCAAACTTACCACTCACACAAATACGTATCCTTTGAATCTTTGAATACGTATCCTGTTCTTTGAATCTCCACACGTTTATGGTAATAGAAGCATCCCTACTTTTTGGACCACAGCTACGACAGGGACCTTTACTTTTGAATATCTATTTTGGGTTAATGTGTTTTCACGTGTAATTGCTTCTGGATTCAAAGTATATCTCGGTCTTCCTTCTTTCGGTAGAAAGGATTTTTTAAAGATTTTTCATAACCATGTTCCACCAAGAGTGAAAAATTAGGGTTGAGTTTTCAAAACGCCATAACTAGAAAACATTGAACAGAGATTTTTTTACTAAATTTTTCCGTTTGAAATATATTCTTTTTGAGACCTCCTGGAGCAGGTACGGCCACTGCGTACGCGCAATCCGAGGTTGCCAATTTCTCGCGAAGAAATGGTCCGATAACGCTCGAATAAAAAGTGCCCAGTCAGGCCGTAATGAGTGCTCTGGCAGATGGCCATTCATTTATTCTCAATTTCCCACACTATTTCTTTGAAAATTCCCTCCTTAAGGCTTTTTTTTTCTTTCTGTTTTCCATGCTCGATTCCAAAGGTTCGTTACAGGAAAAAAACGCTGCAAATCCCTGCACAACGGTTTATTATTTTGTATAGAATACCCTTCTGTTACAGATCACAGCTCTATGTATAGATAACTCGTCTATATAATAATGATATGTACTATTCTATACATATTATGTAGATCGCAGACCCTCCGTAGGTTAGTACCTAACCCGTACACGTTACTAGGTACCTACCTAAATCACGAGTTAAATGTTACTAAAATAATTCTGCCGATGACAAACCTACCTAACAAAAAGAAACACACATAATGAAGTTCTGAAAAGAAATTGTTGATGAGGAGTGAAAAAAGTTGCGAAAGTACCTACCAACAAACTCCAGCCCCTTCTACGTAGATGGTATAATGAACCGTTGTGTAATAATTTACCGTTGAGTAATGATTTACCGTAGTAATAATTTACCCATCAATAATACTTCAACGTTTGTTCAAGTTTCACTACCTACCAACAAACTCCAAAAGAGCCATCATTTTTCAAATGAAATAATATCACAGAACAACCAACTCGACTTCATACTCCGCCAATATAATCAGGTGATCCCTAGCAATGATTCTATCTCCGCCAAATTTCCTATTGTGGGCGCGTCTCTGGTTACGAGATTTGGTTTGAATTGTATACAATTTCATTCACACTGGAGTCGAAAATGCCTGTCGGTGCAAACTTCGGGGCCTTACTGTGAACGAACGGCTGGACGTACGACGCTCCGGATGGTCTTAAAAAACTCGCAAGTTCAAGAACTATTTAAAACCGTAAAAATATTCACGTAAAAAATGGTATAGGCGTTTTGAAAATTTCAACCCCTATTTTGAACCCCTTAGAGATGACTCACAGTAACGTCGAGCTTCGAGGACCAACTAGACGCCGAACGGAACCTATAACCCGAATTTCATCAATTTTTTTTCATGGTAACTAAGAAAAGTGGCCCGTACGGCGTACGGCGTACGGCGGACAGAGAGAAATATTGGTTTATTATTTTCAATAATGAACCATTGGAATCGAGCATGGAAAAAAATTCTTACCCCCCCTCAAAATTTGATGGTTTACGTTTCAAGGTATGTAGAATCCAAAACTGCAATAAAAATATTTGTCTGTCCGCCGTACGCCGTACGCCGTACGGGCCACTTTTCTTAGTTACCATGAAAAAAAATTGATGAAATTCGGGTTATAGGTTCCGTTCGGCGTCTAGTTGGTCCTCGAAGCTCGACGTTATTGTGAGTCATCTCTAAGGGGTTCAAAATAGGGGTTGAAATTTTCAAAATGCCTATACCATTTTTTTACGTAAATATTTTTACGGTTTTAAATAGTTCTTGAACTTGCGAGTTTTTTAAGACCATCCGGAGCATCGTACGTCCAGCCGTTCGTTCACAGTAAGGCCCCGAAATTTGCACCGACAGGCATTTTCGACTCCAGTGTGAATGAAATTGTATACAATTCAAACCAAATCTCGTAACCAGAGACGCGCCCACGCCCACAATAGGAATTTGTGAATACGGCCAATCATTGGTAGGGATCACCTGATTATATTGGCGGAGTATGAAGTCGAGTTGGTTGTTCTGTGATATTATTTAATTTGAAAAATGATGGCTCTTTTGGAGTTTGTTGGTAGGTAGTGAAACTTGAACAAACGTTGAAGTATTATTCTTGATGGGTAAATTATTACTACGGTAAATCATTACTCAACGGTAAATTATTACACAACGGTTCATTATACCATCTACGTAGAAGGGGCTGGAGTTTGTTGGTAGGTACTTTTGCAACTTTTTTCACTCCTCATCAACAATTTCTTTTCAGAACTTCATTATGTGTGTTTCTTTTTGTTAGGTACTGTTTGTCATCGGCAGAATTATTTTAGCAACATTCAACTCGTGATTTAGGTAGGTACCTAGTAACGAGTACGGGGTTAGGTACTAACCTACGGAGGGTCTGCGATCTACATAATATGCATAGAATAGTACATATTATATTATATAGACGGGTTATCTATACATGGAGCTGTGATCTGTAACAGAAGGGTATTCTATACAAAATAATAAACCGTTGTGCAGGGATTTGCAGCGTTTTTTATTGCAGTTTTGGATTCTACATACCTTGAAACGTAAACCATCAAATTTTGAGGGGGGGTAAGAATTTTTTTTTTTCATGCTCGATTCCAATGGTTCATTATTGAAAATAATAAACCAAAAACCAAAATAAAAGAAAATAAAACGCAGTTTTAGGTTGGAGTACTCATCAGTGATTATAAAGTATAACAAACTAGTATGTGACATGATTTAATTCCTTGTGCTCACAGTGGGGCATAGGGCATCCATGAATTGCCTTCAGCCATCTTTGTCGTTCGTCAATCTCTTCATCTTTTCTCCTCCCCGTCTTTCGCATGATGCGCGCTTCCTTTTCGAGAGATTGTAAACTAGTAAGTACGCATACACAATGTAACTCCTTACAGGTTTGTGATGACGGGGGGGTGGGGGGGGGGCAAAATTATTTGTCCTTAAGGCCTAGTGTTCCCGATTTTAGTAATTAATTTTTCAATATAATATGGCAGCAGTATGGGGTGAAACTTACTTAACTTCTCATTTAGCTAGTAATGCTGCAGTCAATCTTTTTGAGATTGGCATAAATTATGTCTCAGGACACCAGTAAAAGTTGCAGTAATTAGGATAAATTGAAATATTTGAACGATTAATAGGGATTTTGATTGGGTAATAAATATTTCTCAAACAAAGGGTCCTTCGGCAAAACCCTATTTACAGTCCTGGCAAACATTTTCACCATAGATAAAATGAATTAAAATTTTGATAAATTTACAGTAAACATGACGGCAAAAGTAGTTTTCATAATCATAACGAGTGTAAATGAAGCGTTGGATAATCTGTACTGGGAGACAGGACGATCGAAAATGAATAACTAAAATTTGTTCATTTCAAGACACAAATGGTAGCAACTTTAGGAACAAACTGGGACATTCTCTCGGAAAAATATTCTGGGTCCAACACTGTTCATGGATTATGATAAGCCCAGATAAGGTTCCATTAGGATTGGGTGAGTGATTAAATCCATTATCAGCATTAGAGAACATAAGATTCTTTATTCAAACAACAGATCTTGATTCTGCTACGTCCAGGAAGATTGATGCTTAGAAGAACTGCAAAAAATGTAATATGAATTAGAAGAGTTACTTTTTAACACAATATTCCTTGTACAAATTTATGTCAGTTCGAATTTTGAACATTTTCTAGTAAGTGCAAGAACATATCATATCACTGTCTGCTAAGATGTTACCTAAGCAAATAACTCGTAAGTACCTACCTACTACATTTTCTTTCTTCTAAGCTACATTTGATATTATGCGAACTACCGTAGTTATTAAATCACAAGCCAAATAGATAGGTACCAACCTTGAGCCTGAACTTGTCCCTGACCTTGACTTCACCCCTGTCGTTGAAGGAGACTCTCCTGTTGGACAACTGTACACAGGGGATGATGAGTTGGACAACGGTAGCTCCGACTGTCTTCAGTTGAAGTTTTGGGCAGGTCTGTACTCCAGCGTTGTTGGGAAGGTTGCTGGTGTCAGTGTCGACGCATCCTTTGATGCTGTTCCACGAACCAGGGAAAGCAGCACAAGCACTTTCGCGAGCACCAACTAAAAAAATTATTTAACCATGTAGATAAATACCTGGCAGTTTAGTTTTTGTATTTTCTTAGTGCAGGCATTTAGCATTCATTAGTAAACACCTAATTATCTAGCCAATCCTGGTTAATCATTCATGGGTATCCCCATTTATGACGTAAGGGTAAAAATTAAATAAATTGCCTAGAGAAACCATCTATAATGTATTCAAATTTTTGATCCTTTTTCTTGACTTCAACACAATTGACTGCTACTGAACAATTAGCTTGTGGTTGCAACTTGGCAATTGACGGACCTATTCTTACATTCCGTCACAATTGACTGTTTTTTCACACTGAACCTAGCACTTATGTTGGAACTGATAAACTACTGAACAATTAGCTTGTGGTTGCAACTTGGCAATTGACGGACCTATTCTTACATTCCGTCACAATTGACTGTTTTTTCACACTGAACCTAGCACTTATGTTGGAACTGATAAACTACTGAACAATTAGCTTGTGGTTGCAACTTGGCAATTGACGGACCTATTCTTACATTCCGTCACAATTGACTGTTTTTTCACACTGAACCTAGCACTTATGTTGGAACTGATAAACTACTGAACAATTAGCTTGTGGTTGCAACTTGGCAATTGACGGACCTATTCTTACATTCCGTCACAATTGACTGTTTTTTCACACTGAACCTAGCACTTATGTTGGAACTGATAAACTACTGAACAATTAGCTTGTGGTTGCAACTTGGCAATTGACGGACCTATTCTTACAGTCTAGGTACCATCGAAGTTTAAAGATTTAAAGGGGACTCTAGGACGAGTCCAGGAACCATCATACATATACATCATAATTTTATTTACTCACTGCGGAATTGGGTGTTCAATACGGCCCTGTTATTAGCAGTGACCTGGACTCCAACGGATTTCTGGTTCGCCTGGATGATGACCCTCAAGCAAGCTGATAGAAAGAAAACCACCAATCAATTCGCCGTTATGAATACCTACTTATTCATTAGGTAATTAATTTAGTAATTCGTATAAACACTGCCAAACTTAAAGGAACAAGATAGAGCAAAATAAATGGATATAACCAGAGGAAGTTGAAATTTGAAAGCTTACTACGGATTTTCCCCAACTTAGGGAGCTTGGGAGACACGCAGCATTGGCAGCTGATGTTGTCACAAGAGCACCTGTCGTTACCTTGGCTGTCATGGGAGAATCCTCTTTGCCCGTCTGCAGCAATTTAGAGTGAAAAAATTATAAATTCTTGTCTGTACAACTAACACGTGTTAGAAGAAATCCTCGAACAGCTTGATTTGGTTGGTACTGGGATTGGCTATATATATTTTTTCCTCCAGCTCACAATAGTCTCTGTACGTACTTTACATTACTATGTTAATATATAAATTATTTTCTTTCACAAACCATTTGAAGACTGATATTATTTTTACTGTATTATTGTCAATGTTCTCTTGCCAAAAAGGCAGAGAGAGCCTTCGGGCTCTATTTTTGTGCAAGTCTATAAATAAAACAATCAATCAATCAATCTCTCTCTTTCCCAAATATCATCTAGCAGTTTTGAACCAAGCTTGGCCACAAGCGTAGGTAGGTACCTGTATTTAAATAAACGCATTGTGCAAATAACCACCTATTCATGAAAAGACGTGATTTTTTCCGTCAAGTATGCAATCACTTCAAATGCAGCAAACCTTGTATGGCAGAATAGTAGGCTAAGTTGACACATACCACTTTCGTCAGAAACCTCATTGCTGGCTTCGGGAACGGTGGTGCCAACGTCTTCAGTGCCGACTGACGCTGCCAAAGAGGTAGCCATCACTCCGAGGAAGAGGATACAGAAAAGCTTGAACGACACCATCTTGAATACATAGGTAAGTCACTAGATTAGCTAAAAACATACTTCCAGGAGTATTCCCTCCCCACATCGGAAAGAGTTTCTTCAAAAGAAATTTCAAAACTTTTTTTTTTTTTTAAATCTGAAACCCCATTTCATTTTCTGAAACTACTTTCATTACTTTACAAAATTAATCATAATCTGGCAGTATGTTAAGTAGGCGCATGCGCTAACTTTTCATTGAATATATCCATGTTTTGTAACGCAATTTAGTGGGTAGCTGGAAACCAGGCTGAGACACTAATATTTATTGTATAGTATTCTGATCAACCTTAGAAAAACAATAAGCGTGAATTCAAATAAGCTTGGATGATTATTTTTTCTTTGCTTCTGCATTATACACTAATGACCGCCAGGCAAGTTTAGGCAGTTTTTTTTATAAAAACAAGATAATCAGTTTATTAGAATTACAGTAATACTTTCCTTACTATTCATTGGATGGGGAAAAACTAAACAGTGCATTCAACTTTGAATAGTCCGTAGGTATGTAGTACATGTTACTTACTTTTTTGACTGTCCAGGAGTTCTGGTTACGTCTTCCCAAATCTGAATATTTATACCAACTGTGAAAGCTGCAACAATGTAAATCTAATTGGTTGTGACGCATCTGGTCATTGTTTCTTCCTGAAATGTTCTTGATTGCCACAATTGGTTTTGCATAGATAAATAATCACATTGTGGATACTGAAAGAACATCGCTATACGTGATTATGTCATAATATACGGCAAATATTATTAGGTAAACACAACTACAGAATGGGGTCGTGAAAATGTCTGAAACTCTCACGGGCTATGCAATAAGAAAAAAGAATGGAGATTTAGTTCGAAACCCACATTGTCCTAAACGGCAGGGGCCAGTCCCCCCCCCCCCCCCCCCCCCCCCTCCATACTTTATAATCTAAACTGAGCGAAAACGAAGAAACCTTATACTGTAGTACGACGGTACGGGCATTTGAACATGAAAAAGAAAAATTCTGCAAATTTGTCCACGACGGTTCAGTATTTTCTGTATCCCCTTCCCCTGTATAACCCTTCTGTCCCCGTCACTGATCAGTCGGCTGCATTTATATGACTTTCATGTTGATATTTTATCGGTTCAGACTTCCGAACCTTATTGTGAATAAACCTAATACCAAGTCCTACAATACTCGTTCGGGTGTGCAAGCTATACTGTTCGAGCTACAGCGTTTTTGAACCCTATTTTTCATCCCTTAAGGATGGCTAACAGTGACCCCGAATTTCCGTTGTAACTGAGCAAAGTGCCACATGAGCGAATTTTCGAAGTTTTAAAAGGTAAGCAGTAACATACTTAATAACTATTTTCCATGGTTTTGTATAGGTACATTCTGGTTATTCAAAGTTGGTCATTGTGTCAAACTACCACCTTCTCCCACTTTCGACAATTTTAATGAATTAAAACTGATATTGGGATATTCAAAATTTGATTAAACTCATGTAGGACCATCCAGAGCATAACCCGCACCAACCCTCCAGAAATGTCAGCTGATTACGAAAATTTTGTGGGTAGTTGTGAGCACGGGAAGGGTTTCAGGACACATGAATGTACAGAAGGACTGACAGACACGGAACTAAATTTGTTCAGAAAGGTCAAAATGATGATTCTGGATGGCATGAATACTATATTTCCTCCCAGAAGTGATCGCAAGGCTTCCGCTACCTTTTATTAGACTCGAAGACAAGAAAACGCGCTGCAAATTATTACACAATTATTGTCATTTTCCTGTATGGGTACCCCTCCTGCGTAAATCACTGTTTTCTGTTTAAGCATAATCGGGCCATTTATTCGTGAGACACTGAGTACCCCCTCACCTCACCTTGCGACCGTACTCATGACCCAATCGTTTTGTGATTCATATAGGACCATCTAGAAACTACATCCCAACTACCCACCAACTTGAGCAGAGTTGGGACTTGAGAGAGTAAGTAATTTCTGTCGGATCATCGGTCCGACAGAAATAAATTACAACGGATTTCGCGTTTGCGCATGCGCAGTGGCCGTACCAATGAACTGATCGTTCTGTAATTCACAGAGGACCATCTGAGCAAATTTCAGTAAAATCGGATTTGAACTGAGGAAATTGATGCGTATGGCAAGGATTAGCGGACACGCGGACTGACAGACACCGAACCAAATTTGTAGGGTACAAATTAATGTACTTATCAACAAAATCCAAAATAACAATCTTTCTTCAAATAATGAAATAATATCTTTGAATAACCAACTCGATTTTATAAAGCCATCCGTGATTATAATAAGCTGTTTGCTAGCAATGATATCTGGGCTGGATGTATAGGTACGGATAATGTTGACAAAGGTTTTCGGTACGAAATTCTGGGCCTTACTGTGAACGATCGGCTGGACGTACAATGCTCCAGGTGGTTTCAGAAACTTCTCAAGTTCGGATTCAATTTAAAAGGTCATAAAAACCATACCCTTCTATTGAGAGCTTTCGGGCTGCAGCGTTCTGAACATGTCAACCCCTATTTTCCTTTTCTTTCCTTTTTTTCTCTTTGGGTTTCGTAACATTTTGTACCAGTTTTTATATGGACAGGTTGTTCGCCTATCGCCCAACCTCAGGATTACCTACTGGATTCTCTATCTGGGTTTACTCCCTTGCCACGCCTTCCCTTCAGTACATGGCTGCAGAGCGTCTGCCTTGGCGGTCAAAGCCACTTCTGCATTTTCCAGGCGCCTTCAACTACCTGTTCAGACATGAGCCAGTTTGAGCGATAACAAAGACCATAATTGACCTTTTTAATAGAGAAAATATATGTGGCCGTTGAAATAGTTCATTTCTGTCTAGAGCCACCATCCCTTACCGTATTAGATGAAAATATAGCAACGTCGTCTAAGATAAAATTGGTACCCATATTAATTATAACAACATCAATGTACTACGAGCTCACTGGGCTAGGTAATTTGCTTCAAACCTGAGTCCGAGTCCGGGTCCGGAATTAAGGCGCTACCAAACACTCCACTCAAACACACTGGTGAGTATGGGTAGGTATTGCATGTAAGAAAACATAATATTATTTTTATACACATATTATACCTCAGATTCATCGGAAAATTTATTAATTCAACATAATAATATGCATCAATATCACACCATTGTAAGTAGGTATATCATAATATATAATAAAGCTCTGTGTAATCTATCTATATGAAAATGAATGTTTCTTTCTTTCTTCGTCCGGTATGTTTCTATACCATTCATCGAATCGGATGAAACTTCGCCTGATTTGTTGTGCGGACCATCTGGACCCCAAATGAGACCTACAAATCCGATTTCATTGATGCTGGTTCGTGGTAACTAAGGAAAGTGCGAAGTAAGGCGGACGGACAGAAATTTTGGTTTATTATTCTTAATAATGAAACTTTGGAGTCAAGCATGGGAAAAAAATGTTAACCACCCTCAAAATTTGACGGTTTCCGTTTCAAGGAAGGACGAGTTTGTCCGTCCGCCGTACACCGTACTTCGCCCTTTTCTTAGTTACCATGAACCAAACTAATGAAATTTGGTTTGTAGGTCCCGTTTGGGACTAGTTGGTCCACAAAGCTCGGCGTTAATGGCAGTCATCTCTAAGGGGTGAAAAATAGGGGTTGCAATTTAGAGAACGCCGTAGCTCGAAAACTTTCAATGGAAGGGTATGGTTTACGTTCTTAAATTGATCTTGAACTAAAGCATTTTTTGAGACCACCCGGAGCATTGTACGACCAGTCGTTCAATTGCACCGAAAAGCTTCGTCAACATGATCGTGAATGAAACTGTATAAACTGGCCCAGATCTCATCGCTAGGGAGCACCTGATTATAATCACTGGTGGCTGTATGACGTCGAGTTAGTTGTTCTGAGATATTATTCCATTTGAAAAACGCTGCAAATCGCTGCACAACGGTTTATTATTTTGTCCAGAATACCCTTCTGTTACAGATCACAGCTCTCTGTATAGATAACCCGTCTATACAATATAATATGTACTACTCTGTACATATTATGTGGATCGAAGATCCTAACCCCGTACTCGTTACTAGGTACCTACCAACCTAAATCACGAGTTGAATGTTGCTAAAATAATACAGCCGATGACAACAGTAACTAAAACGGCAAAAAGAAACGCAAATAATGAAGTTCTAAAGGAAAATTGTTGATGTGGAGTGAAATAGATACCCCATCTGCGTAGATTACTGTTTTCTGTGGTCAGTAGGTACATATAATGAACCGTTGTGTAATAACTTGCCCATCAATAATACTTCAACGGTTGTTCAAGTTGCAAAAGTACCGATCAACAAAATCCAGCCCCTTCTTGGTAGATGAACCGTTGTGTAATAATTTGCCGTTGTGTAATAATTTACCATTGTGTAATAATTATGTGAATCGCAGACCCTCCGTAGGTTAGTCCCTAACCCCGTACTCGTTACAGGTACCTACCTAAATCACGAGTTAAATGTTACTAAAATAATGCAGCCGATGACAAATAGTAACTAAAACGCCAAAAAGAAACGCAAATAATGAAGTTCTAAAGGAAAATTGTTGATGTGGAGTGAAATAGATACCTAATAACTTGCCCATCAATAATACTTCAACGGTTGTTCAAGTTGCAAAAGTGCCGATCAACAAAATCCAGCCCCTTTTTGGTAGATTAACCGCTGTGTAATAATTTGCCGTTGTGTAATAATTTACCGTTGTGTAATAATTTACCCATCAATAACACTTCAACGTTTGTTCAAGTTTCACAAGTACCTACCAACAAAATCCAATAGTCCACCACTTATCAAATGAAATAATATCGCAGAACAACCAACTCGACTTCATACAGCATCCTTGATTATAATAATAAAGGTAACTAAGAAAAGTGGCCAGTACGGCGTACGGCGGACAGACAGAAATATTTTTATTGCATTTTTGGATTCTACATACCTTGAAACGTAAACCATCAAATTTTGAGGGGGGTTAGAATTTTTTTTCTTGCTCGATTCCAATGGCACAACAAACATTATGCTTCATGAATAACAACCAGTGGCGCACCCAGAAAATAATTATGGGGGGGGGGGCTGACCCTGGGCCAACCAACGGAAAACTTCTTAAAAATTCCTTAGAAAAACCGATATTTTAAGGCATTACTTTAAGTTTATTTTAGCTCTTTGAATGCAAGTTTTGAGTAGGGACTATAGGAATGAATGATAAAACCCAGCAAATTAAATAAGATTTTAGGTTTTATTTTGACAACATCTTTTTACGTCAGCTGTCTCACAAAACAAAATTGAGTCTTCTTTGGCTATTCTTCAGTATGGATAATAAATACACTGTCTGCGTTAACCGGAATTTCCCTGTTGCCAGTGCGCGGGGGCAGGTAGAAATCAACGTAACCCATTCCTCCGGGCGATGGTTTAGTGATTAAAAATCACCCGTCAAATAGGTCTGGACGCAACTCTTTAGTCGCCGTGATTAAAAAGTCGCCCGTGCGCGGGGCTGCATGCAAGGCAGCCTCGTCAAGGCTTGCTGCTGGCCACCCGCCACCACAAACAAACAAAGCAAGCGCGCGCGAGAAATGTTCCTTCGCGGAGTTTGGAATAATATTTCCCTATATTATATGAAATACGTTTTATTTATTTTTTAGTGCATTTCGTAGGATGTACCTAACTCCCGCAAACCGGGTATTCAATACGCGATGTGTCCACTATTGGCGGATTTAAAAACAGAATGTAATTTTTTCTTGAGGGGGGGGGGGGGGCTACAGCCCCTTTAGCCCCCCCCCCCCCCCCCGTGGGTGCGCGCCTGATAACAACAAATAATTAATTATTGAATCCCACGCATTTGTATTAAATATGATTCCCGGGCTGGTTCCAGTTCTCGGTTTAGGGCTTTATGGTAGGTATTGATCACAGGCAAACGGCACATCTGCGGGCAGCTATACAGCTAAACGACTGCACAACGGTTTATAATTTTACCATAAGCTTCACGAATAACGAATTATTGAATATATTATTTGATAATTACTGAATTATTGAATCCCTCCCATTTTTATGAAACTGTAATTCCTGAGCTGGTTCCAGTACGCGATTAAGGCTTTCGTTGGGAGGGGGGGGGGGGGGGATGAGGGTAGATACTGACCACAGAAAACAGTGATCTACCCAGAAGAGGCATCTATACAGGTAATTAATAAACCGCAGTGTAATAATCTACAGCGTTTTTTTCTTGTTTTGGTTTATTATTTTCGATAATGAACCTTTGGAATCGAGCATGAAAAAAAAGTTAACCACCCCTCCCGCCACCTCAAAATTTGAGGATTTACGTTTCCAGATATGTGCAATCCGAAAATGAAATAGAAAAATGCTGCAAATTACACAACGGTTTATTATTTACCTGTATAGATGCCCCTGTATAGATCACTGTTTTCTGTGGTCAATACCCTCGAGCTCTCTCCAGGAAAGCCCTAAATGAAGTACTGAAGCCGGCCTGGGATTTAAATTTTCATGCAAATGCGCGGGATTCAATAATTCAATCATTAATTATTTGTAGTTATTCATGAAGCATAAGGTAAATAATAAACCTTTGTGTAATAATTTACATACATTGATACCCCTTCTCATTAGCTAGTATAATAAATCGTTTTGTAATAATTTACCCTATAATAAACATTTTTTGTTCAAGTTGCAAAAGTACCGATCAACAAAGTCCAAAAGATCCATTCTGTGGTGATGGCGAGATTGAGGTAGGTGAGGTTTGAGAAGATGTCGGGTATGTGAAAGCTAGTATCAAGAAAGGTTTATCACCACATTGGCTACAGCAGACAGGTGTATACCACGCTGGATACTAGAGGATGTGCCCAGAAAGGTTTATCACCACATTGGCTTGCGCCAGAAAAGTGTATCACCACATTAGGATCTTTTGTGAGAGCAGGGTAAGGTGAGCAAGAGAAGGCATCTGGTTCGAGTGAGATCGGTAAGACTTATAAAGGCGCCTCTACCCTCCCCCGGCCGTCCGACGGCCGTTGAAAGCCATTGAGGGATCGCTGGAGGGAGAACTACCTTGCTGTGTCCCTTGCATCATGCAGCTCGCCTTCTCCTTGTCTTTATTGGTAGCAATCTTATTTGTACAATTTGGAGTGTATATTTTAAGGGTACTACGACACATCATTTTGCTTTATTATTTTCAATAATGAACCTTTGGAATCGAGCATGAAAACAAATATTAACACCCCCTCAAAATTTTATTGTTTCCGTTTCAATAAAAAAAAATTCTGTCCGTACGCCGCACTTCGCACTTTTCTTAGTAACCATGAACCTAAATTAATGAAATTTGGATTGCATGCCCCGTTTGGGGTCTAGTTGGTTCTCGAAGTTCGGCGTTAGTCATCTCTTAGGGTTTTTTTTTCTTTTTTTTCATTACAGCAGCCTGCTTCAATAAAATGATTACAGGCTAATTACACGCTGGAATAAGTCTACTGTACATAGTGAAGATATTACTTAAACTAAACTAAATTTCGTGTTGACATTACAAAATAAATAAGTATACTATGCATGAATAAAGGGGGCTCTAAGGGGGGGGGGGGGGCTCTTAGGGGTAAAAAATACGGGTTGAAATATTCAGAACGCTGTAGCTCGAAAACTTTCAATAGAAGGTATGTATGGTTTTTTAACGTTTCCAAATTGATCTTGAACTAGAGAACTTTTTGAGACCACCCGGAGCATTGTACGACCAGTCGTTCGCTTGCACCAAAAAGCTTCGTCAACATGATCGTGAACGAAACCGTATAAATCCGGCCCAGATCTCCTCGCTAGGGAACACCTGATTATAATCACTGATGGCTGTATGCGTCGAGTTGGTTGTTCTGTGATATTATTCTATTTGAAAAATCTCTTTTGTATTTTGCCGATAGGTAACTAACTACCTATGCAACTTTAACAAACATTATGCTTTATGAATAACAACAAATAATAAATGATTAATGATTGAATTATTGAATCCCGCGCATTTTTATGAAATATGATTCCCGGGCTGGTTCCAGTTCTCGATTTAAGGCTTTCCTGGGGGGAGCTCGAGGGTAGGTATTGTGAAGAAAACTGATCTTCGCAGAAGAGGCATCTATGAGGGTAAATTATTACACAACGGTTTCTCAGACAACTGTTTATTACACAACGGTTTATCATTTACCTTGCCACCATTATATCGTCAACATATATAACAAAATAATAGCAACTTTTTCACCAGACTTCCAGATAAACAAACAAGGTTGAAAAGGATTGGTTTGAAATTCCATCTTTTTCACAGTCTCCTGAAATCTAACAAACCACCGTTGCAGGGACACTTTGAGTGCGTATAACGTTCTGTGAACTTCGCACACACTTTTACTTCTCAGATCGTCTCCGGTGTATAACTGTTCATTGTAACCATCAGGAGTCTCAGTGTACATCAGCTTATCTAAGAACCCGCTCAGAAAAGCCGTTTTGACATCATACTGAACCAATTCCAAATCAAATTTGGCTGGGAGGATCAGCAAGACCTTGACATCCGAATCTAGCAACGGGGGCATATATCTCTGATAGATCATAATGATTACTATCTGCAAAAACTTTGACTACCATTCTACTCCAATACCTAAGTGAGCCGGTTTCTTGTTATGCACCCATCGAGTACATTCGTCACTTTCGTATGAGCCCCAGTTAATTTTCGGATTTCTTCCAGACATGACAGTAAGGCTAAGTTTACACTCGCTTAGTTATTTATTTCTTAAGCAAATGCATATCTGCTACCATCGTCCGTAAAAGTAACAAGGTACTTCGCTTGAGACCTGTGTGCCGCCGGTTTAAGTGGTCCCATCATATTATCTGCACGTAGGCGTTGAAATTTCATATCTGTCCTGTGCCTGACTCCGGAAGAACTCGTTTGACTCCAGTTGTTACCCTGTCTTCAAAATTTTTAGTCGATTCATTAGTTTTGTTATTGTCCCCTGTGTTACTGATACCCTCATCATTTCCTGATTTTATCATCAATGATTTCCCCTTCCCCTTTACTCGTTAAGTATTATCCGTTTTTCCCCCGCTTGCCTTCAACATGGGAAAAGAGAAAGACATCCATCAGAAACGCCCATCAAATGAGACAGTTTTTAGAATCGATAATTTCTTGATCTTAATATTGTCAAACTTCGCTGTTAATCCCTTTGCTACCTGCTTTGTAATGGGGAAGAGATTTTCCACCAAATCAGGTACATACAGTACTCCTTTGAGTGCACCAAACGTCCGTTGTCAGTATTACTTGCTATCATTAGCACATGAAATTCGTATTGGTGACATCAAATCCGTCAAATTAGTAAACACCGTCATATTGTTAACAATGCGTTCAGTTGCACCACTATCAGCTATAAATCGTAAATGAGGAAATGAGACCTATGAGATGCATCGCAGCCGGGGCATCCCCAGTTTCCAGCCTTGGGGTTGCGATGGCCGCCAGCGACTCCAAATACTCACCTGGCACTGACGCTGCATACTGAGCTCGTTGTGTTTGGTTCTCGCTCTTCGTCTTTTCAAATCTGAAGTCGGGTTTGAGCAGGCGTCTTGTTTTGAGGTTGAGAGGTGTTGCTATCGGAGCTCGGGTACTTCTCCGAACAGGAGGCGTTCCTGGGGTAGGTCCCGGGTGATTGGGCAGAGGGGTAGGCTGTGTCAAGTGGGTTGGCGTTGGTGGCGTAGATCCTTCTAAGGCTTCAGATAAGCCGTTGGTACCTCCACCTTCGACGCAAGGGTCGTCAGCTTCGATGAATGGTTCTTCAGATGGCTCGGGAACGCATCTCTCTTCTCCCAATGGTGCAAGATGTCTGGAGGAAACAGTAGTCTCTCGACCATTAGGATACAGAATTCGCGCGTAGTCATGTCCACCATCCAACAGTGTAACTTCTTCAACAAGTGGGTCAAATTTCGAGCGGCGATCAAACTTTCTCAATAAAACTTGTCTCAGATTCAGGAGCCAAGTCGGAGTGGAGCTACCATTCCTAGAGCGACGCGGGTGGTTGAACAGCCGTTCGTGAGGCGTGCAGTTAGTGGATGTGCAAAGCATCGACCGTATGGCATGCAGTGCATCCTGAAGGACCATTTCCCATTGGCCTATATGGAAGCCATTCTCCTTGGTGGCAAGTTCGATTGTCTTCCACATTGTCCCATTTAACCGTTCGACTTGTCCATTTCCCTGTGGATTATATGGAGTGGTCCGGCTGGTTGCAGTTCCATATTCAGCCAGGAAAGTATTCAAGTCCCGTGACATGAATGATGCACCCCGGTCAGTATGAATATATGCAGGTGCCCCAAAGATAGAGAAAAGGTGTTGTAGGCATTTCTTAGCAGTCTCAGAGCTGACGTCATGGCAAGCAAAAGCTTACGGAAATCTAGAATATTCGTCGATGATTGTTAGCAAGAAACGGTTCCTGGAACTTGAAGGTAGGGGTCCTTTAAAATCCATGTTAAGTCTCTCAAACGTAGCTGTGGCTTTTATTAGAGTCCCTTTGTGCTTGAAAAATTGCGGTTTCACTTCAGAACAGATTCTACATGACGAAGTGACTGTTTTAAGAGATATGAATATTGAGATATAAGATATTGAGATTGTTTTAAATGTGGCATACCCTTGAGAGAGCGTCTGCTACGTGGTTCTGTGTTCCGGGCCGGTATTTCATAGGAGTAACATGATAGTTCCATGCGCCAGTGTACAATCTTCTCGTTCTTGATTGTCCCTGAATGCTTCAAGTCAAACATAAAAGATACTGAACGTTGGTCAGTCAGTAACAAGAGTAAAATGCCGCCCCAATAGGAAATGTCTCCAATATCGACTGGCATAAGCTTCCTTCTCGATCGATGAGGGTGTCTTTCTGAGTCTGATAATGTCCTTGAGAAGAATGCAACAGGCCTGTCAGATTGTGTAAGTGTGGCTGCGATTGTAGTGTCAGAAGCATCAGTTTCTACGCAGAATGGAACGTCATTCTCTATGTCGATGTGAGTGAGAGAAGAGTCTGCTACGGCTGTTGTCAGATCTGTAAAAGCCTGTGCTGCATCCTCAGAGAGTGGAAATGAGTTGTTTACGAGGGGCTTGATTTTTTCAGAAAACTTTGGGATGAATTTTAAGTAATGGGAAAACATCCCAAGGGCTCTCTTCAGAGATGCCTGGTCCGTTGGTAGGGGACACTCGAGTAAAGGCTTGAGCCGACTGGGATCGGGTCGTATTGTATGGTTACTGATAGCATGTCCATGAATGTATATGGCTCGAAGGGAGAAAGAACTCTTCTCATTATTCACAGTAAGGATGTATTTGGAAGCTGCTTCCATAAATCGTTCCAAGTTAAGGTCATGTTCCTTCTGATTCTTCCCACAGATTGTCAAATCGTCCAAGTAGGCAAAAGTATCCTTCAGCCCTTCTCCCCTGATGATGGTATCAACGTCCCTCTGGAACGCGGCCACTCCATTTGTGACTCCAAAAGGAATGCGAGTAAATTGGAAAAGTTTACCACAAGCCTCAAAAGCTGTATATGGCCGATCCTGCTCAGGAATGGGTACTTGATGATACGCGCTTCGTAGGTCGATGGTACTGAAGACGGAATAACCTGCAACTTTGTTCACAATGTCACTAATTCTAGGAAGAGGGTAGGCATCGAGTTTAGTGAAACGGTTGATAGTGCGCGAATAGTCTATGCACATTCTGCGTTTGTGATTCCCTCCCCCGGCAACCAAGACCTGGGATCGCCAAGGAGAAATACTTTCTTCGATAATGCCGTCATCAATTAGTTTCTGAATTTCATTTTCAATGAATCGAGTATCTTCGCTAGAATGGGCTCGGGACTTGACTGCTATTGGTCTACAGTCGCTGGTAAGGTTTGAGAAAAGCTAGGCTGGGGCTACCTCCGTGACTGCGACGCACAAAGTCGAACAGGACGCTTGAATGTTGTTGCAACAAATTCCGACCTACAATCAGCTCAAAACAGAGGTCAGGCTTAACAGAAAGCTCAACTTTTGGATATGAGTGCCCGAGCATGGTGATGTCGGCCTCACATTTCCCTAGGATGTCTGCGTGGTGACTTTTAGATGCCAATCCTACCTTGTCGAATGTTTTGTGAATAATCGTGCCAAAATGCTTAGCTGTTTCCTCATTTATAATGCTGATATCACTACCCGAATCAATCATGCCGCAGATCTGGTGGCCGTCAACCAGCACAGTCGTTTTGACTTTGGATATTCCGGATGAACATATATGGAGTGTGACTGTAGCTGCCATAGAGGTCTTAGTACTATTTCCTAACGGTTTGACTGTATTCTGGGAGCGACAGACACTCATCCGGGTTCCAACTTTATCACAGTTATGGCATTTGTCTTTCAGAGCTGGACATGATGAGCGAGGATGTTTTGACTTACCACAAAAATAGCATAATGATCTTGTTCTTACTGCATTAATTTGGGGCGCTTCATCAGCCACTCTGGCGGAATCGTTCGTCGGCAGTATAGGAGTAGAGACAGCGCTCTACTCCATTGGGCTAGGCTCACAGTATCGCTGCGCGTGGATACCTGCCAGTTCTAGGGCACGCGCTTGCGAGTGTGCTTCCTCTAACGTTAGTGTTCTATTCTCGAGTAATCTTTGGCGAATGGAATGGTTGAGCAATCCGCGAACGAATGAATCACGGATGCACTCATCTCGGTACATCTCGGCCGTAACTGCCTTGAATTGGCAATCCCTACTCATTGATTTAAGGGAATCCATGTATCGATCAACAGACTCGTTAGGTTGTTGACCACGAATAGAAAGTAAGTGTCAGGCGTTTGGCGTTTTCTCGAATGTCTCTTTAAGAATGTTTATAGCGTCATTGTATGTTAGAGAAAGACTCGCGTACTCGAAGATTTCTGAGGATACAAAGTTGATAAGGATGCGGAGCTTCTCTTCTTCGGTAACCTCCATAGTGCGAAGGAAGTTCCGGAACCGTTGATGCCAGTGGCGCCAAAGTGTAGGAGCGGATGGAGCATCTGGTTTCAGATCCAACACTGGAGGCCGGAGTACGCGTTCCATTGTCAACAATAGATTCCGACTAATAAATTGTAGTATAAAACGTAAGAATGTTTTACCAAATAGTAGGCTTTATTAGTCGGAATCAAACTAAATAATAATTATGGAAAAGGTGAAATTGTAAATTCAAACGGGTTCCTGGACACTAGACATTAAGTAGGCCGACACCGTGCATTTAAGCTGGTGGATTTCCCTCATGGTATAGTTACCCACCAGCTTTATCGAGGGATCAATCAGAAATGAACAATCAATGATTGCTAAGTCCAGCGCTACTCGTCGTTTCCACCCTGCAACTGAACCCTCCTTAAGTGGGTTCGTACCGGGTTTGCAACTAAGTTTTAATGTCTTCAGATTATCCATATTGCTTCCGAGTCTGCAAGGCAGCGAAAGCTTTGTTTTCACTTTCGAAATGAAAAATTTTTTTGTGCTCCAAAACCAAAATTTCCACTTGCATTTTGCGTTTCAGGGCCTCCTGAAAAAATTTGATTTCGTGTCTGTCTGTCCACATTTCCTTGCCACAGCCATAACTTCCACAATTTTGATCAGATTTCAATAAAATTTTCAGGAATTGTGTGGGTTTAGCGCCAGATGGTCCCCTATCAGTTTCATCATGATCGAATCAACGGTAGCCTCTGCGCCGGCGCTAACGAGATTTTCTTGGGGCTTCTGCGTTGACGAATGAAATGACGGGCTCCACACCCTGCTCAGCTGATGTGCTAAATTCTTTCCTGTTCACCCTAGGAAGTTGAAATTTGATAGGGACTCTTTGCATTCTCAGTTCTTCTATACGTGGACTAATTACTTTATCTTAAAGCATGAATACTAACTTCGAATTAGGTACCCTTATTATTAAATAACAGATAAATAATCCCGTTAATTAATCTGAATCTTTATGTTAATTAATCCGTTAATTAATCTGAATCTTTATGTATGAAAATTTAATAAGGCCCCGAGGAAGCTTCTGTGCCATGCCCTTGGCAGTTTATTTTTCTTTCGGTGTGGTCTAGTTGAGATGTCAGGGTTGGGATCTTGACAGCAGCTCCTATGATAAGGAGGTATTACTCGAAGACAGAAGTGCCCAGAAATGAAGGTTTTTCTCATGAGGGTACCGACGCCCCAAACGGTATTGCTTACAGAGATTATGTACTTTCCTTCGATATCTTTAATTGAATTTTTCGTGCACATTTAGTATCACTGTGTGGTCGTCCTTTTGTTTCTGTCACATCTAGTGGTCATTCCATCCTGTTGATCATTACGGGTACGTATTACCTTCACATTATTATTATGGAAACAAACGCTGCCTGAGATGTATGTGAAAACAAATACTTGAACCAAGATATAGAACTTGCAGCGACCTTTCTGATTTCTAGTCAATCCATCGCTTTTGTCAGCACGATTTTGATTGAAGTAGACATCTTTCACTTGTTCACCAAATTTTTTCAACCATTTAATTAGGGCTGAGGTGGGGTGGGCTTTGCATACTACTATACTGTAAGTCAAAAGCCTGTTGAGGCAAAAATTGATGCATTTGAAAATTGGAATTTTAAGATATACCTTCATGAAGCCGAATCATTAGCCAACAAACGAATCTGAATCGGTGCCAATGAGTATCATGCGGGAAGAAAGTAAAGAAGTGAAGTACACCAAAATAAAAAACTGAATCTTATTTATTGACATGAAATTCATTTAAGTGAAACTTCCTATAAGGTAAGAGGTGATTTAACAAGACCAGGTGTTAGTGACAGACAAGTCTGTCACTTTCAGTCGATATTAACACTATCATCAGTCTCTGTTAGAGAAATATAATATGCAAAATGAACGGCAACAACATTGAATTCGAAGTCAAACAGCAACGAAATGGTATTACTGTTGATGGAAAAATGAGATTTAATCTTGCTTCTTCCGTTCGGGCATGGAAAAAAGGTGAGTGGTTCAGAACAGGAGGCTGGTCCAGGCGTTCCAGCCGTTCAGTTCATAAACCGAAAAATTCACGAACTCATCCCCACCACTTCAGTTCTCGCACTGAACTAGGGCATGTCATATTAACGGCGCTGGAACAAAGTTTTAAAGTGAAGGATGGGAGGTACTCTCAAGGACGACTTGAAGTTGCGGATCCCCAAATACCTGAATACCAGTTTGATGAAAGCAGCTGCAATGCAGACCAGCAGGTAGGTGGTAGATTAGGAAACTCTCCCTGATGTGCAGGTCACAAGTTCACCACTATCACTCCAGTATGGTACTCCCTTAGTCACAAGGTCCAATATATCACAAAATAATGGATGAGAAAATACCATAAACCAGCAAAGCTTAGGCCCAGAAGGATGGTGGAGGGCAAAAAAAAAAGATGGTCAGATCAACAACAGGACTCAAGACAGAATGGTGATCTGGAGGGGTCAAAAAGATGGACCCCACTGGGAGATAAGGAACTTGCAGAAACTTGCCACTTGAAGAGGTGCTGTGGTTATGATCCCTTCTGGAGGTCACTGATCACACACTGAACTGATCCAACTCACTTGCTTATAAACTAATATGATACTTTCTTAGATGAATTTTAAAATTTAAGTTCCTAATTTTACATTACATTTAAGTTTTAGAATAATCATTATTTTAGAGTAAATTTTAGAACACGATTGTTTTTAAGAACATAAGTTCTAGAATAAGTTTTTTTTTTAAGATAGGCAAGTTTTCAATTACTGCATGTATGTATTTTTTATAGATGGTTGTTTTGGGATTTGTTGTTAGGTACAAGTTCAATGTTCAAGGCCAAACGAATCATCCAAATTAGGTGAAAACGAACTAAATCACTCGCTATGAAATAGTGGAAACCCATTTCAAAGAATAAAAACGGATTATTTAAAGGTTGTCTTTTTCCACTAATACATAAATATTAGGATGTATTAGTGAAAATATACAACCTTTCAATAACTCCGTTTTGGTTTTTTATTCTTTGGGTGAAAATTTGGGAACATGTCGAGTGTCCTACTTAGGTTCAGCGAACATCAGCATTTCAAAATTTACCGGGTGGGGGAGATCGTGGGGCCGAACTGGCGCGTTATGGGACAAGGGGGGGGGGGGGGTGGTTTTGACTGTTGAGAGGGTGGTAGGGAGGGAGTTCATGCTCGATCGAAAATAACACTTAGGCAAACCAAGATAATGCTCGAGTATAACTAAGGCAAAAAAGCTGTGAATTTGTTGTCAACGATTTACGTATTATTTTCTGTATAATATATAATTCCTGTGCTCTGCCTATATCACGGCTTCGCACGCAATGCCGTTGAAATACGACTGTTTCATGCCCTATGCATACTGACAGAATGTACATAGAACTAACACAATGATACGTACAGGAAATCGTAATAGTCAAAATCTGATAGCGACAGCGACAGTTTGGAAAATGTCCGGCGTCCGAATATTAAGTAAGTTATTGACGATGATTTCTCAAAGATCCATTCAGGTGGGCCAAACTCATGTCAACGAAACCATGCAGTTATTTGGTATCTAATTAGTACGATCTTGGACTATAGGTACTAACAATCAACATGTTGGATAAATATAATCAAGGTGATTCGCAAAAAAAAAGAAGGACAATGATGGATCACAATTAGCATTGTTTACATTATTTCACATACTCAGTAGGTCCTATAGTATAAAAAGAACTCAGGTTCGGAGATATGGAATCATTCCTGAGCAGTCATTGAGATAGTAAGTACAATGAATATGAATACAATTCGGTTTTGTTTTTTTTTTCACCTATTTGAGCCCTGATAAATCAATGAAGTCTTTTAGAAATCGGATGTAGGTAGCTATTGCGTACCTAACGACAGCATGAAAGATAACTTATGCGAAACTCATCATAGTCTCCATGACAAGAATCTTTTACACAGCCTACTAATTTGCCGTATTAAGCATGTGTCTTCTCAGACTATAAAAATTCGAAATGTCAATAAAATGTTTCTAAAGATAAACGATGAAAATTTGTTGAAAGATGAGAAATTTTCGGAAATACCTAAAGAGTAAGTGGGTCAAATTTTGAGCTTTTTGAGTAAAAAATAGCTAAAATTGGTAAAACTTGTAAAATGCCTAAAATTTATATAAATACACCAAAATCGGTATGGTGAATCGAGATTTAAAAAAGACTATTTTAATAAAAAACATTTTTCACGGAAAAGGATCAAATTTGAGATTTTTGGGATCAACATCACCAAAAGTTTTATAGACTGACGGTGTCTTGACACAAAAAAGAACACAGTTGTTAAGAAGTACCAACAGAAAAATAATAATTAAACTTACGCGAAATTATGTAAATCCGAGGATATAGCAATGCATGTATGTAGGTATCTATATAGGTACCTAATGGCTCTTCAAGATGCTTCTTCCTCAAATCCAATATTTCTATCATTTCTCTATCTCTTCCCTCGCCTTCCTCCCTTCTCGTCCAAACTTTTACGATTCACAATAATGAAGGATACAAAACGCTGTGAATAATCCATCGGTACCACTTTTGCGTCAATTCAGCAAAAGACGCACGATCAGTGTTGATTGACTATGTGGTCATTGATTGATAGCTCTCATCAATTGATTTAAATAATTTGATGTATTCTGTCATATTGTTCAAGATGCCGTCCTTCAAGCTTTTCTGTATCCTCTTCCTCGGTGTCGTGGCTACCTCGCTGGCAGCCTCCGCCAGCTCGGAGGAGGTTTCCGAATCCGATGGTAAGTTTCCCTTAAATTAGTTTGCATTTCAAATGTTAGGTTTGGACAGGTGTTGTTGTTCACTCCATCTCATATGACAGGGAACTACGAGGGTTTCTTCACAAACCCAGATGGTATGGGCCCATGAGGCCACTGTCGAGAACTTAAGCTCGATTATCTCGCCTGTTGTGAATAAAAAAAGAAAAAAAAAGAAAGAAAGGAAAGAAGCAAATGATGATAATAATAATAATAATAAGAATTCCTATTTTTTTGCAGAAGTGGAGAGAGGAATTGTCCATGACAGTCAAGGCAATGACAGGTGCACCTGTGACAATGTCAGCTGCCAATGCTGTGTCACTCCCAAGATCCCCAAAATCGGAAAATTCCCCAGTAAGCATTCATAATTCATTCCACATCTATAGGGTGTAGCAAAAGTCGGTATCTTTTTGATTTTTCCATTAATTTATTAAAAATAGATATATTTATATAATATTTTCGTCATTATGTAGGTAAACATCTCCGATTTAGATATGGAAGATAATATCTGGCATATGGCCACCCCTAGCCCGATGACACGCGTCTACTCGCTCCAAGAAATTTTGCAAGACTACCGCCCAGAGCAGCTGGTCGACATCGGCTATCTTCTCCCCGATTTCTTCCTTCAGTTCCTCGACGGTCCTGGGTTTATTATCGTAGACCTTGGACTTTATGTAACACCAAAGGAAAAAATCCAGAGGAGTTAGGTCACAAGACCTGGGAAGCCAGTTCTGAGTCCCGTTTCTCGAGATGATTCGGTCTTGAAAAGTTTCGCGCAATAAACCAATTGTCGCCCTTGAAGTGTGGCAAGTTGCGCCGTCTTGCTGGAACCAAATGCTGTCAGTGTCGATGTCAGATTGTTCCAATTCAGGGATTAAAAAATCTGTTAGCATTTGGCTGTACCGTTCCCAATTGACGGTGTCAGCATTTCCATTGTAATCTTCAAAGAAGTACGGCCCAATACCTCCGCCACTCCAAAATCCACACCACACTGTCACATTTTGTGGATGCATTTGGTGTTTCTGTGTCTCCTGAGGGTTCTCCAATCCCCAGAACCTACAGTTTTGCTTTTTTACAAAACCACTTAAATGAAAGTGAGCTTCCTCACTGACAATGATTCGTGAATGAAAACCCGGATCATTGCGTTTCATGGCTCTGAACCATTCGACAAACCCTCGGCGTTTGGCGTGGTCGGTTGGTTTCAATTCTTGAACAAGTTTGTAAGGGGGCAGGTGTAAATCCTGTGCAGAATACGGTGAACAGTCCTGGGTGAGATACCCAGTTGCTGAGCACGTGTACGAACAGATTTAGTCGGGCTTGCCAAGACGTTATCAAACACGGCCTCTTTGGTAATTTCGCTTCGACTTTCGCGAGGACGACCACTGCGTTTTTGATCAAGTAACGATCCTGGGGCCTCAAATTTTCCTACGAGTTTCCGCACAGAAGCTGCTGTAGTTGCTTCCCCACGACCCATCACTTCGCGAAGTTTGGGCACGGTCAAAGCAACCCTTTCACCAGACAGGTAATGAGTTTTTATTACCAACAAACGCTACTCCATAGTTAATGTTGATATGGTCACTGAAATACTTGGATCACAAAAATTGTCACGGATTATCAAATAGGAGTGATAAGACTGTGGAAAACTGATAGCAACAATCGTGCCAACCGGCCCACCAAAAAAACCGTACAAATTAGAAAGATACCGACTCCTGCTATACCCTATATTCTTCCCAATTTCTTGAGATTGCTTATTAGTACTGGGTACAAGTTGGATAAGTAAGTGACATCAAGGGAGTTGAACCTGCCTGAAATAGCTGTTTACTTTTCTATCAGCTGATTTACTGAATTAACAGCTTGTTCTGTAACTTCACATTTTTGTACTCGATTTAAGGAATTTTTTTTATTTCATCAGCTTGCTTGAGAATTGAGATCCAGGCTAACCAAAAGCAGGTTTTCATGCAACTCAACTTCAAGGGCAAAAACATCATCAACAGCGCATTCCACAGTGAGTACAACAAAATAATATCCGAAGTCGGCTGCGTTTAATCAACCTTGTCATAATAACCCTTCTTGATTAAGCTGGACAACAATTAGATAATAATTATAATTATTAGTTTAGTAATAGTTTGAAGTTGAAGTACAATATAACGCAATAACAACCTGACATTATGGTAATACTGAAATATAAAAAATGAATAAATACAATAGACAGGATCATAACGCTGGTCATGGGCACTACAGACTAAAATGAAGACCAGTGATCAGTGAGTAGGCAATGGCGCATAGGCGCATACCTCTACAAGTTCTCACAATGCAATGTGTGATAATTCCAGTTGGTGCTCGAGATGCCAAGTGCGCTTCCTTCCCCGGCACCATGGGCACCGTCAAGGGATGCATCGACACCGACACCAACAATCTCCCCGGCAACGCTGGACTCCAGACCTGCGCCAGGCTTCAGTTCAAGACCGTTGGAGCTAACGTTGCACAACTCATCTTCCCATGTGTCCAGTTGGCCGGAGGAAGAGTCAGCTTCAACGACAGGGGTGAAGTCAAAGCCAAGGACATAGTCAAGATCAAGGTTGGTAGTTGCATATCCCCCGATTCTGGTAACGTGTTGATTCATGGATACATTTATTCTTGAACATTCACTTGTACGACATTCTACTTTAACTTTGACATGTTATGATTACATGAGAGGTAGATAGGTATTCGGTATGTATTAGTAAACAGCATTCCTAATTTGTATTATTATGTCATTTGCAGTTCTTCTAAGCGCCGATCTACCTGCAGTCTACTTCCTAAAATCATTCATATTAATAAAAAGCCTTCAAATAATAAATGCTTATCCATTAATTTTCCCTTAATTTTATTGCTAGGCTTTTATTTACGTTTTACTCTTGCGTTTTCGAGAGGGATTCCAGCGTTCATTTAATTAGTAATTAGCAGTTTAATTAGTAAATAGAGTAGGTGTAGACATGCATGAGCATGATTCCAATTCTGGAAAAGTTTACTTCTGAAATAGAAGTAAATAAGGGTGTAAACGAAGTGGGTGCATAGGCCACCTTTGTAGGGTATCGGTTTGCCTTGATGGTTTACCAATGTAAATTGAGACCTTTGCACAAAAGAATAGAAGCAAAATACTATTTTCAAATACAGTACTTACCTAGCTACATGCCTCGATAGTAAACATGCCAATCTAGAAAGAAGGAAATTATCGTACCTACCTACAGTTTGCTTTCCTCTTCTCCCCGTGAAGATCGTGAGAAATTAGTCGATGTCCTTCGTTGCCTAGTCAATGTTGCGGTACTCGGAAAAATCAGGGAAGGCGATTTGGCAGCCCACGAAGAAAGCCAGGTGAACGCCAGCACCAGTGTGAAATGAACGACTTAATATTATCAACTGCCGCAACAGCAAGTCCGCGAGGACAGCCGTTCTTAACGGTAAATCTGTGAGGGATCACTTGAGAAAAATGTGGAACAGTAGTAAAATGTACAGAGCGTGAATGAATAGGTATATGAATGAATGAATGGATATGAATAGATCACGCTCCTAAATACGCGGATATAAAAACACAGAAAATTATTACACAACCGTTTGTTATTTTTCTGTACAGGTATCTGCGTACATCGCTGTTTTCTGAGTACTAGAATTATCCTCAAATACCGACCCCCTATGCTTCGGGAAAAAATTAATAAATTCTTTTCTGTACAACTAACATGTGTTAGAAAAAATCCTCGAACAGCTTGATTTGGTTGTACTGGGATTGGCTATATATCTTTTTTCCTCCTGCCATTATAGTCTCTGAACGTGCTTTCAACAGAATATGGACCTGGCAGAGACGAAATAACTTTTTTCCGACGAATAATATGGACGAAAGGCTCTCGAAAGGCAGAGAGAGCCTTCGGGCTCTATTTTTCTGCAAGTTTATAAATAAACTCATCAATCAATCAATCTCTTTCTCAAATGTCATCTAGCAGTTTTGAACCAAGCTCGGCCACAAGCGTAGGTACCTGTATTTAAATAACCGCATTATGCAAACAACCACCTGTTCATGAAAAGACGTGATTTTTTCCGTCAAGTATGCAATCACTTCAAATGCAGCAAACCTTGTATGGCAGAATAGTAGGCTAAGTTGACACATACCACTTTCGTCAGAAACCTCATTGCTGGCTTCGGGAACGGTGGTGCCAACGTCTTCAGTGCCGACTGACGCTGCCAAAGAGGTAGCCATCACTCCGAGGAAGAGATACAGAAAAGCTTGAACAACACCATCTTGAATACATAGGTAAGTCACTAGATTAGCTAAAAACATACTTCCAGGAGTGTTCCCTCCCCACATCGGAAGGAGTTTCTTCAAAAAGGAAATTTCAAAAATCATTTCAAAAAATCTGAAATCCTAATTACTTGGTGGAAACATTCGTTTTTCGCTCGTTGAAGACACTTTCATTACCTACTTTACAAAATTATAATCTGACAGTATGTTTAGTAGGCGCATGTGCTAGCGTTTCCTTGAAAATATGCAGGTAAGTTTTGTAACACAGTTTAGTGGGTAGCTGGGAACCAGGCGGGGACACTAATATTTCTTGTATAGTAATCTGATCAACCTTAGAAAAAGAATAAGCGTGAATTCAACTAATCTTGGATGATTATTTTGTCTTTCCTTCCGCGTTAGGCGCTAATGACCGCCAGGCAAGTTTAGGCAGTTTTTTTATAAAAACAAGATAATCATTTTATTAGAATTACAGTAATACTTTCCTTACTATTCATTGGATGGGGAAAAACTAAACAGTGCATTCAACTTTGAATAGTCCGTAGGTATGTAGTACATGTAACTTACTTTTTTGACTGTCCAGGAGTTCAATGGTTACGTCTTCCCAAATCTGAATATTTATACCAACTGTGAAAGCTACAACAATGTAAATCTAACTGGTAGTGACGCATCTGGTCATTGTTTCTTCCTGAAATGTTCTTGATTGCCACAATTGGTTTTGCATAGATAAATAATCACATTGTGGATACTGAAAGAACATCGCTATACGTGATTATCTCATAATATACGGCAATTATTATTAGGTAAATACAACTACAGAATGGGGTCGTGAAAATGAACTGTCTGTCTGCAAGATCAAAATTGAAGCTATGACTGGTTTCATTCAAGTGACGTGCAAAGGCCGAATCACCCTTATTATCCCTGAAATCTTTTTCATGTTCCTTTATTCTTTCTCTAAACTTCCTACCAGTTTGACCACAATAGTCAAGTCCACAAGAACACTTTAATTTATAAACACCACTTTTATCTTGAACATTAATTGTATCTTTAACTGAACTTAATGAAGATCTGAGATTATTTTTAGTTTTATATCCTACTTTGAACCTTTTAGAAGTTAATATTTTACCAATTTTATCCGAAATTTTTCCATAATTCGGATAAAAAATCGGAAACATTACGGATAAAATTGGTAAAATATTAACTCCTAAAGGGTTCAACTTTAGAAGTTAATATTTTACCAATTTTATCCCAATCCAATTTCAGCTCATTGCTATAATTCTGCGGGGTAGTTGTGAGCACGGGAAGGGTTTCAGGACACATGGACGTTCAAAAGGACGGACAAACACGGAACTGACTTTATTCAGAAAGGTCAAATTATGATTCTGGATGGCATGAATCCTATGTTTCCTCCCAGAAGTGGTCACATGGCATACGCTACATTATTAGACTCGAAGACAAGAAAACGCGCTGCAAATTATAACACAATTGTCATTTTCCTGTATGGGCACCCCTCCTGCGTAAATCACTGTTTTCTGTTTGAGCATAATCGGGCCATTTATTCGTGAGAAACTGAGTACCCCCTCACCTCACCTTGCGTCCGTACTCATGACCCAATCGTTTTGTGATTCATATAGGACCATCTAGAAACTACATCCCACCAAATTTGAGCAAAATAGGGCCATTGGTCCGAGAGAAATTGATTACTACAGATTTCGTGTTTGCGCATGCGCAGTGGCCGTACCAATGTTCTCATCGTTCTGTAATTCACAGAGGACCATCTGAGAAAATTTAAGTAAAATCGGATTTGGACTGAGGAAATTCATGCGCGCGGCAAGGATTAGCAGACACGCGGACGGACAGACACCGAACCAAATTTGTAAGGTACCTACAAATTAATTTACCTACTAACAAAATCCAAATAAAAATCTTTCTTCAAATAACGAAATGATATCTCTGAATAACCATCTCGATTTTATAAAGCCATCCGTGATTATAATGAGCTGTTTGCTAGCAATGATATCTGGGCTGGATGCATAGGTACGGATGATTCACACTAATGTTAACAAAGCTTTTCGGTACACACACGAACGGCTGGACGTACAATGCTCCGGGTGGTCTCAAAAAATTCTCAAGTTCGGATTCAATTTAAAAGGTCATATTGAAAGTTTTCTCTATTGAGAGTTTTCGGGCTGCGGCGTTCTGAACATGTCAACCCCTATTTTCCTTTTCTTTCCTTTTTTCTCTTTGGGTTTCGTAAGATTTTGTACCAGTTTTTATATGGACAGGTTGTTCGCCTATCGCCCAACCTCAGGATTACCTACTGGATTCTCTATCTGGGTTTACTCCCTTGCCGCGCCTTCCCTTCAGTACATGGCTGCAGAGCGTCTGCCTTGGCAGTCAAAGCCACTTCTGCATTTTCCAGACGCCTTCAACTACCTGTTCAGACATGAGCCAGTTTGAGCGATAACAAAGACCATCATTGAACTTTTTAATAGAGAAAATATATGTGGCCATTGAAATAGTTGATTTCTGTATAGAGCCACCATCCCTTACCGTATTAGATAAAATGGGTATATACCAACGTCGTCTAAATGGGTACCCATATAACTATAACAACATCTATGTACTACGAGAGCTCACTGGGCTAGGCAATTTGCTACACACTTGAGTCGTGGCGGTCCGGAATTAAGGCGCTACCAAACGCTCCACTTAAACACACTGGTGATTATGGGTAGGTATTGCATGTAAAATAAAAAATCACAGTCATGCAGCATGGCTATAAGAGGGAATTTTCGAAGAAATAACCACGTTCCTTCATCTTCAAAGTTCTCCAGTTTGAGAACGGAATGAGATATCGCAATTCTGATTTCACCATCGTGTTCAGCGTACAAAAACCTTTAAAATGAGGTGTCACTTGTCAGACTGTTTCATTTTGGGAATTTATGGGTAATTTTCCCCCCCTAAAACTCCCCCTTGGAGTGACCCGATTCTGCCCATCTACGAACTTAGCCTGTCGATTCTTTCGGCAGTGAATTCAGGATGGTCTGAAACGGATTTTGGTATAAAAATCTTTCGGAAATTCGAGTTTTAAAAATTTTGGACCGAGAACAATAGCTTCCTTTTCTTCGAAAATTCGCTAAAACATAATATTATTTTAATACACATATTATACGTGTTGAATAATACGATTATCGGAACATTTAAAATTTGAACATAATATCACACCATTGTACTTGTATTGTACTTCTTATCTATCTATACAAAAATGATTGTTTCTTTGTTTTTTTGTCCGGTATGAATTCCTATAACATTCATCCTATTCCGATGAATGTTAAAAAAAAATAAAGAAAAAAGTTCTGTCCATACGCCGTCCTTCGCACTTTTCTTAGTTACCATGAACCAAAATTAATGAAATTTGGTTTGTAAGTCCCATTTGGGGTCCTCGAAGCTCGGCGTTAATGTCTTTCTGTGTTGATACGTTCATCAGCACTTGGTTCTAATCATATACAATTTTTTCCGTGATGTTTACAGGAGTTGGAGTTGTTTCGGTGGCTCATGTCCCAAGAGTCGCCCCCTTGGCGGTCCATGTTCAGATTTTCGTCGTCCTCCGAAGCCGCCGACCCCAACATGAGATTCCTCCCTCGACTACCGCCCTCCTACGGGAGACCTCATCATCCATACGCTGGTGAGTACTAAAATACTGGTACCATCAGCTACTTTTACTAGGCCTCAAAGGCAGGTTACTGCTGTTTTGACCTGTTCTGTGTGACAGTATAATCGGACACTTCCAAGTAGACGCCTAACTCTTGTCATCCCGTTGGAGACTCGATAAGACGAACTTAAGGCGAACTGAACCAGTACAGCGAACTGTATCTCCGGTCCAGAGACATACCTTTAAATCAATGAAATGCAGATGTTATTTTACTCTATCGATCAACACATTGATCGCTGAAGTCCTATGATGCGTATAGCTGCTTGTAGTAGAAGTATGTAAATTCGATGTATACGACCCATTATGATTAAATGTTAGACATCGTACACAAAACGCTTGCGTACAAGTCCGCAACACAGTGAGACATTTTCATGTTGTATCACAAGCTTTACCTTGACAGCAGGTAGGTAACTAAGAATCATTCTCGCTTGTTCTTCCTTCATCATCAGAAAAGAAATTGTAACGCTGTTTGGTGTGATTTCTTAATTTTGCGTCTCGCCTTAATCTGCCTCGCTAGTCTTTATACATGGACAGCTACCTGATTTATTCGTGCACGCGCACCGGACGGGAAAGAAATATTGCGCTTCTAAAAGCACTTCAACAAACAAAATCAAAACAATAACACTTTCCTCCTTTGGGTGGCATAGCAACGCATGCCGGGTATAGCTAGTATAATGCTATAATTACAAAGGATCAAACTTTGCTTTAGGTACGTGAATTTTTGATAACCTTTTCAAATTTTTATTATTCGTCGTTGAATTACTACTTCTGTCTGCGCTCTGACCACACTTGCCTGTTTATTCCTATGGTGTTGGAATCTAGCAATAACCATGCCTATATAATATTGTCATCTATTATTACCTACCTACATTTTTTATGTTGAGCTACACTAATTATACCCCCCCCCCCTCCGATCATCTACACGTAGAACTACCCAAGTATTCGATAACTCATGGTTCGGTTTCCAAGATTTCAATCGTTGGGCATTGCATATTCCTCAACCGTCCAAGGGACCTACGTTGAAACGCAAACTATCAAATTTTGAGGAGGGGTTAGAGTTTTTTTTTTGAGTTTTTTGCTTTTTTTTCAATTTTTTCCAAGGGTTCAATATTAATAATAATTAACCGCAAAATGTCTATCCATCCGCCGTACCTACTCGTACGGGAGACTTTCCTTTGTATACCATGAACCAAAATTAATAAGAGTTAGTTCGTAGGTCCCACTTGGGGTCTAGTAAGTTGGTCCACGTACCTATTCCTTGAGAACTTGAGAATTTTCTTAGACGACCCAGAACATTGTAGGTCCAGCCGTTCGCAGTTTGAACCGAAAAGCTTCTGTATAATACCTTCAATACCTATAATACCTTTAATTTTCTGTATAATACCTATAGAAGTTCCTGTGCTCTGCCTATATCACGGCTTCGCACGCAATGCCGTTGAAATACGACTATTTCATGTCCTATGCATACTAACAGAATGTATAGAACTAACACAATGATACGTACAGGAAATGGAAATGGTCAAAATCTGACGGCGACAGCGACAGTTTGGAAAATGTTTGGCGTCAGAATGTAAAGTTATTGACGATTATTTCTCAAAGATCCATTCAGGTGGGGCAAACTCATGTCAACGAACTCATGTCATTGGTGTAATTTGGTATCTAATTAGTACGATGTTGGACTATAGGTACTAACAATCAACATGTTGGATAAATAATACAATCAAGGTGATTCGCCAAAATAAACAAAGACTATGATTGATCACAATTAGCATTGTTTACATTATTTCACATACTCAGTAGGTCCTATAGTATAAAAAGAACTCGGGTTCGGAGATATGGAATAATTTCTGAGCAGTCTCTGAGATAGTAAGTACAATGAATTTGAATACAATTTTTTTCTTCTCATATTCAAGTTTGAGCCCTGATAAATAAATGAAGTCTTTTAGGAATCGGATGTAGGTAGCTATTGCGTACCTAACTACAGCATCGAAGATAACTTATGCGAAACTCATCACAGTCTCCACGACAAGAATCTTACACAGCCAACCGATTTGCCGTATTATGCATGTGTCTTCTCAGACTATAAAAATTCGACATGTCAATAAAATGTGTATAAAGACAAATGAAAAACAAAAATTTGTTGAAAGATGAGAAATTTTCGGAAATACCTAATGAGTAAGTGGGTCAAATTTTGAGCTAAAATAGCTGTAAAACTTGTAAATTGCCTAAAATGTATATAAATACACCAAAATCGGTATGGTGAATCGAGATTTAAAAAAGACTATGTTAATAAAAAAAACATTTTTCCCGGAAGAGGATCAAATTTGAGAATTTTGGCATCAAAATCACCAAAAGTTTTATAGACTGACGCAAAAGTTAGGATATGGCAGTGCATGTAGGTTACTTATATACCTCATGGCTCTTCAAGATGCTTCTTTCTCAAATCCAATATTTCTATCATTTCTCTATCTCTTCCCTCGCCTTCCTCCCTTCTCGCCCAAACTTTTTTTACGTTTCACAATAATAAAGGATATAAAATGCTGTGAATAATCAATCCATCGGTACCACTTTTGCGTCAATTCAGCAAAAGACGCACGACCAGTGTTGATCGAGTATGTTGACATTGATTGATAGGTGTCAACAACTGATTTAAATAATTTGATGTATTCTGTCATATTGTTCAAGATGCCGTCCTTCAAGCTTTTCTGTATCCTCTTCCTCGGTGTTGTGGCTACCTCGCTGGCAGCCTCCACCAGCTCGGAGGAGGTTTCCGAATCCGATGGTAAGTTTCCCTTAAATTAGTTTGCATTTCAAATGTTAGGTTTGGACAGGTGTTGATTGTTCATTCCATTTCATATGACAGGGAAATACATGGAGGGGTGGAGGGGAGGGGTTTCTTCACAAACCATATGGGCTCATGAGGCCAAAGTCGAGAACCTAAGATCGATTACCTCGCCTTTATCTCGCCTGTTGTGAATAATTCACGTTGAGGGAAAACAATAAAGAAATAATAATCATAATAATTCATAACTGTTTTCAGAAATGGAGAGAGGATTTGCCCATGACAGTCAAGGCAATGACAGGTGCACCTGTGACAACGTCAGCTGCCAATGCTGTGTCACTCCCAAGATCCCCAAAATCGGAAAATTCCCCAGTAGGCATTCATAATTCATTCTATATCTATTAATTCTTCACCAATTTCTTGAGATAGCTCTTTATTACTGGGCACAAGTTCGATAAGTAAGTGACACCAAGGCAGTGAACCCTCCTGAAATCGCTTTTACTTTTCTATCAGCTGACTTACTGAATTAACAGCTTGTTCTGTAGCTTCACGTTTTTATACTCGATTTAAGGATTTTTTTTTTTTTTCCCATCAGCTTGCTTGAGAATTGAGATCCAGGCTAACCAAAAGCAGGTTCTCATGCAACTCAACTTCAAGGGCAGTAACATCATCAACAGCCCATTCCACAGTGAGTACAACAAAATAAAATCCTAAGTCGACTACGTTTAATCAACCTAGTCATAATAACCCTTCTTGATTTAGCTGGACAATAGTTAGATAATATATACCTATATATTTATGGTGATTGGTTAAGGTTGGTTTGGATAGGTGAAGTATAGAAAGATAGAGAGGTGAAGGATAGAAAGATAGATAGTAGGTGAAGGATAGAAAGGAGGTGCTCCTTAGGAGTATTTTGCTAACGCCCCGCAGTTATCACCACAGCAGGCGTTAGTTGGAAGAGGAGGATAGCACCCGCGGTTATCACCACAGCGAGTGATAGAGGGGAAGGCACCCCGAGGTTATCACGGCAGGAGGCACCAGGGAGAAGGAGGCTAGCACCCAGTGGTTATCACCACAGCAGGTGCTAGAGGATAAGGAGGCGTCCCGCGGTTATCACCACAGCGAGTGAAGGGAAAGATAGGAGACAGCGAGAGAGAGAGGGTGAGTGAGAGAGAGGCGGTCGAGAGAGAAGTCGTAAGTCGGAGGTCGGCCTGTCGAATGAGGAGCTGGGCTAGAAATTTTGGGGAGCTCGATGGAGAGGACCCTTCTCATCCTTTCCCGGAGGCGTCGCTCAGTTCGTCATTCTTTCGTCTATTTCTTTAAATATTTACCTTATTACATAGGTGTGGAAAATGTAGAATTTTGAGGGATACCACGACAGTATAATTATTAGTTTATTAAAGTGGAAGTAAAATATAATGCAGTAACTAACTAATATTATGGTAGTAATTTCTCTTATAATTTTAAATGAGGTATATTGCCTGAAATATAACAAATGAATAAATACAATAGACAGGATCATACGCTGGTCATGGGCACTACAGACTAAAATGAAGACCAGTGATCAGTGAGTAGGCAATGGCGCATAGGTGCATACCTCTACAAGTTCTCACAATGTAATGTGTGATAATTCCAGTTGGTGCTCAAGATGCCAAGTGCGCTTCCATCCCCGGTACCATGGGCACCGTCAAGGGATGCATCGACACCGACACCAACAATCTCCCCGGCAACGCTGGACTCCAGACCTGCGCCAGGCTTCAGTTCAAGACCGTTGGAGCTAACGTTGCACAACTCATCTTCCCATGTGTCCAGTTGGCCGGAGGAAGAGTCAGCTTCAACGACAGGGGTGAAGTCAAAGCCAAGGACATAGTCAAGATCAAGGTTGGTTGCATATCCCCCGATTCTGGTAACGTGTTCATTCATGGATTCATTTATTCTTGAACATTCACTTGTACGACATTCTACTTTAACATTGACATGTTAAGGCGGCTCCACACAAGCGGTACTTGCCATGTACCGAGTAACTCGGTGACTCGCCAAGTTACTTGGCGAGTGAAGAGCTCCTTGCTCCACACATTCGTGGATCGTCCCGCGCAAGACTCGCCTCGGGAAAGAGGCGAGTCACTCGCAGTTGCTCGCGAGCCAAGGTAAATGATGGACGACGAATTAATTGCAGGCAATTTATTTCATTTTTTTAATTATAATTGTAATTTACTATGGAATTAACAGTCGCCTGGGTCGCAGTTGGTTTCATTTGAGAATATATTGTGTTGAAAAATTAAAATAATACCAATTTTTAAAAAAAATTGATGTTGCGGTGTATCGAAACATCGATGTTTTTTCTCTGATGTTTTTTAGACATCGATGTTTCTTGAGGAAAAAACATCGATGTGCAAACATCGATGTTTTCTTCATCGATACCCATCCCTAAAGAGAACTAACTATGTGGATCACTACTAGACAGTGAAGGGACAGAGGGTGATGTAATTCACAGAAAAATACCTCGACCATCGGCCCCTTGCGACCCGCATGTGTGGAGCGGGGCAGTTACTCGCTACTTGGCGCGTACTTGTCTCCTTTGAAGCGGGGAAAAAACCGACACTGGACGGAGCCTCCCCAAGTACGGTTACTCGTGACTCGGAGAGTACCGAGTAACACATCCACACTACTAGGAAATCGGCAAGTATCGACTCGGTACTTGGCGAGTACCGCATGTGTGGAGCGGCCTTTATGATTACGTAAGAGGTAGATAGGTATTTGGTATGTATTAGTAAACAGTATTCCTCATTTGTATTATTATGTCATTTGCAGCTCTTCTAAGCGCCGATCTACTTGCAGCCTGCTTCCTAAAATCATTCATATTAATAAAAAGCTTTCAAATAATAAATGCTTATCCATTAATTTGCCCTTTAATAATTTTATTGCTATGCTTTTATTTACGTTTTACTCGCGCGTTCTTGAGAGGGATTCCCCCGTTCATTTAATTAGTAATCTCCTAAAAAAAAACACTCTCTGTAAAAAAATATGCCAAGCTACAAAAGGTGTGATATCCAGGTTGTGCCAAGCACTGTGCCTAATAATCTTCCGTCCACATCCGACAGTTCATTTTCGACGTTAATTTTGAGGTATAGACTAGACTTAGCTAACAGGGTGAGGAGTGAGTTAATCTTTAGGAAGTGTGCTGCTTGGCCGGTCTAGTTATTGATCTATTCAGTTCCTACACGAAGGATTCGAAGCCATCAAAATTAATGATTCACATGCTATGTGCCTGATATGTCGTAGACAGACAAGCAGCACACTTCCTAAAGATTAACTCACTCCTCACCTCAAAATTAACGTCGAAAATGAACTGTCGGATGTGGACGGAAGATTAGTAGGCACGTAGAATTTGAATCATTAATTTTGATGGCTTCGAATCCTTCGTGTAGGAACTGAATAGATCAGTAACTAGACCGGCCAAGCAGCACACTTCCTAAAGATTAACTCACTCCTCACCCTGTTAGCTAAGTCTAGTCTATACCTCAAAATTAACGTCGAAAATGAACTGTCGGATGTGGACGGAAGATTATTAGGCACAGTGCTTGGCACAACCTGGATATCACACCTTTTGTAGCTTGGCATATTTTTTTACAGGGAGTGTTTTTTTTTGGAGATATCACAAATTTTGAAAGGTCGCAAGTAAGTTTCGAAGCTGAAATCAATGTGGCGCAACAATATCCGAAGCCTGAATGAATGTGGTGCAACAATATCTGATCCGAAGCCTGAATCAATGTGGTGCAACGACGATATTCCCACACAAGCAATGCTAAAAATGCTTGACACTTCACATTGGAAAGGGTAGACCTCCCGTTATTCGCCATGTCACTTCGGCGTTACAGTTTTTAATTTTCGTTTTGATGGAAACACCCAAAATCACTTCACGCATTAACATGATTTGGATCGGTACTAAATTTCATAAAGATCGGTCTAGGGAAGAGGGTATATAAGTGGCGTGACAAAGAATGGGTGGAACAAACAAGCCCCCATCCCCCGGAACCCCCCCTTTGCTTGTGCGAAAACGGTTACAACTCCCAAAAGGTACTTCACCACGCCAAACCTGATCTACATACCAAATTTCATAAACATCGGTCGAGGTAAAAGGGTTGAAGTGGCGTGACAAAGAATGGGTGGGGGAAAAAAATGGGAAGAAAGTCACCAAACACGTATTTTGAGCCCTATTTTTCGCAGGTTTTCGAAACACCTACCGCTTCGAATTTGGTGTCAGGCGACTCAGGGTGTTTGCCCCACAAAATATATACGCGCGAATAAAATATAGAAATAACGGGGAAGGCCCGGGAGGGGGCCAAAGTTGGCCCGATTCTTCGCTCAGTTATATTAGGCTCTGGGGCAGCCGGGCGCGGGTTCATGCTTGGCATCGCTCGGCTACCGCCTCGTTTGATTAGTAGTTTAATTAGTAAATGTAGTAGGTAAGTATAGACATGCATGAGCATGATTCCAATTCCGAAAAAGTTTTACTTCTAAAAACCTTTGTAGGGTATCGGTTTGTCTTAATGGTTTACCAATGTAAATTGAGACCTTTGCACAAAAGAATAGAAGCAAAATACTATTTTCAAATACAGTACGTACATGCCTCGATAGTAAACATGCCAATCTAGAAAGAAGGAAATTATGGATACCTACCTACAGCTTGCTATCTCCTCCTCGTGAAGATCGTGAGAAATTAGTCAATGTTCTTCGTTGCGACATCGATGGTCGACTCGGAAAAATCAGGGAAGGCAGCCCACGAAGAAAGCCAGTTGAATGCCAGCACTAGTGTGAAATGAACGACTTAATATTATCAACTACCACAACAGCAAGTCCGCGAGGACAGCCGTTCTTAACGGTAAATCTGTGAGGGATCACTTGAGAAAAATGTAGAACAGTAGTAAAATGTACAGTGTGGATCACGGTCCTAAATAATAATCTGAGTATGTGGGTACAAAAACCACAGCAAATTATTACATAACCGTTTTCTATTTTCCTGTACAGATACCTCCTCTGCGTAGATCGCTGTTTTCTGAGGTCAATACCGGAATTACTTTTACTCAATTAAATACCTACCCCCATGCTTCCTCCAGGCAGGGGTAGTAGTTAGGAGGAACATAATTATTATGGGGAGCATAGCAGGATGTCCATTCTGCATCCTTCTAGCTCAACGTAGCTAGGAGCTCATTAGTAGTATGAGCTAAGCCAGTGTGGCCGACTTTAATTAATTTGTCCCAATTTTACCACCTGGGTGATCTCCCGTTGGATTCATAAGAGTTTTACAATACCTACAAATTACGTTCAAGTTTGCATCTTAAAAGTAGGAGTCAAAGTTCGTTCGAAAATCTTGTAAGTCATCAACCCTTCGCTATACCAGTCTTACACCAGAAATCTGGTTGTGCGTGGGTCAGAAGCACAATTCAATTTCACTTCTCTACTTTGTAAAGTCAAGTTGGAAAAATTTGAATCAACTCAGGTTCCAAAATTTCATCCAGTTATGCCATATAACGTGACGTCACACCTTCAAGGCGAGAAGCACCAAAGAGCTGGAGAGAAGTCACCTACAATCCTCCCCTACTTATTATCATCAGATATCCACCATGTAACCTAATATGAAAGCTCTCATGAGAAGTGTCAGTATGAGAAATAATATACAATGCATAGCCACCAAATGTTGAACGTAAATTTTGATCACTCAAGTCAAAAGTAGGTACCTACGGCATTGTAGATCCATATCACCTCTCATGAATATTCATTTGTTATGATAACGAGGTCTGAATGATGATTGGTAACAGCTACTGGTGTAGTGGTGGTATCAAGTTACTGTCAGAAACTTGGATTTGATAGTACTATGGTCGTGAAGATTGAAAGAGGCTCAATACTTAGCAAAGGTTCCAATGGAACTGAACAATACCAGATACTTGCAGAGTATGTTTTGCTTACAAAATCCACTGAAGCCGCACAGGCTACATAGACGCGCGTCTCGAAGCCCACACAATATTAGCAAATTAATAAAACTAGGTATTTTAATTTATAAGACGACTTTCAATTTATATATTTTGAGAATTTTTTTTTTAGATTGACCTACAAAAAAAAATTTCATTACTTTAGGTTCATTTTAACTTTTAAAAAAATTTAAATTCCATTTTCGGATTTAATTAATTAATTCCACGTACGATTTAATTAAGCCATTCGGATTAATTCTTTGTACCTACCTTGAAACGCAAACCTTCAAATTTTGGGAGGGATTTTTTTTTTTTGTCCTTCTTTCATGCTCGATTCCAAAGGTTCATTATTGGAAATAATGAAAAAAAAACCACAGCCATGCAGCATGGCTATAAGAGCGAATTTTCGAAGTTTTCGGCATCTTCCTCCTCCGCCTAAAATTTTCTGAAAATTAATTTTCGGCCAATGTTTTCCCAACTTGATACAAAATTAAAACAGGAGTAGTTTTACGTAAAGTAAAATTTGGGGTGGAAGGAGGGGGAGGGGGAAATCAAAAATGTTTTGAATACCAGATGAGTAGGTATTGGGTACGTAACAAATTTTTTGTTCCATTTTTTGCCGAGTAACACCTCGGTTTGTAGATTTTCCAACGCTGAACACGATGGTGAAGTCAGAATTGCGATATCCCATTCCGTTATCAGATTAGAGCAGACGAACCAGGAAGAACATCTCAAGAAATAACCACGTTCCTTCATCTTCAAAGTGCTCCAGTTTGAGAATGGAATGAGATATCGCAATTCTGATTTCACCATCGTGTTCAGCGTACAAAAACCTTTAAAATGAGGTGTCACTTGTCAGACTTTTTCATTTTGGGAATTTATGGGTAATTTCCCCCCCCTAAAACTCCCCAAAACTCCCCCTTAGGGTGACCCGAATCTGCCCATCTTCGAACTTAGCCTGTCGATTGCCAAGACAGATTTTTCGTGCAAATTTGAACTTTTTATCTCAATTCTTTCGAGAGTTATCGTCTGGAATGACACATACATATAAGTTAAATAACGTGGAATCGAAGTTCACTTTTTAAAAAAACTTTAATTCCAAATTACAACAAATTTATTTAAGTGCTTTCTGATTTTTTCGAGATACGCAAAAGCTGATTCATTGTTTTGTTTTAATTCAGTAATTTCTATAGTGATCGTAAAAATATCTCTTTTATCTGCGTAACCTGAAGTTAAAGCGGTTCTGATGTTGTCCCAAGTAGTGCAGTTTGCACTTATAATGAGTTCCGCTGCTTTTCCTTTGATTTTGGCTAGGATTGATCTTATTAGGTACTTATTTTGAAAGTTATTAGGATTAGCTCTGTCATAAAATTGGTTAATTAATTCGTTACAAACTTCAATAAAATTGCCTAATAATTCTGGTTCACCTTTAAATTCTGGGACCATATCTAAATAACATGATTTTAATTCTTGGGCCATGATTCTGCTATCGGTACAGTTACTGAACAAGTCAATTGTTAAATTTGAATAATAATTATCTTCCTGACTTACAGTAGTATGATTGCTGTCCACATGTGAGGGTTTTCGGACGGGTCGCCGAAAGGAGGGTACCTCGGTGGCGTAGCGTTGGCGAGTCTGTCCAACCTCTTCTTCTTCCTTCGACGGCTTCGATGGGTCGGCCGTTTTGGACGCGAATTCGTTCGGTGGTCTCCTTGCGGGTACGGTCTCCGAACTTATTCACGGGATTTCTACCGGGTGGTGCGAGCACGGTCTCCACAGTAGATTTCCGGAGCGTATAATCAAACTGAGTAGGTGGTGCTCACGAGGTGGGTGAGCACGGTCTCCTCTTCAATTTGATTTCGATTTGTCCAGGTGGTCTTCGTCAGGCTTCTTTAGGTGAGGACGGTCTCCAGGTTTTGGTGGTCTTCACAAGAAGCTTTCAAATCGAAGGCGGTCTCCGTAGACGAATCGAAAGTTTCGAAATATAGCACTTGGATGTAGGTTGCTGCGGCTAAGTGTAGAAACACACAACAAATTGCTCACTTTTGATGTCAAATTGCTTCCGCAGGTCCTACCGACTGCGCCAGTTAAATAACGTGGAATCGAAGTTCACTTTTTAAAAAAACTTTAATTCCAAATTACAACAAATTTATTTAAGTGCTAGAAACAAATACACTCGAAGAAGGGCTGAACAGGACTGCCCGTACAATTCTTTCTAGGCGGCGAGGGTCCGCAGGGCGCTCGCCGGGGTTTCCTACAACATCAGCTATTATTTTTTATTAATCTGCAATCTACATTATATGTAACTTATATAAATATATATATATATATATATATATATATATATATATATATATATATATATATATATAAATATATATAAATATATATATATAAATATATATATAAATATATATATAAATATATATATAAATATATATATATACATATAATTTTTGGTGTCTTTCGGCAGGGAATTCAGGATAGTCTGAAACGGATTTTGGTATAAAAATCTTTCGGAAATTCGAGTTTTAAAAATTTTGGACCGAGAACAATAGCTTCCTTTTCTTCGAAAATTCGCTAATAGCATTTTCACTGTAACTGCCTTGTAACAAGGTCGACTATGCATATCTAAGTAACTCCTTATTTGCATGGGCTGGTTTAGCATTCTTGTGCATCAGACGTTAATACGCATAATGAAACTTGAATTGTATGAGAATGGGAACTGAAAACTCTTCCATGAAATAGGTTACGCAATTCCTAATACCAGTGAACATGCGAAAAGTGGAAAACGCTATCTAATCTCAGTTACATAGGTAGGTACTGCGTTTTTTAGGTAGATACCTACCTATCATCTTTGTATGTATGCATTATAGTCGCCTTCTTAAAATAATATATAACTAATAACATGGTCCTACCTGATGGCTGAATATGTCATTCATGGTTTCCGACGTCTGGCAAAGCGTTCGATGGCAGTAGCACATCGTTTGCAATTTCGGTATACCTCGTCCCCACCGAGGCTCGCCGACCCTTTGTTTTTGGACTTCGAGTACGCCATTGAGAACGCGGAGCCGAGTCCCCAAACGCTTCACATCAACACAAATGCGAAGGACTTGTCCCAACAACAGAAACAACATTATAAGTCCTGATACGATCCTTCCACCCCCTCTATCGAAATCGCCTTCGATTAAAATTGCAAATAAAATCGTCACAGAGATAACAATACTCAATAAAACGGGATTTCGGTCGTCAGCTGGAAGTCCAAAGGATTTCAACACGTCATCGATTTGATCAAGCCTTTTGTAGGCCGAATTGACACGATCAATGTTTCTGTTATATTTGATGATCGGTATGGAATTTGCGAGCAAGGTGAAGAATTTCTCGCAAATTATGAGATACAAGTTGAGGTCCGGTGTTCTTTGGGTCACTTGAGATGCAGTGAAGCTGATGGAGTCGAAAATAAGCCAGAAGAGAGTAGCAGCAGAGTACAAAGAACACCAGGGCGACTTGCGGTACACATTTTTCACCAGTCTGTAAGGAAAGGCACCTAATATTCTAACCAAGCAGTACATCACGACTGATCATCTAGTATTTACCTAACTCGTACATTTTCCAGCAGATTCATTTGGTAGAAATGAAGGCTTCGTCAATTTTCTAAGCAAACGAATACTTATTGGATCGATAAAGCCTTCCAACTATTCCAAAGGTTGTGCCAATACCACAAAATATGATAGATTGGTAAGTACATACTCTTTACTAACCGAGAGGGTAAAGAAGGGGGAGGGGATGAGCCCTTAGCTGGGAGTTTTGAGCAAAAATAGGGATCATTATAAGAGATCAATAAACCTGGGGGCCTATTCACTAAAATAGATGTGGAAAGAGATTATCTATTTTGAAAATCTCCTGGAAGAGATAGTCTCCCCCGGGAGACAGTCTCTTCCAATGTCTCGGGGGTTTGTCTATTTTACAGAATAGCTCCAGTGACCTTGAGAAAGAGATATGGATCCTAGTGCATGAAAATCCCATAATATCCATGAAGTGCGAGATGTTTGTGCCTCAGGGAGTTCAATTCCTTAATAATGAACGCATTTCTTAGTAATACCTATTCAATGGGTACCTGCCTACCTCAATCCATACTTGGACGTTTTTACTCATGAATCGGATAAAAGTTTAAATTGAATTGAAAAAAAGTCTCAATTATAAAAAGAAAAATTCGAATTAGGGGGCTTAATGCTTGTATTATATCTTCACCTAATGAACGGCCACTCTTAAGGCGCGTCCACACCAGTGACAAATAGCAAAGTTGTATAGCAATTGTTTTAAAACATGCTATATAGCATGTTTTAAAATTTTGTTGTACAACTAAGTTATAAAACTGTCCCCTCTAAACGCGTCTAAACCTATGTAACAAAAAATGCAACACTTTCAATCATTTGAGGATTCAGTAGTGATCATGGCTTCGGAGGAAGAGGTTGTGCTGGCCGCAGCAGCCTTTATCATTTTATCAACTCGCCGTCAACAAACTGATCGCAGATACTGGGTGCGACCTTCGCTGGAAGCTCGACATCGGTACAGTGGAACTCACCTGATGGAGGATCTGATGGAAGACGGTAGAGATCCCCTTAGTGGGGAAATCAGGGATGATGGGAGTTTTAAGAATTTCGAATCCGAACTTTCTTTTCCACTTCATCCACGTTTCCTTGAAAATCAGAAGCTAGATCAGTCCAACCATCTTGCTTTTTATTACGGTCCTTGTATTCTTTGTGCTTAGGATCCCAAAGTATAGCTTTCTCACGATACTGCTCAATTAATTTCTCCGTATTCTCCTTCATCCACTCCATCACCAAAAGACCTCAAAAATGGTTTTGAAAAAACTTGACACTCAGAAATCCACAAAATACACAAAACGTAGAACGCCAGTCAATTTAAAAACACTCCACAGGACGCACTCACTGGAAGGTAGTTTTCCATCAACTGATCAGGAGGGCACCCTGAAGGGAGGGCAAGGGTTGTCACAAGAGTGGGGGTCAGGTGTGTGTGGACGAGCTTGCAACTTGTCATACAACCAAGCTATCTAACTTCATTTGATCTTTACCGACAACCTGTGGGTAACATGTAACCTGCTATATAACAGAAAAAAAGTTACACAACATCGTGTTATAAAACATTTTTTCAGTTGAATTTCTAACAAGTTACATAACATTGGTTATATAACTGTTTGTAACACGTTTTGTTACTGGTGTGGACGCGCCTTTAGGTAGGTAGGTACCTACCTCAACCCGTACTTGGACGTTTCTACTCATGAATCAATATTATGTTATTTTTAATGAAAATTGACTTACCTACTTTTATGAAATTAAAAACATACACGATCAAAATTACCGATGTGGTTGCGGATGAAGGAGGATATTAAGGCGCGTCCACACCAGTAACAAAACGTGTTACAAACAGTTATATAACCAATGTTATGTAACTTGTTAGAAATTCAACTGAAAAAATGTTTTATAACACGATGTTGTGTAACTTTTTTTCTGTTATATAGCAGGTTACATGTTACCCACAGGTTGTTAGATAGCTCAGATCAAAGGAAGTTAGATAGCTTGGTTGTATGACAAGTTGCAAGCTCGTCCACACACACCTGACCCCCACTCTTGTGACAACCCTTGCCCTCCCTTCAGGGTGCCCTCCTGATCAGTTGATGGAAAACTACCTTCCAGTGGAGTGTTCCTGTGGGGTGTTCCTGTTCCAGTGGTTGGTCCTGTGGAGTGTTTTTAAATTGACTGGCGTTCTACGTTTTGTGTATTTTGTGGATTTCTGAGTGTCAAGTTTTTTCAAAACCATTTTTGAGGTCTTTTGGTGATGGAGTGGATGAAGGAGAATACGGAGAAATTAATTGAGCAGTATCGTGAGAAAGCTATACTTTGGGATCCTAAGCACAAAGAATACAAGGACCGTAATAAAAAGCAAGATGGTTGGACTGATCTAGCTTCTGATTTTCAAGGAAACGTGGATGAAGTGGAAAAGAAAGTTCGGATGCGAAATTCTTAAAACTCCCATCATCCCTGATTTCCCCACTAAGGGGATCTCTACCGTCTTCCATCAGATCCTCCATCAGGTGAGTTCCACTGTACCGATGTCGAGCTTCCAGCGAAGGTCGCACCCAGTATCTGCAATCAGTTTGTTGACGGCGAGTTGATAAAATGATAAAGGCTGCTGCGGCCAGCACAACCTCTTCCTCCGAAGCCATGATCACTACTGAATCCTCAAATGATTGAAAGTGTTGCATTTTTTGTTACATAGGTTTAGACGCGTTTAGAGGGGACAGTTTTATAACTTAGTTGTACAACAAAATTTTAAAACATGCTATATAGCATGTTTTAAAACAATTGCTATACAACTTTGCTATTTGTCACTGGTGTGGACGCGCCTTAACACGATCACTGTGAAACAAACGAGAAATAGACTCTCTCTTTCGAGGAAAGACACCTAATTAGCTGTCTCTGTGAAAGAGATCGAGAGTGCCAAGATGGCCGCCAACTCTCTCTTTTAAAAGTTACTGAATAACCCTGTCATGGATACTATAAAAATCTATTTTGCCAAAAGAGAGAGTCGGACCTGAAAGAGATGTCTCTTTGGCTTAGTGAATAGGCCCCCAGAATGTGTTTTCCATACAATAGGTCGATAGAATAATAACACTGATAAAGTACTGTTTCTATTCGAGTTCATGGTTGTTTGCTCGACCATAGGTCCCTGTTGTCCATCTTTGAGTTGCTTCGACGTTCTTAATAATATTTAATTTAATTTATAAAAATTAACTTCAAGTTCCACGGGAACGCGTTTTTAAAAAGAAATTTTATTTTCACAACACAATGTACATAGAACAGAGTATCAGGTCGGAAAGACTGGTTACAGGAAAATGCGCCCCTCGCAAGTTTCGGGGTCCTTTTATAGAGTCTGGTTTCACATCTGCTAGGCAATCTGGACAATGTTAGCGGAGTGCCGAGGCGACAATGTGTACTTAATGCGTGACTCATCTGAGGGATGAGTAATCAAGGATTGTAAGGGATGAGAGGTGTTAACTCCTCCCCAGGTAGATCCGAATTAGGGGGCTAAACCTGAATGCGGTTGAGTCCACTGAGGCGGAAGAATAAATTTTGATTTGATACCTTGGTTAATTTTTCACAGACCTTTGTCTCTTAACATAAATAACACAAGAAATGATTATTAACAGTAATAGTATAACATATAAAGGGTTCATTGTGTAGTGACTATAGCCATAATCATGTGAAATATCACTTGTAGTTAGAAGAGGCCAATGTGATTCTACGGATGTCAAGATAGAGAAATCATTGAGATTCAATTTCTGTTGAGTCATCATTAGGTGAGCATCAGCGGGGATAACTAGTTGGGGAATTCTGGGTGTGACGTTAGAGATCGATGTAGTTTGGATGGGTATATTGTCTATTTTGACCATTTGTCCCATAGTCTGAATTAGCCAAGTTCCGTTAATTTTAGCGAATTTTCAAAGAAAATGAAGCTATTGCAATGGCTTCGAAATTTAAATAATATAAATTTTTGGAAATTTTCTTCATAGAAATCCGTTTCAGACCATTCTAAAACGATTCCTGAAATTTAACACTTTTTTATATGTATATATATATATATATGTGTCACTCCAGACGATAACTCTCGATAGAATTGAGATAAACAGCTCAAATTTGCACAAAAAATCTATCTTGGCAATCGAAAGGCTAAGTTCGAAGATGGGCGAAATTGGCCTACTCTAAGGAGGGTTTTGGCGCATTTAAAGTGCGCAAAAATTACCCAAAAATCCCCAAAATGTTATTTTCCAACAAGTGACCCCTCATTTTAAAGGTTTTTGCACGCTGAACACGATGGTGGAATCGGATTTTAGATATCTTGATCCGTTCTCAAATTAGAGCATTTAAAGTGCGCAAAAATTACCCAAAAATCCCCAAAATGTTATTTTCTAACAAGTGACCCCTCATTTTAAAGGTTTTTGTACGCTGAACACGATGGTGAAATCAGAATTGCGATATCTCATTCCGTTCTCAAACTGGATTTCTGATTGTTTGTCGTCCGGATTGTGGAATTTCAACTGTCACAGTATCATGTCCGTATCGGGAAGGAAGTTGAAGATATTCCGTTCGATATTTAACCGTAAAAAGGTGCAATTAGTAGTTGGTTTATTTCTCATAACGTTTTGCTCACATATGGCTTCTTCTGTACATAGGTTGTTAGTGTTACAAAAATATTCATTATTGCTTGTTCTATAGCAAGGTTGATTGAAACAATATTTAAGATTATTCTTCTCGCTAGCTAACACATATCGATGGTTAATTTTTGTGGCAACGAATTCGTTTCTATGCCTCACTGGAATAGGTATTATATTATACATAGTCAATTTTTGGTCCTGATACAGTGGTATGCGAATAATGTAGACAATCAGATCGTCAGCTAAAGAGCAGATGACTTTTGAATGTAACTCGTATTCTAGGGGGTGGTTGAATGCACGTAGTGAGGAATTCCTTGTAATTATGTCTCGTATGGTTGATGAAAATATACGGGGCGGAATTATACTTGGGTGTAACGCTCCAAGTTTACAAAAGGTTAATGAGGTTTCAATGTCCTTCAGTTGAGCTAAGAGGATATTGAAATTGGTGAGGGTGTGATATGCTACTTCTCTAAGGTGAGCAACATGCTGATCTATCGGGTCGAGCTACCCGTTAATTTTGTTCATCTGCAGTCTGAGTTGTTGGTTGTTATAGTTTAGTGTGTCTATGGTTGCGTTGTATTTTTCGATTAATGTTTGTATCGCAGCGTTGTTTAACGTTGCTCGGTCAGACAGTTTGTTAATCAGTTTGTTGAAATTCTCTTGGTCGTTATCGTCTAGGTTGCCTGTGATTGCTTTTATTATGGTTCCTAAACCGTTAATCAGACCTCGTTTTGTTCTGTTTGTGTTTGGTCGATGGGAATCGATATTTTCAAGTTTCTCTTGGACGTTGTTTCTTGTGTGTGTAATTAATGTCATGTGGTCGTTGAGTTTCTTCCACAGCTTTTCATGTCCTTTGATTTTTGATTCGAAAACGTGGGTTTGTTTGTTGAGGTCGTCGAATATAATTCGCAGAGGGCGTAAATCGTAATAGTGTGTCAGTATATGTTGTCTTGTTTCGATGAATGCCGTACCTAAACGGATGGAGAGCGCACCTCCGCTCTCTTCCAGGTTGATTATTTCAGCCCCGAAGGCTGGTGATATCAATCTGAAAGAACATAAGATGAGTTCACAGTGTCTGTCTTTTTATGGCTTGGGAAATTTCTTTTCTGAACTTGGGCATATCGTTTGTTGTAAAGTCAAAGGGTTTGCGGATAGAGAGGTAATCTGCAAATTTACATAAGAAAATCCCACAATCATAATTATTTTCTTGTTCTGGAATGGAATCGACCTGTTCTAGTTTCCATGGTTCTGTAGGGAGGATTTGACCTTTTTTGTCTGAGTATTCGTCAACAAGGTATTTTAGTATTTGATTGAAAATGAAAAACTATCTCTTTGTCTATAGCCAGGTTTCGGATCGAAATATTGAAGAGTTTGTGTTTGTGCATGTTGACAGAGACCAGGCGCCAATGGGCGTCCTTGAAGATGGGTATTAAAATCAAGTCTTTTGAGAAAATATCAATCTTTTTTGTGAATTTTCTTACCCTTTCGTATCCCGCTAAGTAGGAAACGAACAAGAAGGTGTTGAAAGCGTAGACCCTTGGTAGAGTGTGGTCGTTTGTGCTTCTTTCGTTTATCATTTCCATGTAATAATTAACTACCACATCGGTTAACCAGTTGGTGTTCCTCAAGCTATCCCAGTCGTCTGGAGCGAGTGTTAGTCCAAATTTCTGGAAGGGAGGGACGTCTGGTATATCTTGTGAAATTTCTGGACTCGGGTCTTTGAGAGGCTCTTGACTTTTGTTGAACAAAGAGGTGGCCTGGTTTTCTTCGTTTTGAATGGTAATTAATGGGTCATTTGTTCCGCGGGTTTCAAGTATTGGGTTAGCTTGCGTCTTGAAATATTTCCTGGGTCGTTTTACATTCTGGAGATGTATTTTTGATTTGGTGTTAAAATGTCTCGGATCTATAACAGCGGTTTTTCGTTCTTTATCTATCTGCGCTATTTGTTCTTGATTATATTTCTTTTTCGTTTTTGATTGTAGTTGTCTAGTTCTCACGAATACATCGGAAGGAATGTCCGGTACTTCTTCGCGTTTTTCATTTGCTATTTCGATCACCTTTTTCTTGTGAGCAAGTTGTTTGTCCGCTAGTATTTTATATAGTCGGTTTACCTTTTCTTTGTGTTCTTGAACGAATAAGTTCGCTAGTCCACTTTCAATTTCGGGAGGAATAGGGTTGGTAGATCCTAGTCGACCATTTAAGACTTCGTGTGGGGTTAAATGAGTACTAGAATCTATGCTGTCATTATAGTAAAGAATTGCATATCTAACTTTCTCTTTTATGGTGGAATCTTTGTACTCCTTGCTCTCGTTCATTAACCTTATAGTTTCTATTAAGGTGGAATGGAATCGTTCTATTGGGGAGTTAGAATTGGGGTTTTGTGTGCTGGTGAAATGAAATAGGATTCCCTGGATTCGTAGGAATTCTTTGACAAGAGACGAATTGAATTCATTGCCGTTGTCCATAACTATTTTCATAGGGTTTCCATGGTGTGAGATGAATTTTAGTAATTTTTTTGAAATTTCCAAGTTAGTTCCGTTCTTTAACGCATAGGCTTGGGCATATTTTGAAAACTTATCGATTTCCTTTAGAAATTTTTGTTTGTCCAATGTGAGAGTATCGATATGAACGAGTTCGAGGGGTTTGTCAGGCGTCTCGGTTAGATTAAATTTTGGTGTTATGGGATGTCTATCATATTTGCACTTCAGACATAGCTCACAATTATTTATGAATCTTGCAATTTATTGATTCTTTCAAGTTAGGCCAATAATATTGACGTCTTACATGATTGTACGTTTCGTCGATCCCTTTGTGGAACCTTTCTTCACAATTATGACGTTGTATGATTTCTAATCTGTCCTCAGGATTGACTACGTCTAAAATTTACTCATACATTTCTTTGGTTTCAATTTTGACGTTTTGAATTTTTCAGACATTATATTGGCAACATTCTCATAATGATCCTTTACAAAATAAACTCCGTATGATTTGGCTGGGTCTAGATAAGTTAAAACAAATTCTATCGTGGCTTCTCGGAAATTCCTTTCAGGAAATTTTGCAATTATTCTTTCCTTATTATCGAATAGTTTTTCTGTATGAATTTCGGAACTTAACTGTTGTCCTGTATCTATAAAAATTTGGTATCTACAGTGATTAACCGGGGATTCGACTATCGGCATTTGGAATGTTGTGTTGCCTTCTTTGTTGGAGTGGATGGTTTCTCTGCAATCCTCTTCTTGGTTGGCAGCCAATGATGGGTCGGGTTGAACCATCATAGACAAGGCATCGTCGTCTTGTGTTAGGTCCACTTCGTCGATGTGAAGTTCTATTCGCGAAAAGGCATCGGCATTAGCGTTTTTTGTGCCCTTTTTGTATTTGATTTCGAAGTCAAATTCTTCCAGGCGTAATTTCCAGCGGAAGAGTTTAGAGTTGGGTTCTTTCAGTGAAGACAACCACGTCAGAGGTTGGTGATCCGTTTCTAGTACGAATTTTCGGCCGTACAGAAAAGGTGGGAAGTGTTTGGTGGCCCAAACACAGGCGAGAAGTTCTCGTTCGATTGTTGAGAGTTTTCGTTCTGTCTCGTTAAGAGTGCGGCTAGCGTAAGCAACTGGGTGCACTTCTCTGTTGAAAGCCTGAGACAAGACGGCGCCTAACGCCACTCCGGAGGCGTCTGTACTCAAGATAAATTGTTTGGAGAAATCGGGGTACTTGAGAACTGGGTCGTTGGATAGAAGTTGTTTACTAGTGTTGAAGCTTTCCACGTAATCCAGATCTGTTATTTTTATTTTTTCATTCTTCTTTAATCTTTGTGTCAATGGTTCCGTTATTTTCGCCAGGTCTTTGATGAAACGTCTGTAGTAGCTGAGTAATCCCAGAAATCCTTTTAGTTCTTTGGGTGTTTTTGGTATGGGGAACTTCTGGATCGCTTCTATTTTCGAGGGATTTGGTTTGATCCCTTCGGGTGTGATGACATGTCCTAGGTAGGCTATGTCCTTTTTCAGAAACTCTGTTTTATCCAATTGAATTTTTAGTTTTGCCTGTCGCAATCTTTCGAAGATTTTTCGTACTCGTATCATGTGTTCTTGGAGGCTTGTACTAAATATGATGATATCATAAACTGCACATACCTATTTCATTTTGGAGTCCTCTCAGGCAATTGTCCATTAGTCGTTGGAAGGTCGCGGGTGCGTTTTTCAGTCCGAACGGCATCCGCTTGTATTCCCATTTCCCGTTTTCCGTGGAAAAGGCCGTTTTTGGTATACTATCTGGATCCATTTCCACTTGGTTGAAACCTGATACGAGGTCCAATGTCGTGAAGTAGTTACAGTTTCCCAGTTTGGACAATATGTCTTCGATGTTAGGAAGGTCATATCTATCATCAATGGTTTGTTCGTTCAACTTGCGGTAGTCTATAACTATCCTGAATTTCCTCTTTCCAGAGTTGTCCTGTTTCTTTGGGACTATCCATAGGGGAGAGTTGTATGGGGAATTCGAGGGTTGGATAACGTCGTCCTCTAATAATTTTGTGATTTGGGTTTTCACTTCGGTCTTGTATATTTCTGGATATCTGTAGGATTTTGTATAAATCGGGGTTTCTGTCTTTGTTCTGATAGTATGACGTGTGAGATTTGTAGAGCTCAACGTTTCGTTTTCATCATAGAAAATGTCGGAGTATTCAGAGAGGAGTTTGTGAAGTTCCCTCTTTTCTTCTCCGTTTAAGTGATTTGTTTGTAACCGTTCTTGTATCATCTCGAGTTTCCTATCATACTTGGTATCATGCTGGTTTAATTGGAATTTCTTTGCTATCGTTTTGGTCGGAGGATCGTTTTCCTGGAGGTCTATTGTTTCGTACGCCTTTTTGCTGAGCTCACGTACAGTGATGTTTTTAGGTACGTCTCCATGATTCACGGCGATACAATATGCTTTGTAATCGTTTACCTGTACGAGGCATTCTGGAATTTCGACTTTTCCAAGTTTTTTATGTTTGATTACGGCAGTTCCCTTTTCGAAATCGTGAAAATTGAGTTCGATTTGTTTTCCTGAACGGGAGTCAATTTTGTAGTTTTTTGCTGGGCGTGTCTGGGGTACACGGTAATACTGAATCGGAATGGTTTGGCCGTTAAGGAGTACCTTATCTTCGGGCAGTAAGAGAGTGGCTTTTAGTTGTTTCAACGTATCCAGCCCTAACAAGATGTCAATTTTTCGTGGAATTTGAATACGTATAGTTTACATCGTCCTGTAGTTTCCGGGAACAATTCTTCGCAAGGTAAAACGATACAGTGGGTTCCTTTACTTTCTCCATGCGACGTTTTTACTGAAAAGTGGTCCTTTCGTTTCAGTGTCGAGAATATTCCATTAGCCAGCTTTGGGTTAATGAAGCTATTCGAACTACCTGTGTCAATCAACATCTTGAGGTCTTGGGGATTTGAGACGAAGGGTAGCCGAACGGATTTTTCAAGATGCATTCAGTCTGTTCGGGTGGTTCCTGGTCGTCGTCTAAAAAAGTCTCTTCCTCTTGAGATTCGTACTCGTCGGGTGCCGGTGACGGTTCTTCTGTTAATTCATGGTTCATGGTGGTCTGGTAAGACATGTGGTCTTTTGTCCTCTGGTTAAAAGGAATTAAGGGGTTCCCTGTACGGGGTAAAACCGATTTATCTTGTTCGTACCCAGTCTTTTGGGGGTACTGGGGTTTTTGTTGGAACTTTTGTGGTTGTTGGAATTTTTGGAATCTCTGATGCGGATTGGGATATTTCGTTTCAGGGTTTTTTTCCATCGTTTTCTTACCCTGGAACGGCGGGTTATTCTTCCTTTGTCCGGAAGATACCATTTGCGATCGATTTTGTGTTTTTTGTATCAGCCGTCTGGTGGCTGGGAATTGATATTCATTGTTGAATAATCTTAGGGCCTCGTTCAAAGTTTTCGGGCCCTTGGTCATCAAGTGGAGACCAACATCTTCCTGCATTCCATACATCAAGCTGCGCAATGCAACTTCTTCTATGAATTTGCACGTGTCGTCCTGATATATTCGGGTCGGGACGCCGTCTACAAGTGCAATGGCTCCTTTCATTTTCGCCACTAGAGTGTTGGTCAGGGTTTTTACCCTATTGAAAAATTGAATAACGTTCTCGTTGGGATATTGTCGGAATTTTCCTAACTCGAGGGTTAGCGTCGCGCAATCTCTTTGATCGCCGAAGGTAGCTTGTAGTAGGAGTTTTAAGTCGTCCCACGACGAAATATTTTCCGTGCAAATGTCTCTCGCAGCATCTCCCTTGATTTTTGAAAGTATATTATTTAGCAATACTCCATTCCTGGGATTTTGCGGATTCGCCGAGTCATAATATGTAGCCATAATGTTGTTACCTTGTTCCACGAACCTGCATAGCAATTCAGGTTCTCCCTTGTATTCCGGAATCGCATCCAGATAGCTCTTATCTACTCGGACTTCTTGTGTTGTGGGTCGGAGGTTTTCAACTAAGCCTTGAATGAGGGCGTTAAGTTGTTCGCCCGACATCATAAGTACACTTTGAGCCATGCTGTTAGTTGATAAGTAATCAGACGATAATCCCAATTGAAGGTCTGACGAAGGCGAATTGGGGGGTAGGGTGCTAGGTGGATTAGACTTAGAAGGGAGATGTGGAGAGGGCGAGAACAATAAGTTATGAACAATATCGCGTTCAAAATTTTGTCTACTTACAAGAGTAGGATATGGTACATTCCTCCGCGAAGGTCTCGTTGATTCTAGTCTGTTGCTGAGGGCTTTGGACGATGGAGAGGAACGGGCGTCTTTCCTGAAGTCTTTTCCGGCCGTGTTGAAGGAGGTGTAGGTTGAAGTTCTTAACCGTTGAAACGGACCGGAGTACGATACTACGTGAACAATGTCCTACTGACTGCGCCAATTAACTTCAAGTTCCACGGGAACGCGTTTTTAAAAAGAAATTTTATTTTCACAACACGATGTACAAAGAACAGAGTATCAGGTCGGAAAGACTGGTTACAGGAAAATGCGCCCCTCGCAAGTTTCGGGGTCCTTTTATAGAGTCTGGTTTCACATCTGCTAGGCAATCTGGACAATGTTAGCGGAATGCCGAGGCGACAATGTGTACTTAATGCGTGACTCATCTGAGGGATGAGTAATCAAGGATTGTAAGGGATGAGAGGTGTTAACTTAAATTAATGATATTCTTACTCATCTTATAGATTAGCTTATTTTCTGTAATTCGCTACCCATGTATGGGCCAAATGGCTGAAGTGTTAATGCTAATTAGCTACTCAGGTATGGGCCAACTGGCCTATGTGTAATAAAGCATTTTTATTATTATCAAGTAGGTAACTACTTTTATAACTACTCATCGGAATACTAATACGGCTCATACCTGTTCGGGTTAGCTATGAATTTCGGTTTAATATTTAGTTCTGGGGTAGGTACGTAGCTTACAGGGTAAATGAATGTGCTGATTTATGTGGATTACGATAAAGTATATACTCCGGGCTCTGTTTGGTAAGAACTCCAAGTTGGAATAATACGAGACAATGTCAATTTCTTGTTTGTTTTTTTTGAAAAAAAAAATTCAGAACTCCTGGAAAAATGGTAGTTATAACCCTGTTTTCAAAAATAAGCGTTATTTTCTAGATGAGAGTGATTAAAATAAAAAATGTGGCAAAAAATACGTACTTACTTATCAGGTCTATTGACAATGACATCTGATTGGTTGTTGGCCCAAAGGCAAAGGCAATGCTGCCAACAACCCTACATTAGAAATGGCAAACAACTGTGGCAACCTTCAAGAACCTGTGCCGTGACCATTCCATCCGTTTGATTTTGAGGATGTGTTTTTTAATTTATTATATTTATAAATTTTCGGTTGACATAAAGTAATGTAATGTTTGTAATGTAAAGGTAAAGTGATGCATAAGCGTTCTCAGCGGGATTTGAGTTGAACTACTTGGCAATTTACCTGATAGTACCTACGTTATTTCTAGTGGGAACTGAGAAATTCAAATTTCACACTCGTTTTCCGCCTGGTCTCTCCGACGTAAACACCTGATTATGTGGTCAATAAGTGTTAATTCCCGTTATTGAACAGAATTTAGTCAAATAAATGAGAATTTGTAACCCACGAAAATTACCAATTACAAAACATACATAATAATGAAGCTGTCCATACGTCCGAAATTATGTTTGGATGCTTATGGAGATATCACACTCCTTTGGCTTCTATAGGTACATGCGTGAGGTCAACGAGGTATAAATAGGCAATTACCACTATGGTATGGGAGGGTAGGTGGGTACGGGTATGGGTATGGCTATGGGTGCTGGATATGGGCGGGTGGTAGGTCAAGGTGTCTGAGGTTTTAATGAGTTGAACAATGACTTTCTTTACTGTCCATCAATTTCGAGCAGCTCATGAGTTCATAAATTACCTACCATAGGCTATAAAAAGTAGGAAACGGAGTTCCCAAAATCGTGTCAATTCCATTTTCTTGAAACCGCTCTCATTCAGATTAATAAATTGCCCTTATTACCAGTAGCGGTGTGTGGGCTCTGAAAACGGTGTAGCACCAAAACAGAACACAAAACCAGTTTACAAAATACCCCAAGCAACAACACCCTTCCCATATTTACTGATTGAGTGATATTCAGCATAGCTATCTCTTTCAATCAACACTCTATCGTCGTACAAAAACGACGACAATTTCTACTTCAAATAATTAGCCACCGAATTCATTGTTACAAAAATATAGTAAACTAAAATACAACAAAGCAATGACCTGTCAGCTGGTACCTACTTGAATGGAGGAGCAATTGACTAGAAGCTAGGTAGTTGTCTGTTACATACGACGCCGATCAATCCACAAACAGCAAACAGTACAAAACGCATGTAGGTACCACAAATACAAATCTGTCATCGGAACCAGACCGAATGCAAAACACACACAACTTGATGCCAAAAATTGAAAACTGACAACATACTCAATAGAGAAAGCGAATGTGATTCATGAGACAACAAAAACAAATCGAAAGGCGAAGAAGCATCTCTTATGAAGATGACAAATTGAACGAAGGGATCGAATCGATTGTGAGAAGGAACGATTTTTGGGTGAAAATCAGATTCTGGGACAGGGCCCAAAGTGGGTGTGGTGAACAACATTTTTACTCGACTGAGTATGTGCGGACGGGCCTCTTTTCTCAGTTGCCATGGGAACGCTAGGTCCCAGGACCTACCTGCCAGTTTCAGGAGCCCAGGTGTCGATTTCGATTGCAGGACAACCATTACTGTCACTTTATCACGATAATATGCTTGGCCTATGGAGCTAATATGAAGGAACCACCATGGATGCTCTACTAGAATATTGAATATCCATAGCCAGAGAAATCTGGCGAGTCGCTGTTGAACTTTGTGAAAAACGCTAGGGACAGTGTACGGAGGGAAATTCAAATGCCAGCTGAGCAATGGTTGGAGTTTTTCTTTACTCCTAGTGTTTTGGGACCAAGGGGATGGAAGCAACGCCCCTGCTTACTATGTCCAAAATGCTCATGTTTTCCACTTTAAATCCTTGAATACAGGTAATACTTTTCCTAAAATTAAAAACTTTTTCTAATGCAGGTAGTGAAGAAAACAACCTCCAATGGGACACACAACATGTTACACGCTATGATTCCCCAACCGTTGGTGAGGGGGGGGGGGGGGAGGCTGGTCACTGAGCATTTTTTTTAATTTGTGGCTATCCAGTAGTTGTCTCCCACGGAGAACTAAAGAAGAAAAGACTATCTCTTTCACAGATCTATAGTAGTATCTTATAATAATAGTACTGGCACATAGTACCTACTTTCAGAAACTCTATAGCTAGAACATCAATTATTGCAGAACGTCAGTGAGGCTCTTACTTAGAGTCAAGCGACATTTGGGGGAGGGTACGTATGTATGTCTGTAGGTACCGCGAAAAGTGACCCTTGAAACCGACGTAAAAATCTGGAATTTTGATAGCACCTGTACCTACTCCTTGGGGCCCGGAGCGGAAAATGTCTGAAAAATCAGATGCGTACAGTTCGCTTCAAAAGTGCTTCTCCGGAAAGAATATTCCCCCCTCCCCCCTGAGCTGATCAGCTGCACGTACGCACTTTCCGGATAGCTTTCCGGATGGATGTGAACCCTGCTTCAGAGTTGTTGTATAGTTTTCAGTGTCTCGACTACACCAAGGAGAGGCGCCACGTTGGTGGAAGTGGCACCACAAGAGCCAAAACACCGGTAATGGTAGGATCTTACAACTTCAGATTTGCAGGATTAGACGTTTCTAACCGTCAGGATGGTATTGGACTGTTTGCAGTGGTCTTGGACTGTATAGTATCCACGACTGGCTGTTCGCAGTGTTTTCCTGACTATCAAAAACCAGTTTTCTGATCGTCATTCCAATACACAGGAAATGGGGCAAACGAGATTCCCCTCTCGATTCCCAACCATTAGCAAAATCAAACCCTTATCAAGATGGCATTGGATCATGGATGATTTCAACAGTTTTCTAGAAGTCAGCCAACTGCAAGAAAAAGCCAGTGTGAACAAACCTATAGTCTCGCTGTATAGGTTTTCCAAGGCAAAGCCAGTTAGTGGCGCCAAAATATGTTGGGCCAAAAAATATAGGTATTCGTTTTACTGGAGATAGGTAGTAGGTACGTGAGGCTACTGTCAGCGGACCCACTAGTTATTGTTGTGGCCAATGGATTGTTATTATGAAAAACTATGTTGCTTAAGTGGCAGGGTGAGAAGATAGGGGTTGCGGTCCAACAGGCGATCTACGCCCGCTCGTGTTTACCTACATGAGATTAGCCGTTTCCTGTCGTTGTCACCTTTCAAATCTTGATCTTAATGACTGACTGAGTTGAAGGTGCCAGAATGTCCTCAGTTGAATCGTGTGTGTTGTGGTGTTCGGGCCGTCGAAATGAGTTTAGGACGTTTATACCGTACAGTCATTTTTAATGAAGAAAGCTGCACAAAATATTTAATGAAGAAGGGTCTGTTCCGAACCAGCCCGTGACTTGTGAAAAAGTTAGAGGGGATGCAATCTGTGGGGTGAATTAAAATAATGTTCAAGAAATAGCGAGAAGCGTGATGCGAATGGGGAATTCATTAAAAGCGTGTATTTGAGATGCTCAAAAAGTGGGTGTCAAACTTACTACTCCGTCCGGAAAACTAATAAGTTTTTCACGTATTTTGATAGGTAAGATTTCCATGATTTCATTGATTTGAAAGAGTACATATCCTGCTGCACCACGGGACGGTTCGGGTAGGTAGCCACGGATCGGGTAGATCACCTGTTGCACCGGTACCAAGATAGGTACGTATTGCACCCATTGGCACTTATTAACTTAAAACGTATCACAATGTTATTATTTATGTAACAAACTAATTTTTACTGGTTTGGTTTAGATAGAAAATGTTGGGATTGGGATTCCCCAGAAAATTTTTAGCTTTAGGTATGAATGGAGGGGGGGGGGGGTATGGTGGTGGTTAGGGGAATCACGACCAGTGGCATTTCCATTGACAGGGAGTTGCAGCTATGGATGGCAACAAAATATCGATATATCGGAAATATCGATATTTAGGTTCCGATATATCAATATATTGGTATCGGTTTTTGACATTCGATAGTATCGAGAATATCGATATTTTTGAACCGAGATATTGGCCTAGTAGATGTCGTCAGTGATGTACAAAAACTCGCACATTCTACATCCACTCGACTCTAAAAACTGGGGTTTCGTGGTTCTGATCCTTGATTCAACACTTGATTTTGACTTATGATCTGATTGGCGTATAGGTACCGATATTTTACTAACGTTATATTATGAATAACTTTCATTCATTTTTATTTTATTTTACAGATATTGTAGCGTGCTTAGGCCTATAGTCCATTTGTACTATCATGTTGTACTAAAGTAACGTAAGTAAGAAAGTGAAAAATGTAATAGGCTTATTTTGATACATTTACTAAATACATATGCGTTACATACTGAATGTATTATGTTTATTGTACGATATTTTTATCACTCATTTAACCCTCAGTTTTGACTTATATTTAGCGATTTATCGAAATTCCGATATATCGATTTTTCACCCGCCATTTTTGAACTATCGATATGTTGCTTGCGATATATCGGAAAACCGATATATCGATTTACTTTAAAATGTTGCCATCCCTAGTTGCAGCTGCTGGCAACGGCAGATGGGTGCAACTCTTCTCTGATCTCTCCAGTACTTCTAACCGACGACAGATCGCTCTGGGATGCACGATCAACCTGAGCTGAAGCTGCACCCCCTGACCCCTCGCCAACGGCCTGTCCGGCGCTGTTGTCTTCCTACTCGCACCAACCTCGTCATCCCAAGGCTAACAAAACCAGGGGAACAAACAACCGAGCCCAGTGCTTGGCAAGCCCTTGCCACACCGCTCCCTTTGTTGCTTTACACAAAAAACACCCTACGGGAACGTTTTTCTCTCGTTTCGCCCAGACTCCGACGCCCTATCGATCAGCCGTTGGGCCTGCGAATGGGGTAAAAACAGGTGTTAATTTTAGTTGGCCGCTCGATCGCAAGATGGCTGTAGGTTGTTCAGGTGGTCTCCGCGAAGTTTCAGTCGAAAGCGTAAATAATACCATGTAAGGAGCAGAGATGGAGGTTGGCCTCCGCGGAACATGGAAGATAGGAAATCCGTTACAATTTCTGTGAGGAAAAGCGATGTTCACCTAGTGCGGAACAGTTTGGAGTCGATTGAGCAATTGTTTTCGGTCCGCCTCTGCGAAAGTGCAGGGAACGACGGGAATCGTGTAAAGTTTGCTGTGTCCACCGATCACCAGGAAGTAGACGTCTCCATCGTTGATAAAGTTCAGGTAAATAAGCACAAGTACGATACAGTAGGTACTACAATATGTAGTTACATAGTCAGTTTTGTTGAGTTCTTAGCTGTAGTTGTAATATTTCCACATTCAACTGTGCATGTTATGTGTTATTTAGATGGCTAACCTACTTAGTTGTTAGTGGTAGCAACAAGTCGTAGGTACTCTACAATATTAGTGTCATTTTGCCTAAAGAACTATAATGTGTGATTTATGCAATGAACCTAGAATGTGGTGAAGTTGGGTGACACAGAAACGTTGCCAGCACCAACGGGCTGTATTACGGGGTTACTGAGTCGCTTTTACGGGGGAGAATCATCATTTATATTATGGTTTACTACTATTAATCAGTAAAAAAATTGAACGAGCGCGAAATTCGCACAAAACACTTGATCAAACATGAAATATTCAAACAAACAAGAGGTGAGCAAACAAAAAACGAGAGATGTTTGTGTGATTAACGGTGGGTCTCAGCTGAGTAGGTATAGCAATAGGTATGTTGATTGAATAATAACTTGACATAGATTCAGCTAGCAATAATGAGTAGATTCATTACGGCTAGATCCTGAATAAGTTAGATTAGTATTATAGGTTGTTAGTTTTTATTTTTGATGAGGTATGTACCTACCTAGTTTACTCTCTGAGCCAACAGATGGGAGGTAGGGATTGGCGATGTTGGACTTGTAGATTTATTGGGAACTTCTTCATTATCTGGTATGCACCAAAAAAAATTCTCAAATTTTGATTAAATTATTTAATAACGTTTCTCAACAACAAAACAACTATTGCATACTTGTACCATCTATTCAGAAGTCCCAAACAACCTGCTCATTCACGGGATAGTTTCTGGGATTGTTTATCTTTTTTGAGATGCGAGCGCTAGCGAGCATCCAGATCGCTTGACAATGCGAGCGGCGGAATGGGAACTAAACTTCTTGTACACCCACCGTCTTGTCTGACTGAACAATCGATGTATTTGAGATAATGGTAATTGTTGTTGAGAAACGTTATTAAATAATTTAATCAAAATTTGAGAATTTTTTTTGGTGTATACCAGATAATGAAGAAGTACCATTTATTGTAATGAATTACATGGGAGCTCGTGGACTCACAAAGCAGCTTCCAACTACTCTCAACATCAATTTTGTGGCCAAGCACGCAGGTACCTACCACAAGCACAGAGAAACCTTGCTGTTAAGAGTTTGGTGAATTTTATGTTGAACCAACCGCCATTAATTTCATCGCATTCGGCCAAAAATACAATGGGGAATTTTCGTCAACTTTTGTTTGAAAAAAATCATTTCTCTTCATTTTCCTGCTGTCCTGTTTGATTTAATTTTCTCTCAATAGTACGAATTTTTACCTAACTAATCTTGTAAGCGAATTACCGATTAATTTTGTAATTGTGTATGCTGGGTTGCACCCAGCTCCTCTGTACACCAATCAATAAAGACTAAAAACAAAAATTTCAGAACTCTTGGAAAAAGTTCCTGTCATGCACCATGGTTAAAAGAGCGAATTTTCAACGAAGTATTCGTACTATTGTATAAAAATATGATATAGCGAGAAATAATTATTGTAAATCTGAAATGATATTAGGATTTAGCAAATAGATATGGTAGGTTGTTTAGTCAATGAACAGTAATATTTATGTAGATATTCTGTGTTTCAGTCGATACATTTTTCGTCTGATAGTAGATGGTTAGGTAATCTAACTTGATCAGCATTTTTATGACGAATACTTCGAATCAATATAATACCTCTGCTATTACTAAGATATCTAGTAGGTAGGTATAGTAGTCAGTTGTGGAATAGCAGAGTCGTTCTCGACAAATACTTTACCTCTGCTTCATCATTACTCTGTTGAATTTATTCACTTCATTATTTACTTGTACGATTAAACTTTTAATAATACGGTAGTTATTGACATCACCATTCCATACCACTTTTCGTAAAATTATATCATTTTTACTGATTTTGGATATAAAGTCAAACCGACCATTTTTTCCCCCCAGAGAAAAATATTTTTATCATCGAAATAGTGACTCTTTCTGTTGTGAATCATCATCCCACACAACTGAAGATGAACACTAATATTGATTTTAGACGATTTTAGCCCTCACTACCAGTTTTTGACCCCCAAAAATCCACATTCGTGTTTGCGCATGCGCAGGGGTCATTCAAGATCCAGTTGTTCTGTAATTCGTAGGGGACCATCCAGAAGAATTTGGGCAGAATCGGCCGTTGATTCTTGAAAAATTTCGTCTCCTCCGTGAAAATTCCCGCAAAATTCCCCCTTCCATGAAGATTGAACTCACCATTGGGATATGTGAGCTAATAGGAGGTGTCCCTTGTTGGAAGGCGTCTGTAAAGGGATAAAGGGATTTTTATCATCGAATTAGTTCATCTTTCTGTCGTGAATCACCATCCCACACAACTTCGGTTGAACACTAATATTGATTTTAGACGATTTTAGCCCTCACTACCAATTTTTGACCCCCAAAAATCCACATTCGTGTTTGCAGATGCGCAGGGGTCATTCAAGATCCAGTTGTTCTGTAATTCGTAGGGGACCATCCAGAAGAATTTGGGCAGAATCGGGCCGTTGATTCTTGAAAAATTTCGTCCCCTCCGTGAAAATTCCCGCAAAATTCCCCCTTCCATGAAGATTGAACTCACCATTGGGATGTGTGAGCTAATAGGAGGTGTCCCTTGTTGGAAGGCGTCTGTAAAGGGATAAAGGGATTTTTATCATCTAATTAGTCCATCTTTCTGTCGTCAATCATCATCCCACACAACTGAAGATGAACACTAATATTGATTTTAGACGATTTTAGCCCTCACTACCAGTTTTTGACCCCCAAAAATCCACATTCGTGTTTGCGCATGCGCAGGGGTCATTCAAGATCCAGTTGTTCTGTAATTCGTAGGGGACCATCCAGAAGAATTTCGGCAGAATCGGCCGTTGATTCTTGAAAAATTTCGTCTCCTCCGTGAAAATTCCCGCAAAATTCCCCCTTCCATGAAGATTGAACTCACCATTGGGATATGTGAGCTAATAGGAGGTGTCCCTTGTTGGAAGGCGTCTGTAAAGGGATAAAGGGATTTTTATCATCGAATTAGTTCATCTTTCTGTCGTGAATCACCATCCCACACAACTTCGGATGAACACTAATATTGATTTTAGACGATTTTAGCCCTCACTACCAATTTTTGACCCCCAAAAATCCACATTCGTGTTTGCAGATGCGCAGGGGTCATTCAAGATCCAGTTGTTCTGTAATTCGTAGGGGACCATCCAGAAGAATTTGGGCAGAATCGGGCCGTTGATTCTTGAAAAATTTCGTCTCCTCCGTGAAAATTCCCGCAAAATTCCCCTTTCCATGAAGATTGAACTCGCCATTGGGATGTGTGAGCTAATAGGAGGTGTCCCTTGTTGGAAGGCGTCTGTAAAGGGATAAAGGGATTTTTATCATCGAATTAGTCCATCTTTCTGTCGTCAATCATCATCCCACACAACTGAAGATGAACACTAATATTGATTTTAGACGATTTTAGCCCTCACAACCAGTTTTTGACCCCCAAAAATCCACATTCGTGTTTGCGCATGCGCAGGGGTCATTCAAGATCCAGTTGTTCTGTAATTCGTAGGGGACCATCAAGAAGAATTTGGGCAGAATCGGCCGTTGATTCTTGAAAAATTTCGTCTCCTCCGTGAAAATCCCGCAAAATTCCCCCTTCCATGAAGATTGAACTCGCCATTGGGATATGTGAGCTAATAGGAGGTGTCCCTTGTTGGAAGGCGTCTGTAAAGGGATAAAGGGATTTTTATCATCGAATTAGTTCATCTTTCTGTCGTGAATCACCATCCCACACAACTTCAGATGAACACTAATATTGATTTTAGACGATTTTAGCCCTCACTACCAATTTTTGACCCCCAAAAATCCACATTCGTGTTTGCAGATGCGCAGGGGTCATTCAAGATCCAGTTGACCCCCACAAATCCACATTCGTGTTTGCGCATGCGCAGCGGTCATTCATGATCCAGTTGTTCTGTAATTCGTAGGGGACCATCCAGAAGAATTAGGGCAAAATCGGGCCGTTGATTCTTAAGAAATTAATTAGGTACCATGGATTTCGTATATTCCATGAAAATTCCTCCAAAATTTCCCCTTCCATGAAGATTGACTCGCTATTGGGATATGTGATCTAATAGGAGGTGTCCCTTGTTGGGAGGCGTCTGTAAATGGAGGTTTCACTTCGCGTATTCGGGCATCAAGGTTATTTCGAACAAGGCTTTGGGAATTTTTGAAGCGTGTATGATGTTGGAGGGAAGAAGCGGTCAGGGATTCTCTCAGAGCCCCGGTTCTAGTGGCCACTTGGCCGCTCTTGGAACGACTGTCGCCCACAGCACTCAACCACCGGTGAAATCGAAAACACGGAGCCCCCTTCGAGCTCTCCCACAATAGCCGCAGAACACTGAGAGTCGTCCGATAGCGATAAGAACGCAACAGTTCACGACTACGTCGGACTCCGATTTGCCGGAACGGCTGGCCATGAGTAACCTCCTAGACGTCTGTAAATAATACCGTCGAGCTATCATTCTAAGGCCGTGCCCGTACCATTTTTCGTCTTCAGTGCGGCCAGCTTCTCAATGAAGCAAACCATAGTTCATATGGTACTAATTTTCGGATATATAGTACTAATTGTAATATAACTGAATTTTTAATAGGTCTTGTAGGGGTTACCCACAGTATCAATTCAAATGTGCGCGACCCAAGTTATTATAACCCGTCACCATGTGCGTGTATAATATTAAAAGTTGTGATATAAAATTACTACTGTAATAAACCACCGACTAATTCCCCCCGTGATACGCAGCCTTCTGATCAGGTGACGTGATCATGGCGGAAGGCGACTCCCCCGTGCTGAGATCAGCACTGCAGCAGAAATACAAAAGAAACAGAGTTTAAAAAATTGAGAAACAGAAAAATAGAAGAAATAGAAGAAAAAAATGCGTTGCCGTAGGGGGCGTCTAGCCGCCAGTGGTTTGTGTTCATGACGGTACGTTTATTGTCGAATGAAATCTGGGGGACACACCCAGACCCCCGGATTATAACAGTTTAGATCAAGGATCAAAGCAAGGAAACATGGAACATGTTTTTCGAATAGGTACATGATAACAGAGGATATGGAGATATGTAGAAAAACGTTTGCCAATTCGTGTAGGCACTATAGCTTCCTCACTTGAATCACATGAACGTATAGACTAGTTGGGTAGGTTCGTTATGATACAGGACCATCTGCGATCCAACCCGCGAGTACCCTCAAAATTTCATCTCTCTACGACTGTTTTTCGCGTAGTTAGAAGCGTTATGAGGAAACGGTCAACATTTCATGTTAGCGCATGCGGAGAGGGAAATTACAGTAAGATTCCAATGAAGTTCATACGGAACCATCAAAGTATTATACTGATCGACCCTCCAAATGTGAACTCATTTCAACGATAATTAAGGTAGTTATGGGCACTCCAAGTATTTCACGTTTGCGCATCCGCAGACTAAACGACTTTCATGATTTTGAAACGGGACCATCTGCGATCCAACCCGCGAGTACCCTCAAAATTTCATCTCTCTACGACTGTTTTTCGCGTAGTTAGAAGCGTTATGAGGAAACGGTCAACATTTCATGTTTGCGCATGCGCAGAGGGAAATTACAGTAAGACTCCAATGAAGTTCATGTGGAACTATCAAAGTATTATACTGATCGACCCTCCAAATGTGAACTCATTTCAACGATAATTAAGGTAGTTATGGGTGTTCCAATTATTTCACGTTTGCGCATCCGCAACTAAACGACTTTCATGATTTTGAAACGCAACCATCTGCGATCCAACCCGCGTTTACCCTCCGAATTGCAGCTCTCTACGACTATTTATCGCGTAGTTAGAAGTGTTACAAGGAAATGGTCAACATTTCATGTTCGCGCATGCGTAGATCAAAGTTACATTACGATTCCAATGAAATTAATTTGGAACTATCGAAGTATTATTCCTGACCGACCCTCCAAGTTTGACTCATTTCAACGATATTTAGGGTAGTTATGGGTGTTCCAATTATTTCACGTTTGCGCATGCGCAAACGAAAGTTACAGTAATTTTTCAATGATTTTGGTATGGGTCCATCTGTGACTCAACCCGCACCTACCCTCAAAATTTCAGCCCACTTCGACCATTATTTCGGGTAGTTATGGGTGTTGCAAGGAATTACCACAGACAGACACGGAACCAAATATACTCGTATTATGTTCCTCGATGTCTGAAACGGAAAATGGTAGTGGAAATTTTCATTTTGGAGGACATGAACTTTTTTTACTCAATGACGAATCCAAGGCTTCCCTGCCTTCGATAGTGAGGAAGCAAAACCTAACCTAACGCAACGTAATGTAATACACGTCGTCAGCAGCTTTCGGTCCAAAATGAACTATCAACTCGGCGCGAAATCAAAGCCGGAGTACCGCAGGGTAGTGTGCTGGGACCGTACTTGTACATATTTTACTGTCATGATCTCCCCCTTCCATCCACACCAGACTTCTCCGGGCTATTTGCTGATGACCTCATTTATGCAGTAAGAGAAATTGATTGTGATCTGGCAGCCAATAAACTGCAAACATTCATCACCGAACTTGGACATTGGTGCAATCGTTGGCGACTGAAAATAAATCCAGCGAAGTCATGCGCTATTTCCTTTACTTACAAAAGAAGATATGTTGACGTGCCTCTCACTTTTAGGGGGGAAACAAATCCGTCAGTTGAATCCCACAAATATTTGGGAGTCACACAGGACAGAAAGCTGACCTTCGCTGGACACATTTCTGATATTTTGCAGCGATGTACCCTTAGAACATCCCAGTTGAAATACCTGCCGGATAATAAAGATCTGCCAATTGAAAATAAAATACTAATATACAAAGTGTTCATCAAGCCTCTCTGGACTTACGCTTTACCGATATGGGGTACATGTTCCTCCTCGCAGTTTCGACGATTGGAACAGCAACAAAATCGATTAATACAGAAAAAAATTATACATGCTCCACCCTTCATCAGGAATTCAACTATAAATCACGACTTCAAGCTCGAAACTCCGCAGGAATGCCTTGAAGCTTCAATGCCAAGATTCGTCACTCACAATGCGGAGCATTAAAACCATCTAGCAAATGAAGGCTTCATCCAACCTCTCAATCCAAGGCTGCAACGGCCTCGCCATATTTTGGACATGATTGAAATGTGAAGTGTTGTTTTAAAAGGTAGTTTTTCTGTTTGACCAAATTGTTATTTAAGTAATTTTTCCATGCCAAAAAGTACGTCTGTTTATAAACCCTTTGTCAATGAGGTATATTTATTTCTAAATGGTCTCAATAAATTTTTTTTTAAAGTTGCTTTCGGCGTTTTTCTGTTAGGTAGAACCCCCTCCACAGTTTTCGGCGGAGTGGGGTCTGTCTCTCCTCGGAGATGGCACCACGTGTGGTAGGGCGATGGAGGGGGTGGGGTAGCAGGAGTGGGGTAGAGGGAGAACTGTGCGGTCGGCGGGGAGGGGAGTTTATGCGGACATGGACGGGACGCTCTTCAGCCTGGTTTACTCCCGTAAAAACATGTGCCATGTTAAAACTGAAAAATAGAAGAAATACAGACGCTCAAGTTCCCAAGACACGGTCGGGCCGACAAGTAAAGTTCCCGAGCCGGTTTCCCTGAAGCGAGGAACTCCTCTCTGGAGGGGGAATAGCTGTGGGCCACAGTATCAATTCAAATGTGCGCGACCCAAGTTATTATAACCCGTCACCCCGTCCCCAAAGTTGTGATACAAAATTACATTGATTCGTACACGAACCACCGACTAATTCGCTTGAGCAAAATTACTCTATACCGAAACACAACTCATAGGGCAAACGCCCTCTGGTCCCTAATCAGCTGTTCGAATTTTCGTAGTCGAAGGTTTGTTTATCCGCTGAATCACTATCAATATCGTGTCGATTTGTCCCAGGGGCCCAACGGCACGGGATGGGATTGGCTATCATTGGACTTGCAGTTCCCATAACATTGGCAGTCCCCCCCCCCCCCCCCCCGCCCAGTTAAACAGAACTTGAAATGGCCATAAGATTAAAAGGTAAATTATAGGACTTATGTTTTTATTCTCAACAAAATTCAAGTAAAAACATCTGAAACAATGTGGCTGTCTATGTAACGTTCCACGGTAAAATTCCACACAAAAAGCAAATACAGGTGGGCGCCTCCTAGCTAGTGCGTGCACGTGTTGAGGGCAAGAACAGTAGGTACAAGTATAATGGACTTGTTCTGTTTTTCCCTCATTCATTTTCACCCTCGCTTAGTTTAGGGTCTCGAGTATTGCTAGCGTACAGTCTTGTGCTCCATGGCTATTTCTAAAGGTTTCAACCTGCCCCCCTTATTATTATTACCTAGGTACCTATAATAGGGGTTTATTATTAATAATTATCTAGCTATAGTAGCTATAATAATAAAATATTATTATCGATTGCTTGTAGAGTGACTCACAATCATGTTGATGTCGGCAAAAGATTTTTGTTAGTAACGCGTTGGTAATTCGTCAGTCGCAGTGGAATTCATAGCTCCTATTATAATAATAATTATGATCATTTAAGTCATTTTGGAGTCGAAGCCAATGAATTGGTGAGATGAAGTGCGTATAACTGCATGTTTCACTGTTAGTATTCCGTGATGTATACCTTGCTACCGTCATATAAGTAGTAGGTACCGTCATCCGATATTTGAATGGGTTGGGGGGATTGGGGTTGCAATTGTTTTTCTTTCTCTGTTCCAAAAGTGGCTTGTGGGAAATGGTCAATCTAAAATCTAAATACCCCCTACCATCTTTATGACTATGTGGAAGATTATGTAGGTACCGATGTTGTGTGGTCAAGTTTGAACCTGTATTTAGCGATATATATATAGAAATAAACATATCTGTTTACAATAAATACCTATATAATAAACCTATAATCACCTACCACCTATAATAAATACCTATAACAAATAAGTGGAAATTAGTCGTCGGCTTCCGGTTTTTGACAAACTGAAAAGTCAAGCCCCGGCCTTAGATAACCATCTGCTTCGGTTATTGCGAACTCTTCGGGGGATTACCGAAAACGGATGTCATTTACGGTAAGGGCGCCCTCCGTGCTCGCGAGAACCGGAACTCAAGTGGAGAAACACAAGAGAAAGCTGTAACGCGTTGAACTATTCAACTTTCCACGCTATCGTTGTGAGTTGAGAGCTGACAGATCTGACTGTATATGAACCATACTATGCTTCGGTAATACATTTATCGAATTTTAAAATCAATTAGTACGTTATTGAGGCGTACGTTATTGGCGTTTGTATGTTGACAGAAAACTGTGAACGCTACCGTAATTATTGTCCTGCATAGATACCTACCCCTTCTGTGTAGATAACTGAATTCCTATCAGCGTAAGAACCTGAATTAGAGTAGGGTCTTATTTGCAGTGGATACCTACATACACCCACACACACACACACACACACACATATATTGACACGACAAAAATGCCACCAGAGTTAAAGTACAAGCTCTCTAACGTTCGGCAATCAGTTTTTGGTTTATTATTCTGTGAATAATACACCTATGTATTCGCTCAGCAAAAAATTCGTATAACACCCCCCTCAAAATTTTTTCTTTTCCGTTTCAAGGTGCGTAGATTCCAAAAACGCTGCAAAGTCCTTTTCATATGGGTTTATTATTCTCCTGGACATACCTACGGAAATTTTCACTGTTCTTTTCTGTTTCTTTCATGTGAAATAATTGAAATAGCCGAAATAGCTATTTCTGATCCACAATTTTGGCCCCCAAAACACGAATTAGGTAGGTTTTTTTTCGTTTTTTTAAATATTAGGTATCCTTGATTATTGGTAGTGTAATTTAATCGTCTTGATCCACAAATTATACAAATTGATGGTGATTTCAGACGATTTTCCAGGTTTTTGAGTCATAAAAAAATCGATTTTGGGAGCTGAACATTTGATAGAACCTCAATTTTCCACTCTGGTCAAAATCGACTTCATATTCGGTCTTCTCGTCCCCAAAAACATGGAAAACAATAACTCAAAAGCTCATGTTACTAACTTGTTACTAAAACACAAAAAGTACCTATTTTTACACACATTTTCACTCATAACACCCCTGGGTATATTCCGATCGGGCTGCAAAGTTTTGGGACACAACTAGGGCCCAAATGGAGCATGTGTGCGAAAGAACGAATTTTTTAGACCGAAAATGAAGCCGGTACACGTGATACGGCGGACGGACATTGCATTTTTGGAATCTACGCACCTTGAAACGGAAAAGGAAAAATTTTGAGGGGGTGTTATAAAATTTTTTTGCTGAGCGATTAGGTACATAGGTGTATTATTAGGGTAGTCACAAAAAGTCAACTTTCGAAATTCAATCGTGGCAACCCCCTAAAAGGTGCCATTTGACTAGAAAATGAGATTCCCAAAGTTTTAGGTCGATCGGATAACATTAACCCGTGCCGCATCGAGGTTGAAGTTTAGAAAAACTCACTTTTTTCATAAAAATATTATTTCTTTCCTCATAACATAGTAACCATTTGTCCTAGAGACTTGAAATTGGTCTTATTTTATTTGAAATGTTATCTTCTTCAACTTTTACTCCAATAATTTTTTCGCTAGATCCTATAGATTTTATGTTATTCAGCTTTTCCCATCTCAAAACGTGGTCCGTTTCAGCAAATGTGCCTTTTTACGCATACCCCTAAAAACCACACTCCAGTCAATGAAATCGACCTCTAGGCAATTTGATACTTCTTTATCACTCTGGTATATTGAAAATTGATACATTTGAATCTAATAGGTATATAATATATGGAGGGGGGAGATGGGTGGGTGGTGGGTGCTATGAAATGCACAAAAAACAATAAAAATTATGTAAAAAGTGTTTTAATAATACAAATTGAAAGTTTTTTGTATAGAAAATAATAGCCTGGAACTTATTTTACAACACAATATTCTATTCCAACACCACTGAATTTAGAACTACATTAATGGCTTAGATAGTGAGGCTTTATCGACATCAGGGTAAATTTTCCTACATTCTGACACAACTTGTAATAAAAATTGGCGCTGTTCATCGTCTTATGTCAAGCAAGAGTTGAAGTCTTGTATCAATTTCACTCCTCTTTCAGCAGTGTCGTTGACTACCCTTGAACCGTTCACTATGTTTTTAGCATGCAAATAATGAGGATTTTTGTTCCATAAGCGTGTATCGGTGTTTAAAAAATCTGTCTATGGAAAACCGCTTGAAAAAATTCAAGGTTTGAGAGGTGACAAAAAAATCAAGTTGCTTATCCAAAATTTGCTCTACATGTGCAAAATCTAAAATCGCTTTTCTATCCCTACCATCAATTTCACTATCGGGTTCACCTAGGGAAAATAATTTCATGGCCATACTTTTTTTAATGTTGTCGTCTAAAGTGTGGCCGAAAAACGAGAACGCTATTTTCTCTGAGCTGAGGTACCACAGATGGTTTACAAATTTTGACAAAGCCTTATCTGCTATTTCTGTGTCAATTTTCCTATACTCTACTAATGCTTTCAACATTTCCAGATATTGTTTAGGGGCCAAAGCAGGTTTGGGGGCATTGAACCATGCCTTGGCGTAAATATTTATTATAAAAACACAAATTTCTTCTATTCCTTTCATTTCTTTTTGAGTATAACAATTGATCTCTAAAAAGATAAATTTTGAGGCAGTAAATTGCTTTGACCATCCACCTGGCGTGATGAATTGCACCAGGTGCTTTAAAAGAAAAGTTTTGGGGAGGAAGCCCTATAAACACTAAACAAAGTTGAAGAAACTCTTTGTAATCCTCTCTGGGCTGCAGGGTTTCCAAATGTTCCATTAAAAAAAGTGAAACTTGATTAATGTTACTAATTTTGCATCTAATACTCGTATTATCATCATGCAGACTAGTTTTGTATTTAGTTTGGTCGAACTTAGGCCACCCAACTTGAAATTTTTTGAAAACGCTAGGTTCAGGACCAGTGGTCGAGAATCGATGATTCACAGTAATAGAGATAACAGATAACAGCGAATACAAAGCTAAAGGTCACACTTCCTTACCTTTCACCGGTCTAAATACCCTTCATTACCTAGATCCCCCCCCCCCCCTTATTACAGCCTCAACCTTTACATTTATACCTGAAACATACTCATTTTCAATAAACCAGAGTGGTAAAGAAGTGTCAAATCGCCTGGAGGTCGATTTCATTGACTGGAGTGTGGTTTTTAGGGGTATGCGTAAAAAGGCACATTTGCTGAAACGGACCACGTTTTGAGATGGGAAAAGCTGAATAACATAAAATCTACAGGATGTAGCGAAAAAATTATGGAAGTAAAAGTTGAAGAAGATAACATTTTAAATAAAATGAGACCAATTTCAAGTCTCTAGGACAAATGGTTACTATGTTATGAGGGGAAAAAGAGTATTTTTATGAAACAAAGTGAGTTTTTCTGATCTTCAACCTCAATGCGGCACGGGTTAACGTTATCCTATCGACCTAAAACTTTGCGAATCTCATTTTCTAGTCAAATGGCACCTTTTAGGGGGTTGCCATAAGTGATTTTCTCAAAAAAAATTTGCCTATTGCCTTGTGACCACCCAGTGTATTATTCATAGACCATTAAATCATATAATGATAACATCTTCTAAAAACCGTAGCTCGAATACTTTCGATAGAACGGTGCCTGGCTTTTATAACGTTTTTAAAATTATTGCGAACTTGAGGTTTTTTGAGACCACCCTGAGCAATGTACATGTACATCCAGCCGTTCGTTCAAGGGAAATCCGGCAGGTTTTTGTATGGGTTGCTCAAATTTTGAGCAACCCATACAATACCTGCAGGATTTCCCTTGAAGCATTAAGCTCGTTGAATGTGCAAGATACCTGCTCGTAACCAATCCCAGTCAGCTACATTTTTACGACTATTTTCAAGATTTCTAAACGGGCAATTGAATTTTCACAGTCAACACCACTTGTTACGTCACACACGAACTGTCACGAAACTATGTACAGTGGTTAGTACCAACTAATAATTATTTGTATAAAAGAAAAGTTTATATTATTATGCCGAGTTTTCTTTTATGGTAAAATTATGGAACTCTTCTCCCTAACTCGGGCCTTATCCTACGTAGGGGAACGTTTTCCTTTAATAACATTTACCTGTAGGCACTTCAGAAACCTTCGCTGGGGTGTATTTTCACAATCCACACAACAGCAACAAACAAACAAAAAACACGTACAAACCTTCGTGGGCGTGCGCACAAATCACTAAATTTTCATCGCAATCGGATGAATGGTATAGGAACGCGTAAAGGACAAAGGAAGAGAGAACATTATTTTATTGTCATATTACCTATATTATGTATTCACGGGCAAATTCCCAATTGTTATAAAACAATAATTAATACGGCAACTTAATGAGACCATTAAGATTAAAGATTAATTATCAACAGCCATCCTCATCCGCTGTTGGTACACACGTGGTGTCTACAGTATTTCAAGTCTCGATTCCCTGTAGGCCTTCGATAAATATTGCTTTTCACTCAGTTGAGATTGACCAGACGGGGGGACGGAAAGGTAATTGGAGGCTCCGCGATACGAAAGCCTGGTAATTAAAGTTGAGGAACTCTATGGCTCCCCTGGCTCCGGCGTAGGATTTAGTATTTTTTTATTCCTCGACACTCTCAGGGACGCCTCGAGGAGGAAAAAAGTGCATCCTGCTCTCTAACCAGCCATCCAATTTTCACGTAATCTCTTGGTCGCTGGCGTGTCGCCCGGTGGCGTTAATATTGCCCGTTCCCATGGGACATGACAGGTTGACTTGATTCACAGGGCCAGTAACGTTGTAACTTGCCCTCTTCCTTCATAACTTGACGCAAGTCCGGCCATCAGTAAATATTTGTGTTTTTAAATATTTGCGTTTATGGCATATGAGGGCTCTATCATCCCACTTATCCCGTTTGGTGCTATATCTCTACTCAGTGTTCGCTGTTTACTAGGGATGTCCCAAAAGTATCGATACTTAAAAGTATCGATACATATCGATACTTTTTTCCCCTGATATATATCGTAGTATCGATACTTTTTTCCCAGTATCGGAGCCGATACTTTTTTTATCCCTCACATTTTATCAGTGTCAACACCTACGACGTGTAGGTACTGTTGAAAGTACCTCTAACTAGATTGCTGGGAGACCAACCACTTCAACAAGTTAAAGAAAATTGATGTACCACCACCTCCAGCTCTTAGTAAGAATCACCTGTCTTCCATCTAGTAGGAAGGACCATCAAAATGTTAACCCAACCAAGCAACCAACCAACTTTACTCAATACTTTTTTGATTGGATTTTCTTTGTTCTTTCTTGTTTTCTGATGTGATTGTGCCGAATAACCGAAATAATGTCATGCCTTGTCTTGTCTTGTCAATAATCTTGAAAAACAAGCGCCCAAAAAAAAGTTTCAAATTAAAAAAAAAGAAGTGATTTATTGTTTCGTTCATTTTGTAATATTATCCTGAAATAATTCTTCGATAGGCTGACGATGGTATTTTGTCTTCTACCAATGTAGATGAAGTAAAAACGTGGGATGTGATATAATATTCATTGTCACGCTGACGGAGAGAGAACAAAAACGACATTTCCACCCATTTTTGAAAAAAGTATCAAAAAGTATCGATACTTCAAAATATCGACACTTTTTGAAAGTATCGTATCGATACTTTTTGATACTTTTAGATGTATCATTACGATATATATATCGATACTTTTGAAGTATCGGACATCCCTACTGTTTACTCGAATATGACACCATCTAGATATCTACCTATTTAATAAAGGCGGGCATTACCTATAGTTTTGTTCCATTCCAAACCTTGATGATATATTATGATGATGGCTGTTATCGTGTATAACTCAACTACAATAAAAAGAAAACATATATTCCTAAATAATAGCGTGAAAAAGTGGAACCATCGAGTTTCATTTTTTAAATATGTATGCAACCATAATTAAACGTAAGCGTGAGACAGATTTCTACTCCGTGCAAAAGCGCTCCCATTCAATCCGCTTCCCATCACCTGGATTAGACAAGAAGTGCAGCATAATTTGAAGTGCTTAACATAATTCTCTGCACGCAAGTAAGAATGGTATCTACGATTAATTAGGAACTTGTTAGTAACAGTAGATGTACATAGTTTCAAGCGATTTCCTGAGATATTTCGCTGTTGAAATGTTATAGGCATCTACATTGATTAGTATCATAACTTGGCCAATAAACAGAGTTACCGAGGTTATCTTCCACGTATCGATACCGTGGTCGTATTTATCAGCATAATATGAGACAGCCACTCATTTGGCCCGCACTTTTCATTCAAAAGTATTCAGTAACCACTGTCCTCCAAACGATAATAACTTTTGGTAAGTTCCGCTAGTGTAAAAAGTAATATTACAATACCTTCCGGAGGAGTCCGTCGTCACTAGCTGGTTGAATACTGGATGCGAGCCTCTGGAAGGTATGGTAATATTGATAATAATTTTTGTATCATCTTCAAAACACTCGGGTTTTTGGTAGTTCAATCACTGGATGAACATGTGACGACAACCTTCTACACATAATCCCATATTGGATTGACAAAAACGATTTCATATCCTACTTCTGCATCGTTTCTAATAATTAACTAACGGATAAGTAAGTATCCGGTGGCATCGCTACAAGGGACTTCATCAGCAGTAATGTGTAATACAATTTGTTTATTGTTATAACTACAACACTACATTACCTCTGCATTACATAGACGAAGAAACGAGAAACGACACCCCCCCCCCCCCCCCAATATTTTTACTTAAAATCTAGAGCACATATTACAAAAAACGCTGCAAAGTCCTTGTCACATGGGTTTATTATTCTATTGGAGTTCTAGAGATTCTTGTTGGCTGTTAAATTTATTGTTTCTTTCATGTGGAATGATTGAAATAGCTATTTCTGATGATTTCCACCAACTTTGGCCCCCAAAACATGAAATAGGTACCTACGCTTTTTTTTTTAATCTCTGATCATTGGTAGTGGCATTTAATGGTCTTGATTCACCTGTTTACACTTTTTCCAATGTTATTATACAAATTGATGGTGATTTCAGACGATTTCCCAGGTTTTTGACTCATAAAAAATCAATTTTGGGAGCTGAACATTTGGTAGAGCCTCGATTTTCCACTCTGGTCAAAATCGACTTCATATTCGGTCTTCTCGTCCCCAAAAACATGGAAAACGATACCTCAAAAGCTCATGTTACTAATATGTACCTAAAACACAAAAAGTACCTATTTTTGTGCACATTTTCACTCATAACATCCCTGGGTATATTCCGATCGGGCTGAAAAGTTTCGGGACACAACTAGGGCCCAAATGGAGCATGTGTGCGAAAGAACGACTTTTTTAGACCAAAAATGAAGCCGGTACACGTGATACGGTGGACGGCGGACGGACATTGCATTTTTGGAATCTATGCACCTTGAAACGTAAAAGAAAAAATTTTGAGGGGGTGTTATACAAATTTTTTGCTGAGCGATTACATAGGTGTATTATTCACAGAATAATAAACCAAAAGCTAAAACGCTCCAGGCTTTCCGTAATAGGGTGGCTACGAAGTACATTAATACATGAAAACAGGTGTGTGTATTTAGGTACGAGTATCATATTGTGAGTCGTACCTGCGGTACAGATACGACTCGTACTGTCCTGTCGAAGTGTAGACTATTTGATGTGAAGCATTCACTTTCACTCGGAGTCTCCCGGATACGCCTACTCGGTGTTGGCCAGCTGACTCCCATCTACCTTATCCCACTCCTGCCTACGATTCTCAGCCCTTTGCCAATGTCATGGATTGTTCAGTTAGGATGTAGTTAAGTGTTAAGAACTTACCAATTGAATTAATGGGGTTGGGCCTACCCTTGTAATGGGCTATGCACCTGTATTTATTTATTTTTTAAATGAAAGTAGGCCCCAATCTAAGAATCTGGAGACCAACCGCACCCTTCTACGATGAACGAGGGCTTTTCTATGATTTTTCAAAGATTCCAGCACTTCCTACGTCGGGGGGTCCCCGAGAGGGGTGCAATGACGTAGAAAGATCTTTAAAAAATTATAGAAAAAGCCCTCGTTCATCGTAGGAGGGTGCGGTTGGTCTCCAGATTCTTAGATTGGGGCCTGCTTTCATTTAAAAATAATATAAACCGCATTTGTCACCAGTGAGCATACCCTGTGTGTGCAAGTGAACGACTGGTCGCAAAAGATGCTTTAGTTCAAGATCAATTTAAAAACGCAAAAAACCATACCCTTCTAATGAAAGTTTTCGAACTACGGCGTTTTGAAAATTTCAACCCCTATTTGGAACCCCTTAGAGATGACTGACAGTAACGTCGAGCTTCGAGGACCGACTAGACCCCGAACGGAACCTATAACCCGAATTTCATCAATTTTGTTTCATGGTAACTAAGAAAAGTGGCCAGTACGGCGGACAGACAGAATTTTTTTTTTTATTGCATTTTCGGATTCTACATACCTTGAAACGTAAACCTTCAAATTTTGAGGGGGGGGTTAGAATTTTTTTTTTTTTTTCTCATGCTCGATTCCAATGGTTCATTATTGAAAATAATAAACCAAAATAAATGCAAGTTCACCTAAAAGGTTGTTTCCATTCGTATTTGATCATTTTGTTCACTGGATTTTTTTTTTTCTTCAGGTAAGAAGGAGTGTACTACACGTTTACATGAAACTTCAGTGTGAGTAAATATTTTTGTCAAATAACTTTCTTCTTACCCGCGATCGTACTTATTGTAAGATAGTACTTATCGTCATCCTAGTGGCAAGAAAATAACCCAAAACAGCAGAGATAACCCCTATCGAATCCTTGGAAATCAGTTATTCCTTAACGAGTCTAAATTATTCCTTTGACCAACATGTCAATAAATTCCAACTTTACCTCTACAGTATCCCTAATTTGACTTGAAGTTTCTCTACGAGCAATTTTTAATGTATTTTAGGACGGCACATGGTCGTTATTATGTCTTTAACTTGAGTAAAAACGCTGCAAATTATTACACAAGGATTATCACTGTTTTTTGAGACCTACCCTCGTGCCCTTCCCCCCTCCCCTCCATCGGGGAAAGCCCTAAATCCTACCTAATGGAGCTGCAACTACTGGCCAGGCAATTACAGTTTCATAAAAAATGCGGTGGATTCAAGAATATTATATCTATAATAATAATTGTTTATTGTTATTTTTTTCACGTTACAGAAGTGCTTATCGACAAAATCCAAAATAGCCATCTTTCTTCAAATGAAATAATAGCTTTGTTCGCACTAACTTTTTCTGACGGTTAGCTGGCTCCTAGAATTCCAGGGAGATAAGGCAGTGCATGGCAATTTTCTCGTCCGCCCTATCGTCTGTGTGCTGGAATGAAACTGGCGTTGAATATTCAGGAAAACATTGCGAATAGCCGGTCATGGATACTATTCAGTCCGAAAAGAGTACAGTTCTGACGATAAAGTAACGTTGGCCTGAATGGGCGGAGCCCTTGATCGTAGAGATCCCTATGGATGCTATAGGTAATACCTTACCACTTAACACGCGCGCGCACACACTCTCACACAGCCTGGCCGTGACGTAGACGTAAGACCGTTTCATAATAAATAAATAAATAAATAAATATTGCACAATTATCACCTTCTTCCACTGTACGTCCTTTTCACAATTACTTGAACTAAAATATTCCAAAAGTAATCTTATTTTTAGACTCACGAATACATACCCCATTAGCTGTTCCCTAGCAACGATATCTAGGCCGAATGTAGCTTGTATACCGTTTCATTCACACTTATGTTAGCGGCGCCAAACTTCAGGACCTTAATGTGAAGGAACGGTTGGACGTACAATGCTCCGGGTGGTCTCAAAAAATCCTCAAGTTCGAAACAATATAAAAACACGAGAAACAAATCATACCATTCTACTAAAAGTTCGTGAGCTATCTCTGAAAATGTCACCCCCTATTTTTCACCCCTTAGAGATGACTGACAGTAATGACGATTTTCGCGGACCAGCTAGGTCCCGAATGGGATCTACAAACCGAATTTCATTAATTTAGGTAAATGGAAAAAGTGCAAATTACGCCGTAAGGCGGACGGACAGAATTTTTTTCATTTTTTTTTTTCATTTTCGGATTCACCTTGGATCAAAAACCGTCAACCTCGATGTTTTGAGGTTTTTTCTTTTCGTTTTTATTTGCTCGGTTCCAAAGGTCCATTATTGAACATAATAAACCAAAACTGGAAAATAACCTGTTAAAGATGATAATATTTAGAATAGGTGGTTTCAGTCTAAAGCAATCGAAAAGCCAATCGTCGAATGGGCTAGGCTATGTACGGAAGTCTGAATTTTGAATAGAATTAACTCGATTGTCTTCGGACGTCTGACTTTCCAGGTTAAGTATGGCTCCAAAGGTGACATGCACAGCATCCGGTTAGGTTATCCGGTCGGGCTACCTTTTAGGAGATAGGGGATCCGCCTTATCCACCCCATGGAACACAAATGACTTATGTGGAAGTCACAGGACCTCCTCGCGAAGGAAAAGGCCCTGATGCTGTAACGGTCATTGTTCCTATCGAGTCGCATCCTGTTTCGATCATACTGATGGATTTCTTTGGGTCAAGGATGTAGTTCATCTTATGTAAGCCCCAACTTTGGGACAAACAATGGTAGCCCAAGTTTCTCCTTTCGGGCCTTCCCCTGAGCCCATCTACTTTCTTCATCCTATAACGAAGACAGTTCCGCCTCTCTCTCCCCCAAACCATCCGCCACCTCCGCGTCTTTTCTAATGATCTTTTCTGTATTGTCTGTCATATAAAGCAGTTTAATGCCACATGTCTGACGTTCTTACCGGAGTTGAATCTCGGTGGAGGTCGAAGTAAGTCGGTAAGATTTCAGTCGGCTTGGAAAATACACATTGTAACCAAACATCATTAGGTTCAGCTTCAATCAAACGGAAATTAACATACTTGATTGAAATGTCTATGTTGGTTTGTCATTTTCAATAGCAAACCTTTAAAATCGAACAATGAAACAAATTGTTACATCCCCCCTCCTTACACTTAAAATTTCATGTTTATTTTTGGGAGGTAAAAATCCAAAGAATTTGGGAGGTAAAAATCCAAAGAATTTAAAAAAATCCGAAGCTGTCTACTTACTACTATTACTGTTAGTTACTGTTACAATAAATGGAGTTTGACAGGTCTGTCTCATAAAATAAATGGAATTTGACATGTTTGCCTCATATGGGGCTTAGTGGTCCTCGAATCATCAAGCATAAATCTGCGTTCACGGTTTAGAGGAAATAATTTAATGGTAAAATTCTCACACGAATTCTCACAATCACGAACATTCATACTTGGGTTGCTGATTGAAATATTACGCATGGTTTATTAGCAGATACCCCTGAGTCCAATGAAAGAAGGTTAATTTCGATATGGCTTGTTGGTGGCAAATCTACGGGCACGAAGCCTGCGGGCTTTTCAACAACCATGTACCCCTTATCAATAAGTCTGTGCTTTTTTGAATGTACTTCTCTTCATAATACTACCAGGATCCTTCAAGATAAGGGCATATATTACTTATCATATTTCACATTAAATGGAGCTGATAAGAAGGGCTTGTTGTTGTCAATGTCCGATGTGGTCTGTGATTAATTACATTTTTATCAACAGAAAAAACGAGTCGGATAGTTATGAGTGATTGAGATTAATGATGTAGGTAATGGTTTTTGTGACTTGAATGTTTTAGAAACCAAGTACCTTTGTAAAGTACAATTTTTAACAGTTAGAAAGCAATTCTGTGGGATTTTTAGTTTTTCCAATGCGTTGAGATGGGCATCCTTATATTATATTATGCCGTATTCGAGCACTGATTGCCTAAGGAAATATATAAATGATCTTCAATCCCCCCATACTAGTGAACCCTCGATGATTACCGACGTAGGTATTTATACGCTTGCACTGTGTCATTCAGACCATGTTGGAGATGTACAAGAATGGAATTTATTATTTTTATTTTTCCCCTTAGGGGGGATTGAGGGTGACTTTCTCCAGCCAGTAAGACCACCAAGTACATAGTGGGTCTATTGTGATCATCTTCTCTTCCCCAGCATATTATTACTGACAGGCACAATAATATTAATGATAGTTCTAGTTGGTTTATTGATAGTTGATAGATTGATAGTTTATTGATACTGAATAATTTAGTTTTACTTGCATTGATTTCAACGCGATTAGAAAGGAGGTATTTTGCTGCTGCTATTTCAAATTTCAGTGGGTACCAGAATATAAACATAACTCTACCTAAGTACACATGTACACTCAAAATTAAAATTTGGTATGTTGGTGTGTTCAGCTTGAACTTCAATCACTCCGGTAACAACAGACATCCTGGAAAGAAAGCCCTCTCTATAATATTTGAGACTTACGTTTTCTGATCAAATAGGTAATAAAAATACGCTTCGTCTGTAAAATTTGAACATTTACTAATGTATGACCTTTGCTTATATAGGTACCACCAAATGAAATGAGGTTGAGTAGAATGAGGAATGACAGAAGTAATGTGAGAAGCGGTGAAGGGAAACGAGACATCAATCAGCGGAGCGGTACAGTTAATTAAAATGTGAGGTCTGCGGGCAAGTGATAAATCCGTCTGTGACAAAGCCGGTGGGGCGTGGAGAAGCCAATTGAGACATCAAATTGTCATTGGGGCTCAACCCTCTGAACTCCGGTGTCCTTGTTGTAATGCTGCGTAGGATCAATTCTGTAGTGAGAGACTGTAAAGATCCTACTACTTAAATATACTGTAACCATGTTTTTTCTTCTTTATTCATTGAAGCTCTTGAAATATTTTACGTCTATTATAATTGGTATCATTCGAGGGAAGGTAATATTTCACAACATTGCACAGTATTCTGGATTTTCATCGTCAAACGAACTAAGGAACAAACGGTGAACGTGACGATTCATAATATTGGTGTTTCCTTTAACCTAATTGATTTGAAGCGGATTCAACCAATGGAATTCGAAAACAGATTAACCCAACGATCTATTTTTGGTTAGTTCGAGATCGTCCTAACGAGGAGTCTGGCGTGTCAGATGCTTTTTGTTTGTTTTAATGAAACGTTATCCCCCACCCGCTTCTAATGAGGATTTATAGTTTGATAATCACGGTTTAAACAAGTGCGTTAATCACTCCCTATTGGCATAGGTGATTACCGGAGAAACTCAATTCAATTCCGGGAGCCTGGCCTTCAAGCCTGACCGATGACGTCGTTACTAATAACCTCTGATCTGTAGGTCTTTATTGATGTGGTGAGCGGTAGTTGAGGGTGGGGTTTAGGAGGACTAACGCCCCGTGGTTATCACCACAGCACCTGCTGTGACGTTAGAAGAAAAGGGCGTCCTACGGTTATCACCACGGCAGACGCCCGGAAGAAGGGGTGGTTATCACCACAGCGAGTGCTAGATGTGGGAACGTCCAATGGTCATCAGTCATCACTACAGCGGACGTGGAAGGAGAAGGAGGCCAGCACCCCACGGTTATCACCACAGTGAGTGTTAGATGAAGAAGCTTCCCGCGGTTATCACCACATCAGACGTGTAAGGATGAGGATGCTAATACCCCACGGTTATCACCACAGCGAGTATTAGAGGAGAAAGAGCATCCCGCGGTTTCCACCACAGCAGATGCGAGGAAGGGTAGGTTAGAGGGAGAGGGTGTAAGGTGATTGAGAGAGAAGTCGCAGGTCGGAGAGTGGTCGGTCGAATGAAGAGCTGGGCAAGCCGAGCGGTATATAAAGGTGCCTCCACCTCGTCCCCCGTCTATCAACGGCCGTTGCGACCAGTGAGAAACGCTGGGAGTTCGATGGAGGGGGCCAGTCTGGTCCTTTTCCCGAGGCGTCGCTTAGCTCGTCTTTCTCATTGTTTATTCGGTTAAATCTACACATTACATAGGAGTGGTAAATGTAATATTTGAGGGGTACCACGGCAATTGAGCTGTCATTCACTTTTGCGTGGGAAGAAAAATTCAGTTTCCTCGTGATTTTAACGCACTTCTGCATAATTTTCGGGCAAAAATTAACATCTAAAATTGATTTGCTGTATCAGAATTTCCTGTATTGTTGTTGTCCCTACAACTGTTGGAGGAGGTGGGCCATTAATAGTGCTACAAATATACAAAATAGTAGTAGTTATATATATATATATATATATATATGTGTGTGTGTGTGTGTGTGTGTGTGTGTGTGTGTGTGTGCGCGCGCGCGCGTGTGTGTGTGTGTGTGTGTGTGTGTGTGTGTGTGTGTGTGTGTGTGTGTGTGTGTGTGCGTGCGTGTGTGCGTGTGTGTGTGTAGCATAGCTTTCAGCCTCCATTACTTTGCAAGTTTGAATGCGCCTAAATAATAAAGACGAAAAAAATCTATTAAGGCTCATGTCGATGATTTTCACCAGTTCATACAGAGCCTTATTGTGAACGAACAGCTGGTCGTGCTCGTACAATGCTCCGTGTGATCTCAAGAAAAATCGGAATCTGTTCGGATTCGTAATGAAAACCATACCATTCTATTGACAGTTTTCGAGCTGCGGCGTTTTGAAGAGTCCAACCCCTATATTTCAACCCCTAAATATGATTGATTAAATATAGTTCGTGGACCACTCAGCCCCATATGAGACAAGCATGTCAAATTTCATTTATTTCAGTTAGGTAACATCGATTAAGAAACATAATAATTGGTAGTTTTGCTTCCACACTACTGAAGATTAGGAAGATAAGGAATTCATGCCACGCAACAATTTTGGTTCTAGGTCTATCTGACTCTGTCCTGCCGGTCAGTCTGTCCATACCCAATTCCTTGTAAGCAATATCTCATATCGAGCAGAACAAAACAAAAAAAATCCAAAAGTGCTGAAATTTGGATAGTCTCATAAATATGAATTTTATCAAAATCTGACCGCAACTTTTGTCTTGCATGCGCAGACACCAAGCTTCTGACACTGCCGTAACCTCGGCTCTATTCAGTCGAATTTGTCGACACCACCTCGAACAGTTTTGCCCTGTCCCCAGGTGTTCGTCTTACAGATTTGCGACTGTACCTACTGGGATGCGTCAGGCAGACACGGAGAGATAGGTCGGCATCTGAGGAGTTGACCGATGAATCATTATCGAGCGAGTTGTTATGTCAAGGGCGCGGATGGGAGGTCTAGGGTCTGGAAGATGAGGCAGGTTTCTCGGGGAATTCCCCGTGCTCTTATTTGCTATCACAATTTTTAGCTGCAACTCGATTCCCAGTGGGATGTTAAATTGTTTCTACAGCAGCCAATGGTGAAATGATAGGTTTGCCGAGGGGTCGTTTCTTGAAGCTAATATGAAGGTCTTTCTGATAATATTTACGTTCCATCAAAGGTCGCTCTCATTTTTGCAACATTGCATGCATTAGCGAATTTCCAACAACAAAATTATGATGTACTGCGATGAGCCCATGATCCGTAGTATCTACGTGAATGTGTGAAAATGATTCCTATGTTTACCCGTTTGTTAAATATTGTTTGTGGTGGCAGACTAAAAGAATGAGTTCGAAAATGAGCGATTTTGAAAATCGCACACAAAAATCGCCAAAACAGCTAGCAATTCCTAAAAATTACCTACTTCAATTTACCAATTACGGTACCAGTAGGATGGTGGCTCGAAACAGAAACACCATTTCCAAATCCAGAAATATTTTCTGCGAAACAGCGTTGAAAGAAATTTCATGGTTTGGGGGGAAGTAACAGGTTCCTTCCAACAGAGCGCGAAGGAGCTGGTTTCTATATGCATATCCAAGAGCGAGATGCGAAGTTCGAGCATGCTACTTCGGCGAGCAAAATGGATGTCAGTCCGTTTTGTGACTGAGGAGGTTTTGTTGGCGGGTAAATTTTTACAACATGGTTGTTTTTATAGGGGCGTATCAAATCTTTTTCCATTAATCAATCCTTTTTTGCGGCTGAGAAGGTTTTCTTTGGCTGGTAAATTTTTAGAACAGGGTTGTTTTGGCGAGGATATCACGTCTTTTTGCATTCATCAATCCTTTTTGTGACTGAGGAGGTTTTGGTGGGGGGTAAATTTTTACAACAGAATTGATGTTTGGGGGATACCACATGTTTTCATTCATCAATCTTTTTGCGGGTGAGGAGGTTTTTTGGCGGGTAAATTTTTGCAACAGTGTTGTTTGGGAGGAAGAGGGGGATCACATCTTTTTGCACTGATCAGTCATTTTTGCGGCTGAGGAAGTTTTTTTTTTTTTGGCGGGTAAAATTTTAGAAAAGGTTTTCCCGGGGGAGTTTCGCATCGATGAAGTAAAAATTTTTTCCCAGTAGGTATCTGAAAATTTTCTCAGTGCCTGCTTACACCCACTACCTACTTAGTACTTAGCTACTCAGTGCTACCTACTTATTACTTACTCAGTACTGCCTACTTAGTACCTACTCACTACTACCTTCGTAGTACCTGCTTGTTACTGCCTACTTGGTACCTACTCATTACTACCTGCTTAGTGCCTCATACGGCCAGACTAGTCTAATATGACTACCAGAATAGTCATACTCAGCCCTACTTCGTAGCTACTTACTTTTTTTCGGCGGGTACATTTTTACAACAATTGTTTGGGAGTTGGGGGATATCACTTCTTTTTTTGCATTTATTGTTGAAGTTAAAATTTTTCCCAGTACCTACCTAAAAAACATGCCTTAGTACTTACCTAAAATATTTCAACATTGGTGGGGGGGGGGGGGGGGGAGGGGGGGGACAAAAGGTACTTCCTTGGTATAGCAAATAATGTGTGTGCAAAATTTCAGCTAGTTCCGTTATGTCCGTGAGGCTGTTTACCTATTAAAAAAAGTCTCAGTACCTGCTTATATGCTCTAAAAATTTCATAATTGGCGGGGAGGGACCAAACGGCACTTCCTTGGAGCATAGCGAATGTGTTTGGAAAATTTCAGCTCGATCCGTTGTAAAGTAAAGTAAAAAAGTAAAGTAACAGCCATTTCAGGCTGGGGCTTTTCGTCCGACTGCCCTGCCGGCGTCGCGGACGTGATCAGCTGTCCTCCAATGGAGGATCAGAATTCGATCTGATCATTTCGCTCTTTACTTGGCTACTCATTGCCTCGCCCCCTTGAGTGGAGAGGGGTTCGCCCAACAGCTACATGGGTCATACTTGGACGTGTCACCACGTGTCACGGCGGTCACCCATCCAAGTACTAACCACGCTCGAGGTTTCTTAACTTCGGTCGTCAGAAATGACAAAGATTTAAGTGATTCAACAATTGATACAAGTAATTGAATTATGGATAAAGCTCGATCCGTTGTGTCTGCGAGGTTGTAGCCCTGTCAAAGAACAACGACAACAAGAAGTAAAAAAAACGTGGGAAAATAACGATTTTCAAACTTCCGTAACTCCGGCACCTGATGGTCGAGTTGAAATTTGGTACAAGCCCTCAGGGACCCCTCTAGAATGGGTGTACGAAAACTCAACACCGGAGACCCCCAGGGGGGGGGCCGAGTTACGGGGGGGGGGGGGGGGGGGGTGAAAACTCCTACATGAGCTGTCGTGTGTTAGGTAGGTACGGAGGATTTCGGTTTTCTTGGCGGGCCTACACCTATGTATTCGGTCCGGAAAATTTTTTTGGAACACCCCCTCAACATTTTGTCTTTTACGTTTCAAGGTGTCTAGATTCCAAAAATGCAACGTCCGTCGGCCGTGTCATAAATATCTACCTTAATTTTCGGTCTAAAAAAAATTTCTTTGCACAGTGCAAAATGAGATATCTTTGAGGTTTTAGTGAACTTGTGCTTGTGAGCTATCGTTTTCCATGTTTTTTAGGGTGAGGAGACCAAACGTGAAGTTGATTTTGACCAGTGAGTGATGTATTGAGGTTCGAACGAAGTTTTAACTCTCAAAATTCAATATTTATGGATCAAAAACTGTTAAGGTGGCTATAATCACCAGAACTTCGTCTAATAACTCAGAAGGTAGATCAACAGTAGTTGAATCGGGACGATTCTATGACAAGTTCAATGATCGAAGATAATTCGTCAAAAATAGGAGCCTAATTGAGTTTTTGCGGTCAAAATTGGTAAAGACTGTCTAAAATAGGTGTATCAATATTATTACACATGAAATAAACAGTAAATGAATAGCCAACTTTTTTGATGTCCAGTAGAATAGTAAATCCGTGCGACAAGGGTTTTGCAGCGTTTTTTGATTTTTGATCACAAACATTCTTGGAATCGTTCGTAATTACAATGACCGCACGTAATGCTGTCTTCTAATGTGGAATCCCCACATCCAAGCGATCTCTCTTAGACAAATGTTACTTTGTGTTTTTGGTTAGGAGCCTTCAAAAACTAATCCTCGAACTCTTGAGAATTAAAATGTTCATAATATTCAATGATGAATGTCGTAGAATATTGTATAACCATACCATCACTGTAGTGGAATGATTGACTGTACGTATCTTCAGGTTTTGCAAAGTTCCATTCTTTCTATTCTCCCTGTTGAAGGTACCTACTTATCTACTGTACCTAAATCATTTTCGGAAAATGTTATATTTATACAAACCACTGACCTTGGTTTTGGTTTCCAATTAGTACGGGGAATCGCACGAATCCACTTTTCCATCCTTGAGAAAACGAAAAGAAGTCACAAAATGTTTTTTACTTCCTTAATTACTTTTGCACTCTGGCATGACACAATTTTCCGTCATTTTGTTATCATTAAAAACAATAACTTCGTAAACATGGTCGTGAAGAAACGGTTTACATCCAGCCCAGGCATCATTGGTAGGGAACTCCTGATTACAATAGGTATAACTTAAATCACTCGCGGCGGAATAGTGGAAATCCATAGCAAAAAACTACAGGATAAAAATAAAATAGTCCATTTCCACGTACACTAGCAAACTGTAGACCGGTTCCGGTTGTTACACCATCGTCAGTACACTATAGAACAATCACGTATTACCTCACACAATCACGTATGCCTGAATGAAATCGAGTTGTTTGCTCCGCGATATTATTTCATCTGAAGAATGATGGTTATTTTGGATGTTGCTGATAGGTACTTTCGTAACATGAACAAACTATATGCTTCGTGAATAACAACGAAAATATTCAATGATAGAATAATTGTTGACTCCATCGCATGTTTATGTAACTGTCATTCCTCGGCCGGCTCCATTACTCGATTTTGAACTTCCGTGGGGTGATCTACGGAGAAGGGGCATCTATACGTAAATAATAAACCATTGTGTAATAATTTGCAGCATTTTTTACTCATTCTTGTTTGTTATTATAGTTTTTTTTAGGTTACCATTCCTTTTGACAAATACATGTAATAAATCGTGTTGGGGCCTAAATGTAGTTACTTTTTAAATCGCGAGCTTAAATCCTAGGCTATTTAGTTCATTTTGTGCCTTTCTTGAAAAGCAGGAAATGCCTTTTTGTGGTCATGATGAATCAGAGGAGTCGATGACTGGGGAAATTATGGCAAATTGTTAGATGTATTAAAGAATTACGTTAAACCTCTGGTTGAGCACCTAAGGATAGCCACAATAATTTGTGCCATGGTGCATGTTATCAGTGAGGATGGAAGTTGGTTATATTTTCTGCTGAGGCGAGGGGGAGGCGTGCGTTACTAAAGATGAAAATGGCTAGACACGCCTCTGCCCTTTCAGCACTGTACCTACATCATTATAGGTCGAGAAAATTCTTGACAGGTCGAGACACGGGTCGAGGTTCATTACAGGTCGAGAAAATTCTTGTCTTGACCTCCACCAATACTTAACCAACAGAAATCCGTAAGAGTTCAGGAATTCGTAAGATGGAAGTATGCCATCTTGATAAACGAGGAGATTCGCGCGTGTAACCAAGTAATCCGATGATCAGAAATCGGCCAACTCTCATATCCAGCGCTGAAAGTTTCTCTCTCATCGTGCTTTTGACGGACCTCTAGCTTTCAACTGCCTTGGCAGTCTATTCGAAGTGGTTTTAAACTTTAGTTTTCCTTAACCAAAACCCCATTTTATCATCTGCCTTAGATTTCCTTTGACTCCAGTATGCTATCGTGTACCTTTGCCCATCCCTTTACCCTGCAACAAATTTGTATACACATCCTTGCTACACATTTAGGAGCCATGCAAATACCATCAGTTCAGGGTTAGGCGTACTATAATTTCTAATAAGCTAGTTGACTGTAGGCACCAAGAGCCTTGTTTTCTGGGGGTCGTACATTTGGCGATGTCATTGTACTCAATTAAAGCTGTGTGTAGAAGCAGAAGACAGTGTGCTGCCCTGCATCAGGTTGCCCCTTACCTGGCGGTATTGCTGCGCTAGGTTGGCGTTTGTTAAGAATTGCATTTCAGGTCTTGCGCTGCCATGCTTTGAAGTTTCAAGCATCAGCCAACAGTGGAATATTCCTAATATTGCTTGCAGTGCCAGTGTCTCGAAGTTCTTCAGTTCCATCGGTAATAGTAGGAATTCAACGAAATCTATGCTTCAGTTTTCCTTTAAACCATTATTGTTGCTTTTGTTATCTTCATCAACTTTATTTTTATAATCTAATCTTCGACATTCGACAACTGAAAACTGTTTATTTTGCATCAGTTCAATACCTGCTCCTTTAGTATAGTAGCATGGTGCAGGGCAAGAAAAAAAATATGGAACGAAACCCTATTTACTAATTACCTAGCATCCAAAAATCCCTGGTCAGGGTGACCACTAGATCACCGATACCCGGTCAAACAAATACTATGCCAGGCTGGGAGTAGCGAAGTTTGGCTCTTTAACTTTGAAATCTGTATTAATTTTCTCATTCTCTCATCGAGAAAATTTTACTGAGATTCAGCATGTACGTGCACAAGAGGTGAAGTTGCTGGGGCATAATTATGTAGCGCCTAAAATGAACACAGCTCACGGTAAAAAAAATTGGATTTCTCACCCAAAATGCAGAATGTGTTACTCTAAAATTTAGATAATATAAGTAATATTAAAGAAATGAAAAACAGGATAATCGAACCGTTTAAGGATAATGATGTTAATGGATAATGGTAACAGTTAAAACTTTACAATTTATTTTAAAGCTTCATGTGTTATTTATTTGGTTATATCCTTCCTCTATTCTTCTAAAGCTTCTCCCTATTTTGTAGAAAAGAGAAATTTAAGAGTATTTCTTACATAATAAGGAGGGTAATAATATTTATAAATTGTTCAGCCTTATGATTAATTAATATATATTATTATTAGATTATACTATCCAACGGAGATTTCCGTTATAGTTGGTAGCTTTTATTTACTAAACGCAGGTTTTTGTTCGTTTATAAATTTACTGTTTTTTCATATTCAAGTCAAAAACGGTTCTTGACAGAATTCCCCGCTCACAATAACGAGCGTTTGCTCATATGGGGGAAGGCGGGTTTGCGTTGTATAGTCTATATGGAATTGACTAGCACGTAATGTTTTGAACAAAATAAGAACAAGGTATTTGAAAAAATCTGTATAGGTTAACTGATCTTGCGACCCATTAAAAGAACGATAGCTCCTCCTCAGTCATTTATATCTAACAACCTGTCTACTCGTCCGGTTATTTTTAGATCCGGGTGCCTTGTCTCTGGGGAAGGAGGTACCGCTTTCTTCCTCGGGATAGCTCCTGAAGACCCGCGTTGGAGGGGGTCCTTGAGATTTCACCTTTGGAGCCTCCAACAGTCCGTCTCCGATCGAATATAACCGCCTCCAAGGTATAAAAACCACGTTTGGAAGACGATAACCATCAGAGGAAATCCCAGGAAAACCCTGGAGGATGGCGCAGGGTGGTAGGAAATCGCTTTGACGATGGATGGGTTTCGGGTATCCAAGGCCTGGTGGAGGGGACTGGAGTGAGGTAGAGGGTTGGACAAGAAGGAGGGCAGGCCATCCTCAAGCCGGAACTCTTTAGTAGGTCCCACTCCAGGATGGAAGACAGTCTGATGCTTCAGTGTGTTGTGTTTAGTGTCTTGTGCTCGCTCTCCTTCTAATGCTTCTAACTGTAAGTCGCTATATGTATTATCTTATTTTGGGTTATACCTTTGCCGTACCTTGGACGTCATCGCCATCTGACACCGTACCTATAATTGTTGTTCATTTAAGATATTTGCACTGTCCTTGGAATTATAAATGTTTGCTACAAATCCCTCACACGTTAATTGTGTGAGGCTATATCCATTATACACTAACTATTGCAACGTACCAGTTCTAAATTTTCTAGAAACTAGATATGTACTCCGAATTTTCAGGACTGCAGAGTACCTATCCAAACCTACCTTTTGCTGCTATTATCAAGTTGCAATGCTATCAATGGTATGCTACTCAATAATCTGTGGAGAATAATCAAGTTCAACATGTGCAACTAAACAATGATATTATCTAGTTCATCGTATCACCAATTCCTCAGGTGATCAGCATGGTTTATTAAAATGAAGCGATACATTTTGTTGTCGGTCTACGAGTGTTTATTTCGTTTACGGTTCCAAAATAAAATACGAACTCGTAGCTCAGCGGAAATGACATCATTGTAGTCTAGCCTTGCTTTGCCTACGAACTCCGCCCTTATCTCGAACTGTTATGTCATTCGTCATCTTCACCGTTGCGTTACAGGCAGGAGCCTATCGTTGAGTAGGTACCTACGTGCTATTTCCTGCGTGTTCCGAATAGAACGTAGCGTTTCTGATCGTAAATTAAATGCCAGATGTTGTAACAACGTTATCGAATAGAGTTAATCACCATGATGTCAATATGCATCAAATGAAGTTAGTTTAATGAGTTTACTGCATCGATTAATCATCACTGAATACTGACACGAATCGCCTCGTTATACTGTGCTCACTACTCATCTAAATTCCATAATAATGCTCTGCGCATGTTCTCATGCATTCTTCGATCCATCAATAGCTTGCTGAATCCTTGTCAATTTACCTGTTGCTGAAATTTATGGGGAAAGAACAAGAAAATAAATTAACTTGTACAGAATCCAGCTATATTTACACACTCTTAAATATTGGCTACCATTTTTTCTATTGGCATTCCTTGTTCTTTCCCTCTACATCAAAATCTTCCTTCGCCATTAGTGACAATCTTGTTTTTTCCACTCGGTGTTTAGGTTGTTTGATACTCATATCAAGCTGCAGAATGAGCTGTTTACCGCAAAATCAGCTAAAATTGAAATCTTACTTGTTTTTCCCCTTATCTTCCAACTGTGGGAACCACTGGGCATAGAAGATAACCTTCTTCTATTCTCTTTTTCCTTATTCTCTTGTCTTCTATTCTCTATCTTATATTATATTCTCAGTGGTGGGTACCTCTCTCGACGCACAGAGGGGTTTTCTACCGACCAGAACCCTCACGTATGCCCAGAAAACGATACTAAACACAACTTCGTAGCAAGCAACACAACAAGTATCGCAACACGTGTTCTTCCTACTTATGCCATTACTGGTACCAGTGGTGCTATGCGTGTTTTAGAACACTATCTTTTGTATTTTTGAGGCATGCATGCAGAGTGCACCATCCGATTTCAAATCGTCAAAACAAACAGGTTTTGCGTTCTTCGGCTCCATTGCGTGGCCGTAGCGCCACTTCCTGGCACCGCCACGGTGCTAAAACCTGAACAGCAAACAAATGCAGCCTGAATCTTGAGTATATCCCTATGTAAAGTTCACCAACTCAACAACTTCAAACATTTTTAGCACTTTTATCAGTGGGGACATACAGAAACTCTTACAGTTTACATCGAAATTGTGTTGTGAAGTATCTAGAAGTTAACTCCAAAAACACTCTCTGAGTACCCACATCACTTAAAATTGCTCAACTATCCATGTTTTGCGCGTCCCTTCTCGCTTTGCGACGGGCAGTGTCCGGGTAATGAGGTAGGTTAGGGTCGTGCACCCATCCTACGTCACACGGCTGTCTTGTCCATGAAACGCACCGAAAGCTGCTGTTGCCTTGGACCCGGCGTTCCCCTTCTTCGCCTCGTCTGGGCGCTCCTTTTCATCTTTGTTATTGACGTGATCTAGTTTCAAACCCGTTCCACCGTCTGACGACGGGGACGTGCCGCGACGTCATGTACCTGTGCAGCATTTTTCTTTATTTGCGAAGCGTTAAAGATTATTGAGCCTCTAAGAAGAGGACCGTCTCGCACGTTTTCAAGTACCCAGTTGGTTTTGGTTGGTTGGTCCCTGAAATCCAGAGTACTCCATAGAAAACGCACTTTCGAGATAATCGAATGTTGCGATTATAAATATATCGATTACTCCTGGCATCCTTATCGCACTTCCTTAACTGTTGACCGCGCGTACCAGTTCCTTAAAATTCATGGTAAAACAAGGAACAAGACCCGACGAACGCAGTGAAAGAAACTGGGAAAGGAAGGCTACTAAGACTGCTACAACCAAACATCGAATGAAGTGAAATCGATATATAATCGCAAAATTTTATTATCTCGATAGTCGCGTTTATCGTCCCTATAATACACTAGTACCAAACGCTCAAACTACGTGGAGTAATTGATGAAATTCTGGCATATGGATATTGGTTGGTTGGATACTGGTAGGTTCGCTGACCAGAAAAAACTGCACCATTTTACCTAAAACTTGAAAGTTAGTTATGTACATTATGTTATCAAATGCAATGAGGAGTATCCACGGATTTTTTAAAATATTCATTTGATACCTGTAATAGGTATTTTGTAACTATTTTGGTTTTGTGCCAGACATTCTAGTTATTTCATTGAAAATTCGTGAAGATTTGATGACGTCACTGGCTGCCACTGGTGGAAGCTCGGCAGATATATAATCAGTCCATGATATTGATTGATGATTTGAGTTTGATATTGGCGTCAAGATATTGTTCGTGTTTATTATCAGTGATAATCAACGTTGTAGTACCATGATTTATATCAATAATTAAAGTTCCATTGTGGGGATTGCCACATAATACTTCCTTGTTCTTCGTAATAGTATGGATACAAGTTTAGCGGCAGGGGCTGCAGATTTCGGCTGACAAACCGACCACTGCGGGTCGACTGTCTGCTCATGTTGGCCTGACAGGCGGATCATCAGAGTGTACAAGTCTGACGGAAATATAATATACATATTGCATCGAAATCGCACTTTCAACAACTTTCTGACACCACACCAACTTCATTTGGCTAGAAAACCTAGGAAATGTTGGATCCATTGACATATATTTTTTGCTGTCAGTTAGCCAAATCAAATTCGATCGAGCTCAAGATCAGTAGACTTCACCCAGACATCTTCACGGACGTTTTCGTACCAACTGCACCAATTTTTGTCCTTTTTTACGGCAGTTATCGTTCAAAGTCGAAAAATTAGATAAGCCGTAATTGTTGTCTTATTGTTCCACCTAGAAAGCCCGTTCTCATTTCAAATTGACGAGTTGAATGAGCTGAACGAAACCCAAAAAGAAAAGCAGAAAAAACCATATTTTGAGGAAGTTATGACCATTTGAAAGTCCAACATATGTACGGAACGACATCAAGCGGAAAACCGTCAACAAACTCGTTTTGAGCACTTCCAGCAAGGGCAAGGTTCCGTGGTTTTCTCGAAAACCTATTTTTGACGCTATCACCGTACTTCCATTCCTATAATAGCCCTAGTTCAAAAAAATTAAGTTAGTTTACTTACATTACTTAATTTACTTAAATTAATTAATTAATTTCATTTTAATTACATTAATTTTAATGTTCAATCTAATTATTAAATCAACTTATAAAATTAATATTTAGGAATAATAATAAAAATACATTTAAATGAATAAATTTAAAATTAATTAATTGAATTGAAAAAATTAAATAAAAGTTAATGGGGAAAGTTGGAGTGGACTTGCTAGTTTTCGTTGAAGGGTGAAAAAAAAGTTGAAACAAGTTTTTTTTTTTTTATGAGAAAAAGTTACCAGCTGAAAGTCACGTTTCGAGAAACCTTCAAACAACCTAGTAGAAGGAAGAACTTTACTGGGTGACGTCACTACGTGCCAGTAAGTAATTATGGAAACCAAGTAAAGGTAAATTATTATCTCTCGCCAATAATTGGCATTTCTCATCAGTTAACCGAGTGAATGATTCGACGGGAAAAAAAATCTGAAAATTTCGAACGAGAATAATTAAGTAATTGCGAAATCCAGACAAGAAAATACCAACTTGTGATGATGTTCCTACTGACGACATTGGTAGAGTGGAGCATTATCTGGTGTTCTTTGTGATATACAAGGTTCACCCTCCAGATTTCAAGATGTAAAACTCAAAATGAGTAGGTGTGTGTGTGTGTGTGAATTTCTGCTGTTCGCCATAATTTACGACCCAATGGTCCAAATTGGCTCAAATTTATATATTAGTTCGGGGTTAGTTCCTACTCCATATGAATTTCGTCGCATTTATGTCAGTAGTAGCGACTGCGCATGTGCAAACGTGAAAATCCTCTCTTTTGAACTAGGTATCTTAGAAAATATCCTACAAAATACTACCTATTATGAACACGGACAACTGGTTCCACCCATAGGTTCAAGGCCGAGTCATGCAATCCTTGGATTACCCTAGATCTAGTTTGAATTCTCTGCGGCATTGCTTAATCAATAATCTCCAAAAGCAGTGAAAAATATAAATAATTTAAAATATACCTACCTACTTAAATAAACAAAAATGCTTAACCAGTAGGTGCGGAGCATAATAATTATGTAGTTTCCACTGTGTCTGAGCATGCTAGTTGCTACCTTTTTCAGAGGACCAGAGGATGACAAGAAGGTCCCGGTTTGAACGTGGTTGAAGGAAAAGGGTATCGTCCTTCGTTTCTTCTACTTGCAATTTGCTTTTGGCGATTTGACTAGATTAATCTGTTAGACAAGAGATGTCAACTGTGGAGGTTTATAATTGTTGGTGCCTTTAAAATATTTCAAGCGATTCTACCGGTGTGTCGTAAAAACGAGGAAATCTTCCCCTCGTAAAAAGATGGAAGCGAGGAAACGTTTTTGTTGACTCAAGGAAGGTTCGATAGTCTATCAATAGACAACCCTCCCCCTACTTCACTTGTTTGTCCTTTCCCAATGTCAGGGGATTGTGAAGGGGGAAACTTACCACTTGCCGACTTCATACCAACTTTTCCAACGAACACATACGAGGCAACCACCGGGGTTGAAGTAACTAATGGATAGTTGACTTCAAATTTTCCGTAGCAGAAGTGAAGTGGGCTTTTTATCCTTGTGAATCGTCTATCTCTGTGTTGGAGAATTCATGGACCCACAAAAGGGCTAGTGCACAACAACACTTACAGTCGGTTTTTAATGAATATACCTACGTCACCATTTGAGGACATCTCCTAAATTTCAACTCATTTCTACTACCCTTCCCTAAGTACCACCTTCAGTGTAGTGATGTTCCTTTGAAGGGCATCGTACGATACAGTAATCAAGACAACAGTAAACCTTTGTTTAATAATGACCAGAATATTAGCATGACTATGCTTTCGGTTGGACTTCCCCCGCAAGTTTTTCAACCCACAAAAATCGTTCACAATCCATCGGTAAGATCTCGATGTATCTCAGGATCTCATGCTCCCTAAACTGCTGTGTTGTTATACTGCGCAGGAAGCTGAAGCTGAATTGTGCTCCACATCTAGTAGGTGCTGCTTACGATAATAGTGCTCACCACATTATTGTTTGTGAATATAATCGCCTGATTTTTCCCGTCTTATTTGTTGAGACTGCAGTTCCGTACAAGAGTACGTATACAACATTTATATTCACGCCAGTGCTTTCTTTCCACCCATCCGTTTGGATTAGAAAAGTCAAACATCATTAAAATGCAAGAAATCGTTTAAAAAAAACATACCCTTCTATTGAAAGTTGTCGAGCTACGGCGTTCAGAAAATTTTAACCCCTATTTTTCACCCCTTGAAGATGACTAACAGTAACTTCGAGGACCAACTAGGCCCCAAATAGGACCTATAGAAACCAGATTTCATGAATTTTAGTTCATGGTAACCAAGGAAGGAAAATTCCGCGTGCGGCTGACGGACAGAAATTTTTATATTCCATTTTCGGATTTCACGTGGTGGTTTACCTTCAAACCGTCAAATTTTATGGTCGGGTAGGGGGGGGGGGGGTGAACAAAGTTGCTTCATGCTCGATTCCAAATATTCATCATTGAAAATAATAAACAAAAAGGCCCTTCATGATTGTCCCAAATTAATACACGAACTAAATCACTCGCGAAGAAATCGTGGAAACCCATTTCATAGAAAAATAGAGTTACTGAAAAGTTTTCTATTCCCACTAATGCACGAAAAAACGCGAAATACACTGTTACACCGGTTTCGGTGATCAATCCATCGTCAGTAACAAACAATAACTTATTGTTATTATTATTACAATAACTTACGAGTTATTGTTTGTTACCGAAACCGGTATATAACAGCGTATTTTTCGCGTTTTTTCGTGTACAAGTGGAAATAAACAACTTCTCAATAACTCCGTTTTTCTTTCAAAATAATCCATAAAAACAGTAATAATGGTCATAATACTAAAATGTGATCTTCTCCAGCAGGCTCATCCTACTTATGTATGTATTTGTATTGTCTATAAGTTGTTCTGCTTATGTACCTACTCTGTAGTGTACTGGTTGTTTGCCGTTACGCTGGATGAGCCCTTGATTGTTAGGTATTTTCAAAACTCCCATTCGCTCCTCCCTGATCTATTTTATGGAAGTGCCCCGTGAGCAGGAGGCACGTGATGACAGTGTTGAGTACCTGCCTATGATATCCCGCTGGTATACATGATTATGTACCTATAATAACCCGAGCCTTTTCACGCTCCAAATACCCTCCTATCTAATCCTAATCATTCTTTCAACGAATCAATGTGCCTTAATATTCTATTTGTTTATACTATTTTGTACTCGCTCTGCACGAACACGGGATGCGATGGAAGATCCACTGAGGATCACCGCGTTAACTGAGGGAGAAAACCGATAGGCGGGATTTTCTCTGTAAAAAGGAAAAAGTGGATTACCCTTGGCGATCGAGGGATGAATTTTGATACGGCCTCTGATCCAATAGAGGAGAATTTAGTAAATTCTCACCTGCTGTGTTAATCCTATAGGAAACTCTACGGTACTTACGTGTGATACCTGCTGGGATTTTAAATTAATCAAAGCTGCCTCATACGAAAAAACTCAGCTATTACACAACGATTAATTATTTACATGTATAGGTGCCCCTTCTGCGTAGATCACTGTTTTTTGTGGTCAGTACCCTCGAGCTCCCCCCAGGAAAGCCCTAAATGGAGTACTGGAGCCGGCCCGGGAAAAGTTTCATGCAAATGCGCGGGATTCAATAATTCAGTCACTAATTATTTGTAGTTATTCATGAAGCATGAGGTAAATAATAAACCGTTGTGTAATAATTTACCTGTATAGATGCCCCTTCTGCGTAGATACTATAATAAACCGTTGTGTAATAATTTACCAAATAATAATTCAACGTTTGTTCAAGTTGCAACGATGATACCTGGACCGGCTTTATAACGTTTGATTCACGATCATCTTGACGAAGCTTTTCTGTGCAAACGAACGGCTGGTCGTACAATGCTCCGGGTGGTCTCAAAAATCCTTTAGTTCAAGATCAATTTAAAAACGCAAAACACCATACCCTTCTATTGAAAGTTTTCGAGCTACGGCGTTTTGAAAATGTCTACCCCTATTTTTCACCCATTAGAGATGACTGACAGTAAAGCCGAGTTTCGAGGACCAACTAGACTCGAAACGGGACCTACAAACCAAATTTCATCAATTTTGGTTCATGGTAACTAAGAAAAGTGCTAAGTACGGCATATGGCTGACGGACAGAAATTTTTTTATTGCATTTTCGGATTCTACATACCTTGAAACGGAAACCATCAAATTATTGGGGGGGGGGGGGGGGTTAACATTTTCTTTTTCATGCTCGATTCCAAAGGTTCATTATTGAAAATAATAAACCTAAATGGAGATACAAAATTATTTGTATTTGGAAAGTTGTGTTTGTATTTTGCGCGGAAACACAATGTTTAACATGTGTTGGTAGGTATAGCTTATTGTGAGTTGATCCGCAACTCACTCCACGGCATCGGGACTAAAGCGCACTAATTAACAGCGGGTTAATTATAGTGTCGTTAGGGCAACCCACGTGACTGATAACAGGTCAGTTACTGAGGTATACTGTGCAAATGACAATTCAATTTTGTACGTAGACGTATCATGTATAATAATATTGTGAGTTAGTGGCATACCCGCAGAGGTCTGCTGCCAATATCCAGACCATCGGAATTATAACATTTAAAAAAAATTATCTTCGTTATTATATAAAACTCAGAAATAACTGTTTCTTACATTTTTGTGTGTTTTTGTGAGTTATTATATTTGTAAAACTCCTTCGAGAAAGATCAACTCGAAAAACACCTCGATCCATATGTTGGATTTGTTGTACCTACCCAACCTGTCAAGTTTGCAGCAGATCTTGTTTGCAGCAGAATAAAATACCCAGCTCGGCCTTTATAGGGTACACTCTTCGACTCTTCTCAGAAACATCATTTCAGCCGACTGAATCCTTTGTATCTCTTTCATTCATCGTCCACGATTTACTTCCATTGGGTAAGACAGGAACTGCCATTACTAAGTATAACTTGAGCAGCGGCTCCTTCCTTACTTTTTGGCCTAGGGTTCTTTCTAGGGCTCGCTACGATTTTAAATAATGATTTTTAAAGTTGAGTGGTTAATTAATAAATGTTTATGATAATTGATAACAAAACCGGCTACAGCAAAACGTTTGTTGTTGTTGGCTTTCTTGCGCGGGCGACCGAAGGAGAATCTAAAAATTGCTCAATCTTTTAAAGTCTAAAATAACTTCTTAGTTCAAAGTCTTCAAAAGCTTTCATTTGACATCGGTTTCATCGCTGTACAGCAACTTCATCTGTCAGCTGTTCTTTTCATGACATTACAGACTGTCCTAATGGAAAAACAAACATTATGATTTAGCTATTATTTATTTCCATGAAAAATTTCAAATTTGTAATAATAAATCACATAATATACCTAATACTGTTTCTTTTATTTAAAAAATAATTTTAAAAAAACAGAATTACAAAAAATGCAGAACTTGCAAGGGCAATGAAAGTATTTAACTGCACTTATACTTATATCTCTATATTTCTTCATCATTTACCTGTTTATAATGTTGACACAATAGATAAATATTTTATCTTGGAGGTGGACGACCGGACGACTATCCCCAATCCCATCCTATTGTGTGAAATTAAATAACAAGTGTTTTGAATAAGTGGGTATATCTAAGATTCATCTAAGTGGACGGATAATCCAAAAGCAATGAAGTGAGGATAATCGAAAATCAGAATAGAAATACATCATTTTGACACTGATGAGCTTGCAGTCCACTAGTAATACAGGTTATTACACCTTGCGACCACCTTAAACTGAGAAATTTCTTGTAAATTTATTTGAATATGTAGTTTCATGATAGATTAGATCGATGAGCAAAACAACAGTTTGTTGTAGTCGCAGTAATTTTTTGTGTTTCTGTTCTTCCATGAAACTTGAACAACGCATTCAAATTTGAAATGAGTAACATTCGTTGAGGGCTCAGTTTGATCTTATTCGACGCAGAATTCAATTTACCTACCTACTACAATATTTGAAGGTGTTTTACGAATTGAGTTGTTGGCCCACGCCTAAAGCTTGGCCTAAAAATTTGTAAACTGCGTTCAGGGAGTGCATTACATTGCCTCACTCTTTGATAAGACGTTCAACTAGGCAACATAATCATGTACATAATTCTATGATCACACATCTGATGAAGCCATCGCCACTTGGTCTGTTTTGATGGCAGTTACAAGGGTCATGCTGTTTACCCTAAAACCACCCTCATTAATAAATTGTGATCAATTTTATATATATATGCCTCGAGGAAGCTATGTGGCACCTTGACGAATGTTTTGTCACACTGATAAACAGCTAGATGATTTGCTTGATCTTCCATCCTGTTATGTATCAATAAGGCATTGATTAGATATAGTTGGCAATGTCGCGATCCGATTCCCTTCCCCCCACCATGTCATCTTCGCCCCGTCTCATTTTTCGTCTATTCTATTATTCTTCGTCTGGTGTTCATGTTAACCTCTCGAAGTGTTCATTTTTATTTTCCAATAAAAAGTCCGTTTATTAACACTGTGCCGGGCTCTAAAGTCAGCGTCTTCTTATCAATAAATCCAACACATACCATAAAAACTGTCACTACAAACGCAACCTGGTTCTTTTCACTCATCTTATTGAAATTCGGAAGGGTACTGTTTGTCCGAAGATGGTCCCCGTCGATATCACTGGCTTGCCCTACTAGCCCTATAGATATCATAGAGTTTATGAAAAATTATGGGACACACGGAACTGTTTTTGGAAGGAATGTTTTTCGCGCATTAATAGGTATGACTGAGTCAGTTCAAACCTGTAACGTAGCCTGAACGGTGTTATCAATAGCCAACGTGGACGGTGAACAAGATGTTGGTGGGCAACAGTGCTGATCAGTTTGTTAGGGTGTATGGTACAACAGGTACATATTGTGATGAAGTGCAAGGCGCGAGTTTTTTCTTGTGCCATTGAGCGTCTGTTATGATCCGAAGAATTCAGGTTTGGAGAACTAATTCTGTTGGATCGTTCCCTTGTTAAATGTTAGATTTATCTTTTAGGTCGAAAGAGATGTCCTGCTCCTACGTAGTTCATTACACAAAAAAAATACATTCCGTCATAATTAATGGCACATACCTCTCTAGCTGGAACATATGCCACTATGCGCCTAACGTATAATGAGTACCCACCATCCCTTAGGTCCTTGTCACATGAGATAATTATTCTACTGGACATGCGTACAGAAGTTTTGGCTGTTCATTTATTGTTTAATTCATGTGCAATTATTACAATGGCTGTTTTTGATGGTTTCCACCAATTTTGGCCCCCCAAAACAAATTAGGTAGGTACGCTCTTTTTTTCAAATTATATTTGATCATTGTTAGTGCCATTTAATCGTCTTGATCCACGTGTTGACACTTTTTCTAGTGTTATTATACGAATTGATGGTGATTTCAGACGATTTCGCCATTTTTTGACTCACAAAAAATCAATTTTGGGAGCTGAACATTTGGTAGAACCTCAATTTTCCACTCTTCGGTCAAAATTGACTTCATATTCGGTCTTCTTGTCCCAAAAAACATGGTGAACGATACCTCAAAAGCTCATTTACTAACATGTTACTAAAACACAGAAAGTACCTATTTTTATACGCTTTTTGACTCATAACACCCCTGGATATATTCCGATCGGGCTGCAAAGTTTCGGGACACAACTAGGGCCCAAATGGAGCCTGTGTGCGAAAGAAGTACGGCCAGTACAGTACGTTTATTATTCTGTGAATAATACACCTATGTAATCGCTCAGCAAAAAAATTTTATAACACCCCCTCAAAATTGTTTCTTTTCCGTTTCAAGGTGCGTAGATTGCAAAAATGCAATGTCCGTACGCCGTATCACGTGTACCGGCTTCATTTTCGGTCTAAAAAATTCGTTCTTTCGCACACATGCTCCATTTGGGCCCTAGTTGGGTCCCGAAACTTTTCAGCCCGATCGGAATATATCCAGGGGAGTTATGAGTGAAAATGTGTATAAAAATAGGTACTTTTTGCGTTTTAACAACATGTTAGTAACATGAGCTTTTGAGGTATCTTTTTCCATGTTTTTGAGGACGAGAAGACCGAATATGAAGTCGATTTTGACCAAAGACGCGGAAATTGAGGTTTTACCAAAGGTTCAGCTCCCAAAATTGGTTTTTTATGAGTCAAAAACCTGGAAAACTGTCTGAAATCACCATAAATGTGTACAATAACATTGGAAAAAGTGTAAACAGGTGGATCAAGACCATTAAATGCCACTACCAATAATCAAAGATAATTTGAAAAAAAAAGGAGCGTAGGTACCTAATTCAAGTTTTGCGGGCCATAATTGGTGGAAACCACCAGAAATATTTATTTCGAATATTTTACATGAAATAAACAATAAATAAACAGCCAGCATTTCTGTAGGTATGTCCAATAGAATAATAAACCCTTGTGACAAGGACTTTGCAGCGTTTTTGGAATCTACGCACCTTGAAACGGAAAAGAAAAACGCTGCAAATCCCTGCACAACGGTTTATTATTTTGTACAGAATACCCTTCTGTTACAGATCACAGCTCTCTGTATAGATAACCCGTCTATATAATATAATATGTACTATTCTATACATTTTATGTAGATCGCAGACCCTCCGTAGGTTATTACCTAACCCCGTACTCGTTACTAGGTACCTACCTAAATCACGAGTTAAATGTTGCTAAAATAATTCTGCCGATGACAAACAGTACCTAACAAAAAGAAACACACATAATGAAGTTCTGAAAAGAAATTGTTGATGAGGAGTGAAAAAAGTTGCAAAAGTACCTACCCACAAACTCCAGCCCCTTCTACGTAGATGGTATAATGAACCGTTGTGTAATAATTTACCGTTGAGTAATGGTTTACCATCGTGTAGTAATAATTTACCCAACGTTTGTTCAAGTTTCACTACCTATCAACAAACTCCAAAACAGCCATCATTTTTCAAATGAAATAATATCACAGAACAACCAACTCGACTTCATACTCCGCCAATATAATCAGGTGGCCCCTAGCAATGATTTTATCTCCGGCTAATTTCCTATTGTCGGGGCGTCCCTGGTAACGAGATTTGGTTTGAATGTATACAATTTCATTCTCACTGGAGTCGAAAATGCCTATCGGTGCAAACTTCGGGGCCTTACTGTGAACGAACGGCTGGACGTACGATGCTCCGGGTGGTGTTAAAGAACTCGTAAGTTCAAGAACTATTTAAAACCGTAAAAAGATTCACCTAAAAAAATGAGTAAGTGTTTTGAAAATTTCAACCCCTATTTTGAACCCCTTAGAGATGACTGACAGTAACGTCGAGCTTCGAGGACCAACTAGGCCCCAAACGGAACCTATAACCCGAATTTCATCAATTTTTTTCATGGTAACTAAGAAAAGTGGCCAGTACGGCGTACGGTGGACAGACAGAAATATTTTTATTGCAGTTTTGGATTCTACATACCTTGAAACGTAAACCATCAAATTTTGAGGGGGGTAAGAATTTTTTTTTTCATGCTCGATTCCAATGGTTCATTATTGAAAATAATAAACCAAAATTTTGAGGGGGTGTTATAAAAATTTTTTGCTGACCGAATACATAGGTGTATTATTTACAGAATAATAAACCAAAACAACTAAGAGTTTAAAATACGAGATGAGTCGAACCAGCTGCGACCTCCGGGTTAATTTGTTTGTCACCGTTGTAACAGTGATAGTAGAAGTGGGGGGTGGTGTAGAGGTCGAACAGTGACCGTTGTCGGGGGGGGGGGGGGGGGGGGTCGATGGCCAAAGAGCTTCAGGATCCGGGAAGAAAACCTTCTCAAAGGTCCTTAGAGCCAGCGGGTCTGACTATGCGGCAAGGCTCCCGGAACTCCTGGCAAATCGCTCACTGTGGGCGACTCCCACCCCTTCACCACCCTCGTACTGCTTTGTTTTCACTATCGGAATACAATACCTGCGTGATGCATGCAGCCTACTGATAGTTGTCAAACTCGAATGCGCTTAGTATATTATTTTATCAATGCCTAATTAATTATTTTGTAGAGCGTGCATAGCTAAAACGCTGCAAAGTCCTTGTCACAAGGGTTTATTATTCTATTGGACATACCTACAGAAATGTTGGCTGTTCATTTATTGTTCCTTTCATGTAAAATAATTGAAATAGCTATTTCTGGTGGTTTCCACCAATTTTGGCCCCCAAAACTTGAATTAGGTACGCTCCTTTTTTTTTCAAATTATCTTTGATCGTTGATAGTACCATTTAATCGTCTTGATCCACGTGTTGACACTTTTTCTAGTTCACTTTATTCTACAAATTGATGGTGATTTCAGACGATTTCCCAGGTGTTTGACTCATAAAAAATTAATTTTGGGAGCTGAACATCTGGTACAACCTCAATTTTCCACTCCTTGGTCAAAATCGACTTCATATTCGGTCTTCTCGTCCCCAAAAACATGGAAAACGATCCCTCAAAAGCTCATTTACTAACATGTTACTAAAACACAGAAAGTACCTATTTTTATACGCTTTTTGACTCATAACACCCCTGGATATATTCCGATCGGGCTGAAAAGTTTCGGGAGACAACTAGGGCCCAAAAGGAGCATGTGTGCGAAAGAACGAATTTTTTAGACCGAAAATGGAACCGGTACTCGTGATACGGCGGACCGACATTGCATTTTTGGAATCTATGCACCTTGAAACGGAAAAGAAACAATTTTGAGGGGGTGTTATAAAAATTTTTTGCTGAGCGAATACATAGGTGTATTATTCACAGATAATAAACCAAAAGCGGACGAGTAAATCCTCCTTCTTGCGCCGTTGAATCGCATGAGTAAAATGCTGACAAGTAGGTACTGTAGTAATGTAGAATGCGGACGTGAAAGAGAAAAAATGCAAGGTACTGACGAAATAGCATGCAACAAAGTATATTTCAACGTGATAAAGTTTCCTGACTCTTAATTTGTCCGCTCTGCGGTCCCACTCACGAACGGTTGTATGTTGAAGTGAGGGAGTCATTTCAGCCCAAAACAGTTGGCGGAAAAAGGGAGCCTAATATTCAACATTATCCATAAATGTAGTCGACAGATTTGGCCAACTTCCTCGATTCTAGCATCATTAGATTCAACTCTGTAATTTTCAAAAATTCCTTCGTAGTAGAAGGAGCGCGACTTTGGAATAGACTTCCTCCCCTTGCGCTCTATCCCCACTCTCCGGCGATTCTGCACGGAACTTAAAGCACACTTTGCAGATTTATGACTACACCTCTTTCTTCTCTCTTTCTTCTTGGTTCTCCTTTCTTTTTTCCAGCAATTCTTTTTCTCATTTTTGTACATTTTTGTACTTACTTGATCTTCATTTTTGTTTTAAAACATTTTTTTTTTCTGTAAAGCAAATTTGTGAATTTTAGACGGCCTCAAATATATTGTGATTAACTATATACGTAGCGCTAGGGGGGGGGGGGGTTAGGTCCTATGCTATGTGAAAAGCAAATAAATACCTACTTCCGTAAGATCCGCAAAGCACTCGACCACTTCCGCTGGGGGTTTTTTCTTCTCTTTTAAATTGTTTAACCACACAATAGGTACCTCCGGTCACAAAAATGCCTTTCCGGCTATTCGAAAGAAATACGCTCATCAGGACGTCTGAACATTTTCAAACTCTACGTGCTGATCTAAAATATGAACCGTACCTATCGCACTCTGAAAGGAAGGAATTAGAGTGCATAAATGCAGAGCATAGTCCGCAGAGTACATGGAGACAGACCCGTCCGCATTTAGCTTTTCATGTTTCAGGACTATCCGGCTTTTTCAGCTTTCGCCTAGGGGGCAAAAAGCTGCCCGCCAAACAGCATCGAAAGAAAACAAGGTTTGGAGGGAAGGAACAGGTTTCTAAGTATGCCTATGCGCATCCAAGAGCGAGGTGCGAAGGTCTTGGCGGTCAAAATGGATATCAATCCTTTTTGCGGCTGAGGAGGTTATTTTGGCGGGCGAATTCTTACAGCAGGGTTGTTTTGCGTAGGGGAGGGGGTATCAGTATTTTTGCATCGATGAATAAAAATTTTTGCCAAGTCCTTTAAAATCAGACCTTTAAAAAAAATTGCTCAGTAGGCACCTACATACTTACCTAAAAATTCTCAAAATGGGGGTTAGGTTTTCTTGGCGGCTAAATATTTTTCCGTTTAACCACACTATTTTATGTTATCATGTGCGTTCAGTTTTGATTACGCGTTTGCTTACCTTTATCGTTTCTTTAAACATCCTTTATTCCGAGGTAAATCTCCCCTACCTGTAACCAACGATATTTATTGGTGAATAGCCTTCAGTTCTGGGTTTTATGCAAACATTCCCCTGCACCACCAGCTATTTCAAATTTCGAACGCAGAAACTTCGGAACCCAATTTTCATTCGACGGTGGGTGTACAAGCGGTCCGGGTTCTTCTTTTTTCTGTTGTTCTTTGTTGGATTAAGCCGTCATTGGCTGCTTGTCCATGTTTGTTTCTGATTTTCAATTTGTCACTCGTCTGCACTGTAATTTCCGTTTCTCTTTACCCTTCATTTTGTCTTTCCTTTCGTTTTCATTTATTGTCACTTCTTTTCTCGATCTGTTGTGCTTCATTATGCATATTACTCAATAGTTTAATCTTACCTTGTTATATTCTGAGGGTAGTTTATAATATCTTTCTATTTTCACGTAGCTCTTCGTAATACAATCATCTTCCCTCTACAATAATCAAAGTGATTAAACTCAAACCACATCATTTACCATTGCTGAAAAATAAAAATAAAGTATGAATAAAATAAAACTATCGTTGCAATGATAGTTCAAACGCTTGTTTTCAAAGATTCACTTAATTTTTAGAAGTTGGCTTTTTCTTCATAATCAAGTAAGTACGTAATTAAATTTTAGAGAGTATCAAATCTAGTTCAGCGATGTGAATCACATCTCACTCAAATCATAAATACTTACTGCGCGAAATATATTTTTCGCACAAACTGTCAATTTCATTAGCTTGCTCAAATGAAAAAATTCGTGAGGAGGCTATTGGGGGGGGGGGGGGGGGGTTAAGTTGGACTAGGATGCCAGAAACGTGGATGAACTGTTCTTCGTTCATCAATGGCCATGATCTGTGTACCAACCCCAGCTGTCCCTGATAATGCCATATCGAGTCTTCCTAATATTGGTCTTACTCAGAGCTTGGGTGCCATTGTTCATATGACACCACCACCAGTTAGGTGGTCGTCGGGGTTGGGATTCTTCTGGCAATGCGACGCACCAAAGGCCTGATTGGGATGAAATACGTTGTTCTTCTAAATGGTACGAACGGCCCACACAGAACTTCGGTAAACGCTTCCCTTAGCTACCAGCTAGGTACTAAATTTTTGAACTCTGCAGTAACCCTATTTTATTATGATGTTTTCTTAACTGCCTACTTACTCGTAGCTAAATTCGGGTTGTTGTTGTGTGATATTCTGGAAATAATATATATCTCACGCCATCGCATAGCCCCGCTAGAAAGCCTACTGTCATGAATCCCGGACCTGGTCATTGCAGCAAGTTTCCAGTCACCTTTCGAAAACGATAGCGCCCCATTTGCTGCCACGAAGGTTTCGATCATCATCGCAATGGGCTGATCGCGTTGCCCGCGACCCGAAACGGGCCAACAGGTGGGTTCCTCAAGGTCCTGACGAACGAGATACAGCTCGTGGATATTATGCATTTTATATGATCCACTCGGTCGCAGGGAAAGTTGACGCCCCGCAACCGGATGTTTAGGGCTGCCACTAGAAGTGAAAAGACCTTCAGAAGTGAGGGAGACTTTTTTGGTTTCTCACGGTGGGAGGGTTGTTTTTGATCCACTCCAACTCTTCGTGAGTCCGAACTGAAAACGGTCATTCTGAACTCACGATTATGACCTGACAGCTCTCAGGATAAGAAGAGGAAGCTGTGGTCCATTTATGGTTCTCGTTATTTGTATAAAAAAGTTGGAAATCAGGCGATTTTACTGTTTTTTCGTCTTTCGATACCCGTGCTAATCCCAACATTCGTACAACGAATACTGACACCAACAGAAACATAGGTCCTTCTGAGCATTTCCACTCATTCAGCCTCTTTTCGTATGTTTGGGCGTCACTCATACATAGGTACCTACTCAACAGTCTGAAGGAGAGAATTTCGGATTTTCATCATCAGACTCGTGTTCAGGAAAGGTCATATATCGGGGGAGGGGGAGGGGGGTATGCTTCGTTGACCAGTATATTCAAGTTCGTCTGAAGTGGAGAATTGCACGCCTAAGGCTTCGACCTGATTTGGGAGACCGAGTCTAAAAACTTGTAAAAAACTGTTTCTTTTTTAAATACTTTTCCCGTTTTTGAGGATTTTGTAGCTAAAGTGAGCTCCCTATTTTAGATTTCGAAACGTGAGGTATACCTATTTGATATCTGCTTCAAATTCCGAAAACTCGGTTGGAGATTTTGTCAACAACAAAAAATGCCGCATTGAAAGCACTGTGCGCAGTTCCAGTTCAAACTTGGGATGGATAATTGAGCCCGGGGTATGTCGTAATATTTATGACGAAGAAAAATTATCCAATTTCCCACTATGGATAGAATCGAGCAGAGTTGTGTGAGCAGGGGTGGGCTCTGGTGACCTCTAAAGGTCAGAGTTCAGTCTGCAGGCTGGAAAAGGGGGTTGTTCGGAGCTACAGCATCCCAGGGGGTGTATATGGATCAGCTGACCCTTGAATATGCCACACCTGATGTATGATTATTAGTTACCTACCCTAAAAATACGAGTAAATAACTAGGTATGTACCTAATGTTCACCCCTCAAAACTACATGCATCACGTCAAGTCACTGTTCGAGTATAACACAAACGAATTTTGTTGACGTCGAACTTCATGCATGCACATTTATACAATTTCGACCGTTTTTGAAATTGGATGTTGACCAGTATAAGTACTATGATAAAAATATCAATAATGTAGAAGCATCAACTCGTCTTTAATCTATTACTTCCTCTCGAGCTCCTGCATCGGTTATTCAGTTGCCAGAACCAACTCCAACTTCAGGTAAACTATGTTTCGCTGTCGCCAGCTGTTTAGGTAGCGTTAAATTATCATTCTGCTGCCATTTCAGCTGTCGGCAGGTAGTCGTTTCTCTTCGACACAGTTCTGGATAAAGTGGTGTCATGTCAATGTGTCTAGTGCGGGAATGGTAGAGGCAGGATGTTCGACGAGTTACTAGGCAATTTTCGTGGGTTACAAATTCTCATTTTTGGCCAAATTCTGTTTAGTAATAGAATGAGCACTCATTGACCAAATAATGAGGTGTTTATTCGGAAATTCTAGCCAGAAAACGAGTGTGAAATTTGAATTTCCGAGTTCCCGCTGGACATTACTTATGAGGTAAATCGCCGAGTAGTTCAACTCAAATCCCGCTTAGAGCGCTGGTGCATTACTTAATCTACAGAACCGCAGTAGATGGATGGATAGAACCTGAAATTTATAAATAAATTTTACAAAACGCTGCAAAGCCCTTGTCACATGGTTTTATTATCCTATTGGACATACCTACAGAAATGTTAGCTGTTCATTTATTGTTTCTTTCATGTGCAATAATTGAAAAAGCTATTTTTGTGTGTTACACCAATTTTGGCCCCCAAAAACACGAATTTTGCTCCTATTTTTTACAAATTATCTTTGATCATTGATAGTGCCATTTAATTGTCTTGATTCACCTGTTGCTACTACTTGTAGTGTTACTAAACAAATTTATGGTGATTTCAGACAATTTACCAGGTTTTTGACTCATAGAAAATGAATTTCGGGAGGCTGAACCTTCGTAAAACCTCAATTCTTCACCCTTTGGTCAAAATTTTAGAGATGGTCCTTGTGAACCGGAAACCCCTCCAAAATCCGTTTCATGCGTAGAAGATCTAAATTATAGATTTTGACCTTTTCGCTTATTTATATGTATATATATGCGGAATGACTTATATCTGTCATTCCGCGCGATAAATCCCTTAATTTCCATGGTAAAAAATTAATCTCCGTCTCGCACTGTGCGCAGGATTCCAAATTTACAGATTTTTGGTTCAAAAAAATCAAAAAGATTTCTGCAACATAGGCATGTGGGGTGTTGTCAGTATGTTTTTTGGGGTGCTGAATTGATTGCAACTGGTACCAGTCCGTTTAGACGCACCCAGCCTACCAGATTTATAAAATCGTAGTCCGAAATAAATACAAAATTTAATATTTTTTGTGTAGGCATGTGAGGTGTGGTTTACCATATTTTTGGTCGCTGAATCTATTACGAGTATTTTCAGATTGCATCGATTGATCAAAATCACAATTTTTTTGGTTAAAACACCCAAAAATTGTTTTTCGCATAATTTTTCTGCATGACATGCCACTACGGTCTCAGCCGTTAGTTACGCCGTAATGAGCGCCCTGGCAGGTGACCATTAATTTAAATTCTCAATTTCCCAAACTGTTTCTTTGAAAATTCGCTCTGTAAGCCATGCTGCATGACTGGATTTTTCTATTTTGATTCCAGTGTTAAGCTTAGCATTAACCGTCAGATTTCAACAGCGCTTCTTTTCCTCAAGTAATTACAAACATGTGTTGTATTGGAATGAAAATAACCGAAAAAAGTCTCACAGCTGTTGCGAAGGGTGGATAGCAGGTTGCAAGTGTTGCCGTTATACGATATTACCCTCGTGCCATCCGGAGTGAGGTCGTGTTCAGCGTCTAGCTTTTTTTACCCCCTCCGCCAGAGAGGGAGTCAAAAATATTATTCAAACGGCTTTGGAACGTGCTGGCACCACATGTGATGTGCGCTCCACTTGTGGGAAGCCCACGTTTTTTCCTGGTATCAGTTTTAAGGGATGGAATCTCCTCGTGCTCTTTTCAAAATCGTTTAGAAATCTCAAATGGTAAACTGTCCAGCAGGGATCCTAAGACACTGCTGATGAGGCACTAAAACTGTTGATGATAGGATTGGCTCCAGATGACATACGGGGAGGATGATGGCTCATAGCCCGATTCCGAGTCAAAACCTGTTGTGATTTGCGGTACCTACGTTATTTCTTGAAATTTACCAATAATACCTACCGGCTGCCTTCTTACCTATAAATTCCCAATATCTTTGGCTGAAGGACGGATAACCCCCCCCCCACTTACTACAGTAAAAATCTACACTCATAAATATTAAGTATACCACAACTCTTTATGTTCTCAGATCTCAAAGCGAACTGCCCTTGATACATTTACCAAGTTTCATTCATATTTAAATAATATATCTAGGCGTGTACTTGATTCAAAATTTTGCACCATCCTCACCCATGACTTCTCTCCCAGTCCGATATTTATGATTCCGATGATCTCAGATCTTGAGCCGAACTGCCCGAGAGATAATATTATTTAACTACAAAGTTGGAGGCTGAGGGGCTAATACCTGGCTGATTTTGAGTGTTCATCATGGAGGTTTTTGGTTTCAAGGAAAACCTCCTTGTAGCAGCAAAAGTTTGTTATTTAAGCCAACAAATACATGGCAGAGAAGTCAGAAAGCATGGTCAGGGTCCCACCACTTGGGGATCGAAACGTCGCCTACAAATAAAAAACTTTGGCTGCTACAAGGTGGTTTTCCTTGAAACCAAAAAACTCCGTGATTATTTAACAAGTTGCATCCAAATCAAACCATCACGTTCTTAGGCGTTTTACTTCAATTATGTACTAAAGGCAGCATTTAGGAGAAAAAGAGTTCCTATATTTAACTTTCATCAAGAGGAAAGGAAAACCACTGGAAACAATAATTAATTGCTCTTGCACAGATTGTGGTTTCAACAGAGGAAAACTTGGGGTCGGTGCAGGTCAGGTATTGCTCTAGAAGCAACAGATGGTTCGGGTGGTGGTTGCTGTCGGATGTATACATGCGTAAGGTCTACGCACTTTGTCGTTAGGGGAGGCTGGAAGAGTACGCGAGTATTGATCCGAGCCCGTGAAGCCAACAAATAAATAATAATACTCTCATCTGAATTAACCGACGCTCATGCCACACTCTAGGTACATTCTGACGGCTCTTGACGTCGGTAATATTCACCTACCGAGGAAATTCTATGTATGTCTCATATGTTTTTTGGAATGTGGTTTGAAATCTACTGATTTCTACTAGTAGGTACCTCAAGTATTTTGGTTTTGCGCGAGATATATTTAGTTGGTGGATATTTTGTTATATTTATTTTTTCGAATCGGAAGGATGCAATAACGTCACAGTGCGAATAGCGACTCAAGCAAGTTGTACTACAACTACATTCGAAACAACCAACGAAACCCTTGGTTGACGCATGTGGATGCTCATTAGTATCCATGTAGTAAAATGAGAAGAATGAAGCTAAGTTCACATGGATATGCAATTCCGGACGGCAATCCGGTACGGTGACGCGTTCGCCATAATTTTTACCGCAGAGGCGTTCACATGGCAGCGGAATCAAAACCGGAAATCTAACTGGCAAAATCAACCAGGAATGTCGAATTCCAATATGGCTGAACAACCAAACAGGAGAGGTGTGCGCAGTCAACCTCAGCGCAGATACGGCAACGGATCCAACAGCGGAAAATATGGAGATTTTGATATAGTATCCATGAGATTGTGTTACAATAATCCATTTTCCGTTGGCCAATAGCATTGCAGAACGACTTGCTGTCCGGAATTGCATATCCATGTGAACCTAGCTTAAAGGTGAGCGGGCAAAGCATTCACTCCCCTCCGCTGCCTCTGTTGATGTCATGCTCAGTGTGGCATCACAAGTTTGAGGTAGGTAATTATAGAAACCAGATGAGTAATGGATATTTCAGCGAACGCATTCATTTAGGTTTATCATTTTCCTTAGGTTCATCAACCTTTGGAATCGAGTGTGGCAAAAAAGTTAACCCCCTCAAAATTTGATGGTTTCCGTTTTAGGCCCAGTACACACAAGCGTTACGGTGGTGGTGCGTTTGCGGTGAACAGTTTGAAAAACCCTAGGATGAATTAACAGGTACACACAAGTCAACGTTGAGGGAGCCTGTGCAATGGTACATCGGCTGTGTTAGCTCGTTTTTGTAAAATGAGAGACAGATAAGAACTTGGATTGAGGAATTAAAATTTCCAGGATGGGCAATTCTTGTGGGTTACAAATTCACCTTTTTTGGCCAAATTCTGTTCAGTAACGGAATATAGCATTTATTGGCCACATAATGAGATGTTTAGACCGGAAAGTCTAGGCAGAAAACGAGTGTGAAATTTTAATTATCGAGTCCTCACTAGAAATGACCGATCAGGTACATTTCCGAGTAGTTCTACTCAAATCCCGCCTTAATTGCTAGTGCACCACTTAAAACGATGTACAGAACAGCAATGGATGGATGGATGGAACCAGAAATATATAAATAAATGTAAAAAAACACGTCCTCAAAATCAAACCAAGGGAAAGGTCACAGCAAAAGTTCTTGAAGGTTTCCACAAAGGTTTGCTGCCATTTCTAATGTTGGGTTGTTGGTAGCATTGAGAACCTCCGCATCTGAGGCTTTGCTCTACCTCCTTGAGCCAACGCCACACTTTTACTTTTAATCACTTCATTTTAAAAATAACGCTTATTTTTGAAAAAGGGCTTCAAACTACCATTTTTCCAAGAGTTGTTTTTTTTTTTTTTTTTTTTTCAAAAACATTTTTTGACGGCAATTCCCCATTGTAGGATTTATGGTGTGAGAAGTACCATGATATGTCACGAAGTCAAGTGCGTGGGTGGTGGTCTGTCAGTTCTTTGATCAAGATTTTGGGAATATCAGAAGCAACGAAACAAGTGTTTGGTAGGACCTACTTAATAACAGTGTTCGTTTTGTCTTATTATTTTATTTATTCAAATTTATCTATAATATATGCTAGGTACCTATTTATTAATAAACTGAAAAAACTTGGATTAGGTAATGTTAGTTAATTTATTATTACCTAATTAAAAAGCAAGTTGGGACAGGTCTCGAAGTCAAGTGCGTGGTTGGTGGTCTGTCAGTTCTTTGATCAAGATTTTGAGAATAAATCAGAAGCAACAAAACAAGTGTTTGGTAGGACCTACTTAATAACAGTGTTCGTTTTGTCTTATTGTTTTATTTATTCAAATTTATCTATAATATATAGTAGGTACCTATTTATTAATAAACTGAAAAAACGTTGAGTAGGTAATGATTGTTAATTTATTACCTATTACCGAATTAAAAAGCAAGTTGGGACAGGCTTCGTCCCGTTGAGATATTATACCCATTGGTTTGACTCAAAGAAACGCGACTTTACTGTTATTATTAAAATCTTGCCTGACAGTTCACTGAAAGATCACTGACATTCTGAAATAATTATGGAACATAGAGACATAGGCAAGTAACTCTTGATACTATGTCATAAAACAACTTTCTTGCACTACCTGGGGGTCTTACGACTGATCCCGTCATCTTTCGTTGAATGTTGACCATTACGCAAGGTAACAGTGGTGTAGTCTTGGGCATCAGCTAGCTAAAATTTTAACTGATAGCTAAATTAGCTTGTAGCTATTTCTATTTAGCTGCAACTAAATTAGCTATTAGCTGTTGAGAGACAGCTGAATTTTATAGCTAAATTAGATGTTAGTTGAATTCTACAGCTAATAACTTCAGCTATAAAAAATTAGCTATTGGTAGCAGTAATAGCTTTAGCTGTAGTTGACAGCTAATAGCTAACACCTTCCTTTTTCTTAAAAAATCGTATTCCTCCTCACAAACAGCTAATAGCTAACAGATGTAGTTTTAGCTAATAAGTAAACCAGCTTTAAAACGTTTTTTGAACGAATTTAATCGTTTTGACTTTTCTCGGGTAAAAAAGTGAATTTCACGTATATGTGCACTACCGTTGGACACCCTGAGTTCCTATACTTCTCTGGGACTTCTGTTGACAGATTTTCGGATTACCATATCTTTCATAACGAGAAAGTATTTGACCAACACAAAATTTTAATTTGTTATAAATTATTGGAAAATTTGCTTCTTCAGATATGCTGCATGACTCTTGAGTACATTCGTTTTTTTATACCAACAATTTTCGTTTCTCAAAAAGGTGCTATTATATTCATTCATATATTGATGACAAATAATCACAGCAAATAACAGAAGTAGGTATTCACTTTTTACCCAAGAAAACTCACTGGAAGGACAAAAAAGCCAGACATTTTTCAAAATGGTAACATTGTCAAAGCGATTAAATTCGTTCAAAAAAGGTTTTAACGCGAATGTCTTATTAGCTAAAACTAGAACTGTTAGCTATTAGCTGTTAGTGGGGAAGAATACGAGTTTTTAAGAAAAAGTTAGCTGTTAGGTGACAGCTACAGCTTAACCTATTAGCTGCTACCAACAGCTAACTTTTTATAACTAAAGTAATTAGTTGTGCATTTCAACTAACAGCTTATTTGGTTGTAAAATTTAGCTTCCCACAGCGGCTAATAGCTAAAAATTTAGCTGTTAGCTGAGCTAAATTTCAGCTAATTTAGTTGTAACTTTTAGCCGTTAGCTATAGCTAGTTTCTTCCCATCACTGCAGTCGTTTTTTACTGGTGTAGGTAGTAGGTACATGGAATCCAAAAATGAAATTCAGAAATGTCTGCCCCTTTGCCATACTTTCCTCAGTTATCATGAACCAAAATGATCTATCTACACAGAAGGGGAATCCATAAGTACAGGAAAATAATAAACCATTGTGTAATCATTTTCAGTGTTGTTCCCTATCAAAATTATCAGTGCCAAATAGAATTCTAGACAATTTCCGTACTTATACTCGTACCTATCCACGCAAGAACCGAAAAAATCATGTCCTCAGTGTTGGTTTTATGGGTACCTAACAGAAACTGTGCGGTTGTGTGAAATAGTCCATGTGTCTGGCATAGTCTTGATGGTCCTATTTGAAGGGAACTATATAAACTAAGTACATAGCCATTTTGGTCCATTGGTAGTTTTAATTTATTTGGAGGTTGTTGATGTTTTCAAGATAATTGTCATAATTAATACTGTTTGCAATGCACGGGTAATCCATCTAATTCATAATAAATTGTTTCGCATGTTACAGAAATACGTCGAAAGCTTGTGTGGGAAGGAGAGTGAGACAGGAGGGGAGGACTCGAGCTATGACTCGGATTACGACGGAGAAGACAATCCGAGGCACCCGGATGTATCTCGAACGACGAGCGACACGCTTGGCGCTGAGTTCGCCGAATACGTTTCCACCGACTCGGGCTACACGTCGAGGCTCGAGTTTGCCCTCAAGCTTGGGTATACCGAGCGACACGTTCAAGCGGCACTGCAGAAGCTCGGACCGAACCCTGGCCAGAACGAGCTATTAGCAGTAAGTGTCATCAACAACTGATTATCATGGGAACGAGAACCTTCTTACATATTTATATGGTCCGAGGCTAATTCCAGGAGTAGTCCTTCACCCATAGCGTGGCAGGCCCCAAAATTCCACCAGAGGTTTACCTTAACAAAATTGGTAGGTAGGTAAATGGGATAAGTACGTGCTTGGGTCGCAAAAGCTGTTTATATTATTTTTTTAATGAAACTAGATTCAAATCCGAGTACTTCGACAATAACCACACTGCTGTAGGATAATTCTTTTAGCATGGAACATGCTTTAGCCTTGGACTAACTAGCCAAAATACACTGCCAAGGTGATGGCACAGGAGCTTCCTCGTCACAATCAGAGTGACCCATTATAAAATAGAACAGACTCGGAAGCAAAATAACATAACATTACATTACATTACATAACATTACATAACGTTAAATATACATATTACATAACATTACATTACATAACATAACATTACATGAAATATACATATTATACATAGGTATTATACATAACATGACTTCCATAATACATTACGTCCATTATACATAACTAGCCTGACCGCTCGCTTCGCTCGCTATCCGAGATTCGCTGTACGCAGTATCGTGGAACCAACAAACGACGGAAAAATCCCATAGCCTACCGGGTATTTGTGCCCAATTTTATCAAAATCCGTCAAGCCATTCAGGAGTTGACCATGGTCGACCATATTTCCGCTATGGTCAGGGAATTAAAAATGCGCCTACGTTCAACTTGGGAGGCTACCGGATATTGGTGCCAAATTTGGTCGATATCCGTTGAGTAATTCGGGATTCGACCATGGAGGGGCCCATGGATGCGCTATGGTCGACCGCGGGAGTAGTCCGAAGGGTCGATCGTAGATAGAATTTCACGTAGATTACGAATACGCGATAAAAAATAGGGGTTACAATTTCAATTAACGAAGTTGACCATGGTCGACCATAGTTCCGCTATGGTGAGGGAATTAAAAATGCGACGTTGCACAACTTGGGAGCCTACTGGATATTCGTGCCAAATTTGGTCGATATCCGTCAAGCCATTCAGGAGTTGACCATGGTCGACCATAGTTCCGCTATGGTCAGGGAATTAAAAATGCGACGTCGCACAACTTGGGAGCCTACTGGATATTCGTGCCAAATTTGGTCGATATCCGTTGAGCAATTCGGGATTCGACCATGGAGGGGCCCATGGATGCGCTATGGTCGACCGCGGGGGTAGTCCGAAGGGTCGATCGTAGATAGAATTTCACGTATAATTACGAATACGCGATAAAAAATAGGGGTTACAATTTCAATTAACGAAGTTGACCATGGTCGACCATAGTTCCGCTATGGTCAGGGAATTAAAAATGCGACGTTGCACAACTTGGGAGCCTACTGGATATTCGTGCCGAATTTGGTCGATATCCGTTGAGCAATTCGGGATTCGACCATGGAGGGGCCCATGGATGCGCTATGGTCGACCGCGGGGGTAGTCCGAAGGGTCGATCGTAGATAGAATTTCACGTAGATTACGAATACGCGATAAAAAATAGGGGTTACCATTTCAATTAACGAAGTTGACCATGGTCGACCATAGTTCCGCTATGGTCAGGGAATTAAAATGCGACGTTGCACAACTTGGGAGCCTACTGGATATTCGTGCCAAATTTGGTCGATATCCGTCAAGCCATTCAGGAGTTGACCATGGTCGATCATAGTTCCGCTATGGTCAGGGAATTAAAAATGCGACGTTGCACAACTTGGGAGCCTACTGGATATTCGTGCCAAATTTGGTCGATATCCGTCAAGCCATTCAGGAGTTGACCATGGTCGACCATAGTTCCGCTATGGTCAGGGAATTAAAAATGCGACGTTGCACAACTTGGGAGCCTACTGGATATTCGTGCCAAATTTGGTCGATATCCGTCAAGCCATTCAGGAGTTGACCATGGTCGACCATAGTTCCGCTATGGTCAGGGAATTAAAAATGCGACGTTGCACAACTTGGGAGCCTACTGGATATTCGTGCCAAATTTGGTCGATATCCGTCGAGCCGTTTGGCCGTGCATAGAAGGACAGACAGACAGACAGAGCGCATGCGCAGGGCGAACCGCTGGCTCTATCATGTTGAAATTTATATGGGACCTCAATGGGCCCTACCCGCTTAATCCCTGAGAATTACATTGAAATTGGGTGAAATCTTTGGTTACTACGGCTGTAACAAGGAAATTGAATCTATTTCACGCCAGCGCATGCGCAGAGCGCACCGAGGGTCCGATCATGCTGAAATTCATACTGGAACTCACTAGGCCTTGTCCAAACAACCCTTGAAAATTTGAGCGAAATTGAATCAAAATTGTGAAAGTTATGCGTGTTTGTTGAATTTAACGTTAGCGCATGCGCAGGGCGTACCGCTGGATCAATCATGTTGAAATTTGTATGGGACCTCAAGGGGCCTTATCCGCACCATCCCTCAAAATTTGAGCTGAATCAATTCAAAATCGTGGAAGTTATGGCTGTAACAAGGAAATGCGGACAGACTCACAGACTCACAGACCGACAGACACGGAACCAAATTTGTTCAGTAGGCTTTGAAACGCAAAATGCAAGTGGAAATTTTGATTTCTGAAGACAAAAATTTTTTGGCTCACGAAAGTGAACACAAGGCTTCCGCTGCTTCGCAGACTCGGAAGCAAAACGTTACGCGGATGGGTGACGAAATTTTCTTATGATTTTCACGTACAACCGAGTAGTTGCTAGGGAAATGAAACTTCTTTCATTTTCATCGGACAAAAATCGATTTCCATTCGTTGGAAAGCTCTTGATTTATCACGCATTTATTTCGTATTTGTTCTTGGTATTTATTTCCTAGTTTCATAATATAACTATATAAATGGATGTTATAAATCGATAGTAAACAATGACGCTTGTTTGGTTGTCACTTGGTTGTTTCGATGTGTATAAGCGTGGCTAAAGCATGTTCCACGTTTCTTGAATAATTGTAGCCGTAGGCTCTAAGCAGTAAGTATCCGGGGGTCCAGGGGGTGTTACAACGCCGATCAATCCATAAACCACAAACAGCAAATAGGACACAACGCAAAATACAAATCTGTCATTGGAACCGGACGCAAAACGCACAAAATTTGAAACAAAAAATTGAAAACTGACAACAGACCCAATAGAGAAAGCGAATGTTCAGGAGACAAGCAAATCAGAAGACGAAGAATCATCTTGTATCGAGATGACAAATTGAATCGAAGGGATCGAATCGATTGTGAAAAGGAACGATTTTGGGGCGGAAATCAGATTCTGGGGACCGGGCCCAAAGTGGGCATGGCGAACATTTTTGCTTGGCTCAGCATGCGCGGACAGGCCACTTTTCTCAGTTGCCATGGGAACATTAGGTCCCCCCCCCCCCCCCCCCCAGGGCCTGCCAGTTTCAGGAGCCTTGATTTCGATTTTGATTGGAGGACATCAATTACTGTCGCTTTATTCCGATAACATGCTTGGTCTATGGAGCTAACATGAAGGAACCGCCATGGATGCTCTACTAGATTATTGAATATCCGTAGCCAGAGAAATCTGGCGAGTCGCTGTTGAACTTCGTGAAAAACGCTAGGCACAGTGTACGGAGGGAAATTGAAATGCCAACTGAACAATGGTTGGAGTTTTTGGGTGCCGGGGCAGTGGCCCTATGGATGCAACGCCCCTGGGTGAAATGACGTGAGAATTGGTGGAAACGTTGAAAACCACAGACTTATCATAGAATGCGGTGGGTGTCAAAATTCTGAAGTGTTCTATGTTCATTTTAAAAATAAAATCCTGTGCATACCCCCATTGTTCTTCTTGGTGTGGTGTATAGGCAGGCACCCTTCGACTTGCTCCAAGATTGTTGGATTTTGTTAACAGTAGACATCTAGGTTCTGTGTGATGCATTTGTGGTGATCTGTTCTATTGTTGTGCGTCCATTAGCAACAAACTGATAAATTCTGACAGGTATGACTTCTACCACTTCTGTCTTACCACTTCTACTTTGACATCATTATCATTATTATTCTTGTATTTTGCCGATTAAAGCCTCATTCTAGGGAAACTGCGGATTCATTATTCATAACACATCACAAGGGCGTGAGAGGCCAAAAAATAAGTTCGAATTTCAGAGACTGAATTATTATTATTATTATTATTATTATTATTATTATTATTATCACCATTTGATGTTTCTGACTTGCTAGGCCTCAGAGGCCCTCGTGTCTGTGCATCATGCTCTGTGGTTTGTTCGGGCGGACAGTCCAGGGTGGAACTGTGTTCTAAAAATGAGGGGATAGAACCGTCCAGGATTGAGTCCAGAAATGTCTGTCTGAACACGCTGATTTCGGACGGATATCCTGAAGCATTGTAACCTCCCACATGAGCTGAAGGTAGAAGCATCGTGTGCGTATGAGCAGGATGAACAGTCCTCGAAAAAAATCCAGGACTGTTAGAGCCAGTCCCGAAAGGTCCTGTACTGTCTGTCCAAACAGCCAACTCTTGATCCAGGACCAGTTCTGGCCAGTCTGAACGCACAAAAAATGGCGTGACTTGGATTGAAGGGTCTGGAACAGTCCAGGACTGTCTGTCCGAATGAATCTTCGTACAGCTTCAAATCATCCATGCAGCTGCTTTCATGTGCTGTGGCCTTACAAATGTCAACAGTGTCAAATCTTTTACTTACTAGTAATCATTTACTATCAGTGTTATCGTTTAGTCAAAGTACTGGGCAGCAATCAAGCCACTTTTCAGAAGAGAAAACCGTGTTTCCAGGCCTCAGAGGCCGTGTCACATACAAAGTTGAAACTGACTCATGTGTCACAGATCAGGCGAACCTTTGTGTCTTGATAAGGGAGTGGTGGGGCTAAAAATGGTGGGATAAAAGTTGGCTTATTATCTTGTGGAATTACATGTGTGATAAACGTAATATATATATTGGTAAACCTTACAGATTACGATACCTTATAAATATCTACAGTTAGCATTATGTCTACCTATATCTAGTGTGCACCTTCCTGCATACCTACAACCTACATCAATTTAGGGATATTTCATTGGTTTTCTTCGTAATATTATAAAACCCCCGGAAATCATTTATAGGAACTAATCAAAATTGGCGCGCACGCGCAACCGCTCGGCAGCGATGGCAGCTCCGACTGGGGAGATGACGAAGAAAACGTTCCGAGTGACTTGACGCAACAGCCAACTGACGACAGCCGCCTTAGGCCTGTCGTCGTCGATGGAAGCAACGTGGCTATGAGGTACGTTCATCAAACTATACTTTCTCTTTCAAATTAGGCAGTTACTGCCAAGTACTTCGAAGTTTATAATACTTGGCGTTGGTGTTCAATACCATTACCTACGAAAGACCGAAAGACACCATTATTCTTAGAGCCGGGTTCAAGAAATTAGTAGACAGGTAACTTAGGTGGGTAGATGATGCGTAGGACTCGCTCATAACTCCTCACAGTCAGAGCGCAGGTCAGTATCGCAAGATCAAAAAAATTCTTGTAACTGCTAACGGAAAACCAGCAAATCCTGTCACAACCCAACGAATCCAAGATTCAGCAAAAATTTGCATGGAAAGATGTTTTTGATGACCAAAATTATATACTCCTCGTTTAGGTCCATTTAGCATCTACTAAGATATGACGGTTAGGCGATTTCTCAAACATCTTAAGTAAAGTGTATTTTTTCAATTTTTGTCTACCGAGTTTTCTCCCTGGTATACAAGCTGTTTATTTTTCATTAGTTTGGTGGTTTTCAGCACCTCTTATTATTTATTTATTTTATTTTATTTGTTTTATCGTGAATTGTCATCTGTCATGCAGTTTTTTTATTTATTTTTTGGTCCTTATTCACCTACCTATTTATTTGTTTTATTTTTTTAACCTGAATCGCCAACTATTTTCACCTTATGTCAAGCTATTCTCTCGATCAATTACCTAGAAAGATGGGCACATTGTAATACCTAGGTACTTGTGGGGTAATTCAAAAGTTTCTTCGGGAAATTGCCGTTGAACGGCTCTTCTTCAAATTAAAAATTGAATATTGGAAAATGGAATTAAAAATAATTAATCCCCAGTACAAATAATTAGGTAGGTACCTACGTAATTAAGACAGGGAAAGCTGTAGCCAAGGTGTGGCACACAGCTTTCCCGTGACTAAAAACTAGTTTCTCGTCCCTGTACCCGTAACTGTTAAACCAGTCTATTATTATTCAATTATAATTATTCTAGTCACAGTCTACGAATTTCTATCACAACAAGATTCAAATCAGAGCATCTGGAACTTCTGAAATAATCAAAGGCGGTCTAATATGCCTGAAAATTCTCACCAAAACAGAAATCGTATTCAGAAAAACTCAACTCTATCATGAAACAATTTATTCTAAAAGCCAAGAGATGTGAACAAGTTGAGTTTCAGGCACACGTACCCTACATTCAGCTACCTTCTTGAACCCAGGCAAATTAGACCTAAAAAAGGCCGTGTCTCCCGAAATGTAATTTTTTGAATGTTGGCATTCCTAAGTCTTCTTGACTGCGCAGAGACCCCCAGACTTGAATTGTGTCACCCTTTCCTTTGCCGTTGTAGTTTTAAGATGTTCTCATTTTATGAGATTATTGATTAGGTACATGGATCGTGTTAGAATAATCATTCATATCATTGCGTAGTGTGGTATTGAACATGAGAACTAGGGATGGGATCTCTTTTTTAATCGACTTGAGATTAATCGGAGATTGTCCTCGAAGGTAGTTTCATTATTTTACTACTTTGAAAGGAACGTTTTAATTAAGAACAGTTTTTATAGAATTGTTTATTTTTTCTCTTTCAAGAGATCATAATTCTCTCTCAGACTTTGGTGCGAGTCTCAAACATTTCATTCATTCAAAAGTAAGTATGTTTAGATAAGAAAACTCAGTTTTTGCGCAGTCGAGGAGACTTGGGAATATCACCATTTGATTCATCATGAAAAATTACTTAAGAATCGACAAACTTCAGACCATATGAGGGTCATTATTCATGAATACTCCTCATTTTACCGAAAACCAATGTTTTTTTCGCATTCAGGCTGTCATTTTTACATCGAAATTCCAATGTAAAAATAAAATTGACTACACCATTGGAAATCTGAGATCCTAGGCCATTTTTTAGAGCTACGGGCATGGAAAATTTGCCCTTTACACTTCGTCTGACAGGCGTTTAAAAAAAATTGAAATGTCCAAAATGTGACAAATTTTACTGTTTATTTTGTTTAGATTTAGATATTCTATTTAGATTTTTCACCCAATAATCCTGTTGAAAAAAAATTTGATTTGGTATCAGGGAGATGGTAAAGTTAACCACTTCCCAACGGTATCCTCAATTTTGATTTTACAGTGTAGGTACTCGAAGAGACCTGTGGCCGTTCTGGTGAGACAAGGTCGGAAAAATGAAAAAAATGTTAAATCGTCAAGTCGGGAAAAGAGGCTGCCAAAAAAGTCAAAGAGGCACTTTTTGTCTGAAATTAGCTGTAGAATCTATGGGTGAAGTATGTCGCACCTCGTGTGATAAACTGTATATTTATATAGAAGATAGATAGATAGATTTATAAGAATCGATTGGCAATTTTCGTGGGTTAAAAATTCTCATATTCTGTTCAATAACGGAAACTAACACTTATTAGCCACATAATGTCGGAAAGTCTAGGTAGAAAACGAGTGTCAAATTTGAATTTCCGAGTTCCTGCTAGAAATGACGTATCAGGTAAATCACCGAGTTCAATTCAAATCCGCTAGAGCACTAGTGCCTCTAGTTAAACGACGTACAGAACCAAGATGGATGGATGGAACCACAAATTTATAAATAATTTTTTTTTAAGTCCTCGAAATCAAGCGAGGTTCACGGAAGGCCATACCAAAGGTAGTTGAAGGTTGCCAGAAAGATTTGCCATTTCTAATGTTGGGTTATTGGCAACATCTCAGTGCAATTCCGTCTCCTTGGGCCAACAGCCAGTCAGATGTCAGTAGACCTGATACGTAATTTTTAGCCGTACTTTTACTTTTAATCACCCTCATTTAAAAAATACCGCCAATTTTTGAAAACGGGCTTCAAACTGCCACGTTTCCAAGGGTTCTGAATATTTTTTCCAAAACTAAAATATTGATAAAAATTCCCCATTGCGGTCTAGGGGAACATTTTTTTCACAGTATAGCACCTCTACCTGCTTAGTAACTGTCCATCACGTACATTCAGTTTCTTATCATTCATTTCGTACAATTTTCTTTTTCAGTCACGGTAACAAAGAAGTATTTTCATGCCGAGGGATCAAACTGTGCGTCGACTGGTTCAGAGCGAGGGGCCACAAAGAAATCACCGTTTTCGTTCCCAAATGGAGAAAAGAAGCTTCAAGACCAGACAACCCTATCACGGGTAACGAACTTTTGTTAATTACCAACCCTTTTAATTTAAACATCAGTTTTATTCAGTTTCTTTGCGCCTGATTCCGACGTATTAGGTTACCAATATAGATCTATGATGAAAAATTATGGAGATATGAGGGAATGAGTAGGATCGCGAATTATAGGTAGGTACCCACAATGTGGAATAATCTAGCAAAAAATAAACCTTCAGCTCAGTACCTGACGATGCTCAGAATTTGAGCGAAAAGCTTTGTTTTAAATATAAATTGGTAGTAAGCTGAAGGTTTATTTTTTGTTTGATTATTCCCCATTGTACGATGGCTTACTACAAAAGGTGTTTTATTCAATTCGATGAATAGGTACACCCACCTTTTATCTAGAAAACTTCGCTGAATTTCAACGATTTGTAAGAAGTTTTTAAGAATAGAAATTCCGAGGTTAATATTCTTATGTACCTACATACGTAGGTCGATACCTACCTAACTATAAGTAGGTACGTACTAATTCTATTGAATCGGTATGTTGCTCGTGTTTTGAGGATAAATACCTAGATATAGGTAAAGTAGGTACCTGCAACTCAAAATATTCACGTACAAGGAATTTTTTTACGTAATTTGAATTGGAATTTACATAATTCGAGATGATCTACCCACTATATAAAAAGTTCCGAGAACTTTTCCTAGGTATACCTACCTACCCAGGGCGGGTTACATAGGCCCTGCACCCAAGCCCGAACAGCGTCAGCTGGATGGTTAGTGTTCAGCTGGCAAACCCTTATCAGTTTGGTAATTTGAGTTTACAGAGGCAATTCCGAGTCATTTGTCCAAATATGTGTTCAACTGGTTCCAATCCTGCTTACACTGGTTCTATAGACTTTTGCACTCGTGCATGTTGAAATTAATTATAAAAGTGCTAAGTGCGGCGGACGGAAAGAAATATTTTTATTGCATTTTCGGATTCTATGTACCTTGAAATGGAAACCATAAAAATTTTGATTGTGTGTGTGTGGGGGGGGGGGGTTAATTTTTTTATTTTTTTTTTCATGCTCGATTCCAAAGGTTCATCATTGAAAATAATAAACCAAAAAATTTATTTATACGAAAATTTACCTGAAATTTTAGACTCAAGGCCATGCCTTGAACCACCTTTTTATCGGTAGCTCAGGTGCACAAACATATTATATCAGCTGTGAAGTTCCTATTGATACCTATACTAAGCAACGAACGGAGTTATATTGTTATATTTGAATAATATTATTTTTTTGTATTTTATAAATAATTATTATTTATATTTATACTGTTACGCTGAACTTCTGTTATTGTTATTGTATAATAAAGGGTTTTTACTACTAATACTACTACTGTTACATTGGTTCTATCGACTTTATTCTCTTTTCTTTCAGACCAAGAAATTTTGTATGAACTGGAAAAAGAAAGACTGCTAGTGTTCACGCCTTCGAGGCTGGTTGGGGGCAAGAGACTGGTTTGCTACGATGACCGCTACATCTTGAGGTTAGCCGCTGAGAACGGAGGGATCGTCGTCTCCAATGACAACTACAGGGATTTGGCCCAGGAGAGCCCGGAGTTTCGGAAGGTTGTCGAAGAGAGGATACTCATGTACTCTTTTGTCAATGACCGGTGAGTGATCGTTTTGGTTTATTATTCCGTGACTAATACACCTATGGATTCGGTTCGGAATATTTGTTTGGAACACCACCTTAACATTTTGGTTTATTATTCTGTGAGAACCCCCTCAAAATTTTGGTTTATTATTTTCGATACTGAACCATTGGAATCGAGCATGAAAAATTCTAACCCCCCCTCAAAATTTGATGGTTTACGTTTCAAGGTAGGTATGTAGAATCCGAAAATGCAATAAAAATATTTCTGTCTGTCCGCCGTATGCCGTACTGATCACTTTTCTTAGTTACCATGAAACAAAATTGATGAAATTCGGGTTATAGGTTCCGTTTGGGGAATAGTTGGTCCTCGAAGCTCGACGTTACTGTCAGTCATCTCTAAGGGGTTCAAAATAGGGGTTCAGATTTTTAGAACGCCTATACCTTTTTTTACGTGAATCGTTTTACGGTTTTAAATAGTTCTTGAACTTGCGAGTTTTTAAAGACTACCCGGAGCATCGTACGTCCAGCCGTTCGTTCACAGTAAGGCCCCGAAGTTTGCACCGACAGGCATTTTCGACTCCAGTGTGAATGAAATTGTATACATTCAGCCCAAATCTCGTCACCAGGGACGCGCTAACAATCGGGAATTGGCCCGAGATAAAATCATTGCTAGGGATCACCTGATTATAATCACGGAGTATGAAGTCGAGTTGGTTGTTCTGTGATATAATTTCATTCGAAAAATTATGGCTCTTTTGGAGTTTGTTGATAGGTAGTGAAACTTGAACAAACGTTGAAGTATTATTGATGGGTAAATTATTACACAACGGTTCATTATACCGTCTACGTAAAAGAGGCTGGAGTTTGTTGGTAGGTACGTTTGCAACTTTTTTCACTCCTCATCAACAATTTCCCTTCATCACTTCATTATTTGCGTTTATTTTTGCCATTTTAGTTACTGTTTGTCATCGACAGAATTATTTTAGCAACATTTAACTCGTGATTTAGGTAGATACCTATTAACGAGTACGGGGTTAGGTACCTACGGAGGGTCTGCGATCTACATGATATGTATAGAATAGTACATATTATATATAACGGGTTATCTATACGGAGAGCAGTGGTCTGTAACACAAGGGTATTCTGTACAAAATAATAAACCGTTGTGCAGGGATTTGCAGCGTTTTTTCTTTTACGTTTCAAGGTGCGTAGATTCCAAAAATGCAATGTCCGTCCGCCGTATTATGCGTAACTACTTCATTTTCGGTCTAAAAAATTCGTTCTTTCGCACACCTGCTCCATCTGGGCCCTAGTTGTGTCCCGTAACTTTGCAGCCCGATCGGAATATACTCAGGGGTGTTATGAGTGAAAAATGGGTATAAAAATAGGTATTTTTTTGTGTTTTATTAAAATGAGCTTTTGAGTTATCGTTTTCCATGTTTTTTAGGACGAGAAGACCGAATATGAAGTCGATTTTGACCAAAGAGTGGAAAATTGAGGTTATAACGAAGTTTCAGCCTTAAATTTACGTTACATTTTGGTCTAAAATCTTGGTATAAAATCGTCGTTTTTCCGCACACAGTTCGGGCCTCCGTTTGGAAACAAACTTGGGTCCTTGTTGTGCTCCGAAACTCGGCAGCCCAATCGGAATACACCCAGGGGTGTTATGAGAGAAAAATGGGTGTAAAAATAGGGGTTTTTTTGAGGTTCTAGGGAACATGAGCTTCTGACGTACCGTTTTCCATGATTTTTAGGGCGATAAGACCGAATACGAAGTTGATTTTGACCAATGAGTGAAGAATTGAGGGTATAACGAAGGTTAAGCTCCCGAAATTCATTTTTCATGAGTCAAAAACCTGGGAAATTGTCTGAAATCACCATAAATTTGTATAATAAAACTAGATGTAGTATTATCAGGCGGATCAAGGCATTTAAATGCACTGTCAATGATCACAGATAATCTGTTTAAAAAAAAATAAAATGTGCTTAGTTCGTGTTTTTGGGAGCCAAAACTGATGGAAACCACCAAAAATAACTTTCAATTATTGATCATGAAAGAAACAATAAATGAACTGCCAATATTTCCGTAGGTATGTCCAGTAGAATAAGTAATAAACCCAAGTGACAAGGACTGCAGCGTTTTTTCTTTTACCATTCAAGATTCCAATCCAAAACTCCAATACCAAGATTCCAAAACTGCAATGTCCGTCCACCGTCTGCCGTGTCGTCGATACCTATCTGCCTTAATTTTCGCTTTAAAAAAAATCGTTCTTTCGCACTTACGCTCCAGTTGGTCCCTAGTTGTGTCCCGAAACTGTGCAGCCCGTTTTAGTGAATTTGGACTTGTGAGGTAGGATCGTTTTCCGTGTTTTTTAGGGTGAGGAGACCAAAAATGCGAAGTTAATTTTGACCACTGAGTGAAGAATTGAGATTCTAACGAAGTTTTAACTCTCAGAATTCAATATTCACGGGTCAAAACCTGTGAAAATGGCTGTGATCACCAGAAATTTGTATAATAACCCAGTGCAGTATTAACGGGTGAATCAAGACAATTCAGTGACAATTTCACGATCGAAAATAATTTTGTCAGAAATAGCAACCTAAATGTATAGGTACTGAGTTTAAAACCGTCAAATTAGCTTTGTGGGTCTCTTCACGAAGGTCCCAATTGTGCCGTATTCAGTCGAGAATAATAAACCCATGTGATAAGGACTTTGCAGCGGTTTTGCTTATTATTTTCAATAATAGACCTTTGGAATCGAGCATTAAAAAAAGTTACCCCCCCCCCCCCCCCTCAAAATTTGATGGTTTCGTATCAAGGTACGTTGAATCCGAAAATGCAATTTAAAACGGCGTACGGCGGACAGACAGAAATATTTTTATTGCAGTTTTGGATTCTACATACCTTGAAACGTAAACCATCAAATTTTGAGGGGGGGTAAGAATTTTTTTTTCTTGCTCGATTCCAATGGTTCATTATTGAAAATAATGTACCAAAATGTCTGCCCGTACTCCGTACTAGGCCCATTTCTTAGTTACCATGAACCAAAATTAATGAAATTTGGTACCCTTGAAGCGTTACTGTCAGTGAAAAATAGGGGTTGAAATTTTCTGAACGCCGTACTTCGAAAACTTTCAATAGAAGGGTTTTTATAACGTTTTTAAATTGATTCCCAACTTCGGGTTTGTTTGAGACAACCTGGTGCAATTTACGTCCTGCCGGTCGTTCACAGTGAGGCCCAGAAGTTGGAACCGAAAAGCTTCGTTAACATGATTGTGAATCATACGGTACCTATACATAACTCCAGCCCAGATGTTATCATTGATGTATGAGTGATTACAGTCACGCATGGCTTTACGCAATCGAGTTTGCTGTTCCTTAATTTTATTTCATTTGATGAAAAATGGTTATTTTGGATTTTGCTGATAGTTACAAGTTTGTTGTCCACGACCAAACAAATCTTCCAAATTAAGTGACACTTACCTATTTGAACTGCCCTCCTATCTATCACATTTATCGCAGGTCATCAAAGTTTATACCATAAAAATTCCTTTTTTTCCACCTCCCCCCTCCCGTGTTGCTGGGTATTCAAATAACTGCTCATTCACCTTCGTCTTCTTTTGTTGATTTGACGGAATTGACCAATTTTCAAGTTTAAAAACTCAATTTTGCGCTAAAACAGTTTTAGCCATTGAAATAGATAGCCTTTTCCAGATTTTTTTCTCGCAGGTTGTTGCTATTCTCAAAAGTTTTTTGGGATGTTTGACATACCAAAACTCAAATTATCAGCGAAAGAAAGAAGTTAACCTAAAAAAATCAAATTATTATATCGAACAAACACTCCAACAAAAACTCCGCAGCTTGAGTTCAGCCTGAACCATCCTTCACATATTTCCCGTGTATTAATTGATCTGTCTCCCGAGTGTTCAACTAGAAACATTATCTTGCGCTATTGCAGATTTATGCCACCCGACGACCCATTAGGCCGTTCTGGGCCGACGCTCGACAACTTCCTGAGGGTGAGGAGAAGCGAACCGCCGCCCCCGTGCCCGTACGCCAAAAAGTGTACGTACGGAAGCAAGTGCAAATTCCAACACCCCGAGCGAGGAACAATGCCTCACAAAACCGTCACAGAGCGGCTGGTCGAGCACGCCCAGAGACAACTACAGGCCAGAGGAGCAGAAGCCAGTCCTGGTAAATAAAGTGCAATACGTTATCAGATCTAAAGAATGAAAATTGGAACATTTAAGTAAACCAACCACCTGTTAGATACATAGAGAGAGTTTTCCATTGTCTTCTAATCAAAAAGTACTTAGGTACCTGCTATTCATAACACTAAAGTATTCATTCGCAACTAAACGAGTCAAACCGTTGTGGTAGGTTTACTGAAAAATTATGGAGATGTGAGTTGGCACAGAACAAGTTGGCCTAAATGAATCAACAAAACTGCATTTTGTGCAATCAGGCCGATTCATTCTATGCTGGCCTTAACTACCTTCCTACATACTATACACAGTTGTACTCACAAACATCCTGGAACCAGCAGTAATGGGAGTTTTTGAAACTAGGTGTTTACCTCAAATCATAATGCTACTCCGAATTTGTATTCTGATTATTGTTTCTTAATTACACTGTATCAATTTTAGGCAAACAGCTTAAAGGCAAGTCACTGAGTTTACCTCTACAAAGCAGTGACATTGAGAACAAGCCCATCAAGAAAACACCTCTTTCGCGGACGAAGTCCAATGTTGTCCCTTCGAACGTGTCCGACCTCTCAGACGGGGGAGCAATGGAAGGTTATCATAGGCCAATGGCGTCCAATGCAGCAGCTTATATGGGTGGTCAGAACCTCCACAAAAAGCTGCAGCGACAGCTGACGCTGAACCCTTCTTGCGATCCACGGCTGTACAGCCTGCGGAGGGGAGTCACTCGACACCTGAGCTGTGACTCCTATAACCAACCGCCTTCCTCGCACACGAGTGTCACCCGGATATCTTCTGCTCCGCCTCCACACAGCCATCCCCCAGCAGGTAACTATTTATGATCTGAAAATAGCGTTATATTTCAGGCTGCGCTTGCTCCTTACTAGGAAATGTAGTGCGGGCTAGTGCTGATAGCTCAGCAAGGAAGGTGTTGGGTGGTCACCCTGGAGGATGTTGAGGGTGATCTCACCCAACTGGGCGTGAGACTCTGCAGGAAGGGGATCATTAGTCTGGAGAAGGATTGCTGAGCAAGCTAATACTCTCATGATGCCTTAAAGCTCGGAAGAGTTATATTTTCAACTGTGTTATTAATTATCATATGCCTCGATCATACAATACAACCTCCAGGGTTCCTTCTCATGTGACCACTTTCATACAGAATCCTTATCTTTGTCAATTAGCCATTTTTGGAGGGGGAAACAAATTCAAGAAAAACTGTCAACCACAGGTGTTGAGTGACAAAGACACCTGACAGTTGCTCAGGGAGACAGAATCTTAGCCCTCAGGTTTTCTCTTGCATATGCATTGTTCGTATCATATAATGGTGAAGGGAGGTGTTGAACCATTTAAAATTAGCTGCAAGTAGACCCAGCTCATCCATTCTCCCAGGTTCTCACTTGTGCAGCAGCCCATCATTTGGTTATATGAAACCCTAATTTGCCACGGGCGGGGTTGCGTGGAGAGAGGGTCACCAGAGCCCAAGCCCCTGCATGGAGTCGCAAGCCTTCTACCGAATACCTCCTATTCACAGCAGGTGATATCTTGCCCTCAAGATTCTCGTCATCCTAGGTGCAGATTGTGACACAATCTGCTTGTTTGTTTCTACAGGTTTGACATCCGCGTTGTGCTCAGCCAGCGACTCCCAGCTCCACGCCTGGGGTGTTCCACCTATGATGCCACCCCAACCTCCTCTCCCGCCGACGCCAGATGAAGCACGTCGACGCCTCCATTACCACCTGTCCTCCATTTTCCCCGAGGAGCAGGTGAGGACGGCAATGCAGTTGTACCCCAACGAAACAAACCCTCAGAAGATTTGTGCAGCTATACTTACACTTTTCCCATCCAAACAGTAAGCACTACGACTGTCCAACTCAACCAATATTCCATGCCAGCCATCCACAGCTTTGGCTCCGGTGTCCCATAGTTAACTGGAGAAAAACAATGGCAACGTGAAGATGGGTACCTAACTCAAGTAGCTGTTCGCACTTACAGCTGCTGAACCCCCTACTTAACAACATCCGAATTCTTTCTCGCCCATCTGCTATTTTTGACATTTTAACTACATCCAACATTAAACCGTGCCAAATAAATTAATAAAAGGAGAACAACATAAGTGACATTTTTGTCTGCTCAGTTGAGAACAACTCTTGCGGGTAGTCTGCGCTTACCTGCTAAGCAGTTCAGATTTTCGATCATATTAATCGAAACGTTGAAATATTTGTGTGCTATAAGTATTATAACAGCGTTGTCGTTGTACAGAAATTAATTCAATTATTTTTCCATTGTTGAAAAAATAAATTAATATAAATTACCTTCATCTTATAGGTAAAACCTCTTTAATGCAGCCAAATCCTTGGAAAACGTTTATTAGTAAACTATTGACCGGTGCACGATAGGTAGTTACATCAAACAAAATGACCAATTCTCTAATAGTTTGCCAAACCAGATCCTACAGATCAAAATTTGCCAGACTTCAAAGAACTGCTAGACACCAACTATACAGTTATGCTAACCCAAGTTCAAATAGTACAGTATGAATCTGGCTGCGCACAGCTGTCAGTTTCCAGCCTATCCACCACTTGAAAACTCCGTAATTTTGAAGTTGCAACCTTGAATCTAGTGTGTTCTATTCAAGAACTCGTGCTGCCCTTATCTGTATGAGAATAATCGCTATTATAATGAAAATATAAATAGTCCAAGACAATAGTGTTTTTGGTTATCGGTGTGTAGATTAGTCACTGTCATCAGTTTCAATCCACCTCATTCCAGAGGTTTTCACAACCACTATTTGTGAACAGGATGCTGTACCCTGCACATTTTCGCTCAATGTTGATGCCAAAATCGGTCTTGTCAACCTGTCAATGATTGCTTGTTGGTGTAAACTGTCCAAATAAATGGTTTACTTATTTTAAAATATCGAACTCTTAGCTTCACATCCTCTTTCTAATTTTCTGTTATAATTTTGTTGACTTGTATTACTTTCTTTTCAAGGGAACCTTCCCTCGTGTGAGAGAAGCTGTCCTCCTTGTTCTCTTTAATGCGTTATGAGAATATCATTTCTTAACATTAGAGAGCCAAACATCTTCATATTGAAGAATATGTGTTGATATTTTTGAATTATAATTTAAATATATCTATTCGCCCAATGATACCATGTATCAACCAACATATTGTATATTTGTGTGACAAAAAAAAAATATTGAACCTTCGAAAAATATATATTTGTTGCAATATATGTCTAAGAATTATACGATTGTTATGTACTTAATGATGAGTGTTCCCTAATTTATAAATTATATTTTATTAATAATTTTTGTAACCTCCTCTTTATTATTGTTAAGAACCCTACTGCAAGTGTTATTTCATTCAAGATTAAAGTCAATTCGTGCAACCCTATTTTCAACATCCATTCTTTGTTTTATCTTCGAGGTCTTTCAACTTCTGATTTCTGAATTAATTTCATCTGTCATTAAGCATTCATGTTTGATTCACCAAATCCTTCAATCATTTCTGATCAGATCCTGGTTCTTTTTTTTCTTTTACATGTATTTTACTTTTATCATAATGTGGGTACATACATCATGCAATACTGTGTATTGTCAAAGCAGAACCACGCCCCGTCTTTAAAAATTTATTTTACAATGGAAAAAAATTATAACAAGGTCACGAGTAATTGTCGTGGTTTGCTCTCGATTTTTCGTGATTTATGGATAATATTAGTAAACTATGTTGTCCGAGAAGTCGTTTTTTATTTATACGTCGACCACTAGCCCATTAGCAGTGAATACCTATTGAGATGATTTTAGGCAGGTAGATAGATGAACATCCTTGAATTACTTATTGGAATTAATTGAACACAAAAATTTGATTTAAAGAAATTAATTTATTGGGTAAAAAATAAATTCTTGCAAACAAATTACAACAACGAAAATCAGATGAGAAATGACTGATGGTAGTTCGAAGAAAAACTGAAGTATCCGTTACACTGGTTTAAGGGTGATGAGGGTTGTTCAAAGGTTAAAACGCTCCACTAGCGATGTTTCGATTTAATTTAAATAGTAACAGGTCATGGAAGGAATCCTTGGTTTTATAACATCAGAAAATTTTTAAGATGAGCATATGACATGAAAAATGAATTTTTGACTCATCTGCAAGAAACTCAGAATTTACAATTTGTCTCAGTTATTAACATGGATATGTTTTTTGGCTGGGGGACAATCTAAAATTTCCGACCGACCGACCCCAAGAAGTGCAACCCACTACCGATAAACTATACCGGTTTCCATACACCAGATGTCCTAGAAACCAAAGTCGTTTACTAAAATATGGTAGTTACTAGAGTAAAAACGCTGCAAATCCCTGCGCAGCGGTTCATTTTGTACAGAATACCCTTCTGTTACAGATCACAGCTCTCTGTATATATTTAACCCGTCTATATAATATAATATGTACTATTCTATACATATGTAGATCGCAGACCCTCCGTAGGTTACTACCTAACCCCGTACTCGTTACTAGGTACCCACCTAAATCACGAGTTAAATGTTGCTAAAATAATTCTGTCGATGGCAAAAAGAAACGCAAATAATGAAGTTCTGAAGGAAAATTGTTGATGTGGAGTGAAATACATGCCCCTTCTGCGTAGATCGCTGTTTTCTGCGGTCAAATATAATGAACCGTTGTGTAATAACTTCCCCATCAATAATACTTCAACGGTTGTTTAAGTTGCAGAAGTACCGATCAACAAAATCCAGCCCCTTCTTGGTAGATGAACTGTTGTGTAATAATTTACCGTTGTGTAATAATTTACCATTGTGTCATAATTTACCCATCAATACTACTTCAACGTTTGTTCAAGTTTCAGCAGTACCTACCTACCAACAAAATCCAATAGTCCATAACTTATCAAATGAAATAATATCGCAGAACAACCAGCTCTACTTCATACAGCCATCCTTGATTATAATCAGGTGCTCCCTAGTGATGATATCCGGGCCGGATTTATACCGTTTGGTTCACGATCGTGTTGAAGCTTTTTGGTGCACACGAACGGCTGGACGTACAATGCTCCGGGTGGTCTCAAAAAATTGTTTAGCTCAAGACAAATTTAATAACGTTAAAAAAATCATACCCTTCTATCGGAAGTTTTAGAGCTACGGCGTTCTGAAAATGTCAACCCCTATTTTGAACCCCTTAAGATGACTGACAGTAACGTCGAGCTTCGAGGACCAACTAGACCCCGAACGGAACCTATAACCCGAATTTCATCCATTTTGTTTCATGGTAACTAAGAAAAGTGATCAGTACGGCGGACAGACAGAAATATTTTTATTGCATTTTCGGATTCCACATACCTTGAAACGTAAACCAACAAATTTTGAAGGGGGGTTAGAATTTTTTCTTTTTTTTCATGCTCGATTCCAAAGGTTCATTATTGAAAATAATAAACCAAAAGTAGTTGAATGAGGCCACACACTAGCGACGTACAAACCACAACTATTTATGTGCAATCAGTGTTAGTGCCTGTGCGTCCGTAGGTTTAACTGCTCTGTATAGGGATTTAGTTACCGAATTTCCCAGTTTCCGAATTTCCGGAGCGGCTTTAGTATCTCTCCCGAGTGGGTTCTGTTTGATAGGAATAAGAATGAAAAGTCAGTGTTAGTGACATGTCGTTCGTTGAACGAGCGAGACGTTGGCGTCAGCAACATCGAGAAGAGAGGGGCAGAAATGAATGTAATGAATTTTTAGTAAATACGCCCTTCTCAGCTGGGTGAGTCCTGAGGTTAATTTCATTCCTATTTGACCTTCGAGGCTGAAATTCGAAATGGAGCCTCTGTAGGACTGATGAGTAAGAATTATTACGAGGTGAGGACAAGTTTTTCTGGAGAGCATAGGACTGGTAAGTGGCCAAGGTGGGGGATCCTCCCAAATCAGTTTAGGGTGCCTTTCTTCAATCCCAAAATTTCTCCGCTCAACGCCTCAAACATAAATTAAATAAAATTTGATAGTTTACGTTTCAAGGTATGTAGAATCCGAAAAAGCAATTAAAATAAACATCCCATCGTACGCCCATCCGTTCGTGTGCACCAATCCTTGGGTCGACACACGACCACGGGACGACAGGAAGTTTAATTCAATTTCTCCCTTGAGAGGGAAAAACATTAAATCATGTTTAATGTTTTTCCCTCGCAAGGGAGAAATTAGATATAGTTTTTTAATGTCAAGAAAAAATGAAAGCCACAATTTCACTGAACTCTACAAGTATAATGTTGCATTTACTGTACTTATTATAGAACTCGCCATCAACATATGGTTGCTACAACAGAAGGTAGTAACTGTGTAGTAACCAATGAAAAACGTAGCTATTGACTCTTGTTTCTTTCGAGTGCGATATTCTTTATGGTTGCTACAACAGAAGGTAGTAACTGTGTAGTAACCAATGAAAAACGTTGCATATTTGCGTGTCGGAATTCACAGAATGACCCCCAGCCCTAAAACATTAAACATGTTAAATTGAAACTATACAAATTAAATTTCTCCCTTGAGAGGGAAAAACATTAAATCATGTTTAATGTTTTTCCCTCGCAAGGGAGAAATTAGATATAGTTTTTTAATGTCAAGAAAAAATGAAAGCCACAATTTCACTGAACTCTACAAGTATAATGTTGCATTTACTGTACTTATTATAGAACTCGCCATCAACTGTGTAGTAACTGTGTAGTAACCAATGAAAAACGTAGCTATTGACTCTTGTTTCTTTCGAGTGCGATATTCTTTATGGTTGCTACAACAGAAGGTGATAACTGTGTAGTAACCAATGAAAAACGTTGCATATTTGCGTGTCGGAATTCACAGAATGACCCCCAGCCCTAAAACATTAAACATGTTAAAATGCAAACCATATTTTCTCCGATTTCACGGAAAAACATTGAATGTGGATATGCAATACGGCAGTCAATTCGTGGATCCAATAACATGTCCATGACTTAATATTTTCCGTGAAAGTGGAGAAAATGTGGTATTGATAGTTTCTTGCAGATAGGTCAACAATAAATTCATTTTTATGTCATCACGCTCATCAGAACTTCCTGATATTGTTATAAAAACCAAGGGTTCCTTCTAAGCCCTGAAGACGTTTTAAAAATAAATCGAAACGTCGGCCTAATGGAGCGTTCCAACACTCATTTCAAGATTCTTTTCAACCAGTTTATTGAGTGGTCGAGAAACCCCCCATTGAGAGTATAATAAGTTATAATATATACCCATATAATTCATGGAGTTTTCTTCTTCTTCTTCCGTTTCAATTTGAATGGGTTGTTCCGGACTCGAAGTATCGTTGGAAGCTTGTATTTCATGAGGTTTTTACCGACGACAGACTTCTTGGGAGGAGGATTTTCTGGGGACGATGCTTCCTGGGTAGGGGCTTCCGGAACGAAAGCTCTCTCGTACTTGGAGCGCCTCACCAAGTGGTAACTGGAGGCCGACGATAGGAAATCGCAGCTTTCTTGAGCATCGGCTGTAGTGACAATGGGACCAGTTTGAGTTGTAGTGTGGTGTTTGCCGACAGGCGCAGGGTCATCTACGGCGTCGTCGTTAGGCCCGAGCGTTGGTGTAGAGGTTCCATTCTTATGCCAGCTTTCGTAAAACTTCTCTACGAGGCAGACGGCTTCACTGAACACATTGGGTTCACTCGTTACTGAACATGGTTTCTACAACATAGAAAATATTCATTAGCGCAGGAGGTTCCACCTACTGTTTCATAATCAGGAGGCATACATAGCTGCCACCACAACATGAAGAAAATGCTGTCTACCTACAAAAAACGCGCACTTTCTGAGTAGATCACTGTTTTATGTGATCAATCTCCCACCCCCCAAGTTATAAAATTTTTTTGCTGAGCGAATAATAGGTGTATTATTCACAGAATAATAACCCAAAACACAAAAGGACTCAGGGTCTCAACGTTTCGAACCGAAACGAAATATATATATACGAGTATATACGCATATATTTACCCGGAGACAAACGGGATGTGACACTCCTTGGGGAGTGAGCGGGAAGGGGTAAAACATAAAAATAATGGAGAACGTGCGATAAGTGTCGTATCGGCAGTTTAAAGGGGCGCTGAGATGATTAGACTGTTTCAAATTTGACATCCCTAGACGTTGAAATGCACAAGGAGTAAGCGAAAGCCACTAATGTTAGCCTCGAATCCACAGTTTCGGTTGCGCTGAAGTTAGTGTTTCAAGACGCCAAGGGACAATGTTAGGTGCTCGAGAGTGTTCTTACAAGAAAAGAGAATTAATTCTTATTCCTGCCCAGTAGGAAATTAGAAAATGAACACCCGGTCAATACCAAGAACTTCAGCAAGTTGATTACGAAATTGTATGAGCCGCTCTTGATGGCGTACCTTCCTTCCCGACGGCTGAATAGTAATTGTGAAAATGTTTACGTTAAATTATATTGTTATTCATTAGCGTGGCTAATGGAAGCTAAAGCAAAACTAGACACATGTAAAACTGTTCGTCAATGAATTTCATGGAAATATTATCTTACTGCGAATCCCAAGGCAATGCACGGAAAGCCCATTACTTCCTTACAGTACTTCTTGAAACCTCCAACAAGAAAAACAGGCACTTTGGCGTGAGTGGCGAGCTGAACAACATGTTTGACGAGGTTTGCTGGGTCAACGTCTTCAGCCAAGAGGCAGCAGGAGACTGCATCACTTTCTATTGCACGTGAAACGGCATTGATCCCAATGAACAGCCAGGATCTGCAATGAGAAATTTTTGTGGGTTACAAATTCTCCTTTTTTTGCCAAATTCTGTTCACTTAACGGAAATTAACATTTACTACTGACCACATAATGATGTGTTTATGCCATAAAGTCTAGGCAGAAAACGAGTGTAAAATTTGAATTTCTGAGTTCCCATCAGAAATGACGTGCCAGTTATAGTGCCAAGTAGCTGAACTCAAATCCCACTTGGAGCGCTACTGCACCACTTTAGACAATGTACAGAAGCTTTGTTCATGCTGTCCTCTTTGGGCTAGCTCCGAGCAAGTTCAGTTGTTGCTTGAGGCGAACTTGCTCGTAGGGTGAGCCTGGAGCTTATTCGGAGCAAGGGCAGCTCAAACAGGCCAAGGGCGCATCTGCAGAAGAGCAGGGCTCAGTTGCCTCTAGCCTTCTCATGCAGCAAGCAAGAGCTTGTTCACAGCAGCTCAGAGGAAGCCCCGGGACAGCACGAACACCGGTTCACTTGGCTCGGAGCTCGCCCTGGGTCTGCAAGAACAGCAAATCTTTGCCTCACCCATACTACGCATGCCCGGGTTACTCTGAACAAGCTCTGAAGGACTGCACGAACAAAGCATAACCACAATGGATGGATGGATGGAACCGTAAATTTCTAAATAAATTTTAAAAACTCATGATCAAACCGTGCAAGGAAAGGGTTCTTGAAAGACCCCACAAAGGTTTGCCATTTCTAATGTTGTGCTGGTGGCAGCACTGACAGCCTTCGCCTCCGAGGCTTCGCTCCGCCTCCTAGGGCCAACAGCCAATCAGATGTCAACAGACCTTATACGTCCTTTTTTGCTGCATTTTTACATTTAATCACCCTCGTTTAAAAATTAACGCTTATTTTTGAAAACGGGCTTCAAACTCCACTTTTTTCAGGAGTTCTGAGTAACTTTTTTTTTAATTTTACGAAAATTCCCCATTGGTGGAGAGTTGTCACAATAATGCACCAGACTGAATGCTGTTGATAGATTCATCAAGATGACCAATGAAATAAATCAAGCCATGATCAAATACTCTATAACGTAAACATAAGAAACACCCCTCGAGAAGTCATACTAACCTCAACTGTCGGGCAACATCCATCTTCCTTAAAACATCTGGAGGAAGTTTGTCTTCGAACTCTTTTATTAAAGCTTTCCTTTTATCTTTAGTAAGTTTGCTCATTTCCTTCCAGGATTTCTTCACTTTAGGAACTTTCAGCAGAGCCAAATTTCTGTAATTTAGAATTTGTGTAACTTTTTATCTGTTTGGTTTAGAATGAAGAGACACTTCTACAATGAAGAAACTTGGTTATAGCAGAACCTGATGCCTCACAATGGGATATTCCAGTGAGTCCAAAAATAAGATGATTTTTGGAATAATATTTCAGTTCAAGTGACTATGAAAAGGATGTACACTGGGAGAAGGTGATAACTGTGTAATATAAGGAAAAGCGAAATAAAGACATCCGATCTTGAAAAAGCACAGGTTCTACAGCTAATTGTTCAGACAGATAGTCCTGGACCAGTCTAGGATGGAACTGCGATCTGAAAAACGCTGCAAAGCCCTTGCCACATGGGTTTATTATTCTACTGGACACACCTACAGAAATGTTGGCTTCTCATTTATTGTTTCATTCATATGAAATAATTGAAGTAGCTATTTATGATGGTTTCCACTAATTTTGGTTCCCAAAAACACGAATTACTTTTTTTTCCTCAAATTATCTTTGATCATTGATAGTGCCATTTAATTGTCTTGATTCATAAGTTGGCACTTTTTCTAGTGTTAATATACAAACTGATCGTGATTTAAGAGCATTTCCCAGGTTTTTGACTCATAAAAAATGAATTTTGGGAGCTGAACCTTCGTTACAACCTCTATTCTTCAATCTTTGGTCAAAACCGACTCCACATTCGGTCTTCTCGCCCTAAAACACATGGAAAAAAGATAGGTACCTCAAAAGGTCATTTTACTAAAATACCAAAAAACCCTACTTTTACAAAAAGCTTTGCAAAGCTTCGGGGCACAACTAGAGCCCAAATGGAGCACGTGTGCGAAAGAACGAATTTTTTAGACCGAAATTGTAGTAGTTATGCATGATACGGTGGACAGCGGACGGACACTGAATTTTTTGAATCTAAGTACAGTACTCCCTCTGGATCTGGCATCTCAGCTCTCCGGCACTCCCAGTAATCCGGCGTTTTGTGTTCGAGTATGAGCTCAACAATTGATTTGACTTTGGACTGGTGTCTGAGTAAACAAAGCGATGACTCACGCGCCACTCACTCACTCCGTCAGCCTTAGTCACGATCGTGCTGCGTTTAGTGCTCAATCTGTTCCGCGTCACAAGCACATATATATGTAATGTATTTTGACAGTGCAATGTATGTAATTAAAACTGATTTTTCAATGATAACTGCGTTTTTCTCGATATTTTCCAGTAATCCGGCATTTTCAGTAATCCGGCAGTGCTCTGGTCCGATATCTGACGGAGTACTGATTACTGAGGGAGTACTGTACCTTGAAACGTAAAAGAAAAAATTTTAATGGGGTGCTATAAACATTTTTTGCTGAGCGAATACATAGGTATTATTCACGGAATAATAAACCAAAAGATGGGATAGAATTGTCCAGGACTGAGTCTGTCCGAACGCGGCTGACGATCCCGAATCGATAACCTGAAGCACTGCAACCTTCCACATAAGCTGAAGGTAGAAGCATCAAGTGTGCATGTGCAGGATCAACGGACCTGGACTGTCCGAACAGCCAACGCTCGATCCTGGATCAGTTCTGGCACTGTTTCAACGCACAGAAAGGGAGTGGCTTAGATAGAATGGTCCAGGACTGTCGGAACGAACCTTAAGGACCAGCCGGGCTGTGTGTGCTTGTGTGTGTAAAAAGCAGTACAGTACTAAAGTATGTATAGTATCTCGGCGATGAAGGTCGCACTCCGTCTAACGTTACTTTACTGTTCAAAATTGGTCAAGGTACGTTGGAGGAAACTTCAGCTATTATATTATTTCCATCTAGATCCTGTTTATTTCGTTTGAATTTGTCCCTGATACTATTTGAGTTTTTGTGAGGCTTGAGAGGGCAGTGAATTATCTCAATATAACTCCAGCCTTTTTTTCGAACTCCGCATTTCTATTTGGTTCTCTAATTTTATATTAACATTATCACAGATTTTCTTTAGCAATAATTATGTTTTTCTTTTAAATGACTGGAATACCCCATTACACTAAAGGCTTACAAAGCAACTCAAAATATTTATACTTATGCATGTACATGAAATGGGAAGAAAAACTACTAGGTACCAACTTACTTTTCTAATTCTAGTTTCAATAATTCAGTTTCGTCAGCAGGAAGTCTAGGCCTGTAACAGCATCAATCTTTATTTGATAACAATATTTTTGAAATAACTGAAGGAAAGAGAGGTTGCAAGACTTCTGCCAACAGAGGTTCGCTGGGTTTTAGCTCAAACCAACTGTGGGAAGCGACAAATCCGTTACAACGCCGCTGTTGACATGACCACCGTGTGCCCAAGGGGTTGTTCCCATACTCTGGGTCTGGATAACGTGGCAGAGTGGTTCGTTTTGCCACCATAAAATTCTGTCCATTGCAATCATCAATAGCTTTGTTCGTGCAGTCCCTCAGAGCTTGTTCAGAGTAACCCGAGCATGCGCAGTATGGGTGAGGCAAAGATTCGCAGTTCGTATGGACCAGGGCGAGCTCCAGGCCAAGTGGTCCGATGTTCCCGCTGTCCCGGGGCAGATGATTCGTTGTTCGTGCTGGCCACGGGGCTTCCTCCGAGCTGCTCTGAGCATGCCCTCCTGTGCCCCACGAGAAGACCAGGGGCAGCTGAGCACTGCTCTTCCGAGCATGCACCCTCGACCCGTTCGAGCTGCCAGTGCTCCGAACAAGCTCCAGGCTCACCCTGCTCCGAGCGAGCGTGTTCAGAGCTCTACCTACACCAAGCCAGTTCGCCTCAAGCAACAACTGAACTTGCTCGGTACTAGCCCCAACGGGACAGCACGAACAAAGCTATCAATACGTTTTTATTCATAACCACTTGACCCAAAGATACTCCGTGTCAAAGTTCACCATCGTACGTTGGATAGAAATTACCATCAGAGCTCAAAATGGTATACACATGCCAACAACTATGTACTGTTCATGCGCAAGGCGATTATACTTTGTGATGTATTCGAGAAAGTGCTAGCTGAGTAGTGACGAAAACATTTTTCTTTTTTCGACTTCAGGTCATCACCACAACTACCTGCCTATGTAGGATACTACATAGGAGGTACATATTGTAGTACCTGCCTACATATGAGATTGTTATAAAATCAAGTAGGAACGCACATCAAATATAAAAAATGTACTCAGGGCATATATGAATTTACCAACCATTCATCTTCCTTGGGAGCACAAAGCATGTTTCGGATAACAACATTTTTTACTCTCTTAAGAGGAGGTTCCATGCTTTTGGAAGTCATTTTTTCACAGTTCACTTGAATTTGACACTTCACTCACTGCAGAACTTAACAGTGACGATCACTGATCATGTTACTGTCATTCATAAATATGAATAGGTACGTTCATGTTCAGCTTTACCTACAACAATACAATAATTTCCTTTCGTGTTTAGTTAGTTATGCGATTAATTAGATATGGATAAGGTTCTTCTTCTTCTTCTTCTTCCCGATTTCTTGTCTGGCAGCGACGGTTATCTACCACGTGCCAGACGTCGGTTGAGAGATAAGAAGTATGTGCGTGGTTCAACGTTATTGCCTTCAGCTTCAGCCACGCGACGTTCATGGTTCATGCAGGGTTTCTCTTTCTCGTTTCTTCTTTGCATAATATATATCTTCATTTCTCTTGTTTTGAAGGTGCATAAGGAGAGTAACCCATGTGAACTTCACCGAAATTTCTCTAGCAGTTCTATATATTATTATTATAGTAGAAAGGCCTTTTGGCCTAGAAACGACTTTTCACCTTTTTTATCCTATTTTGATTTTTTCCACCCCTCAGTTTATTATGGATGGAGCTGATTTTCTACAGTAGCCAGCTCTTGAATTTAGAAATACACTAAAATAGTATTTATACAAGATTTCAGTTAAAAAACGCTACAAATTATTACACAAAGGTTTATTATTTACCTGTATAGATGCCCCTTCTACGTACATCACTGTTTTCTGTGGTCAATACCGCTCGAGCCCTCCCCCCCTTAACACAAAGGAAAGTCCTAAATAGAAGCAGGGTTCACATCCATCCGGAAAGCTATCTGGAAAGTGCGTACGAGCAGCTGATTGGTTGGACATCAGCTGGGGAGGGGGGAATATTCTTTCCGGAGAAGCACTTTTGAAGCGAACTGTACGCATCTGATTTTTCAGATATTTTCCGCTCCGCATCTGCACAGTTCACTACTGCGCATACAGAATGGCGTCGGCAACCGAAACAGCTGTGCGAGGAAGCGCGGGAAACGAGTTGTCAGCCAAAATTCTGGATGGTTATGAACGCCTTCCCAACTTCCGCGATTCCCCTCCATCCCTTCCACTGCTTTTCACTAGCTTCCCCTATCCGTATTTCCAGACGGCTCCGGATGGATGTGAACCCTGCTAGAGTACTGGAGCCGGCCCCGGAATAAAAATCCTACAAGTGCGCGGGATTCAATAATTCCCTCTTTAATTATTTTATAGTTATTCATGAAGCAGAAGGCAAATAATAAACCTTTGTGTTTGTTTACTTAATAATTTACCTGTACCTATAGGCGCCCCTTCTACGTACATAGTATAATGAACCGTTGTGCAATAATGTACCTTTGAGTAATAATTTACCGCTGTGTAATAATTTGCCCATCAATAATACTTCAACGGTTGTTCAAGTTTCACTACCTATCAACAAACTCCAAAAGAGCCATCATTTTTCAAAATGAAACAACATCACAGAACAACCAACTCGACTTCATACTTCGTGAATATAATCATGTGCTCCCTAGCAATGATGATCTCGGGCCCATTCCCTATTGTTAGCGCGTCCCTAGTGATGATATTTGGGCTTAATGTATACAATTTCATTCACCCTGCTGTCGAAAATGCCTGTCGGTGCAAACTTCTGAGCCTTACTGTGAACGAATGGCTGGATGTACAATGCTCCGGGTGGTCTTAAAAAACTCCCATGCTCGAGAACTATTTAAAACCGTACTTAAAAAAATTCGAGATAACGGCGTCCTGGAGATTTCAACCCCTATTTATCACCACTTAGTGATGACTGACATTAACGCCAAGCTTCGAGGACCAACTGGACCCCAAACAGAACCTACAAACCGAATTTCGTTAATATTTTGGCTCATGGTAACTAAGAAAAGTGCTCTGTACGGCGGACAGAAATTTTTTTATTGCGTTTTCGGAATCTACCTCGTAACGTAAACCATCAAATTTTGAGGGGGGGGGAGGTTAATTTTTGTTTTGTTTTTCATGCTCGATTCTAAAAAAGGTTCATTATTGAAAATAATAAACCAAAATGTCATTCAACTGCGATTTACGTGTTTGCGGAATCAGAGCAGTGCCAGAAGCTGCTCCAACCTAGGAGTTTTGCCACGGTTGGTGGAGGCTATTCGATCTCAACCAGCAAGTAGGTACCTACATCAAGGAACGAAATTATCCATTCTGGACTGAACAGCTAATCTTTGATACTTGAGCTGTCCCGAGCCTCTCCTGTTCCTGCCACCCACTGTTCAACCAACCTCTTGCTTGTGTGGGAGCACTTTTAGCATGCTCTTGTGGTGACACTGGCTGAAAAAGTCACAAGGTTTGTTCGGAGAGAGTCCGTGATGGAACTCCGTTCTGAAAAAGAGGGGATACAATTGTCCAGGATTTAGCCCAGAAATGTGCCTGTCCAAACCCACGCTGATGATTCTGAACAGATAACCTGAAGCATTGTAACATTCCACATAAGCTGAAGTTAGAAGCATTGAATGCACATGTGCAGAGTCAACAGTCCTCGAAAAAATCCAGGACAGCTAGAACTAGCCCCAAACAGTCCACGACTGTCCGAACAGCCAACTCTCGATTCAGGACCAGTTCCAGTAGGTACTGTCCGAAAGCACAGAAAGGGGCTTGGCTTGAATGGTTTGGGACTGCCTGTCCTATTGAACCTTCGAAAAAGCGTTATGGAAGTACCTCCCATGCTGCCTTGGCTTCCCCTCACTTATAGAGCTTCTGCATGCCGGGTGGGTCATCCTCCACCACGCAACTGGCTCCCCCTTCACTCCCATTCCACCAGCGTGGTCTTTCACAATATAAAGCCTGCACCATGTTTCATTTGAAGTACCTAGATAATAAAAATGGCATCATCCGGGCTGGTTTTTCTAGCACCCTTTGTAGCAACTACCTCTAATCATTTTAGCGCTTCTATTAGGTCCAGTCTTAACGCTCAATGCTACAATAGCCCAACCAGCTACCAAAAACTATTATTTCGACTCACATTAAATCCATTCTGCAATGTGACCAACCTTCACCAGCCTTCGCTGCTTTTGGCTGTTACCTTTCATGGAACAACGCATCACTACTCAAGGAATACCCGAAGTGATTGAAGGTCCCACGTCAATTCTGGCAAATCACCATAGTCATAATTGCATTATACTTAAGAGTCTTAGGATTCAATAACTATACCAGTAGTAGTGATATATGGTTTCAGAAGAGAGCTTGTCATCAAATCAAATTTGCAATTAAACCTAACTAAGGAAAAAAGTGAAAATATAAATATCCCAATGTCGTTTTAATATACAATGACATTATTAGCAGTTATACACAATCTAATCCGAAAGTTAACAAAATCAAAGACCGTCACATCACACAAAAAAAGTGGATTTTGTTTAACAATTGCATCAAATTACTGTTGGTAAATTAATATCTACGGGTTTCTAGGCAAAACGCACTACCTATAGAAACAATGTTGTTTGTAGCGTAGAAGTTATATTCCGTAGGGTTGGGAAACGCCAGGCACTTCATGGAACTTCTTGTACGTTTCTTTGTCAGTGAAATCTCTTGTCCCTTCGAAACGGCCACGAGCAGGTGCTTTCTCGTAGTCAAACGCATTTTCATTTTCACCGAACAGCTTGTTCTTCTCAACTATGTCCTCCCTGAACTCTGACATGACCACCTTGAATGAAAGGAATCAACATAAGAAACATCCACATTTTTTGTAATAGTGCATTCCCTCCACCCATTGAATAATAATGGTGTTTATAGAACAACATTTTAAATACTTAATAATTAGGCACTGGGTCTGGATGCTTTCAACTCAAACTGATAACTATTTTATAGCTGAGTGGTCTGAATCATTAGTTCTGGATACTGATCTTTGCAACTAGGTTTAAGTGGGCAGTGGCAGCTGCAGAGCAGAAGAAAGCGGTGGAACAAGTGGACTGAGAGCATAGTAACGGACTAAGGTTTCCCCTGGTCCACGACTGAAGCAAGATGAGGCTGCTCGGTTTGGTGCAAGTTGTTTGACCAGCCCATACATCCACTCACCTCCCATGGGGTAGGTTAGGTTGTGGCAGTGTGACAATGGACCCTCTAGTGTCCCCTAGACCAGTGAGATTATCACCGGATAAGAAGGGATATCGATTCGGCTTCCACCAAACGACCCCGTATCCACTGGAAGAAAGAACGACTCGAGAACAGCCACACCGTCACACTCCTCCCCACATGACATACTTCAGGGCAGCAGAAGTATGAGAGGGAAAAGAAGGAATGAAAAGTAGAAGTTCTGGTGCAGGAAAGGACATCTGAACAACTTCAAGGTGACTAACCTCCATCGTAATGGTACTAACTCAATAATATTTTACTGGTGGAGAACAAAGCTTCTACATACGAGTATTGGTGGAGAAAAAAAAAATGTTGTCAGACGTTGCTGTCCAGTGAATTATGCTCATCTGGGCAACCTCTAGGTGATATACATCCATCGTTAGGATGGAACAACTATTGGGACTTGTAAACTGGGACACGGCATTACTCGCCGTCGAATGAGCTCAATATATTTGAATTATACTGACACGCTTAAGGGGGAAAGGGTGTGGGGAAGCCAATAGATGGATGTATTATCAAAGGGACGGGATGTTTGTAAAGGAATCCTTCTGGAAACCTTTGGACTAACCCTTCCGGAAAGCCCACAAAAAGTGGATGGAGTATGGTGAATTACTCAGTGCATACTACCAAACCTCGCTCTGCTACCATGTGACAGAGTGTGACAGTGGACCCTCGACAGCCCCCCCCCCCCCCCCCCCCCGACCAGCGACATTTTAAGAAGGGATATCGATTAGGCTTCCACCAAACGACCCCGTCTCCACCGAAAGAAAAAAGCCTCGAGAACAGCCACACCGCCACAAGGTAGAGGAACGGTTTGCACGACTTCCACAAACTGGGTTACATTGGACGAGAACCACCAGGTTGAACCAAGTTACTGACAGAATCAGAACTCCCACAAAGAAGTGACACACTTGATTGGGCACACTGGGGTAACACCTGCCTCTTGACCCTAACATTAGTGGGAGTCCTACAGCACTTTTAGGGTTTCCCTTTACTGATGTGGAAAACACTCATTGCACGGAACTGCACTTTATTACCAAGCTTTTCGCCTTAAGTATCATCAGACACATACACACTACAGACCAGACTGACACAACGGTTTTGTTGTCTAGAATATATTGCGTACAAATGCCTGATGACTTAAATTGAGGCGAAAAGCTTGGCAATGAAGTGCAGTTCTGTGAAAAACTACAAAGGCGTTATTTGTCATATACGAAGTTATGAGTGAGTCATCTAATTCAAGATCAAAATAGTGCCGTCCAAAAGGGTGATCTAAAGTAGGAAGTGCTTTTTAGGTAGACACAGGAGGAATCGCTTAGTGGAATGATGTTGAAGGATTAAGTCAGGTACTCATTGGCTGAATGTAGTAAACTGCATGATGGAGGTCAGTGGGGGCAACTAATATGATGAGCGTAAATATGATGATCCAATCAAATTTAATTACGCGTTTGAGTTTTGTGCGTTTCAAGCTGGGTTCACATGACGTGCAATAGATGTAAAACGCGCAAAACTCAAATGCGTAATTGAATTTGATTGGCTCACCAGGTTTACGCTCTTTGCGTGCGACGACTTTTGAACCAGAGAGTCCAAGATCAAAACATCCAGAGATTTATGTGCTGTACGGATCTACGAATGGGTTCTGTGCATGCGGAGGCTGGAGCACATGCTATGTATCGACGATTACACGCTTTACGTCCGTAACTAGTGTTACCCATGTGAACACTTTGACTTTTTTATGCGCTGTACACAAACCTTTACAGCCTTTGCGTTTTACGCGCTGTACGTCACTCTATGCGTCGATGTGAACCCATCTTTACGTCGACTACGTATCAATGTGAACCCAGCTTTAGTTCTTAGTATTTATTATCACTGATTTGTTATTGTGGTTTTGTATTTTGTGAGCACGCCAACAAGTCGAAATGGGTGTGGACTGAGGCCCATCTACTGGATATCCTTCAAGATGAAGAAGGAACTGTCAAATTTCGATGTTTACATCTGACAATATCACTTCCCTAGATTCAAAATCAGTCGGAAAAATCCATAAAAATTTGCTCAATTAGAATCACGAACAATTTTTCCGAGATGATACATAAACTCAAGATCCCTCAACAAAATACAGTGATGACCGTCATGGCAACCAGCAGTACGACAAGAGTGGCATCATGGCTGCCTGCAAGTGACACATGAACTACGACCACTGCGCCTATTGACCTCTTCCATCACTCGACCACAAAAGGCTAATAAAAATTTTGGAAAAAACTGTACCATTGCCTATGCAAAAATCACGAGGAATTCACTTACCTTTTTATTTGTCAAGGGATCAACGACGTCTCCCATAGGATACACGATCTCGACGACACGATGTGTTACCTCTTTCGACAGTTTCTCAGGCAGCTCTTCAATGAGAACTACGTCCCCTGACTTACATTTTTTGTCAGGATCGTGAGCAAAGACTTGAGAGTTTTTTCTGAAGTACATCAACAAATTAACATCCAATTCCATTTCGGTGATGCATATCTTTGAAGCCGAAGGTTTGACAGAAGGGACACATTTTCCAAGCAGGAGAGCGACTTTCTTTGCAGCCATTTCGAACGAAATACCTGTAAAAATAAATTTGATCACAAACTGACCAAACATCATTATGCTTCATTATTTTCAGTAATGAACCTTTGGAATGATGCAGGAAAACTAATGTTTAACCCCGGTCAGATAATCCCAGAAATAAAAGGCAAGGTCGCAACTCCAACAAAGAATTGAATTTTCCGCGAGTCGAAAAGGGCTGAATTTTCCGAAATTTTAATAGGTAGTACCTATATAATGACAAAATTTTGCCAAAATGGCTAACAAATAGATAATTTTGAAGATGGGCAGTTTCAAAAACAAACAGTGGGTCAAATTAAGAGTTTCTTTTGTTTTATATCAATATTATCGGTGATTTTTAGCCAGGAAGACTTGCCCTGTATACCTCATTTGTTTATAATAAAAACTGTTTATTACAGGAAGATAGTGGCTAAATTTGAAAACACCCGCGTGCTATTCTTAAAATTGACATCCTAATCTATCAAATTCACACCATAAAAAGCGGAAAACTTCTGTTGTTCATTTCGTGGGAATTCTGGAGTTTATTTGTGAGACTTGCTGGGCTTTGAAGAATCCCCCCGAGCACTTAATTTCCCCCACTAGTTAGTAACAGGTCTGGGGGCCTATTCACTAAGCCAAAGAGACATCTCTTTCAGGTCCGACTCTCTCTTTTGGCAAAATAGATTTTTATAGTATCCATGACAGGGTTATTCAGTAACTTTTAAAAGAGAGAGTTGGCGGCCATCTTGGCATTCTCGATCTCTTTCAGAGAGACAGCTAATTAGGTGTCTTTCCTCGAAAGAGAGAGTCTATTTCTCATTTGTTTCACAGTGATCGTGTAATATCCTCGTTCATCCGCAACCACATCGGTAATTTTGATCGTTTATTTTTTTCATTTCATAAAGTTTTTCATTTCATAAAGATTGAATTTTTCATTTCAATTTTAATTAAAAATATATACAAAATTATTGATTTATGAGTAAAAACGTCCAAATACGGGTTGAAGTAGGTACCTACCTACCTAAGAGTGGCCGTTCATTAGGTGTAGATATAATACAAGCATTAAGCCCCCTAATTCGACTTTTTTTGTTTATAATTGAGACTTTTTTTCAATTTCATTTAAACTTTTATCCGATTCGTGAGTAAAAACGTCCAAGTATGGATTGTGGTAGGTAGGTACCCACTGAATAGGCTGGTATCACTAAGAAATGCGTTCATTATTAAGGATTGAACTCCCGGGGGTACAAACATCTAGCACTTCATGGATACTATGGCTTTTTCGTGTATTAGGATCCATATATATCTTTCTCAAGGTCTCTGGAGCTATTCAGTAAAATAGACGAACCCGGGATACAGGGGAGACTCTCTCGCGGGAGATTTTCAAAATAGATAATCTCTTTCCACTATCTATTTTAGTGAATAGGCTAATACTTTACTGCACCTATTAGCTTATTCCTTGAATTATTTCCAATATTTTAACTAATCTGACCTCTACAGATTGTCCTTATCCGAACGGATAAACGTGGATTGGGGTTTTTATTCATTCTGGATCAGACAGGGTTTTAATAACAAAGAATTATTAGGCACGTGAATACTGTAGGTATATCTAAAGAAACGTAAGTAGGTTGAAAGCATAATGCGGTAGGTAGTTGAAAGCATAATGCGGTAGGTAGTCAAAAGCGATAAGCTAAGATCAATCTACTGAATTACAAAAACCTACCTAAAGCATTCGAGCCCTAGTTTAAACAGCATCTGCCCGGTTTTGTCTTTCACCATCTTACGGCAAACTACTTTTAGAAAAAAATTTACAAACACTACTAGATTATTGTTTTCCTCATACACAGAATTTGAAACGCGACCCCTGGAAACTTTTTTAAAATTTTTTTAAAAATAACGACGCTTTAATTGTATGTTAATTGTTATTATTTATTTAATTGTATGCTAATTGTAATAAGGGTTTTAATTGTATGTTAATTGTAATTAGGGCTTTAATTGTATGTTAGCATTGAGCTCGGTCGCCAGATACTACCGTAGACAAATTTTATGATTTTGAATACATCCGGCGACGCTCTTTTTAATATACCTCTTGAAACAAGATCAGCGAAGTACGTGGGTATGTAGACAGGTCTCCATTGTTAAGTGGGGGTAATTTATTATACACGAAAGCACCACATTTCTAGTTATATAGGTACCGAGATGTGAACTCCACTTGAACGAGCTAACCCGAGGCACGGAGGATTCCTTCATTCCCAAGTTTACAGACTGTGAATTTCTTCGAGTCCATCAATGCCAAAGGCTTGAGGAGAGGTGCCCCGCACACTTGCAGCATTCCCTCGCTGGATAGCAAGGGAAATACGCTGCACGAGGAAGGCCTTGGCCCGGGTGTCCCCTGATTTTGCGTTCAGCATGGTCCCCACCTCAGCGACGAATACCTTAGCCTCCGCACACCATGGGCCAAGGGTCTCGAAGGCGAGACCCCTAAAGGTGAAGTTGGAAGCTATTAGCCGAGAATACTTGTCGCGTTTTTTCCTACAAGCCAATTCAGCCGCCGTCCCTGCTGTCGTTGAAGTTCTAGGCAAGTTGGTAGGCGCCAAGGTATCCACACAGGTGACGTCCCACAAAAGGCGTTGGCCCCTAGACCAAGGTGCAAGGGTAACACCATACGGGCGCTTTCCGTCATCACGGCTCAGATTGCTGGGCTCCAGAGCTGAGAGGATGTCTGCTGAAGCGAGTGCCCTATAGATGATCCTGTTTAGTTCATTATGCCGGGACAAACGGCCCTTGCTCCTGGCGCAGGTCAAGCCATGTACCCCTGCATCATCGACTGCGGACCCACAGATGCAGACGTGCTCCTGATACAGACGACAGCCCAAACGGAGAGCGATGCATGCCTGGAAATCCTGAGAATCCATGACTGTCCCAATGTTTGGTGAGGGAAACGCCTGCAACCATGCCCCAGACTCCGCCTCCTGCAGAGCAACAAAGCGGGCTCTACCCCTATCAGAATCAAACGACATATCCCTCACCAGGCGAGTAAGATTAATGGTGTCCCAGCACCTCTGCGAATCCCTTATGGTTGGAGTTTCTGTATTGACCTCATCCCAAGCTTCCTTAGCTTCATTCAAAAGGCAAAAGGGAGCATCGTTGTCCAAATTAGGAAACAGGGTAGACACGAGTCCCTTAGCCCCCCAGCAGGAGCCTATGAAAGCAGGCAGTGCAATATACGCAATACGTCGTATTCCCAAACCCCCCAAAGAAACAGGAAGTGTAGCTTGGACCCACTGCTGTTCCTCCATGGAGATATTGAGCAACCCCCCCAAGCAGTCCCGAAGGTGCGAGTCTATGTTGTTGAGCAGAGAGGGGAACTTCCAAAGAGCACAAGTCCGAACGAAGTAGGTCAATTTTGGGATAAAGAGATAGTGTCTCAGGAGAAAATGCGCAACATGAGGGTTCACCTTCCTTAGTCGGGAAGTGAAGAGCTTCAGCTGCTCCAGACGGGCTTCGAAACGACGTGCATATCCAGCCTCAAACAAGGGAGAACCTAAGACCTCAATCACTTCTGGAGCTATAATTTTTATCCCAGGGCATAATGCTTGAAACTGGTGTGAGAGTGACTCATCCACTACTTGGGAGCAGAAAGTTCGCACTTGTCGGTATTCACCACCAGACCCAACCTTGTCGCCATGGACGTTACTCGCTCTAGATCACTCAAAACAACTGATGGGACATCTGCCAGGGAGGCGTCGTCTAAATACCAGACATTGAGTTCCGACTCCAATGATTCAACAATGGGTTGAACAGTGAGGCTAAAAGGATTGTTAAGTAGGATATTTCAGCATTCTTCACATAGAACGAATCTTAATACGAATCCAGAGATATAGCTAGGTAGGTAGGTACCTAATACATTTTTCTTGAAATACGAATTACTTACTCTCAAAACTTTTTAAACTATCCATGACTGCGCGTAATAATTTTGGCCTAAATCTAAAAAATATTCTATTAGGTATGAAAAAACATCATTACTACTCTACTACTGGCCACACCACTTCCCTTACCCGTGTATGTAGATCCAACAATGGAACATACCTATTTATCCGTGAGTTACCATAACTGAAGGAAAGAACAGAACTTATAAGGTTTCTCATATCAAGTTCTGATACTATTATTCCAGGTAATTACACAACATGAATACTTTTTACTGGCGTTCAGAAACTACAGATTAGGATGGTTTACTCTTATCATATTACCCACAACTTACGAGCAGAAAGATAAATCCTTTCGTCCGCCGGTTCGCACATCCATAAACTGCACTCGATAAGCATACCATAACAAGATATAAACCAATGGAACCAAAAACTACCTACCAAGCCACCATAATTACAGCCAAAAACAAGTACACAGGTATACGCCGGGTCTCACTGAAACTTATTTGGTATCACAGAACCATCATAACTCCTGATAACCATCTCCTTAGACGGTAGTCCTTCAGCCCTAGCTTACGACTACCGGAGCAAGTATTCAGGCTAAATTCTTCCACACTAATTTATGGGGATTTGGTACCTTGAAATGAATGGAAAAACAACAGGTAATTTCACCGATAATTTTCGATGAATATATCGTCGGCTTACAAGTGAAATTCACTAAGTCAAATATTATAGTTTTGAGAAAATCAAATTTGAAAAATTCAGTTTTTGGTGAGACCCGTTTTGCTAGGAAGAAATTGGATTAGAGGGTTGAAATTTGGTGTGCAGCTGCTTCGTGATGTCTACTTACTTCCACGTGATCCCCAAGTGGTTAGCGCGTTCACAACTAACTTAAAAATGTACTTTTCGTACGAAGGGACCTGACTTAGTGAATTTCACCTGACTATAGTGACTTAATGATTTTCACTTGTCGAAAAACTTCTGAGATGTGATGACTTAGGGATTCTTCTATCTATTTCTCCCTGAATTTTGATCGCATTAATGAGGGGGGTGAAGGATTTTAATAAGTATTTTTTAAGGATTTTAAAAGTAATTTATTGTTTAAAATCTGAGTTTCGACTGCGATACAATTATTATTTGAAACTTTGTGGAAAAAAAGGAACTTTAAAATTCAAAATAATGCTCACAATTCAGTTCAAAACTTCACTTCTCACAAAATTATTATTCTTCGTCAGAAGCGTCTGACAGCGCAGGTTCAGCAGCCCGGTCAACTATGGCGTTACTTGTCTGTAAACCATAGAACCACTGCTGCGAATTCTGCGGTATGTCACCCTTACGGCAGAGAGTTTAGGTCTTTCTTTTTTGCCACTGAAATCGGGAGCTGATTCCGGTACAGTGGAGCTAAATATGTTTCAGTCATCCTCAAAGTGGAGGCCCGGCTTTTTCTGGCTGATGCCATTCTCAAGGGAATCTTCCTGAATTCATCTTGGTAACCGTACTTATATCCAATGGATTCTGGCTCATCCCTTCTGTACTGAAACACTTTTACTTTCAGCCAGTTAACCTTTTGACCCGCATCGTCCACGTTCTTGTTGAACACTGTTGTCTGAACAAGGTGTTTTAAGTTTAACATGTCCTGAAAGCAGAGCTCTTTAGTGTGGTATCCATCCTTACTTTTTCGTGCAATTCGAAAAATGTTTTCCCATTCATGAACACTAAAGACATCCACATTTTTCTTTGCTGTTTCGATTGCAGAATGCATTGAGTCGACCTCCATGTAAGAATGGCCGCTCTCCATAAACTTCTGTTCGATGATTTCTAGGCTGGGGTGATTGCGTACAGCGTACAACAACAGTGCCGATATTTGAATGTTACGGTTTTGACCCCCACAAGTGTCCGAGAAGATAGTGAGGTGTTCTACTGTGTGAGGAACGTGGTCCATTATGAACTTCAGCAAACAGGACCCGATCTCCTAACTCCCTCTTTTGCCATTTACTTCAGTCCAGAAAAAACAGTATCCGTTGTTCGGGGGTGCTGCCTCATACACAGTAAAGTTGTACACATTTATTTTTCTGAGGTAATACAGCAAACTTACACCAGAACTGGAGATCTGAAGCACGCTTTGAAGATCACAAGTTATCGACATGAAGCTTTTGTCAAGAGTGGCTTTTTTTTTTGTCCAAATCCTTTTCCTTCATGGCTGCATCTTTTCTGACACAGTGTTCTTTATATTCATTTATATCTCTTTATATTTATTTCATTAATAACTGTCTCGAGTCGAGGTAACTGATGCTGTGGGTAGGTGAATCGCGAAAATCCTTTCTGCCTAGTCGTATTGGTTTATTATTTTCAATAATGAACCATTGGAATCGAGCATGAAAAAAAAAATTCTTACCCCCCCTCAAAATTTGATGGTTTACGTTTCAAGATATGTAGAATCCAAAACTGCAATAAAAATATTTCTGTCTGTCCGCCGTACGCCGTACACCGTACGCCGTACGCCGTACGCCGTACGCCGTACGCCGTACGGGCCACTTTTCTTAGTTACCATGAAAAAAAATTGATGAAATTCGGGTTATAGGTTCCGTTCGGCGTCTAGTTGGTCCTCGAAGCTCGACGTTACTGTGAGTCATCTCTAAGGGGTTCAAAATAGGGGTTGAAATTTTCAAAACGCCTATACCATTTTTTTACGTAAATATTTTTACGGTTTTAAATAGTTCTTGAACTTGCGAGTATTTTAAGACCATCCGGAGCATCGTACGTCCAGCCGTTCGTTCACAGTAAGGCCCCGAAGTTTGCACCTACAGGCATTTTCGACTCCAGTGTGAATGAAATTGTATACAATCCAAACCAAATCTCGTAACCAGAGACGCGCCCACAATAGGAATTTGTGAATACGGCCAATCATTGGTAGGGATCACCTGATTATATTGGCGGAGTATGAAGTCGAGTTGGTTGTTCTGTGATATTATTTAATTTGAAAAATGATGGCTCTATTGGAGTTTGTTGGTAGGTAGTGAAACTTGAACAAACGTTGAAGTATTATTACTACGGTAAATCATTACTCAACGGTAAATTATTACAGAACGGTAAATTATACCATCTACGTAGAAGGGGCTGGAGTTTGTTGGTAGGTACTTTTGCAACTTTTTTCACTCCTCATCAACAATTTCTTTTCAGAACTTCATTATGTGCGTTTCTTTTTGTTAGGTACTGTTTGTCATCGGCAGAATTATTTTAGCAACATTTAACTCGTGATTTAGGTAGGTACCTAGTAACGAGTACGGGGTTAGGTACTAACCTACGGAGTGTCTGCGATCTACATAATATGCATATAATAGAATAGTACATATCATATTATATAGACGGGTTATCTATACATAGAGCTGTGATCTGTAACAGAAGGGTATTCTATACAAAATAATAAACCGTTGTGCAGGGATTTGCAGCGTTTTTTATCCCGGATCCACACGAAATGATCAGAAATATGAATCCATTCAAGTGACTTAGTGAATTTCACTTCAACGGCAATAATTTATTGCCTTTGGAGAAATTCACTAAGTCTCGATAATCATCACGGTAAGGACTTAGTGAATTTCTCCTGACTAATTTTTTTAACATTCTGACTTAGTGAAAAACTATTTCGCATTTTCCGTGAGAACGGTTCCTAGGATCTCAAAATTGACGTCACCAATCGATCGGGCGTTGAAAAATACATAGGAGTAGCAAATAAACCGAAAATTGAAAAAATTGACTTAGTGAATTTCTCTTGTAAGCCGACGATATTTTGTCCAGTTGAACCCAAAAACGACCCAAGCAAAAATTGGCCACAGGCATTAGAAGGATAACTACACTCACAAGCAACAGTAGACAGTTTTATAATTAGGTACTAAGTACCTAGGTAGTTTTTACGAAGTAGAATGCATGAGCTAGGAAGTAATTGCGAGCATGAACTTACCAACTTATTCAACTAAGAGATGAGAGTTTAGGTAGCTGTAAAACTATTTCTTCATTTCATATTCATACGCAGATTTATGGGGACGTTAATACTTCACAAAATAGCGGTATTTTTTACAAAATAATATAATTTATAAAATAATGAAGGACTGCGAGGTGGTGGGGGTGGGATAATGTGTGTGTGTTTGAGATTCTCCGTTTTATCTGCCATCGGCTTTCAAGCCATGCGAAGCATAGGTAGGCTTCGTTGTTGTCTTCTTGGTATATAGTAAGTAGCTTGCTGCAGTTTTTCGTTGTGGCTGACACTGTAGGTATGATTGCTGGTTGCTGTGGGTGGCTTTGTAAGTGGGTACTGGATAGTAATGTGAATGGTGAGTGTGTTTAGGGTGATGACGGAGGGGGGGAAATCTGTTGAAGCTATATTGATGGACTGGTTGTTTATATTAATTATTATTCCTGCTTCGAGGATGAAATCAAAAATAAGTTTGAAGGTATCTTGGTTAAGGTGGGTCTTGATGAATTCCTGAAGGGTGAGCTCAGTTTTAAAGTTCGAGAGTGAACATAGGTTGAGTATATAGTCACTAGCTGTTGTCCGTGCAGTCCCTCACCGCTTGTTCAGAGCAACCCAGGCATGCGCAGTAAGGGTGAGGCAAAGACTCAGTTTGTGCAGACCCAGGGCAGCCTCCGGGCCAAGCGGTTCGGTGTTCGTGCTGTCCCAGGGCAGATAATTCGTTGTTCGTGCTGGCCACGGGGCTTCCTCCGAGCTGCTCTGAGCAAGCCCTCCAGTGCCCCAAAAGAAGACCCGGGGCAGCTGAGCACTGATCTTCCGCGCATGCACCCTCGACCCGTTCGAGCTGCCCGTGCTCCGAACAAGCTCTAGCTACAGCCTACACCAAGTTAGTTCGGTTAAGGCAAAAACTGAACTTGCCCGAAGCTAGCCCCAAGCGGACAGCACGAACAAAGCTCATGTTTCCTATCAAACTGGGATAAGAAATGTGACAAGGGCAAACCTATCGTTGGTTCGTCGTGGATTGGAGGATGGCAGACACAAATTTCTTCAGGAGTGCGTGATGGTTTAAGATGACTGTTCCTAATGAATTTGAAATCTGAAGAGATGGGTGCACGAAAAGCACTTCCTTGGAGCGTAACAAAAATGTGTGTGTAAATAAGGTGGTAGGTATTGACCACAGAAAACAGTGATCTACGCAGAAGGGGAATCTGTACTGAAAATAATAAACCTCTCTGTAGCACAGCAATTTTGGTGAAATGCTAACATATTGGTGAAATCTGGACCCAAGGACAGATTGTGATAGCAATTGTTCGCTGTTTTAAACTTTTTGTTTTAAACCGATTTTTAACCCCTAAAAACTCAACTTTGACCCCCTTAGAATTTTTGAAATGAATTTTGAATTTTTGACCCCCTTAGAAAATTTGGAATTTTTATCATGTACCAAAGGACAGATATCGTCTGGAGCAGCGGTTCTCAACGGGGGCGATAACACCCCCATGGGGGCGGTAGAGGGGTACTGAGGGGCGGCGAACTTGTTTTGTGCGGTAGAGGGGCGGTGAGCGTGTTTATAATATATTGACTCTGCAAAGGTGCCAGCCTGAACACTACAACAGGTTCAGGAATCTTTTCGATTCTGTGCTTGAGATGCATTTAGGTAGGTACATCTGAGAGGGCGATAGCTACAATTTATAATCGATGTTGCTTACCTGACTGATAAATTCGCCAGATTCAGTGGAATCAAGGAACTTCAAGGTTATGAACTCAATTTAATAAACACGAAATCTGTTATTTCGGCTGCAACGAAGTTGTGATTTGCCAGTTTTCAATCCTGTCGGATAAGAATAGTGAATAGTATCCTGCATAAGAATATGGAAATCCCTTTGATGAAACAGTTTACTGTGAAAACTGGAGTCTTTGCATACAACCTTTTCCGAACGTTTTGAAGATATTTTGTCCTCAATCGGTCATGAATCCTCTGTGCACATTGAGAAAACAGAGGTTGAGATTCAGGAAATATTGACTGAACTTTCAACTAGTGAGACGTAGAAAGCCAGTTCCCAGGATGGATGGTAGGCTCAGGAATTTTGGCTTCAAGCTAACATCAGTTACCTCTACGCTGGAGTGCGGACTGTCGTCATAAAAACTGTTAATTGCCTCCCAGTGATTTAGTTCGTTCGAATGAAACTATGGAGCATGGTGTGTACGTGCTCATTCTCAAAATACCGATAATGCGACGATTCTTAGCAAAGGTAAAAGGTCAGTTGTGCCCAACTTCTAAACGACTGGACCGATTTTGATGGAGATTTTTGCATCGTTTTCTAGGGGTTCCTAAATGGGAGGTCCTGATGTTAGAATCCATTTTTTGTACCCGTGCATTTTTCGGGAAATGACAGAAACTTTCACAACCGTACTGGTTGAAAGTTGTGTCAGAACCTCCCTTTCACCACCCATTTTTATGCCTCTTCGAATGTCTGGTACCAACGGAGCAACGACGATGAAATGGAAGAACGTCGCGAGAGAAATTCGAAACATTTGATGAGTCACATCAGTAACGTTTTTTGGGTCGCTTTTTCATGTCGTGACGTTTTTCGGCCGGTAGGTCAATGCTAAAAGAAATCGACTCGACATCCAGTACATGAGACTTGATCTCACTAACATTGAACCTCATTATAAGAAACTGGCTCCGAACCATAACAATCCCACACACAGCTGTGTGTTTTAAGGTTCGTTCTTAGTGGGCGTTCTGACAGTTCTCAAACTCATAAGAACTGGGACGGAAAATCCCGGGGCGTTCTGGAACTTGAGGAACCGCGTTCTGCACTGCGAACGATTTCAGAACGTTGTTAAATGCGCATGCGTCACTTACGTTCTTGAGTTCCAGTTCTGACAGTTCCGAAAAAAATCGGGGACTGTCAGAACCGTTTGGAACTGGATTCGCAAAACACTGCGAACGCAGAACTCGGCGTTCTCGGCGTTCCGGAACTGGGCGTTCTGGCACTGCGAACGACAAAACTCGACTGTGCTTGCCCAGAACCGTTCGGAACTGGCAGAACGCACACTGAGAACGAAGCTTTACATTCATAACATCCCCCCCCCCCCCCCCATTTTCCGTACCCAGTCTTAGGGATTTTCACATTAGGTGGGCATTGAAAAATTTTCAACTCCTAAAGGGGGCGGAAGGTTTAAAAAGGTTGAGAACCACTGGTCTGGAGTGACACAAGCATACACACACACACACACACATATATTTGCATAAGTTTTTGCCAAAATCTATGGATGAATTCGGGATGCCTAAAACGGATTTGCCTATACATAATTTTCAAAAATACATGTTCTGAAAATTTGCCAAAACTTGATAAACAGCGGTTTTCAAACTTCCATTACTCCGGCACCTGATTGTCCCAAAGGTTTAAATTTGGCACATGTCCTCAGGGACCCCTCCAGAATGGGTGTACGAAAAATCAACACCAGAGACCTCCACGGGGTCGTGTTAAGTAGGTGGGGGGGGGGGGGGGGGTAAAACAATACTTGTTCTTCAGTTTATGAGGATGCTCAGAATTTGGGTGAAAAGCTTCGTGCTAAATAACATATAAACTGGTGGTAAAAAGAAGGCTTATTTTTTGTCTTATTATTCCACATCGTACGATGGTTTACTACGAAAGGTGTCCAATCATATTAGATGAGTTGATGAATAGGTACTTGTTCTGTCATGTAAACAGTGTTCTTGGTCGCTTTCGAGTTTTCAGTTTTCTTGGACAGCTGGACACTCCCTAGATAACCATATTGATAGCAATCTACGTACGTATGCAAAAAAGGCATCCAAAACATTAGGCTCTATTTTAAGAAACAGCAAACCATTTGGTGATCCCTACTGAATAAATTAAAATTTTATTCACTTCACTGGTTCGTCCACAGAATACAATACCTAGTACCTACCTATAGTTTAGTTACCACATTATAATAACAAAATACCCCACCTATTACAAAGAGACCCCGTGGTAGAATAAATATACTAACAGGTAGGCCGAGGCGCAGTTGACCTTGAGAAAGATGGCAGTGGTCCACTGATAAGCTGATGTAATGACGTCAGCCTCGACACATCCGACACAGAATCCTTATACATACAAACCTAGTGTATAGCCTAATTTTTCTGACGTTTTTAGTGAATACAGGTACACATGTTTGAGCATCCAACCTTTATTTATAAATTTGCCTTAGATATTATCTCACATATTTACTTTTTTATTTAATACCCAGTAAACCAAGAGATATTTGATAAAACAAGCAACTTGAAGGTAGGTATCCTGCTTGATGGAAGAACAACCTAGCGTCCAGCCTAACTGGTTTATTATTTTCAATAATGAACCTTTGGAATCGAGCAGGAAAAAAAATAAAAAATAAAATCGACCCCCCCCCCCCCCCCCCACAAAAGTCGGTGGTTTACGTTTCAAGGTATGTAGAATCCGAAAATGCAATAAAAAAATTTCAGTCTGTCCTCCTTACGCCTTAGCCGTACTTAACACTTCTGTTAGTTACCACGAAAAAAAAAATTGATGAAATTCGGTTAATAGGTTCCGTTCGGGGTCTAGTTGGTCCTCGAAGCTCAGCGTTACTGTCAGTAATCTCTAAGGGGTTAAAAATAGGGGTTGAAATTTTCAGAACGCCGTATCTCGAAAACTTTCGATAGAAGGGTATGGTTTTTTTACGTTATTAAATTTGTCTTGAGCTAAACAATTTTTTGAGACCACCCGGAGTATTGTACGACCAGCCGTTTGTGTGCACCAAAAAGCTTCGTCAACACAATTTTGAATCAAACGGTATAAATCCGGCCGGGATATCATCACTAGGGAGCACCTGATTATAATCAAAGATGGCTGTATGAAGTCGAGTTGGTTGTTCTGTGATAATATTTCATTTGGAAAATGATGGACTATTGGATTTTGTTGGTAGGTACTTGTGAAACTTGAACAAACGTTGAAGTATTATTGATGGGTAAATTATTACACAATGGTTCATTATACTATCTACATAGAAGGGGCACATATACACGTAAATTATTACACAAAGATTCATTATTTGCCTTATGCATCACGAATAACTACAAATAATTAATGATTGATTATTGAATCCCCCGCATTTGTAGGAAACTTTAATTCCGGAGCCGGCTCCAGTACTCAATTTAGGGCTTTCCTGGGGGTAGCTCGAGGGTACTGACCTCAGAAAACAGTGATCTTCGCAGAAGGGGCATCTATACAGGTAAATAATAAACCTTTGTGTATAATTTGCAGCGTTTTTTCCGATGTTTTTACTTCATAATAAGCAGTATAATTATGCTTAAATCAAACTAATTTTGTTAATAATTACTAGATGAGTATAACAACAACAGTTTTGTTTCAAAGTTGGGTATTAAATTAGGTAGGTAAGTAAGTACCCACCTAATAATAGTTAACCACAATAACTTCCATTTTTCACCATAGAAATATTACTCTCAAGAGTAGTTCTCAGGCTGGTATTATGCATCTTACCCCAAGTATGTAATTTGAAAAGGCAAGTACTTAAAATAAGTTTTGGATAAAAAATAATAGGAATAAATCAACTTATTTATATAGCCATCTCGAAATGAACGGTTCTTATATTTACTTTACCATGGACCAATTGACAAAGCAGCAGGAGCAAAAAATACCCATCCTGAAACTGATATTTCTGTCTGTTCACTTCGCTTCACCGCTCTTGAACCATAACATACTATTCCCTATCTCAAATTCTAACATTTTTTATGTTTGTATGTTTCCCTCCCACCAATCCACCATGATCAGGAATAATCATGGTAGACTTGATTGGTAAACGGTAAACTACACTGTGTACTTGTCACTAACAAAAAACGTCTGCCAATTCGAGTAGGCAGTATAGGTAGCTTCCTCAGGTCAATCACATGAACGTATAAGAATAGTTCGGTGGGTTAATTTTGATAGGGGACGATCTGCGATCCAACCCACGTGTACCCTCAAAATTTCAGCTCTCTACGACTATTTTTCGCGTTGTTAGAAGCGTTACAATGAATAATGAAATGGTCAACACTTCATGTTAGCACATGCACAGACAGAAGTTATGGTAGGATTCCAATGAAATTCATATGGAACTATCAAAGTATTATTCCTGATCCATCCTCCAAGTCTAAACTCATTTCAGCGATATTTAGGGTAGTTAAGGGCGTTCCAAGTATTTCACGTTTGTGCATGCGCAGACGAAAGTTATGGTACTTTTCCAATGATTTTGGTACGGTACCATCTCGGACCCAACCCGCAACTACCCTCTACATTTCAGCCCATTTCGACCATTATTTTGGGTGGTTTAAGCATTAGAAGGAATTACCACAGACAGACAGGGAAACAAAAATGTTCCAGATGTCTGAAATGCAAAATGGTGGTGGAAATTTTCATTTTGGAGGACTTACATTTTTTTTTTCTCACGAATCCAAGGCTTCCCCATGGTAGAATAAATATACTAACCATACCTTCGGAAGAGAGGAAGCAAAAGAGAAGTTTTCTGTAAATAAAATGAAAACGATGAAGGGGTTCTGAAGCGCAGGTGGGGGAATGATAAGGATATCGGTGATTCGGTGTGATGTGGTCACAAGCTGAAAATTGAAGCAGATGGCAGCACATTCGGTGTGTTGTTGGCAACACTGTTAAAACATCTGCCGATTTTAACCAGTTTCGCGCCCTACTCCAGTTTCTATCGCCATATTGTTTTTGTGGATCGCAGTTTTTGTAATGGTGAATGTGTTTTATCGCGATTGTGCGTATAAATTTTTTGATTATTGTTAAGTATTTGTTTCTGTGAAATCTTGTGATATTTATGGTGATCAAGATGGAAGTAGTCGACGACGATATTAACTTCATCAGGCGACCCACGATATTGGTGACAACGGACGACAGCAACGATTCCCACGAAGGAGGCGCCTCCCCCAGGCCAGAGACTCCTCCGAATGACCACAGCCGCAAATTGAACAAATCTCTTGGGCTGATGATGTCTCCTCAGAGTCCGCCTTACAGGAAAATAAGGTCTATGAGGCTGATCGAGTCTCCGAGGGCCTTTGTCAAGTCCAGGTTGGATCTGCAGTTCACTTCTACTCCTACTCAATCGTCGTCTGCCCAGAAAATGACTCCACGAGCCAGAACTGCTCCCCTCAGGATGCAGAGGTCTCGTCTGGGGTTCAGTGGTCAGGGACGGGAGTCGTTCCCGCTGAGTCAGACGATATCGTCACCTCTGGATGTTATCAACCCCTTCACACCTCCCGACCGCCTTATTAATGAGTCACGCATGTCCAAACGGTCAACTAAAAAGTGAGTATTGATGCTAATCATTTTTATTACTGGTTTTTAGATAGCTTCTTTCAACTACGGAAGACTCGAATAATCTGAAACTCCGAAAGTAGACTGACTGTCTCGAGTCTTCACACTGCCATATGTCACGCTTCAGATGACAGATGATCATCGTTTTACGGACATGGATGACCATGACTTCCATCAAAGTTTTCTAAACCGATGAAGAACCAAGACCACTTTCGCGATTGGTTATCAGTAGGAATCCTGTGTGTGGAAACATCTCCAGTCCGTCCAGATCTCTACTCAAGAGTATTTTCTGCCTTTTTATAAATGCTTCTTCTAGCCACGACTTACGACGATCCATCTTTTGGTTTATTATTTTCAGTAAGAAACCGTGGGTGTTCTTTAGTGCTGCCCCCCATTTTCAAAGCCAGATTTGAAACCCTAATCTCAACCGTTTTGAACAAATGTGTAGTGCTTTTGAATCGTCAAAATCTCCTCTTTCCGTCTATTTAAATCCGAAACAAAGAAAATTCGAATTTCACTGTTTTAAAAGCATTCGAAAAAAGTGCGTGGGCAGCACTAAAGTTTTTGACTGGTGTAAAACTTTAGTCCTGCCCCCCACGCTCTTGGCAGGTGGGATTGTGATAAATTCATCAGTTTTTATTCCGCAACCCCGTCCACTTGATCTATATGTCCAACTAATCTATATGGTACTAATCAGCCGATCGGTTGTTTTTGTTGCGCTTGTAAAAATATGAAACGTGTCCTACATATCGCGTCTCCCCTTCGCCGTTTATCAGACACTTCAGTGCAAAAGACCCGTGGAAAAAGTTAGTAGGAACCGAAATGGGGGGCAGCACTAAAGAACACCCGAAACCGTTGGAATCGAGCATGGAAAAAAAATAATAACCCCCCCCCCCCACCCCTAAAAATTTGATGGTTTGCGTTTCAAGGTATGTAGAATCCGAAAATGCAATACAACAATTTCTGTCTGTCCGCCGTACGCCGTACTTGGCACTTATCTTAGTTATCATGAACCAAAATTAATTAAATTTGGTTTGCAGGTCCCGTTTGGGGTCTAGTTGGTCCTCGAAGCTTGGCGTTACTATCAGTCATCTCTAAGGGGTTGAAATGTTCAGAGCTCGAAAACTTTCAATAGACGGGTATATTTTTTTAACGTTTTTAAATTGATCTTAAACTAAAGAATTTTCTGAGACCACCCGGTACGTCCAGCCGTTGGTTTGCACCGAAAAGCTTCGTCAACATAGGTAATATCTTGAATCAAAGTGTATAAATCCGGCCCATATCATCGCTAGGGAGCACCTGATTATAATCACGGATGGCTGTATGAAGTCGAGTTGGTTCTTCTGCGATATTATTTCATTTGAAAAATGATAGATCTTTTGGATTTTGTTGATAGTTATGTACTTTTGCAGCTTGAACAAATGTTGAAGTATTATTGGGTAAATTATTACACAACGGTTTATTATTTGCCTTATGCTCCACGAATAACTACAAATAACTAACGATTGAATTATTGAAACCCGCGCATTTGTATGAAACTTATTCCGGGGCTGGCTCCAGTACTCGATTTAGGGCTTTCGTAGTGGGAGTTCGAGGGTACTAATCACAGAAAATAGTGAACCACGCAGAAGCGCATCTATCTATATAGGTAAATGTTGAACCTTTGTGTAATAATTTGCAGCGTTTTTACCTACATGGGCATTCAAATCGAAGCAACCATCTGCTTGTAGGTGACGCGCTTCTTGTCTATCAGCTTGACGCACATAATCACTGTTGTACATAGTCTTAGGGCGTTTCTACGTTGCTAATCCCCTATACCTTATGATAGAAATCTAAGGGAACCGCAGAGGCTTGTTTACCGTGTTTTACCGTATGTTTTCCTTATTTTCAGTTTCAGGGCTTCTCCCAAGAGGGTTCTGTTCGATGGATCTGTTCACGAGAATGACCTCGATTCAGATAATTCTGTGTTGGAAAGTTCTTCAGCTGACACTTCGGACGAAATCGAGTGCAAGCGTATGCGGCCCCGTCTCTCCGACTTCAGCTCTCCGAGGTTCAAACAGGTATAATACCTATCGCATTTTCATTAATCTGATAGGTTCTTAACGTATTATTTGTAATGTTCCGAGTTAACGGTAGGTTCAGTGGACCAAGAGAATGGTGTATATATGGACGAGAGAGCATTAGTATCTTGCATTAGTTATGGTGATTTCATTATGTACATGCTGCTCGGATCTTTGAAACCTGTCGCTTTGAACCACATCCTGCTTGCTGTACATACCCTTAATCGATCATCGATATTTTGCAGATTGGTTGACGAGGATGATTAGTTCTGAAACCTTGATAAAATAACCTTTTTTAAAATTATAATTATTTTTTGAAATTATGGGAAGGTTCATGATCGGTTTTCAATCCAGGTTTCAAGCATATATGTAACAACTTCTAGGGTCGATTCTAGAAGTAATTTCCAATTTAAAAAAACCTTAACTTTGCTAGTTTGCATGTAATTATAAATACCTACCATCATCAAAACGGGTGTCCACTGCGCCCCACTTACGCCCAAATACATATTTTTAGTGGGATCAGTGGCACCAGAGAGCGCCTGTGGTGGCATCCGACGTTGTCACTTGTATTTTTGAGGTATGCAGTGTTCGCCTCCGAACTGAACAGGTTTTCAGATTTTGAGCGACCTTGCTGCACTTGGCGCTGTGTTGGCATACAGAAACTTGAAAAACCTAAATTCTGATGTTGTAAAGCAGTGGTTCTTGAAGTTTTTAGCTGTGACAAAATATAATAAATACAAGTAGAATTTGGGGCATAGCACATGGGCACTTCCCAGTCTCACAAGGTAGCCAAGATCACCCTCCATTAGCTGCCTGAATTTCATTTCGCTGATCTCACGTTTACAGTGCAGACGAACATTTATACACTAATCACTTTTTGGTGAAAATTATATTGAAGAAACATCCAGGGACCAACTCATACGACCCTCGTAAATTTGAGAAATTTGATCAGGACGGTTTGAAGCTCCAAATGCAAGTGCTGGTTCTGATTTTGTTGGGTTGGGACAAAGTAATTGTTTACTTCCCAAAAGTGATCATGATGCTTCCTCCGCTACCTTGGCAGACCCTCTAGCTCTAACGAATTCACGAGTTTAGTCCTCTTTAAGCGTGCAGTATTATTGTGCAATAGGTAAAATTGATCGTGTGTTGATGATATTGAAGGGGTGTGCAATATATTGTATGAAATAAAGTTCAATATTTGTTGCACAGTATGGAAAATATTGTGCACATGGTAATACTGTGTAACATCGCAGCAGTTGGTATCAGGTATGTTCCAGCCAACGAATATTTTTGAATGCGTTTGACGCGACTTAACTGTGTTGAGTGCGATAACTCGTTTTCCGAACGATGTTCCAGCCACGTTCGGTTCATGAACTCATTCGGACGAGTTCATGAGTTTTTTCACAGTCGATCAGGATGGGTGTGAGAAATGAAACGACCATTTTTAGCTTTCTAGACGGTTCGACGCATGCGCTGTCTGGTGGATTAGTTCAAGGTGTTCCAACCGATGAGTTCTCCATACCACAGAAAATATTCTCACACTCACCTCCACCACCTGGGGAATTCACTCGAACTGGTTATTTCGGTAGGAACGTACCTATCAGCAAGTGGCGGAGAGCGTAAAAAAAAAAAAATTGGCTCACGTTATTCTCAATTCATTGAGTACCTAATGTTTTGTGAGTAAGTGTACTTTTCTCTGTCTGGTAACCACTGTTTCGCACACTTCCAGCCTTTATGTTTCTTCTTCTTTTTTGCACTTTTGTCCATGGAGATCAAAGTTCAGCAAACTCCAGTGTCACTCAACATGTTCACCACAAGAAATAGATACCAGCAGGGATTGGCAATAATGTAGTGCATGCGTCTGCCCCCATTGCACAACCATCAATTTTATCTACATACGATTCAGTTCAATTGGACAAATCCGATTTTCATGCTATAATATTTATTGTACGTCTATGGGCAGCCTTCAACTTTATTGTACATTGCACGTCTAAGGGTCACTTTACATATCAATATGTATTATTGCGCAGTATTCCATGTTTTGCAGTATTATTGACCGTGTGCCATGGGCGATATTGAATGTTGGTGGAAATCCAATTTTGGTTTATTATTTTCAATAATGACCTTTGGAATCGAGCATGAAAAAAATTTTAACCCCCTAAAAATTTGATAGTTTACGTTTCAAGGTACGCAGAATCCGAAAATGCAATAAAAAATTGCTGTCTGTACGCCGAACTTGGGCGTTTTTGAGACCACACGGAGCCTTTCGGTCTCAGTAAGGCCCCGAAGTTTGCCCCGACAGACTTCGTCAACAGGAGGGTGAATAAAATTGTATACATTCAGCCCAGATACCATTGCTAGATTATAATCACTGATGGCTGTTTTGGATTTTGTTGATAGGTACTTTTGCAACTAGAACAAACGTTGAAGTATTATTGGGTAAATTATTACACAACGGTAAGTTATTACATAACGGTTTATTATACTGTCTACTTAGAAGGGGCATCTATACAGGTAAATTATTACACAACGGTTTATTATTTACCTTATGCTTCATGAATAACTAAAAATAATTAATTATTTACTTATTGAATCCCGCGCGTTTGTATGAAAATTCAATTCCCGGGCCTGCTCCAGTACTCCATTTAGGGCTTTCCTGGACGGAGCTCGAGGGTATTGACCACAGATTTACAGTGATCTACGCAGAAGGGGGGCATCTATACAGGTAAATAATAAACCGTTGTGTAATAATTTGCAGCGTTTTTCAATATTTATTGAAGAAAAATATTGCAACGGCCAATATATTGCATCCTGTGTTTGCTATATTGCGCAGTATTCATCACTCAGTCGATTCTTTCGAACGGCTGAAGAGAATTATGCATCTAGGGTCGGAAAATATCTCACTTATTGATGAATGCTCTTCAAGCGGAGGAAATCTCACTGGGGAATGAACGTGTTCAACTTTGAATGTTTTCAAAATGCTTGAAATTTCAGTTGATTTAAAATACCGAAGAGTTCTCAACGAATTTGAGCGCTCCAAGATGGTATTTGTGTAAGAGGACAGCTATAATAGAAAATTATTTATTATAGCCTTATATCAATTTCAGTGAGCAGTGTGTCACGACAGCTTATCTTTTAAGATGATGCATCGTAGCCTGTTGATAAATAGAAGAACATACCAGATCGCGAAAATTTGCAACGACTGCTGATCTCTAACTTAGATCTAACGTGCATAAATGTACTTCTCTACAGGAATTTCTCGAACTTGAGGTCATCGGTGTGGGAGAGCACGGCTGTGTCCACAAGTGCATGAATATCGTCAACGGTGTTTTGTATGCCATCAAGAGGGGGTTGAAACCCACTGCTAATGAGTGAGTGCAACAGATTAATCATACTATAAATAATGCCGAGTTTGTGTTGTTGCTGGGTTCTATGGTAAAAGATTTGTCATGGCATCCAGTATTTTCTATGAATTTCTTGATACATAACTCTTGATTTTGATATGATCAGAAGGATCTAGACCTTGTCCTTTATGTCCTGTGCTGGTATCACTGGACTTATCAGACAAGTTCTAGATTCTCTTGAAAGGATCAGTTCAATAATCATGATTAATCAGTTCTTATTTTGTTTTATTTGGAGCTCAGTGCAGCACAAGGTTCAACACCCTAGCTGCTGTGTAGAAGTTTCTACCTTGACGTATTAATTGATGTGGGATGTATTTTTTATTGCTGGATTCTGAAAAATGTCGCACGATTTATAATAATATTATAAAGGTTTCTATTTTCCCTCAAGTTAATAGTCAATTCAGTAACAGTAATTGGGTAGGTGCCTAGAAGATTTCCGTCCTGATGAAATGTTTCATTACATTTCGATGGTCCTAGATATGATTTTCGTTGGTGTACTTACCTTCTATAGTTTCTTTTCGTAGGGCTCGTTTTGTGAAAACTGTGAAGTTGGAGCTTTTCTGGCCATCCTATGTTCTACAGGCATGAACCATATCACGTTTTGATCACCTGTCGAAACTTGAAGTAAACCTTATATACGTAGGCACATACAGAACAATTAGTAAAACAATGGCCCTATTCATTATTCTATGCCCGGATTTAACCTCGTTGTCTTTTTCCCCACGTTGGTCAAGTGAAATATTGAAACACCTGTTTTTGCTATTCATTGAGCGATAAAAATTGCAAGTTGTTTTCCGGAACACTATCCCTTGGTTGATGTGAATTGCTGCTCATTGAAGAAACATTCTCACTCTAAAATACTGACCTAACAATTATTTTCATTCTAAAATACTGACCTAACAGTTATTTATTCAATCAGACAACTTATTCACTTGGCTTGTCCATTAAAATGAACGAATTTATTGCGGGTTCTATGAAATGGAAACTTACAAAAGTAGCTGTGGAGCTAGTTTGCCAAACATCTTCGGTTCTGATGTACACACTGCTCATGAACCAATAAACAACTAGAAAATAATAGATCTACTCCATCTTCCTAGTAATTTTGCATTGTTACTGCTTCGTTGTCTAACAACCATCGTGGTGCTCCTCAACCAACCCAGAACATGTTTATTAAGAGCCACATTCTGATCCCATTCAGACCATGTTTTTCCCCTATCTCCATTAGGATTACAGAAGGGTTCTGAAACTAACCATGTTACCATAAAATTCCTAAAATGACAGTTGTTATTCTAGGCGACTATCTCACAACGAGATTTATGCCCACGCTGTTCTTGAGCATCCCAACATCGTGAGAAACTACTCCAACTGGACTGAAGAAGGCCATGTGTTCATGCAGAATGAGTACTGCAATGGTGGTAGCCTGGAAGATGAAATCAAAAAGGGGCCAATGGACGAGAAACATTTGAGGAGGGTATTAGAGAATACTTGTCAGGGGTTAAGGTAAGTTCCTCCTGTTTACGATTATTTTTGGTTATGGACCATGTAGGTTGACTTCTACCTACGTACCCTATGTTATGGTTTGTTCTCCATGAAGTTAACTATCTACCTCCATGGATAACTTGTATGTACCTATATTCAAATGAAAAATGACCTACTCAAGAATGACTTCCGCTACTTCCTATCTTCCCTTCCCTTGGTTCTGTATATTAAAATCCTTGGTAATTAAATATACCCGTAATAAAGGTAAACCCGTAAAATTCATATTCGTACAGTCTTTGGCTCTGAGGAGTAGTGTGTGATGGTATGTGGAAATCCCGTCCAATTGTATATTGGATCCGGGCACTTCCCTATCTTTTTGCCACGCGGCTGATGGGGCGGTTGGTTCACGAAAACGAATCCGCAACTCCTGGAAGCATTGCATAATAATCAAGGATGTCTCTCCAGGGGCAGCTGTCACACTGCCTCCCTACCTTCTGTAGTGGAGAGGGGGAAACTGCGCTGTATGGGCGGCTGGTTATACCCACTCATCCATTTACATGTGGGTTCATTTAATTTTGAGTTCCTTGATTACTTCCTAAATCGTCGGTTTTCTTCAACAGATGCCTTCCTCATCCTCTAGCTTTAGGCTGCAGATACAGGCCCTTAATATTGTAGCAAAAGGGCATGTGGGGTGGAGAGCTGCGTTCTCACTGTTCCTGACCCAAGAACCTGAGAATACAGCTTTTTTCATTTTCTGGCCAACATTGGTTCTATTCTGTTCAGAAATGTGGGGTATACCTGGTGGAGTGCCCCATCACAGGAGCACACAAGGAGGGCGAAGGAGCCAAGTCTGTTGTCTACTGCTCCATCATATTTTGTATTTTTCTTTTCCTGCTGAGTTGGTCACCACTCCCTAATCCCACGTTCAGTGAGAAGCGGCATCTGCATTCGCTAAGCTATTATTAAAAAACGCCTGACTCCAAATGCTCCAGGCACCCTGGACTCCTTTCCTCCGCCTGTTTCAGCCTCCTTTGTCACTTCCTCTCCGAGTCTGACAAATTCACACTAGTCTCCGACGTTGTCCTGCCCAACTAGACCCTCATTCTTACTGTATATAATGTGATTTGCACCAAGTTGTAAAGGCTCCTTACAGCCTTCACACCTAATTGGTGGATACCTGCGTGTCCAGTGCATATCTGATAGGTCGAACCAGTCTTGTGCCGAGGGTACGTCATCGTTGTGAGTTGTCCTTCTCTCTGTCCAAAGCCTAGTCCACACTTGTAACATTCACCTGTATCCGTATCTGTTGCACCGCGTCATTGGTGTGGACGAGCAAACGTTGTTTCGCTCCGTATCAAACTCTGACACACCGTGCAACGGTGACACGCAACGGGCCTGAACGCCAAAAAGGCGGTTTTTCGCCGTCACATCAAAGGGACCAGTGTGGACGTGTGCCTCACCACTCGTGTCATAGTTCCTTGATCAGTTGTATTCTACATCGCTGCTGTTGTGCGTCTTGTGGGAGTATTTTTCGTTTTCTCTTCTGTGAAGGGCTGATTTCCACTGAAATGGACTTGTGGGATCAGGAGGAAACGCTAAACTTATTGACAGTTATAGGAGACACGACTTGTTGTGGGACCCCAAATGTCCGAACCATCTCAACAAGATGCTTGGCAGTGTGTGACATTTTGATAAAGCCCACTGATGTGTTGGAACTTTAAATCTGCAAGTAAGCTCGTTCCATTGTACTGATCCCTGCTCGTAAGCCCTTCCTGCATCCACCATCTCCAGGATTTAGGTTTCCGTTTTTCCCCCAGATACCATACAGAATGAAAGTACAAGCGCGGCTGTTGCTGGCGGTACTTCCATGGTGCCTGTTCCTCTCAAACTGACGAGTTTTCGCCGTGTCTACTTTTTTGATACGATACACTCGATGACACAGGATAAATTATTCGTTGAAACGTCTGTTGCATGGTATCTGTGGCACAGGACGACACGCAACAGTGACACAGATACGGGTGAATGTTGATGTGTGGACTCCTATTCCTGAAATACTTCATCCAGTTTAGAGGCGCTAATTTGTAGTGGTGGGCGTTATTGCTATTTTCAGAAACGACAACAAGCTGTGTTGGTTGCCCAAGAATAACTGTTTGTAAATAACAGCTGTTGTGTCTTTCGAGGCACAACAGTCTGTTGCTGATAACACCTCCCGTTGTGGACGTTTTTCGTTTTCGGTGTTTTTAGAAACAGCGATGCGAATAGCAGGCTGTTGATAGCACCTCTCGTTTTGAACGTTTTCGGAAATTTTTCGTTTTAATTGTTATGTGGTCATACAACATCTGTGCAATACAAAAAAAAAAGAAAAAAGTTCTTCAGAAAGACGGGATAAAATGTGCGTTGGCATTCCAGTGAAATATGTATAGGGTATTCAGAAGACAACAGGAGCTCACGCAGTTTGGCTTCGGGACCGATTAGCAGGACAGGACACTCATCGGTCAGTTTCTGTTGCTTCTTCAGGCAATAAATGAAGGTTTACATGCACATACACACATACACCGAAATGTCGGTTATTTCCAGGGAATCATACTTTATATTACCTTGGTTATTTCGAACTGGAAAAACTTGGTAATACCAAAGTAACAGTTCTCTGACAACAGTTATACATCTGTTATGAGTGTTGAGGTTTGTCACGCCGCTGGGAAAGTAAGCTGTTATTCACACAACAGTTTGACAACAGTTGCTTAGTTTTTTTCATCGGCAACTGTTGTGCGTTTTTGTTCCCATCACTACTGATTTGCCTAACCAGCTTCCTTTAGTATTTCATTTTCAGGTACACACGCACTTTATAGACTTTTTCGATAACTGTACTAAGCCTGTTCTGTTTTCTTTTTTCTTTCCTTCTAGATTCATCCACTCCAAAAACCTCGCCCACATGGACATCAAACCGGGCAACATTTTTATTCACAGGAGCTCTCGTTTGTACTTCAAAAACTCTTTCGACCACGACGAATTCAGTGAAGACGATGAAACTGATACAGAAACCCTGTACAAAATCGGTGAGTATCGCTCTCCACGATGGTTGTTACAATACTTTATGTAGTTATGTATAATTCCAGGATTTTTATTCATTACTGGTACCTGCTCTTTGTTTCTGCAAAAACCATCCTTTTGGTGATATTGTCTATGTTAACAATAACTGCTTGCTATTTTCAGGTGATCTGGGGCACGTTACGAGGCTAGACGAGGCCAATTACGTCAGAGAAGGAGACTGCCGCTATTTCCCCAAGGAGATATTGAAAGACGACTACTCTCATCTTACTAAAGTTGATATATTTGCCTTGGGTAAGTAGATTATCCTTGTCTACGCTTAATCATGAATGTATTCTCTACTTCTTAGTACGTACATTTATATCCATTTACTTGATTTTATTGATCAGTGGGCATGTTATTATTCTCATATCAAACAGTGTCATAGTTCAAACGTTGTGTTTTTGCAGGTTTGACACTGTATGAAGCAGCGGGTGGTGGCCCACTTCCTAAAAATGGAGACGAATGGCATGCTATCCGAGATGGAAAAATCAAGCATTTCCCTCACCTTTCGCACGAAATCAACGCTCTAATAAAGGTGAGCAAATTAAGAATCAGTTATTTGTTGCTTAACCATCTCTATGGGTCCGATATTTGTATCTTATCGGATCTTATCCGATATTTGTATCTTATCGGACCTCCCTTGTTTTAACAAGTTTTCTGGTATTTTGCTTGTTTTATTTTTGTTAAGGGTTCCCTGTAGTTTTTCCAAGGGTGGTTTGGTGGTGGTTGTTCGGAAACTTTCCTGATTTGACGGAATTTCCTGGTAGTTACTCTCGAAAACCTTTTGTGGTGGAATGTGGCGTATCCCAAAACTTCAAGAGGCTGCTGGTACAGTTGACTTCTTCAAGATTACTCAATGAATAAAAACGCTGCAAAGTCCTTGTCACATGGGTTTATTATTCTATTGGAGTTCTAGAGATTTTTGTTGACTGTTAAATGTATTGTTTCTTTCATGTGGAATGATTGAAATAGCTATTTCTGATGATTTCCACCAATTTTGGCCCCCAAAACATGAAATAGGTACGCTTTTTTCTCTTTTTTTTAAGATCATCTTTGATCATTGGTAGTGGCATTTAATGGTCTTGATTCACCTGTTTACACTTTTTCCAATGTTATTGTACACATTGATGGTGATTTCAGACAGTTTTCCAGGTTTTTGACTCATAAAAAACCAATTTTGGGAGCTGAACCTTTGGTAAAACCTCAATTTCCGCGTCTTTGGTCAAAATCGACTTCATATTCGGTCTTCTCGTCCGGTCAAAAGCTCATGTTACTAACATGTTGTTAAAACGCAAAAAGTACCTATTTTTATACACATTTTCACTCATAACACCCCTGGGTATATTCCGATCGGGCTGAAAAGTTTCGGGACACAACTAGGGCCCAAATGGAGCATGTGTTCGAAAGAACGACTTTTTTAGACCGAAAATGAAGCCTGTACACGTGATACGGCGTACGGCGGACGGCGGACGGACATTGCATTTTTGGAATCTACGCACCTTGAAACGGAAAAGAAAAAATTTTGAGGGGGTGTTATAAAAATTTTTTGCTGAGCGAATACATAGGTGTATTATTCACAGAATAATAAACCAAAACAGAGTTGAAATAAAAACTCTGTTTTCTACTCTGATTTCAAAGAACAAAAACGGAGTTATTGAAAGGTTGTCTATCTCCACTAGCACACGCGGTTTCAGTATCAAGCCATCGTCAGTAACAAACTAATGGTTATAAGGTTATTGTTTGTTACTGACGATGGTTTGATCACAGAAACCGGTGTAACAGTGTATTTTTCGTGTATTAGTGGAAATAGACAACCTTTCAATAACTCCGTTTTTATTCTTTGAAATGGGTGTCCACGATTTCATCACAAGTGATTTAGTAGTTCATATCAACTCCAGCCCACCACCCTCAATGATTCCTCTTGAAGTTAAAAGCGTCGTATGAATATCATTTTCACCTGCAACCTTCCCCAGAAGTTAAACCATGCTAACCAGCAATTTTTATGTCAGCTTTGTTTTGTCATGTGAGTGCTTGGTGCGTTTTCTAAGATCGAACACACAGTTCTAGTAGTTCTAGTATTAGGGTGACTGCGGGCAAGCGCCCTATGTGGGCAAAAGCTCTCTTCTCTAATTTTTCCGCATAGGCCACTCCAGTAATTTTAATCCAGTTATTATTAATTAGATTATGTGTTCCTTGGCAACTGACAAAATGTCGAGGTCCGTGGCAGCTGTGGAAGGTAAAATTACAGCTCACTGGAAACAAGTTGTCTTTTAGGGATGGGCATTACTGCTATTTTCACGTAACGTTACATTTCGTTCGTTACAAAAAAATAGCTGTTATTTTAATCTACTACAAATAGCAACTTGGAAAGATCAACAGAACCCCCCCCCCCCCTGTTACTTTTTGTTGCCTGTGCGAAACGCTCGTTATTTTTAATGTTGAAACTACAGTTTTCCGTTGGTTCCCGGTTTTTTCCCGTCGTTTTTATTACAATACACCACTCTCACTTGTTGATGGAATTACACCTACTTACCTTTATTCACCATAGTTATTATTTTGACCTATCAGTCTTCAGTCAATTTTATTTCAGATATTATCTGAATTTTACCCTACTTTTTCTCAACTTCCTACTAAATGTAGGTAGGTAACGCACCTGCGTCACACAAGGAGGGAAAAATTGTGCCACGCTGCTCATTATGAAAGCAAACGTTCATTAAGTACCTATTTATTTATGCTGACTCGAATGACGCCTGACCATTCCTGAGGTTTCAAATGGGGATAGAGACAACGGAATCTTTCGTGATCACAAGACCAGGACATGCGGGGTTTTACCTTGAACCACGGGTACTTACCCAACTACGCTCCCCCCACCCTGCTGGCAGCTAGGGCGGGTTGTTAACATAATATTAGGACTTCAATGATGAACTTTGATTTCATTTTATTCGGTTACAATATTTGTCCACACGTTATTTACATCAACATTTTATTTCAACATTCAACTTACAGCTCTAAACCTGCCAGTATCAGCTTACCAACCACAAGAAGTTAGGTAATCCACTGGGTAAAATCCTGTCAATGAAAACAAAATGCAGGATCTGAAAAATTGTAAAAAGTACCTAACTTACAGACACAAAGGAAGTTAGAAACTTTGTGAATGATTTACGTTAATTTGGTCAATTTCTTCGCAAGATCACCATGAATAATGTGTAACGGAACCGTGATTTTAGAACGCTAATACCTAAGTAGGTACTTAATTCACTTTTTATTAGGTACGCTGAAGAAGCTTATTTTTCCATTACAATGTTTACGTCTTCGCTTTAAAAAAAACTAGTAGGCATAGGCAGTATAGTATAGCCTTCCTTCATTTAGGGTAGTTATGGGCGCTTCAGATATTCAACGTTTGCGCATGCGCAGGCAAAGTTACCGTACTTTTTCAATAATTTTATTTTGGGACCATCTGTGACCCAACCCGCACCTACCCTCCAAATTTCATCCCATTTCGACCATTATTTCGGGTAGTTATGGGCGTTACAAGGAATTACCACAGACAGACAAACACGGGAACAAAAGTGTTCCTCGATGTCTGAAACGCAAAATGGTAGTGGAAATTTTCATTTTGAAGGACATACTTTTTTTAATAAAAAAGCCCACCTTCGGTAGTGAGGAAGCAATTAATGTAATATGTTTCAAACATGGTTTTTACTTAAACCTTTTTAATGACCTGTTTATTCCTACGTAATGGCCCACAATATTAAATAACAGCGTAGAAACGTTGGGCTATTAGAAAACTGTTGTTTGAAATAAATCAATTGTTCTGAGCTGTAGGAGACACATGTACCACATACCTACTGGACAACCGGGGGAAACCCGAAGAGTCCAGAACAAAAGTTGAATTTTTGAGTCCGTCTTTCAAAAATTTTTATTTTTGTCACTCATTAGTTCCATTACACTGCTTGGAATGTTCACAACTCGGCAAAAAATTCGGGGTGAATATATAAAATATTTTCATCGTTTTCCCACAACTTCGGTTTTCTGGACACTTGGGGTTTCTCAAACGACCGATCAATTCCACAGCTGTGCGACAGTGTCTACAGTTCCACAGAATTACCAGAAAAATAAATGGTTCATATTTATTATATTTCATATATTTATGGAGGCCCTCCATATGAGGCCTCTTTCTGTATTGTTGGGTCGAGCATATCTCTATTTCATTGTTTGTTACTATAATATAGTTACTATATATATATTATATATATTTTTTTTTTCTTCAGCGTATGGTTCATCCCAATCCAGACCACAGGCCAACTGCAGAAGACATTCTCACTCAAATCTCTTCGTCGCCCGTTTACAAGAGCGTCAAGGAAAAACACGAACTCAAAGCCTCCAAACAAAAAATCCAAGTTCTTGAACGGCAACTTGAGGTAAGTTAGAATCCACAGTTCCTCACGTATGGTTATCATTAGTTAGATAAGTCGTACCAAATTTTCTCCCTCTTAGGTTTGGACAGACAGTCCTATTCAAGCCACGCCCCTTTTTGTGCGTTTGGACAGCACCAGAACTGGGGCCCATTCCTAAAGACTCATCAACTTTTCACTTTGCACGTCTTCACTTTGCGAATTATGATAAGTAGGAGAACTTTCTGTTCCTAAAGACTTTGCCCTCCCACTCTGCAGTTCTACTCGAAACGAAGAGTGTTCTGAAGAGTAACCTTGTGGAGTGACCTCCAATAACTGTTACAGTTTATCGTTGGATGTTCCGATCGTTTTATTTCGAATCCAATTTCATCAAGTCTTTCTATAAGTTAACTTACTTGGGGTTTGGTTAGGCGAAACGATTCCCTGAAAGTTGTGTCACTGACAACGAGATTAATTCGCGCTCGATGAATGCGGCCAACGGAGGGTCGAGCTCGTTCAACATCCTCATCATCATCTCTGATGAGAAGTGTCGGAAAATTTCCATTAAAAACAATTAGGTAGGTTGTCACTTGTTATCCACTAACAACAACAACAACAACCTGTCGCTTCCTAAACTTTCCTTCCTCCCAAATGTAGAGTATTTTGATGGCCTCAGTGGAGCTAACTTCGATGCTATTATATATGCTTGCCCTCCTCACACTAATTGGTCCACATTTAGACCTAATCGAAAGGTTGAATTCTCTCCTTTTGGTTTTTAATGATACTACCAAACACAGAATTTAACGAAGAAATAAAACCGAAAACCCTATTTGAAAAGTATGTCATTCTACTGCAGAGTCATTTGGAACTCTGCAAAAATGTTGTAAACTCTTCATTTAAAACGCAGACTCTTCACGAAGATAACCTGTAGGAACGGAACTGTTCAAAACAGGGTAAAACTCTGCAATTCTACGCTTTGCATTTCACTCTTCCTCTTGAAATCAAGAGCATTCTTTAGGAACCGAAATTCGTTTGCAAAGTGCACAGTGAAAGCCTTTGGAACGGGCCCCTGGTCCTGGATCGAGAGTTGGCTGTTTGAAAAGACAGTCCAGGACCGTTTGGGACTTGTTCTAACAGTCCCGGTTTTTTCGAGAACTTTTCATCCTGCACATGCGCACTCGATGCTTCTACATACCTTCAGCTTATAGGAAGGTTACAATGCTTCAGGTTATCTACTTAGGTCGTCAACGTGCGTTCGGAAAGACAGTTCTGGACTCAATCCTGGACATTTCTGTTCCCTCTTTCAGAACGCAGTTCCATCCTGGACTGGTCCAGGACTCTGCCCAGCAAACCTATTGATTACCCGTGTCGCTCATTAGCAAAGAAGTATCTTTCAGTTGATATCTCAAATGCTTTTTTTCCAGGACGCCATGAAATGTGTCAAGCACCTAACGAACGGGAAACGCGCTCTGAACAACAACAAAACACTCCTCAACAACAACAAAGGCGAGAGGCTTGTTGGTAAGAAAGCCAAGCGCTCACTAAGTAACACCTCCTTCTAAGTTACCGGCTGGGTCCTAAGTCCGATTTTGTCGACGAGAAAATCTCAAGAGAAACTTCTCATACATCGCTCTACCATTAAAGACTGAGTGACCATTATATTCCTTTGTGACTTCATTTTACCTTGTAAATAATGTAAATTATGAAATAGTATTTGTTTTGTTTTTCCAACCTAAAACTCGATATTATTTCGAAAACATGACGCTCCCCCTATTCAGTTGATCTAATTATCTTCAAGTCAAACATATTTCCTTTTCTGTTATGACCGATCACTCCATTTCCCAACTTCGCTCTCTAATTTCTTTTAGTGTCTACATTTTTTCTGCTTTTGCATTTCGCTAAGGATCTGTCACGTATTTTGCCTGTTTCCCACATACTCCTCAGAACAAATATTCTGCCAAATATATCACAGATCCTCATCAAAATTTTGATTTTATTTTATGTTATCATTTCGTTATTTTGACATTTTCCTTCTTAATTCCAGAGCGTGTAAGTTACGGGCTGGTTATGAAGAGAAAAGGAAGTTTGAGGAAACTCAAGAACTGAGCGGAAAAAATGTAGTCACTAACCCTACCCCATTATAATAGATTTTTCTCTGAACATCAAACAGACTTTTTTAAAAATTTATTTAAATCCATCAATTAAGTAAAAGAATTTCGGCACTAGTTTTAATTTCTGCATGAAATTGTGAGATTATATCGATAAGTTAAATTCTGATTGGACCGAATTATTTATAATTTTGAGGAATTTCCATCTTCATAAAGACGTATTTTTTATTTCTCTTTTATTTTTATTTTTGCTAAGATGTATTTTTAGTCAGTTAATGTGCCTTCACTAACTGTTCTGTTGGTCAGAGGGCAGATCTCGGCTTGAGATAATCACGTTCGGACTAATGATGATTTTTTTCACAGTTCCTACTGTTAATTTTTTGGTTTTCATTTTCCCTTATTTTTAACACGATAAATTAATTTGTTCGATTTTCTTTTTGTTAGCTTTACTCGTGTAGATTATTTCGAGATGATTGTACATTTTTATATTGTTAACAATTGATGATTTATCGTTTCGTAGAAATGAATAGTTTATTTAACTCGCCTCAAAACCTCCCCTGGTGGTATTCGCAGGACCGCCGCACTCGTGATATCGGTGTGCCTTTAGTTTGAAGTTCTGTTGAGGTACCTACTCTACTGTAATATTGCTAATAATAAAAATTATCGTTAAAATGCGATGGGTCGTTTTTCTTTAACCTTTCTCCTCCAGTATCGTCCAGAACGTGTCTTGAGTAATAGCACATGAGGTGGTGGATCAAATATATTATTAACGTTCCAGTCATGGAGCATGAAGCATGGTCATGAGAGAATTTTTGAAATAACTTACCAACATGAACTCTCGAACACCTGTGGTACCTGTTCCACAAATTCGATCACTTGCCGCCAAACGGTTTGGTTTTCCGAACTTTATTATGTAACAAATTACCGCCTTCTCTGATTTTGTTGATTCTAATAAATGAGATATTCAGGTTATGAACAATTTTCAGATGGGGGATGGGGGTCTCTCTCGAGTCACCACCATTATCCTCGTTGCTTGGTATATCTGAAGATTTTGGTGGTTTCGTAATAAATGGGTAAAAAACGTCGGTTTTTTAAGCTATAAATCTGAATTATTTTCGATTCCATCACCAAAAATAGAGGGTGTTGTAATTTTTGAACAGAAAAATCTAACTACCTTAATGAATCATTGTTGAGCTTCAAATTCCTTCCAAACAAGTTTTGTGCTTGTGCTATAACAGACGGATCAGTTTAGTGAACAGCTTCTCCAGTACCTACTTACCGTTGATTTTATTAAACTTAAGAAAACATCATGAGTATAGCTAGGTTCACATGGGGTGGAAATCAGGTACGGCAACGAGTTTGCTGGAATTTTTTCCTCCGAGATGTCCACATGGCAGTACGTACCTGGAATCCTTGAGTGGAATTAACCAATCAAAATGTCGAATTCCAATATGGTACAAACAACCAAACTGGAAAGTCACATGACGAATTCCAATATGGCGGGAAGGAGAGCGTCGGAGATCTTGATATAGTATCCATGTTTTGTGGGGCCGTAAAATCCATTTTGCGTTGGCCGATAGCATTGCAAACGGTTTGCTGTACCGAATTTCCGTCCCATATGAACCTAGGGTCGTAACCACCTGTAAGCAGGAGTTGTAATAAGAAATTTAGTCGTATTGTCTAGGCCAGACATGGGCAGAGTGCGGCCGTTCGGGCTAGTCAATCCGGCCCGCGACATGGTTTCAAATAACCCCTACAGTTTGACACAGGACAAAATGTATTCTATGCGTAGCTAGAATAGCTTAACGGTTTCATTCTCATTGCATACAGTACTATCGCATCTAATATTAATTGAGTTTGCACGCAACCTCCCATAGGCTTAGTGCCATAGTAGATGTCTGTTGATCGGCAGCATGGCGATATGGAGTAGGTACAATGTGTGTAGCAGTGTTCACACTGGTGTCTTCACAGTGCCGAATGAAGCTTCGCAAAAACAGCATGAGAAACCGATTGACTGACCACCATTTAGCTTCACTACTGCGAATCAGCTCATCCCAATTTCAACCAGATTATGAACAACTTTTTGAAGCTCAGCCACGGTTTCCTTTGTCACATACGCCTTCAGCATAATCAATTTTTGTAACTTTTTTCCAAGTTGTATACCATTGTAGGTAGCATATAGGTAAGTTGTGATGTAAACATTAAAAATAAAGTTTATCACTTATAAAAATGTGTTTTGTTCAATTTTTTTATCGGCCCTTCTAGATAATTTTTCATTTTCTCTGGCCCTCCCCTTAAAAAGTTTGCCCATGTCTGGTCTAGACTATTTTGAGGCTACTTATTGGAATGGTCTAAGTTGTCCTCCAAAACAAAATGCCTACTCTCATTAGGCTTTGGTATCATTATTACATAAACTCGTTTTTGTGCACTGGGCATTTTACCTACTGAGTGTTTCAGACCTTTCTGAACAAATTTGATTCCTTGTGTCTGTGGGTTCACAAATCCTGCCACGCGAGAAATAGGTAGGTACCCGAAAGAGTGGTCGTAATGCGATGATATGGAGGGTAGGAGGCAAGGTGCAAAAAACCTCCTCCGCAAAAAGGATTGATATCCGTTTTGCCCGCCAAAGTAGCATACTCGGTGCTTCGCAATTCGCTCGTGAATGTGCACAGAAACCTGTTCCTTCCTCCTGTGTTGGATATGCCGTATAGAAACCTGTTCCTTCCCCAAACCTTGAAATTTCTTTCAACGCTGTTTGGCGGGGGCTACAACATTGTTTGGGGGTGGGTAATCATCTCTTTTGTATTGATGAAGTAATCGTTTTTTGCCCCAGTAAAATTTTTCCTCTTTTCTTCAAAAATTTGTTTAAAATAATTTGATAATCAAATTTTATTTAACATTTTTGAATTTTAATCTTACCAACTTAATTGCTGTTTGAAAACTTGTTTCCTACTCGTTTTAAAAAGCGCTGCAGAAGCGAAAGTTACAGCGCTCCAAACGTGATGTCAATTACCTACGTTATTTGACCATAATTTGCAGCGTTTTCAAACAGTTATAACTCGGCTTCTTCTGAACCAATCGGGTTCAGATTTTGAACATTTCCTCATGGAGTCCCAGTGAATAAGTGTGCTAGTTTCAGCTCGATGCCCTAGGGGTCTGTGAGCTTGTAGCCATGTCAAAGAAGAACATTATAGAAAAACTTCAAAAATATCGATTTTCAAACTCCGGTACAACCTGATGGTTCCGAGGGTTGCGGTTTGGCACACCTCCTTAGGGGCCCCTCGAGAATGGGTGTACGAAAAATCAACACCGGAGACCCCCAGGGGGACGAGGGGGGTTAAACCGTACTAGTTCTGTCGAGTAAACGGTGTTCTTGTCTCGAGTTTTTCGGTTTTCTTCCGCATCCCTAGATGATAAGATGGTTCCATAAATTTATGAATGTTGGGTATCAAATTCGGACCGTAGGTACCCTTGCCAAGTTCGTAGCCTCTACCCCGGTGAGATCAATCAAGTAGGTACCTACCTTGGTACTACTCAAGCACCCCGATTCATTCAGGCCAACTTATTGTGCACCAAAACTCTGCGTTACCTCGAAAACTCGCACATAAATGGTCATGCAGCATAACTGGAACATCAGTCCACCCTTCTTCGGGTTGGGTAAGTATAGGGTTACCAAATCTTTGGTGTCTTTCGGCAGGGAATTCAGGATGGTCTGAAACGGATTTTGGTATAAAAATCTTTCGGAAATTCGAGTTTTAAAAATTTTGGACCGAGAACAATAGCTTCCTTTTCTTCGAAAATTCGCTAAAATTTTGAGGGGGTGTTATAAAAATTGTTTGCTGAGCGAATACATAGGTGTATTATTCACAGAATAATAAACCAAAAAGAGTATAGAGGAAAGGACCTAAAAACGAGTAGGTAGGTATAATATACTATACAAAGCGAATGTCTGGTAACCCTGGGTAAGTACCTACCTACAGTAGGTATTACAAAACAACCAAATTCACTGAAGATTTGCCAATACTTGATAGATGATAGTTAAATCAAAACACGACCTTAGTCGATGATATCACGCTTCACTTATTGTGAGGAAGGATGAGTTCATGAAGTGGACACAAGATAACTAATCTGCACATTTACCTACCTACACATACAAAAGCCCACGGTTGGATCGGGTGCTTTCGTCATCCCTCGGCTACGTTCGACATCATCCGGTATAACCGCGCTATCACCTCGCCCTTTTTCGTGCATCAAGCATCGGGGTCGGAAGTGGTTGAATTTCTTTGGTTGTTGATAAATACGTAATAATTTCGATGAAATTATTAATACTATGTTGTACCGGACTGTAAATAGTATTTTCTCGCCCAGCAGTCGGGACGCGTCAAACTCCGATTGTTTCAAGTCATCCTGAATCCGCAATAAACAAAAGTTGGAACTTGTCAATTTCCTCCTTTTGTTGACTCTGCCACCGTCACACCACCTGACCAGCATTCATTTACGTAAGTTGGCTCTTTCTAGATAAATAATACGCAACTAAACAATCAGTTGTCAAAGCTGAATTAGTTAATTTATCAGCGCTGAATGCGTTTTGTCTGTATTGATGTATTAGTAGAATTGCGGGCCAATGAGATCGCAGCTACATCTGATGACACGATTCCAGCCAATGGGCATCGACCTTTCCAGACGCTTTTTTTCAGCGCTCTTTTCAAGTGTCTCCTTTCTCTTAAAAATACACAAGTTCTTGCGAAAAAGGTGAACCGTTTTATTTTCTATTCGTACAAGTAGTGTACCTGTTTCGATTCCGCAATATATGCCCTGCGTTGAATTTTGGTAGGTAAATAGTTATCCATGAAAACATTCCGCGCTAGTTTTGTTGCTATTCAATAAAAGTAGTGACACCAATAAAGTTCACTAGTTTTTCTGCCTTTTGTGCGGTAGGTGGAGGAGCTGAATGGTCATTGTATCTGGAGCTACGAAACGAGCTCTTACTTATTTTCTCCGTCTGTTGGGTAAGTGATTTCTTATCTTATCCTTATTATTTTGTTGTCCTTTACTTCCGAGAGTCTCATGCACTTACCAGATGACTAGTTGTGGCATAATGTTTGGTAGTCTTCCGATCTGGCGATTTTTTGGTTTATTATTCTGTGAATAATACACCTATGTATTCGCTCAGCAAAAAATTTTTATAACACCCCCTCAAACTTTTTTCTTTTACGTTTCAAGGTGCATAGATTCCAAAAATGCAATGTCCGTCCGCCGAACGCCGTCCGCCGTATCACGTGTACCGGCTTCATTTTCGGTCTAAAAAAAATCGTTCTTTCGCACGCATGCTCCATTTGGGCCCTAGTTGTGTCCCGAAACTTTTCAGCCCGATCGGAATATACCCAGGGGTGTTATGAGTGAAAATGTGTGTAAAAATAGGTACTTTTTACGTTTTAGCAACATATTGGTAACATGAGCTTCTGAGATATCGTTTTCTATGTTTTTGGGGACGAGAAGACCGAATATGAAGTCGATTTTGACCACAGAGTGGAAAATTGAGTTCTACCAAATGTTCAGCTCCCAGAATTGATTTTTTATGAGTGAAAAACCTGGGAAATCGTCTGAAATCACCATCAGTTTGTATAATAACACTGGAAAAAGTGTCAAGACGTGGTTCAGGACGATTACATGGCACTACCAATGATCAAAGATAGTTTAAAAAAAGAAAAAAAAGAGCGTACATACCTAATTTGTGTTTTGGGGGCCAAAATTAATGGAAACCATCAGAAGTAGCTATTTCGATTATTACGCATGAAAGAAACAATTAATGAACAGCCAACCTTTCTGTAGGTATGTCCAATAGAATAATAAACCCATGTGACAAGGACTTTGCAGCGTTTTTTCTTTTAGTATTGAACCGAATATCGAATATTAGAACCCGTTTTCCGATCGAAACCGAATATTAGGCTAGAATAAAGAATGCTTTGAAAGGAAGAGGGAAAAGTTCCAGCCATGCAGCCTTACCATTAAGTATTATTACATGAGCGAATTCAAGAAGCAACTTGATAACGTTTTTATTGTTCACCTAATTCTTTATATTTTTGGCCGACTAAATACAATCAACTTGAACCACTGTGTTGATTGTATAACTTGGATAACTGTGTTTGAGATAAATAGTACTTTAGTGGGTCCGCTGACTAGTGTTGTAGCCTCAAGTATCTCCAGAAAAGCGAATCCAAGCATAGATACCTACGACACTGTTTTTGGTAAATAACCATTTTTTGAATTTTTTGCGCCACTAACTGGCTTTTTCTTGGTACCAAAACCTACATAGTGATACCTGACCGTTGGTATATCCTGAAAACTTGAAGCCGTAAGACCCCACTATTACCGGTGTTTCGGCTTTTGCGGCGCCACATGCGGTGCCGTGGCGCCTCTCCTTGGCGTCGCGGAGACTCCAAAAACTATACAGCGAATTCTGGGGGTCCGAGGAGTATACTTTCAAAATTTCAGATTTTTACGACGATTCCAAGACGGTTCAATTTTCGCGGTACAGACATAGGTACATACGTACATAATATCGACCCGCAAATGTCGCTCGAGCCTAAGTAAAGAGCCCTTGCTGACGTTCGGCAATTTTATATACCAATAAATAGTATTTTTTCCAAAGTCAGCATCCTGTTACAATTTTGGTAAATTTGTAGAACATTGTTGTGACCCTTGGGTATCATCGACGATTTTTGGTCTGCAAAAACTCAAAGTTGACCCATTTTTAATTTTCAAAAGTTGCACCTCCTTGAACTCATCGTTTAGTTTTGTCATTGCAAACATTTTGGTGAAATTTGGAATTATTCATACTGCATTTATCATAAATTCTTGAGGAAAAGTCTGAATGCTAACTTTAACACCTTCCTCTAGCTCGTAATTTACAAGTTCACAAGCTGAGCTCGGAAGTTCATTTAAATAATGAAACATGATGATTTTGAGCTGTGGTTAAATGTTTATTTTAGCAGTTCCTAGTTGTAAGATTGCGAAACTTTGAGATGATTGCAGCACTTTTTGAAGTGGGCACAGTTTTTAGGCGTGAGATTTACTATTTTTCTCGAAAGATACGAAGATAGGCGGCTACTTCGACTTGAATACCATTTTAAGAGATTACGAAGGTTCCTTTTAAGTTTAGAAGAGAGGACTCTGTGTGGCTGTTAGTGCTTGGAATAGATAGTGGATACTTACAGTGTTCAGAGAGAATTTTCACAAAAACTAGCTGTTTTCAATGGCCTAAGACCTTCGTAGGCAGGTAAATGTGGTCTGGGCATTGGCGCTTGCACCCGTAAGCTTTCTTGTTTTAACTTACTAAGAAACATCTCAAACTGTTCTAACAGGACCAGGCCAGAAATAAACAGAAACCTGTCATTAATCATATTCATACATCAAGCATCAACTAACTGTAGGTACCCACTACCTGGTCCAGACAGTAACAGCCATCTTAAAGGTCGATTCACGCATCCATGACATGACGGGACGTAGCCTTCCGTGTTTTAGTGGCATCGTGATGAATTTTTCACTGTCATCCACATATTACCGTACCTTTCCGTGTCAGTGCTCTTACGTGATCAGTGGCGTCTGAGATGAGCCTTTCAGTTTGGAAGTGAGGTTCGCATTGCGTTTTGCATTTTCTTCCCAATTTCTTGGCAGATTCTGTTCTTCCACTCGGCAATGGAATATTTTGGGTCCCTTAAATGACCGATCTCTTCCTACCAAATTAAACCAATTAAAATTTCGTCATTCATGACTATAGTAAACAAAAAATTCATTCATGACTATAGCAAACAAAAAATCGCAGATAATTATGTCACAACTCCAAAACGCTGTCAGCTGCGATCACAGTCAAAATTCACGTTCTTTGTTGAGCTTTCAATAAAAAATATTATCTTGTTCGAGAATAAGAGAGGAGTAAGAGGTAATATTAATAAATTTATGTAAAGTTATTTCAGAGCACCCCCCCCCCCCCCCAAGGTGTAGCATGCAGATAATATTTTGATGAATTTTCTTCAATCCCAGCCACCTCCTACCACTTCATGCGTGTACTTGATGTGATTGAGTTTACAATGATGTTGGTGCTATTGGTTGTATTGGCTATACCTAATTGAAATTTATTGTGATACTAGGATTTTAAATGGTGTCATCTTAGTTTATTTATTTCGAATTCTTTCGTTGATATCTAGGGACGTGGGAGCGTTCCCGCCCGCCAAAAGAAACCGAAAAACTCGAAACAAGAACACTGTTTGTAGACAGAACAAGTACGGTTTATTCCCCCCCCCCCCCCCCATCCATAACTTAGCCCTCTGGGAGTCACGGGTATTGATTTTTCGTACACCCATTTTCGAGGGGCCCCTGAGGGCGTGTACCTAATTTAAACCCTCGGGATCATCAGGTGACCGAGTTATGGTAGTTTGAAAATAGTTTTTCTACTTCTTTTTCTCGTTTTTTGACAGTGGGCTACAGCCTCACACGTAGCGGATCGGGCTGAAATTTTTGAGAAACATTTTTGAAACATTTACTCCAACGAAGTGCCTTTTGGGCAATTTGTTCCCTAATGGGGGGGGGGGGGGGGTTAGGGAGGGCTGACATTTTTTCAAGGGCATCAGAGGGAAAATCCGAAAAAACCGTAGGGAAACTCCGGTTTGGGAAGAACTGGAGGGCTAGGAAAAACCAGAGCTCGTTTAGGAAACCGGGGGTTTCCGAGATTTCCGAGGGTTTCAGAGATTTTACTAACGAAGCTCCCCGTCAAGCAGCGTTGATGCTACTTTGGCGGGCAAATGCTTACAAAAGGGTTGCTTGGGGGGATTGGGTATCTGTAAATGATTGTGATTATTATTGTGTCTAATTGTGTGGGAAGACACCAATTTATTGTTACTACGATTAAATAGTTACTAATCACACTAATTGTTGTTTCTATTCCAAGGAGATGGTGAGGGGGGGGGGGGTGGGGGGTGAAATAATGAATCAACCTACGTAATAATGTCGATGATGTGCATGTCGTCATACCGGTATTGTGAACAGGTGCATAATTAGGTAAATAACGTCAATAAAAATAATAATATTATATTTATGTAGCTAATTATAGAATCGAAATTAGAATATGCATTGGTAAATAGGTAATCCCCCCCTCCCCCATTCCATGAACTTCTGGATCCACCACTGTTTGAGTCATATCCAATATTAACTGGAAGGCGCGTTTCGTATGTTATATAATTATGGGTAGTATATATATAAAATACCAACATTCAAGGATTGATTCAGAATGCTCTAAAACGGAATAGAAAAAATGTTACCTGTATTTATAGGGCCATTGCGGTAGCTTATTTCTCTCGCAAATTCACACAAAACGCTTGGGAGCTAAAGAGTGTTCGAGTTCATTACAAAACCCATTGAAAATGTTTGCTAGGTACGTTAACAAAACGATTAAGGGAATCATGCTCTTCATTGTAGGGGGAATAATGGGTGTGATAAATATATATTTTGACGTGGGAACAGTGCGAGCAGCACTGCTCTCCGTCTCTCCGCTCTGATCCGTTCCAAGGACCTCTTCATTTCTGTGATTCCTGCGTTGAGCGCCTTTCATCAAGGTGAGCTTGAAACGGGAACGGGTGTTGTCGAAACAGTTTTTTGTTTACGGATGTCGGGAAGTTCTGACTCATTAGTTTCCTCAGGTAATCGCTGGGGGAGACGGAAGTTTCCGTTCGTTGCTCAGTTAACTTCTGGACAGGCTGCTCTGCCTTTCCTCATTTAGTCTGGAACGCACTTCTGACCGCCTTATCGAGATCACGACAAATATTCGGAACATTTTCTGTTCGTTTGTTCGAGAGAAGTTTCGTGTTTGTTCCCGTGAAGTCCCGGTGATTTGCGGAAATGCGGGCGTCAAATTTATTTAAATCCTTTATGCACCCGAGCAAACACTATTTTTCATTTGACGTAACGGATGACAGCCAGTTGGGTGAGTAGTTGTCATCTTTTGTCGGAGAACTCGTAATTGCAAAGTTAACATGCTGCATCTTGATAATGAAATTTGTCCATTTGGTAGGTAAGTAGTTGTAAACTAGTTGAACAATTAGCGTTATGTTCGTACAATATCGAAGAAGGCCTTATCAATATTCTGATTATCATATTATTAGTGAGTATGAGCATGGACCACCTATACGAGTATGGCCACGAATATTTTTCATACATCGTCAACTGTTTGTAGGTAAATCTCTCTTACTTATCATGCTACCAAACCCCGTGGGTGTGTAAGAACATTGGATTTCGGAACTACTTGCCAGAGGAGAAGGAGGTACCCTGCGGTTTTCATCACAGCAGGTACCAGGAAGGAGGAGGACACCCCGCAATTTTCACGACAGCGAGGGCTAGAGAGAGGGTCGAGAGAGAAGTCTGTCAGTCGAATGACGAGCTGGGCCAAAAGGTCTGCTTATATAGGCCCCTTTCCACCCATCCCCCATCCACAATCGGCCGTTACGACTGTTGAGGGCGATGGCGGTTGATGGAAGGGACCCTTCTCCCTTGGCGTCACCCGGCTCGTCGTTCCCTTTGTTTATTTGGTTAAATCTTTCTATATTACATAGGAGTGGTTAATGTAGAGATTTGAGGGTAACCACGAAAATATATAAATGTTTTCTTAAAATTTAGGGATGAATTCAGGGTGCTATGAAACAGATTTGCCTATAAAAAATGTCAAAAATTCATGTTCTGTAATTTTGGACCCATGGCAATAACTTCATTTTCTTTGAAAATTCGGTAAAATGCAGAATACTTAGTTGGACCAGTAGAGTTAGGTAAATAAGCGGTGCTACTCACCTGTAATGTGGATTTATTCACTAAATACAGTACGTTCTCTCTCTCTCTCTCTCTCTCTCTCTCTCTCTCTCTCTCTCTCTCTCTCTCTCTCTCTCTCTCTCTCTCTCTCTCAGTAGAGTTAGGTACATATAAGTAAATCCGGTGAATGAGTGGTCAGAAACTGTGGTGAGGTTAGGAGGGGGGGATTATTTTTGTATGAATGTAAGGGATCAATGCTCGATCATGCACCAGCGAGAAGCATCATTACGAGTAATACTTAGTAAACGTACTAAGTACCCAGTTTAGTCGTTTTCTTGTCCAAATGTAGAAGATATGGCCTACAAAGGCCTATGTGCATTTGTATGTGGTTCCATAATTTATTGTTTGATTGGAAATGCCAATATGCCAGTGTCAGCAAAAAATATGTATATCAAAATAGCCTTGATTCCAGAAGGCGTATTTACCAGACTCCGGATCGTATCGTCGGTAAAAATAGGCATCTCCTGAGTCGATGTGTTGTGCTTACTTTTGGAATGTTTGACCATCGTGGGTAGATGAGACCATATTTTCATTAAATTGACGATTATAAATATATAGAAAAGCACATTTTCTGGAAAAAATTTGGTCAGTTTGACCTGAAGAAAAAGAGGTGGCTTCGGGGTGGTCTTAGTTCATTTTTTGTATCAGTCTGTTGTCCCAGGACCATTGCCGGGTGAGGGCGTGCCCCACCGAAATGGTTGCCATAAACTGCAGATGGCGAATTCACTATGAAATCCAAGTAAAATGTAAATTCTAGTTTGAAAAAGTCAAATTTTATTAAATTGTTACGTGAATCTGGTCAATAAAGTCCATCCGCTCGATGTTCGAATAATTTAAATTAAATATTTACATTTAAAAGGTTAAAAGATCCAAGGCTCCTTTGCTACAACCGTCCCAACCACTCATCACCTTCGAGGAAAATCAAGCTATTGTAATGGGTCCAAAATGTTTATTACATGAGTGTTTGATTACATAAATAAATAAATATATATAAAAATAAATAATGTATATGTAAATATGAATATGTTCTCCAGGCGATAAAAAAGGTCCGAATTCCGCCATGATGTTTGTAGTCAATTACAAACGGAAACATGGGTTCGAAGATCGGCATTTTTGGAATAAGCGCAGAATGTTGGTTACATTTGAGGTTGTGCGAAAAAATCTGCTTACATCAAATTCGCTACTGGCCTTTATATTTCTGTAGTATTCTTTTGGATAATGTTCTCTCAAGTTTCTAGTGACCGTAAGGTACATATATGTGATTATGTGATGATATTTAACCACAAACTTTGAGCTTTATGGTTTAATCTTTTGAAGTTTTTAATACTCATATTTACAAAGTCAACGTTTCAACTTGTATCAACGTTTCAACTATGATAAATATCAACTTCTCCATCAATTTTGTTAAATTCGTTTAATGCCGATTGAATGATAGCCAGTAATCTAGGCAGTCTGAGCTCAGGTACAATAAAGATCATACGAGGAAGGAGCGAGAAGATGGCCGAAGGTCAGGGGGTTACCGTATCGACTAGGTTAACTGATTAGCGTTGATTCGTAGCATCAGTAATGAGTTTCCAAGGGGACCGCTCCAGTGGCGAGCTGCTAGTCCAACGCTCGAGAACTCGTACGGTGCATGTATCCAAACCATCGACAAACCGTCTGGAATCAGTGCATGAAAGAGCTCACCACGCGGGTATTTTCGTTTTGGAAATATTGCATCTCTGGATTTTGGCGCTGGGTTGTTTCCAGTAACACGTCACTGACCGGTAAGTGGCCTCTCGCGATGGTCCCAGGACAACTGAATTTGATGGAAGTTGCCTTGTCATTCTTATATCTTATTTACCTACCTAGCGTTCAGTTGGTCCTCCAGGTCTCCTGCTTCCCTCAGCCTTGAAGCTGGTTGTTTGCAACGAAACTGAAAATATCCAAGTTGATTGTATCTTGATCGTTGCTTAATTTGAAATTGTTCGGCACCTAATTCCTCTTTGAAACGATCTGAACCTTGAAATTCGTTTTCCTTCACCTCTGAAATAAGAAGGCCTCCTTCTTTTATAACAAACAAATATGTTTATGTGTGTATGTTTTTGAAAAACAACATACCTACCCAAGTGACGATGACCCATACGCTCAATTTTACCAAAATTCATGTTGTCTACCTATGAATAATTAGGTGCTACCTAAGCTGGAGCCTCGAATTGTCAGTTTACCTTCTTTAGCTTCTCAATTTGAATGTACTAGATGCTGGTCAACCAGCTTTTATTGAAATGTACATTTCTTAATGCGCGTAAAGTGGAAATTAGATTAGTACCCGTAAACGGTTGGGGCTTGGTTGGGAGTAACCAATGGGCAGTGGGGCATGGGAGAAGAAGACGCTTGGAGTCCAGATGGTTCCCGGTTTCGCAGGGGACCCTTACTTCACTTTTTCTGGTACTTCCCTAGATCTGAGCTGCTGCAGCTCTCGACTAGAAATTGTCGATTCTTCTATTATCCGGTACCAGGTTTCTTGACTGAGATGCCTCGATCAGCTGGTTTTCTTGCCATCAACAGCATCGCACTGTAACATCTTAGCCAGCGCAAGTGACTGAACTCATTTCTGATTTATACAGGTCGCTATCTTCAGTAAAAACCTTTGGAATGGAGCTTGATAGAAAAAAATCAAAATTTACTGGTTTCCGTTTCAAGGAACGTAGAATCCGAAAATGGAATAAAAAAATTTCTGTCCGTCCGCCGTACTTCGCACTTTCTTTAGTTACCATGCTTAGTGACCATTTGGGGTCGTTAGTCCGCCAAGATCGGAGTTACTGTTAAGTCATATCCAGGCGGTGAAAAATAGGGGTTGACAGCCGTTATTTTCATTTTTTTCCCCGTTTTTAAACTGATCTCGAACTAAGGATTTTTTTTGAGACCACCCATTGGTTCGCAGTAAGACCCTGAAGTTTGCACCGAAAGCCAACGTGATTGTCAGTTTTGTACTGTGCTCCAGTTGGCTCTGGGCAGTCAGGTCAATGAGACCTGATTTAGTTTTTAAACCATTTCCTGTAATAAGTGGTTGGGGGTGGGGTGGCTCTGATGTCCCAAAGGGATGATAGAAAAGCTAGCGATCTGAGCAAGAGTCACATTTTCTGGCCTCATGCCTTTCTTGAAACAACTACTGATGCTCCCCGTACTGACTGTGGCCCTTCCTCGCTTCTGGTAATCTTTAGGTTGAAAAATGTAGAACTTAGCCATTGTATTTCCGACCTATCGATGGTGTGAGAGAGAAGTGTGGATATGGGGTACACTGGAGGGCTAAATAACACCGTATGGCTAATTGACTTAGAGGAATAAAAACGGTAAATACAGTTGAATCAATCAGTCAATAAGTGTTACGATACGAGTGAGTGGTGAAGTGAGGGAGGGGGGCGAGGTACGGCGAAAATAGTTTATAACAAACAACCAGTACAATAACGACGGATTCTTTAACTGTAGTTAGGTGGCTCGGATTACCTACTAGAAAAAAAAATGGTTAAACCAATATCAGGGGCGATGTTTTTCGCAGCAACCAACGCACAGATAGATATTCAAGAATGCGAAGAATCAATTCAATTGAGTTTTTCCAGGTAAAGTCGCGTTTCTTCGAGTTTTACCAATGGGTATATCTCAACGGGACGGAGCCTGTCCCAACTTGCGTTTTGTTATGCGCTCTAATTTTTATGCTCCTAAATGCCCCAGAGGTCGAAGTCATCAGCTCGTACGGGAAATCGAACCCCGCCCGCCTGGTGACAAGCCAGTGTCAACAACATGAGTAGTTGATGACACTGACCATTACAACAGCACGTCGGCCCCCCCCCCCCCCCTCCTGTTTTTCCAAGTGTGTTTAACCTACATACTATTAAATAGTTACATTAAACACAATTGTTAAATGCTGGGATTCATTCAGTGATAAGGAAATGTGGAGAACTCCATGCCTACTCTTACATCTTATTTATTTTATTTATTTATTTATTTATTTATGTTGTATTCACATGAAATGGACAATTTGCTCTAAATCATAGCTTACTAACACAACATTATTATGAGACATAGGCAACTGCCTGTATCGTCTCATAAGGGTTGTCGAGCCACATAAAAATTAAATATAACATAAAACACAAATTATTTCTTCTCTACATACTCAATTGAAATAAATAACAAACTACAATACCAATGCTCCATAATTGACAACTTAATTCCTACAAACAAACATTTTACCTTCTAACAAATTTATAATATCCATATAAATACTTTTAGCTACACATAAATACTATTAATGATGTTTTCTGCCTCTAAGTAACCAATCTTTAGGATCCATTCAAATATTTTTCTCTTATATACATTTCTACTACATACTAAGGGGCATTTCAGTTGAGGATCAATCATACGGTGAACTATGAAAATAATATAGTGAGGGCTTTTTGTCGTTAATGCCAATGTAGGCCTAGGGGGAATAACATTTCCTACCAGTCTATAACGCGTTGAGCGCTCATGCTGGTGGTTTACCTGTATTATATTTGGGTTCTTATGGAACATGAGCAATAGTGCTTTTAGGAATAGTTGGCGGGGAGCAAAAACTTTAAACTCCTGAAAAAGTTCCACACTCGGATAAATTCGGGGTTTTCTCATTATAATCTTAATAATATCCTTCTGGACAACATTGACCTTATCTAAATGCGTAGCATAAGTACCCCCCCACACAACAATGCCATATTGGATGATCGACTGCACCAATCCCATGTATATTAGTCGAAGTTTGTTAAGTCGAAAAACTTTCCTTGCATGAAAAAATATATAGAGTAACTTCCGCAGTTTCGAATATACAGAATCAATATGTTTTTTCCACTTAAGCTCCTCATCTATAATGACCCCCAGGTAACGATAGGAATCCACCCTCTGCAAGGGAAGACACTGGCAATCGGGTAAACCGCCACACCCGTGACACATCAGACAATGATTCCCAATGTCCCTGCTTCCCTTCCCACTGCCCATAAGCATATACTTTGTTTTTTTAGAGTTCAGAGTCAGGCCACTGCAAGAAAACCAGTTTCTAAGTACATCTAGTGCACGTTGTGCATCCGAGAACACGCTCTCCCATACATCACCAGTTATCAACACTGACGTATCATCAGCAAATAGATAAACTTTATGATGAGGTATATTCAGTGGCAGAGCATTAATATAAATCAGAAACAAAGTTGCGCTCAAAGTCCCCCCTTGAATCACACCATATTCCACTTCCTTAGCTTGGCTTGAAAACTCCCCAACAGAGACAATCTGTTTTCTATTAGTGAGGTAACTGGTGAACCATTTTAGAGCACCATTTCTAACCCCAATTTTCTCCATTCTCCTGAGCAAAATTTTCCTATCGATTGTATCAAAACATTTAGATAAATCACAAAACAGGAGAATACCTTTCTTCCTATCATATGTTTGTTCGCTGTGGGGTTTATGGGTGACTAGCAAACCACTAGCTAACCGTTTAGTGAACCGTCCAGTGAGCTTGCGCGACCGAAGCCAACTTGGAAACCACTTGAACTTCACGAGCACCGACGGATTTTGCCGAAACTGTACAGAACGGGGAAGAAGAACGCGTTCGAAGCTAGAAATCGAATGATTTGATTGGCAATTGCCAATGGAGGGCTACTCCTCAGAAAACGGTAAGCCGAAAAGTACTTCCGACCGATCTGGCGACAAGAAAACCGTCCGGCAGTGGTCAGAAAAACACAGCAAACAGGAAGATATGGATGATGTAAAATCAGAGAAGAGTCAAAAATCCACTGCGAACGCCCAAGTGACTTTCTTGACGTTCGCGAGTGGCTTTTTAACATGTATCATGTTTTAGCCCTGGGATACTAGCATTTTTTGCGTGTGGATTTTGCGCGTCAATTTTGAGCGTCAACTTTTTTCGCGCACAATGCATAGTGGAGAGTCGCGTGTAAACGAATCCTGGGATACTAGCATTTTTTGCGCGTCGATTTTGCGCGTCAATTTTGAGCGTCAATTTATTTCGCGCACAATGCATAGTGGGGAGTCGCGTGGAAACGAGCCCTGGGATACTAGCATTTTTTGCGCGTCGATTTTGCGCTTCAATTTTGAGGGTCAACTTTTTTCGCGCACAATGCATAGTGGAGAGTCGCGTCGAAACGAACCCTGGGATACTAACATCGTTTGCGGGTCGATTTTGCGAGTCAATTTTGAGCGTCAATTCTTTTCGCACACAATGCATAGTGGAGAGTCGCGTGGAAACATGATACATGGTTGCAATTTTTGGTTCTTAAACATAAATCTTTCTTTGTTTAAGAACCAAAAATTGCAAGGTTCGTTTACACGCGACTCTCCACTATGCATTGTGCGCGAAAAAAGTTTTGTCCACAGGGGACAAACTATTACGAGTATATATAGGTAATTTACGAATAGATTTGCTTGGTTCCTTAGCTTATCGATGATTTTCACTGTAGTTATTCATTCGATCAAACTGTATAGGTAGGTGTTTTATGAAAATGTAGTTCAACAAAAAACTCGAAATTAGGTATTTATCCATAGTATTCTTTACTCTTGTACTCCTCGTCGTGAAAATTCCATTATTTCCTCGCGCGTGCTCGTTAGAAAGGTTTTCGTGATCTCGATAAATTCATAGGCGAGCCAGCTTGTTAGTTGCTCATCCACCCTATTTTTTAATAGTATCTATGGATATCTTTATATCGCCGTATGTCCTGCGAAATGTTTCTATTTGTTCAAAATATTTTGGCTAACTACTTCACTTAGTAATATTATTTTCTACCTCCAGTCATCTGCGATCTGTTAAGTTGAAGTCCGTAAATTATTGATTGTTAGGTAAGTTTTATGTCAAGGTAAAATGATCAGAGACGTTAAATGTTTTTGTCATTTTGTCATTGGTTGAGCCATGAGAAACGGAACGCATGTGGGGAAAGAGGGGACTTTCGACCCCCTAAGACAAAATAGGCGCTAGTGGGTGTATACATGGAGTTTTTTTTCAAAATCAAAAATTCTTCATATTCTGTGGATAGAAGAAACTAGTGAAAAGTCCTAAAATAAGTATCTTTCTATTTAAAAAAAAAAAGGTGCCAATAAAGTACGAAATTGTCGAGTTACCCCACCACGTGGGGTCCTAACTATTTTTAATGAACTTCATTCTTAGAATTTTGCGGGCTAGCTCAGGAGGCAAATTATTACACAGCGTTTGATTATTTACCTGTATAGATGCCTCTTCTCCGTAGGTCACTGTTTTCTGTTGTCAATACCTACCCTCCTGCTCCCCCCAGGAAAGCCCTAAATCGAGAACTGGAGCCAGCCCGGGAATTAAATTTGATAAAAATGCGCGGGATTCAATAATTCAGTAATTAATTATTTGTCGTTATTCATGAAGCATACCGTTTGTTCAAGTTGAACAAGTACCTACCTACAAAATGTAAAAGAGCCATAATTTTTCAAATGGAATAATATCACGGAACAACAACTCGACTTCATACAGCCATCCGTGATTATAATCAGATGCTCCGTAGTTATGATATCTGGGCCGGATTTATACCGTTTCGTTCCCGATCATGTTGACGAAGCTTTTCGGTACAAACGAACGGCTGGTCGTACAATGCTCCGGGTGGTCTCAAAAAATGGTTTAGTTCAAGATCAATTTAAAAACTTTAAAAAATCATACCGTCTGTTGAAAGTTTTCCAGCTACGGCGTTCTGAAAATTTCAACCCCTTTTTTCACCCCTGGAGGTGACTGACAGTAACGCCGAGCTTCGAGGTCGAACTAGACCCCAAACGGGACCTACAAAACAAATTTCATTAATTTTGGTTCATGGTAACTAAGAAAAGTGGTGTACCGCGGACGGACAGCATTTTTTTAAATTGCATTTTCGGATCCTACATACCTTGAAAAGGAAACCATTAAATTTGGGAGGAAACCATTAAATTTTCATGCTTGATTCCAAAGGTTCACTATTGAAAATAACCAAAAACCAACGTTGTTAAGATCTCATACACTGGAGGGTAGGGATCAAAGTGCGATTTAACTTGCAAAATATTAGGTAAACAAAAACTAATAGGCGTCAGAAAAATTAGAATCACCCCCTAAATTTACTCACCCTTCGCTGTTTTGGTTTATTATTTTTAATCATAAGCCTGTCTAATCAGTCAGGGATTTTTTTTTAAACTAAAGAGAAAAAAGTGCAATGGGGAATTTTCGTCGGTCGGAAAAACATATTTTTCACCATAACAAACTTTACATTATGATTTAAAAAGGGCGACGTGTTGGAAATGCATGAAAATTGCCCATTCGACCACCGTCCATTGCCGGCTGAATGTACCTACTCCACCACTTAGTGGTCGAATGTTCTCCTCAGTCGATTTTCGATAAAAAACTGAATTTCCAGCTACCAGGGACTATTTTGAAGAAAAACAAATTTTAGTGCCCCTATAACTGGAGATCCTGAAGCGTCTGAAAATCTGAAAGTTATTTAATCAAGTTCACAATTTATATGATAGTTTTTCCAATACAAAAGTGTGATTTCGCGTACCGTGTTTCCTACTTGCCACTCAGTTCAAATTGAGCCTTGCCTCCTCCAGTTTGGAAGGGTTTCCATTGTTTCCCCGACGGTAGCATCTAGAAGCGGTATATTGGGACAGTTCGCGCCAATACTCAAAATTATAGGCTGCAGGGCCAGTGGTCGAATGTACCCCACCTGTCGAATGTTCCCCGCTTTCTACACAACTCCTTCAGCGTACTACTACTTCCTAATTGGTTAGGTATATACTTAATTATATATGAATTGGATTGAGTGATTTTACAGCCTCATACTTACTTGCATGTCGTGCGTTTCTCTGTGTATCCACCCGAATGGTTGGCCTATATCCCCATAAACTCGTTACGTAAAACAAGCTCTTGACATTTTCGCCGCTCCGTTAGTTACCTGCCCAAAATCTTGTTGACGAAAGATACTCGGATCGCGTTGGACCTCCCCAGCCCAGCACTGGCAAAGAAACGGGATGAATTCAGTAACTGTTACAAAATCTCGTTGGCACCAGACCAGATTCTTAGTGCCTTCGTGATTTCTCGTTGGTGTTTGGTGCAGAGAAGGGTTTCAGAATATGTTTGCCTAATTAAACGAGCTCTAGACAGGAGAACAACAACGGGTTGTGGTCGAATACAACAATTTCCCACCGGCTACTGGTTATAAATGATGGTGTCTGTTCATCTCCCACTGGTCCATCATAGCTCAAATCCATTCAAATGTCGTGGGAAACTTCATTATCTGATCGATTACTAACTCGCTCTTCTTGATTGGTTCCTTACTGCTTTACGATTGACAATGCCTTTTCTATTCTAATTTTCAAGCCAGTCAAAATGACAACGCCTTTGCCTCCAAATGGCAAAGAATGAATTGCATTGGAGGAAAACTTTAATTTGGTCAGTATGTAAATGATTCCATTTGTCTGGTAAATTATCTGTTGTTAGGTAGGCACTTCATTACTCGTATGTGGAAGAATTTTGGTTCATACGCAAACCTTAACCAAGTTTCTAGTTAGGTACCTAATCAATGAATCGAAAGTAGGTACTGAAACCAAATAGATGTTTAATTGAATATTTGGTGGAAAGTGTTCATTGGATATTATTTGAATATTAAGATGTTTTTTCACTGAAAAGTCCTAGTTTCATACGAGTGGGCGTTAAAAATTGTGTCTGACATTTTTCGTATCCATGTTCTACTTCCTTCCTATTTGGTAGGTAAATGATCTGTGTACTCAGTCCAAAACAGAGTAAATTGTAATAGATTTACGAGCATGTCTTCAACCATTAGAAAACCTGGTTACTTCATCATAAAACACCTTCCCACGAACTTGGGAATGAATATTCACATTGTTGGAGCCACTTTAGTAGGAGATCAAGGAAACCGCTCTCATCGTTATGATAATTGCGATTCATCCACTGAAACGAATAATATAATTGTATATTCTTTCTCCTCGTACATAATTTACTTACCTTTTGTTTTATTACGCAGGTAGGTAGGTATGATTAGATTATCCCCCCCCCCCCCCAACTAGAGGTCTGTTATTATTTTACTCGTATTTGCATTGCTTGGTACTCTTTGATCAACAAAACGAACTACTAACACAATTTAAAAACAATTATAGGTAGTGTAACAGTGTTCAAAGTAACATTAGGTAACAGTTCTTTTGAAGGTAGGTAATGGGCAGTTTTCGTGGGTTACAAATTCTCCTTTTTTGGCCAAATTCTGTTCAGGTACAGAAATTAACACATATCACATAATGAGGTGTTTTTTTTTGTGGAAAATATAGGTAGAAAACGAATGTGAAATTTGAATCTCTGATTTCTTGCTAGAAATTACGTGTATTAGGTAAATCGCCGAGTAGTTCAACGCAAATCATGCTGAGCGCTAGTGAATCACTTAAAACGCTGTACAGAACCGCAGTAGACGGGTGGATGGAACCGCAAATTTGTAAATAAATTTAAAAAACGTGTCCTCAAAATCAAACCGAGGAGAGTTTCACAGAAAGTCACAGCGAAGGTTGCCAGGAAGGTTTGCCATATCTGATGTTGGATTGTTGGCAGCATTGAGTCCTCTCCGTCCCCTCTGAAGCTTCACTCCGCCTACTTGGGCCAACAGCCAGTAGATGTCAATAGACCTGATACGCCATTTTTTGCCACATTTTTACTTGTAATCCCCCTCATTTAAAAAATAACACTTCTTTTTGAGGTATGACCTGCAACATCCTTAGTTGAGCCCTGGCACTGTACCAGTTTTGGTTTATTATTCTGTGAATAATCCACTTATGTAATCGCTCAGCAAAAAATTTTTATAACACCCCCTCAACATTTTTTCTTTTCCGTTTCAAGGTACGTAGATTCCAAAAATGCAATGTCCGTCCGCCGTCCGCCGTACGCCGTCCGCCATATCACGTGTACAGGCTTCATTTTCGGTCTAAAAAAATCGTTCTTTCGCACACATGCTCCATTTGGGCCCTAGTTGTGTCCCGAAACTTTTCAGCCCGATCGGAATATACCCAGGGGTGTTATGAGTGAAAATGTGTATAAAAATAGGTACTTTTTGCGTTTTAGCAACATGTTGGTAACATGAGGTTTTGAGGTATCCTTTTCCATGTTTTTGGGGACGAGAAGACCGAATATGAAGTCGATTTTGACCAAAGACGCGGAAATTGAGGTTTTACCAAAGGTTCAGCTCCCAAAATGGTTTTTTTATGAGTCAAAAACCTGGAAAACTGTCTGAAATCACCATCAATGTGTATAATAACATTAGAAAATGTGTAAACATGTGAATCAAGACCATTAAATGGCACTACCAATGATCAAAGATGATCTGGAAAAAGCGTACCTATTTCATGTTTTGGGGGCCAAAATTGGTGAAAATCATCATACATAGCTATTTCAATCATTCCACATGAAAGAAACAATAAATTTAACAGCCAACAAGAATCTCTAGAACTCCAATAGAATAATAAACCCATGTGACAAGGACTTTGCAGCGTTTTTCCGTTCAGTGCTGCTTCGAATTCGGAAGTGGTGATACTTGGCCCTTTTAATTACCTACCGTTGCCCAAGTCCTTGACTTATTTTTTGACTTTAATTAAGCAAAAGTAATTCCGTAGGTAATTCAATTCCTTTTCGAAACTTTAATAGCTTTTTTGAGAATTCTGTTAGCCTTATTTAGGAGATTTTAGTTGACTGGAGTAGGGTTTGTTAGCCATCGCCTCTCTTTTTCCGTCCTTACTGTAGACGTTTTATCATTCCGCCGAGGTCGTAAAACGTTTGCTGGGTTAAGACACGACCTGTCGCTTTTTCTCTGGCTTCATCTATAATGTTCAGTATTCCGATCAAGCCAACTGGATGTCTTTCACTCTGCTTAGTCAGTGCCTGAATCTCTCCCTCATATACAGATGTTTTAGATAGTTTCATCATTCGTTTTTGATCTGCTAACTTGATTTGGGCCCTTCCTGGTTCAAAGTCAGTAATGATCACTATCTAAGGTTTCGGTGGTAACTTCACCTCATACTCCGAGCTACTCATCCGGAGTGACTTACGTGGTTTCGACAGCTGATCCTTGTCGTTGTGGTGAACCAAGTGGCACGGTTCATCCAGCTAGTCTCTCGTGTACAAAATCACTCCGAAAGATCCTCCCAATTCGTTTTTGATCACGTGAATGACTGTCGAATGGTTAAATCGCCGCGTGATAACATTTGAATGCCTCTTCTATAGAAAGATACTCATTATCCTCATTATAATCTAACAGTACGTTTTCAGCTTGCAGCTAAAAAAAGGCAGGTTATCTTGAAGTGACTAAATGTACGCGTTACACAATCAGGTATTTCTTACTGTCCTGGTATCTTCTCTAATGGTGTAGTTGTTAGATATTTAACCGCTGATTGCCGAAACGCATCTCTTGTAATTGCATTCTGAAACGTTAAGCATGCTCTCAGTTTTTCTGAAAAACAGACTTATCTATTTCTCCGTTCGTACATCTAAACATCTAAACATTCTCGAGTCGCTATGATTTGTTTAAACAAGAGTGCTGGAAGTACTTTCATGTTCATCTTCACAAGATAGGTTCGCGACCTTAATGGGCTGCATCTTCCAAAGCTAAAAGTCCGGAGAAAATGATTATGAAAAATTCCAAATCTCGCCAAAATGTTTGTAATAGCAAGCAAAAGGATTTATTCGCAAAAAGTGGGTCAATTTTGAGTTTTAGGGAGGGGGTCACATTCATCAAATTCAGCTAAAAATCGCCAACTTTGAAAATTCTCTCATATGGTAGGTACGACAGGAACTTTTTATCTCGCATCGTCTGGAAGGGCGCATAAATTGCACACGTAAATGTTCAAAATTTTAATTCTAGAGATAGATTCAGAATGCTCTAAACGGGTAAGAATCGAAAATTGACATCAGCATTTTGTATCCATTGCGTAGGTAGCATATTTTCTCCGAAAACCCGTTAAAAACCATCATGAATGTTTCGTAGGTATATACCATGAGAGATTGTTGACTAGCCAAAAGACCTGATTATTTGATGTGATCGACTCTAGTCAAAAAGAACTACATTGGCAGGTGATGTGAATGATCTTTGGCGAAAAAAAAATAGATCAGAATTGAGTTATTTTTTTCTTCAACTTGAAGGGTGGAACTCATAATGGAATGAATTCCGTAAATCAACTAGAATAGTGGGAAACGGTAAATGTATAAAGATAACAATAACAATATTCGTCCGGGGGCTAAGAGAGAACACAGAATATAGGATTCTTGATTATTGGATTTGGAGTTGGATTTGATGATTAAAAACTTTAGAAATTTTTGAATAAACTTAGTTGGTTGGAAGAATGTCTTAGGGCAGAATGACCGAAACTTATTAGTTTCAGCCATCCAGCATGAGCACAAGTGTTCCTTTGTTTTCGGACATTATAAACATTGAACAATACCTTCATTATTAAACATAATTTTGGAGCTCCAGCCTGAAGGTTTTATTTGGTTTCGTTGAATTCATTGACAAAAATCCATGCAATAAATACATACATGGTTTTATTGTTGAAGTAGTTTTATCAAGGTGGCAGCTGAATGTTATGTATAATTTTGAATAATCCAACCGGTATTCAAGGATCCACCTAACCGTAGTCGTAATAGTTACCGTGACGATCAAACTCGTCTGCAGAATGTGAACCGGAACCGGTCAGCCTCCTTTTTTTGTGCCTTAGCATTGGGCCGTGATTGTAAGAATTGGTACCAATGCCAAATTCAACAGAAAAAAAGATCGTGCCCCTCATAATTGATTCATCTCCGTAAAAAAAATAGTACGTAATCTTCTCGCAACATCAGTTTGTCACATATAGGAAAAAATTTGTTCAGAGATGAAAATGTTTTCAAACCGTCGAACTTCCCTTGATTGATCCTATTCTTGCTCTTGCGTACCTCAGCTTGCTGTGTTCCTCAACGTAGTTGACCCCAGTTATAATAATTATAATTATTAGATATAATTTTTGATGAATTGCTCACCCCGTTCATCTGCTTAACATAACCATGGAGCTAGTTGGACTAGACAGTCAGTTTCTTCACAACCCTCGTTGTAAAGAAAATATGAGCTAATTGAAGCTTCTAATAAACTTCAGTCTTCTGAGCTTGATAAAAACTGTCTAACCTATACTCACAAATAAAACTCGACTCGTTAGGAATATTGTTTTCGTTCATTTCGGTGCTAATTGACTCAACGAGCCGATTACCCGTACACAGCACATAAAATAGCTCTTACATAGATTACTAGATATATAATTTCGAGCTCATTGTTCTGAATAACGTTTCATTGAGTGTAAATATTTCTAGAATAACTTGGTACTCTTCTGAATACTCCACGAATAACCCATCTGATTGACTGGTATCACAGCTCGTCCCTTTAACTGCAATCTGCAAATCTCGTGCCTACGTAAAGCATATAGCCTAGCCCTGTCGTTGGGATCAGTATGGTATGGGGTACGCGCATGTATTTATTTTATTTTAAATGACAGTAGATTCCATTCTGAGAATTTTCACACCAGCCGCAATTATGACGTCGTTCCACCCATATCGCCTGGGAGGGACCCCCTGCTGACTGTGACGTCACTGGAAACTTTGGGAAATCGTAGAAAAATAACTACTTATCGTAGTAGTATCTCAGAGTGGAATCTAGTTTTATTGTTAAACACTTCTCTTAAGCTTTTATTTCTCATCTCCCATTTTTAGTCTCATTCCCCGTCATTGAATGTTACTTGCTTGGCTGAAGCCATAGTTACTTTAGTCTTTTGTCTATTAATTTTTATTGGTATGTTAAAATTCTTCATAGAATTTTTCCAAGTCAAATAGGTAGACTTGATTCGATGGATGCTTAGTAGTCTTGTTTCCACTTATACTGTGGAAAGAAAAACACATCCAGAATATGAATAAATCATTCGGCTCCCTCTTCTGTGATATCGATCCCACTCTTTAATATCATTCCAAATTTAGCTTTTTGTTGACCGCCTTCCCGTCGTCACTACGATGAAATACTCTTTTCCCTTTGACCTCATCATTTTCGGCAATATTTTTCTATACCAAGTTAGCGACGAGTATATTGATTTGTTTCTTCATCTGTACATACTCGACTATCATAATTTAATCTTGTTTCTGTGAACTGTAGGGCATGATGAGGCAATCCACTTATTAGCGGACATGAGTGCAAATGTAGCAGACACTTTATTTCACCCCTGAAATGCATGTACACAAATGAATTATATGTGTTTTGTTGCAAGGGCGAGAAATTTTGGTGTGTTGGTTTCATAATATAAGGCTTAAGAGTAGGCATTTCTAGATGGGCCAGACGTGCTTGATGCAAGAACACCCTGGGCAGTTTAGGTACCTACTGAAAATTTTAGGATTTTAGCATTCATTTCAGGAATTTAGGATTCAGAAAATTCTCATTTTACTTCGCGTAAAAACATTCGTATGAATAATTCATATCACGAGCCTCCAGTGGATCATAAGTACCTGAGTTCTGGGTTGAACTCGCGGGTACATAGAATCCTCGGAAGACATTCGAAATGGTTTTCTAGGAAATCTCAAGAAAATAGGAAGTACAGGCCCTTCAAAGTTGAAGTTTGATTTCCCACAGCATGACCTAGTTTAGAATGTTCATGAAAAAAATTACTTGAAAAGGGTAAGATTCTCCTACCTGCTACGTTCTGTACTTTCCGCCTTAAACATCAGATTTGTTGATATTCAAATAGGTAATCGTTGATTGCATGAAATCACCAGCTTCCTGTATTTTTTTTGATATTACGGAATTATTCCTATTTTGGCAATTTTTAAGCTAAGTAACTTGGAGAGGGCAGTTCGTTTCTTCAATATTTCCCCTTAACCAACCCTTCCCTGGGGTAACCGTCAAACGAAAGGTATGTTCACAAGGTGCGATTTGGTCAGAGTCCCTTCGGAAAAGGGTCCCAATGGAGTGTTTATAAATACGGCCCTCTTAAGCAACCCTTTACGCACGGAAGAAGTAAAAATACCTAACATCAGAATGTGAAGGATCGAAGATGCCGGTGATCCAATGTTTTTCTGAAATAGGTAAGGGAGAAATCGAAAAAAAATTAAATGATTTTTTCGGCTCCAAAGGTTTGTTATTTTCAAAATAATAGACCAAAATTACGAGACAATAATTCTGAGTGAATGAAAGAACAAAATTAGGTTGGTACGTTGGCTTTTGACATTTCCCCCACTACCAGTGGTTGTCATTCCAAAGTCAACGGTCATTCAAATTCATCAGTTGGATGCATGGAGTCTGATTTTTTCATCAGTCAGTCAAATACAGCAACTTAACAAAGATTTTTGTAAAGTCTGTCTGCGAAGCTGTCACGCTTTCCCCCGCCCTGCCTCATTCCTACTACTGTAACGTTCGGCTGGCGAGGGGATCGACGAGGGGGTTCTGTTTCCCCCGCATTGCCTGAGGCCTTGTGGGGATACGACACCTTGGAACGTTTCTCTCGTTTCCGTGGTGTTGGTCCTTTGACCTCTTGAAGGTTGTCGGTCATCTGAAATACACCTGTCACAGTAATTCCACCTCAACAAGACATTGTCAATTGTTCTTTCGGGCTTCACTCACCAAGCTACCCGAATCCCGTTGGTGGCAGTTTATAACGTACCTACTAGCCCTGGCTGAGGTGGATAACGTGCTGCACTTCAACGCTGAAAGACTCGCATTTCTTAAGCGACCAAACGAGTGCTCCTTGACAAGTACGATGAAAATCAAAAATGATCCTACCGTTGAACATATTCATGATTTATATGTTCTTCCTTGAAGAGGAGGACATTTTCTTTAGTTGATTCCCGCCAAACTACTCGGACATCGGAGCTGAAATTTTGGTTTAAATCCAACAACGCTTTCGAACCGTTTCTGGAAGAGGGTTTTGCTGACCGGCTACATAATTATGTGTATTATTCGAAGAATAATAAACCAAAAGGAGCCCAATTCGTGTTTTTGGGGACCAAAATCGGTGGAAATTTTCCACGGTTCGTTGCTCGCATTATTATTATTTTTTTCCATCGATTGTTGTCTATTAATATCCCTTTTAGATGTCTGTTACAATTGTAACCGACTTTTCATATCCCGCGTTTTGGTCATAGACGTAGTACGCCTTGCTGGTTAGAGGTTTTACTTATTTTACGTAGGAAGTTTACGTCGATCATCGACAATTAGAGTACTTTTCGAACCTGTTGATTAAAATTCAGCTTCGATAGGATGCCTAGCGCAGAAGAGTTTTTTGAATGAGCTTCATATGCGGGAAGTGGAAGAATCGAGTGCGCATGTGGTTGGTAATTAGACCCACGCAGAGAGTTCTTGTCTTACCGGTAGATTGCCTTCTTGTTTCCAGTCATCGTGGCAAATAAAAACACCCTCACTCAGCGTATTAGTCGGTAAATGCCGTGGAGAATCATGTAGGCGATTTACATATTGTTCCATTCGTCGAAACACCATGTAAAATACTTCGGTACATTCTTCATTATTCTTGTAAATTTAAATAAAATAGTTCGATACTCTTTCCGTCATGCCACTGATGAAAGCTTGGAGTCTAAATGTACCTTGTGTATTGGTTCACTTGAGAAACATTGGTAAATCGGCTTTTCTTCGCCGTTGGTGTGAAGAAGGTGAGTTGATCAATAGTCAATTAATCAGTAGTAGTATTTCAGTAGAACCTAGTAAGTTTGAGAGTGGAGCGTGTATATTCTCAAGATTCCGTGAATATTGTGGTTGGTACCTATTTGGAATGATATCAACAGTTTCCCTCGTGTAATCGTAGTTTTTGTTCGTACCTATGCTTTTTTGTTATAATGAGTTATAATGAACGAATGCATTTCTTTCAAAATTGCATAACTCAGGCTTATTAAATTTGCCCTATTGGGCTGAATTCGGTGGATATTTGGATCTCTGGTAGTAGTACCAACTGGTGGAACATTACCAGGTTTGACGTTTCTTGTTATGTTGCTAGTGTAAAATGAATGCAGTACAGAAAATAATCATGATGGCAGTACTCACGAAATGTTGCCTGGTCGAGAGGCCAATGTCGAATTGGACTTCTTTTTTGTGAATTTATTGGAGGCACGGAGTTCTTCCACTGTCTGGTCTGGTCTGATAGAGTTATCAGAAGTAGGGATAGGCCATTCATGGGTCTCTCCCGAGCCGAGCAGATAGTCGGTCTGGGAAACTCGAGGCGCTTCCCTTACCCTGTTGGGGACGAAGTCACCACACCGCATGGCTCTGTCCGCATACAAATGCGTTTCTCTTCCCTTTCCCTCATGTTGTGAGTTTGCTGATCATTTTGCGTTCGTGAGAAAGTTAAATTATGATCACTCATATCTGTACTTACTTACTTGAAAAGATTTGAACGACGGATTTGAAAATCTGTGTCTAACGTTGAAAGGAAACATTCAATATCGGACATTGTTACACTGTAGCAGTGTTGATGGTGTATCTTCTGCCATCCGTGACCGCTGGGAAAAAGAGAGAAATTTCTAGATGAAACTTTCAAATCTTCCTCTCATCGAAGCAGAAGAAGAGAAATCTGTTTTTAGCGCACCTGATGTTTCGTTATGATCCGCCTTCTCTTGAGTAGAGGGCCTAAAAGATAGGCAGGAAAGTCGAAAACGGTTGGAACTGCATCATCTTTCAAAAGAGGATAAGAAGCATTAGGCCTCAATTGGTTTGAATCCTGAGAAAAATGTTTGCTGCACAACTTGGTATGTGAACTCGGAATGAAGCCTTCACGGTTGGTTGCTACAACCCATTTTGGTTTATTATTCTGTGAATAATACACCTATGCATTCGCTCAGCAAAAAATTTTTATAACACCCCCTCAAAATTGGTTGGTCCATTTGGTACAAGTGACGCAGTGATCTGCGGGTATTTCGAAAGCGTACCTGAGAGCAGCTCTGCCGCTACTAGGATGCGAATGTTATGGAGAGAAAGGATTTACGAATTGCTTCATGGCTTTACGTTAGAACTGGAGATCCACCTCCTGAGAGATAGCATGAAGAGCTAATGTGGGCTGTGACTTGAATTAAAGATGAGCTGTGCCCATACACATGAGTGGCAATGATAGTTTTTCGACATTTAGTTGCACAGCTCGTCCCAGTAGAATATAATAATAAAATGTGTGAGAAAACTCATTATCACTCCCCGATTCAAATGTTTGCCATACCCGTATCGAATTCTTTCGTAAAAACTATTCTTGACGGTCGTCGCCATACTGCTGAAAGCGCTACTTAAGTTAGTCAGCTTTGTACTTAAATTATGTTGATAAATCAATCATAACTCGGGAAGATAATCCTTTAACCGATTGGCTATTAGTCTTAACTTATAAATTAAGCTGTTTGATTGAAATAGCTTGGCATCACTTCGCATCTGTATCCTACAGTTTTACTATCTGCATGAGGGATAAGCAGGGAATGAGGACCATCAATTGGCTGATTCGACCCTCGAATCGCTTGTAACGCTGTTAACGGAGGAAATTCTATTTAGTCGGTAGAAATAACACATATTTACTTGGTTTCCAAAATTACCTACTGACCCGCTGAGACGTCACACAATAAAGCACTTTGGAGGTTGCCCGAATCTTGATTTGGTTGATGCACACAGTAATGTAATTGATTGCTCATTTGTTTGCAGGCGGTGTGATGGATCAAGACAACAACAAAGTTCCCGTGAATTTCATTGTCGGCGACGATGGTGATGACAACTCCCCGTGTGACGAGCAGAAGGATGTTTTCCCGCCTTCAAGCGAGTTGATGTCCCCCCAGAATTCCTACAATAACATGTTCGGATTAGCTGATCGGCGAAAAAGGCTAAGGTTAGAGATCATAATTATAATATAATTTGCATGATGGTGATGTTAGGTCGTCGATTTGATTTCACTACATTCTGGCCTTATCCTAACTTCGATAAAAATGAAATTTAGTTATCAATTGTGCTCTGACCATTTTGATATACCATTTCGAAATCCGACAAGTAGGTAGTTCATCCAATGTATGCATGTGGAGTTTAGAGCCTCCAAAAAATCAGTGGGCGATGGTAGTCCCATGTGCTGGATTTTAAGGAGTTGTGCGCATGCACATTTTTCAGTTTTCTAAATTATCCGAGCGAGAGCTCTCCAGAAAGTTGCTGCATGACTCCGATCAGCTGAAAAGAGTGTCAAAATTAATGAAAGATGGCATCACCGGCCCCCTCTCCTCAGCTAGATCCTAGATCATCAATTCCTTATACAACTCGAACAATAACAGTGCCACCCAGATGGAACCAGTACATCCAAATCTGTGCAGTAGAGCTTAATATGAATAACCAGAAATTCTTTACAGGACCAGTCGATCTATTTTTCATCTAATACTCCTGGGAATACGAACGATTGGTATGGTATACTGTCTTCATTTCCGCAATCCATACTAATGGGAGGGGATTTTAACGCACACCTCTTAGTATTTGGGTCTAACTACAACGTTAGTGGAGGTATAAAGTTGATGGAGATGATAAGTCACCATGGAATAGGTAGTTTTGAATGGTGGTACTCACACATCATCCCACTTCCCAGTCAATGGTCCTCAGCCCTGGATTTGACTTTATTATCAGCACCATTAGCCCCGGATTGTACATGGACAGTATTGGAAGATCCGTGTGTGACCATTTTCCCATGAAAATAATAATGACAGTAAATGGATATAATATATGTAGTATTTCAACAGGATGCATTAGGGGGCTGGAGCACCAAACGAGGTGATTGGATAAAGTTTCGTTCAACAGCTACATAGATTCGTCAAGGGACGATCGAGGATCCAACATATTCTGTAAAGAATTTATTGGTATTCTAAACAAAGCCGCTAATGAATCGATTCCTTGAAAAATAAGTAAATAAATAAATAAATTTAAAAAATATGTATATGTGTGTTTGTGTGTAGCTAATACAACCACCAAGAAGCCCCATCCGCCATGGTGGGACAGAGATTGAGACACACTCCTGCACATAAACGTCTCACATTCATCAAACTATAAAGCTTCTCAAAATTGAGTCAACTTCTAACACCTTCAACAGTCTCAGGCAAAATGTCGGCAAACGTACAATTTTAAAAAGTGAAGTTCATGGAAATCATATTGTGAGAGTTTCCATAGAACAACTATCCGAGAAGTTTGGAACAGAGTAAAAGCTCTGAGACATAGTATGATAAAAAGGCAGAGTGCAACCTTGGACGACTGGATCGAAGAATTCACGGACAACAAATATCCCGCGGGTGCACCACAGTCACTAGATATTCCGGAAACCCTACTCACTCAAGAGGAGCTAACAGCTCCATTGTCGGTAGAAGAGCTGGAGGAAGTTTCTTCCGCAAGAAACACTGCGTCTGGATACGACAGATTACTTTCCCTATGTTGAAGAATCTTCCATGTGACGTTTGGGAAACCGGGAACTTTCCCGAAGAATGGCTTTACCCATATTATCGTACATATCCCAAAACCACATAAAGATCCTAACTCAAGGCCAGGCAATCGTCCATTCACACTTTGGTCAAGTACGGTTTTCGAATATGCTTGGAACTATGGATGTCCTCCCTTCTCTAGCATCTGATATCCAAATTAACTTTACAGACAGCAATTAACTGGCAAGCCATTAGCTGAGACATATGTGATGCGTATAATTCCGTAGAATCTGCTCCTTTCGCCAATCATTTCTGCCATCTACTCAAGAACACTTAGTGCGATACTCGGACCGAGGATTAAAACATTACAATTTGCTAACGATTTTTTTTTCATATACACAGTAGGCAGGAAAGACGAAGAAACCATTCGCATCTTGCAAGAATCAGTCAAAACCCTTAAAAGTTGATTGGACAGACTGAGTTTCCGCGTATGAGAGAGCAAAACGCATACAGAAGCAGAACGCATAAACAAGCTGAGCTGGCAGAGAAACGAGCCTGGACAGGTCACTGACCTTCGGCTCAGATAATAAACAAAGGAACGTTGCATTCATAATTTTACCTGTGAACCTATCTGTTTTATGCAAAATGTGTAAATAAACGATTTATTTGAAGAAAAAAAAAATGTAACCATAGTTTTTACGTGAAGAAGGAAACATGTAAAAACACCAACTATAGCGTTTGATGGATGGAACATTACAAATGTAAATAATCACAAGGCCTTGGGGGTGTATCTGGCTTCCTCTCTGTCTTGCAAAACACATATCAATAAAATCGAAGCATCCTGTGAGATGGGGTTTGATGTATTGAGAGCAGTAATTAATACTAAATTCGGAGCTGATCCTAAAATATCACTATTACTATAATTATAAACAGCTCATCCGGTCGAGATTGGATTATGGGAGCTTTCTGGTGGCAAAGGCTTCAAAGGCTAATCTAAAGAAATGGAATGTTTTGCAGAACATACGCTTTATGGACAAGCATCGGGGCACTACTTTCGACTCCTATTAAAGCACTACAGGCGGAGACAAAGATTTCACCACTGTACTTCAGAAGACGATTGCTTGCAGATAATTTCATAACCACTCGAATAATACAGACAAATCACCCAGTAGAAAATCGTGTTTCAGAACTGTATACTCTAGCACTAGCAACGGAATACTGGAGTAATAAGACAGCCCCATTGCTAATTACGACCTATGGTGACTTGGCGAGTCTAACAGCAGGTTGTGAGAAATTTGCAACCTTCATATCCACGTGCTACCCTGAAAGCCTCTTCGAAAACGAACAAAACATATATTCCGAAAAAAGAAGAATATCATGATCCAAAATTTTCACGGATCCCTCCAAATCGGAAATCGGCATAGGATGCGCAGTGTATGGTTCACAAAAACCACGATTGCATATCGTATGGCAAAATGTTAATCCATATAATATTGCAGAACTCTGCTATATATAAAGCAGTAACGCACTGTCGCTCTTAGTTACTAACCTGGCTTTATTCTTGGACGGCATGAGCTCGCTAGATCACCTTGTCGCAAAATCAACATACTTTTTGTCAATATAAATTAAAGATACCATACATACGTTAAAAGAGAGAAAGAAATATAGTAACGCATCTGGTATGGGTAAAAAATCACGCTGGGATAACTGGCAGTGAAGAAGTTGACCACGCTGCGAAGCTATCCATAGCAACAGGCGAAAATATACAATACCGCAGTATGGAGTAAGGGACGAAGCAAAAATGTGTTATATCAGGATTGGAACGGCGAGTATCGTAACACTGAATAAGACAAAGGAAGATTTTATAAGACCACCCCAAAAAACTGTACACAGGTTTAGCGAAGGGAACCTGAACAGGAAATTTATCAGAACTATTTGCCGTCTCCGTTGTGACCACTACCGATTACCGAACCATCTGCATAGAGTAGGAAATAGAGACCATCCCAGCTGCTCCTGCCCAGATGTAACCGACTCTAATAACGTGTTCCTCAAATGTTCCGGCTTCGAAAACAACATTCATCAGCCTATGAAGCACCTAAGACTGGAAGGAGTAGAATTTCCTACAAGAGTGAACAATATTATGACCAATCGGAAAACATATAAACATGTAGTGAAATATGTGAGTGATAACAACATCGAAGTATAGTTATATAGGTACAGAAGATTTGTACCTCATGAGAATGTATGTTAGGTATATGTTTTGGGGGCTTAATAAATATTTGGATTTGTGGCGAAAAAAAAAATCTGACAAATAGGCAAAATTACGCTTGATCATGATCAGCTGAGCTGTTTTTAATAGTTTGTAATTCTCAATCAATAAAAGAGTCCACATAACAAAGAATACAACACTCTTTTCTGTGTTCTGTAGTCGCTCCGTGATTCGCACCAGGAATGTATGCGCAAACTATTTTGCTTTCACGTTTTTCACATATACGGTCATGTGTCTTATAATGTGATGGTTAATATAATAGGCCGTCATCCTATTACTTGTAGATAAATCTTTTCGCTTCTGATTACCTATCAACTTGGAAAATAGTTAAGGCTTCTGAGTGGCCTGTTCCTGGAGTGATATTGTTTTCAACGCCCTCTTTTATTTATGTTGTTGGTCTTGCGAGTTGTATGGAGACGGTCTTGTTATATAAAAGCTTCCCCAAGTCTGTCCATCTAAGTAATTCACTTGACGTTCCATTGTGATTTCGGCCAATCCTTGTTTTGTTTGTCTCTGTGCCGTTGACATTTCATATCGTAGTGATTTGACTAAACCACTATAATAAATTACTGATACAGACACTGGAAACATTGACGTTTGTCATCATGGAAACCAATATATTCGTTAAATTGCGCGATTCTGCGACTTACTACACCGTGTCGTTGAAGGTCGTGGCATATCTTTCAGAAGGGATTCCCTCTAAGCGTTGTGATTGTGGTTATCTGTCTTTAATGGGTATCTACCTGCTTCGTTGTCATAAGTTCAAAAATCTTCCCATCATCTACAGTAAATATAACAACCAACGTGGGTTTACTTATAATTTCTAAGAACATTTTCTAGAAAGACGAATTCTTCGTGCAGACGAATTCTTCGTGCTGTCTCGAGGTCAGGGATGATCCTAATAACGATCATGTGATTTTTTGATCAAGGTCAGTCTAATTTTTCTTTACGCTAGTCTGACTGACCTTCTTGAACTGGAGATAATATATATTTCTCGATACTGCATTATTTCAAGATAATTTTTTGGTAACTGTCTGTTTGTATGACATTGTAGTACAGTGTAGTACTTGCCCCTGGAGATGTGTCTGGGGTTTGGTTTATCATTTTCAATAATGAACCTTTGGAATCGAGCAAAAAAACCAATATTAGCCCCTTCCCCCCCTCAAAATTTGATAGTTTCCGTCCGTTTCAGGATACGTAGGACCCGAAAAAAGAAAAAAAAATTCTGTCCGTCCGCCGTACTTCGCTCTTTCCTTAGTTACCATGAACCAAAATTAATGAAATTTGGTTTGTAGGTGCCATTTGGCGTCTAGTTCGTCAGCGAAGCTCGGCGTTACTGTCAGTAATCTCTAAGGGGTGAAAATAGGGGTTTAAGTTTCCCTAACGCCGTTGCTCGAAAACATTCAATAGAAGGGTATGGTGTTTTACGATTTTCAGTTTTGACCTCGAGCTAAAGAATTTTTTGAGACCACCCGGAACATACAACGGTACAAGCGCTCTTATGAGAAAACTGCATTGACGATAAACGGGTCAAGTATTCCAGACGAGGACTGTGTAAAATACCTGGGCGTAAACCTTGATAAAAAGCTCCTGTGGGAACCCCCTCTGTACTGACCTTGTACAGAGGGTACGTTCGCGACTAGCTCAGCTAAGATACCTCCTCCAACCGACTTCCACCCTTCCTCTACATCTGAAAAGAAGAATTTACCTTACAGTAATACGCCCTATATGGATGTATGGTTGTGAAATCGGGGCTTCCGCGTGTGACTCTCAAATAAAAAGAGTACAAACGACGCAAAATATGGCACTTCGTCTAATAACTAACGCAACATGGTATGTACGAAACTCTAACCTACACAAAGACCTGGAAATACCCGAAGTGAAGGAAGTCCTTCGTAGATCAAGCTCCCGCTTCTTCTCTAAGATATCCGATCATCCCAATGAAATCCTTGCATCGATTACTATGGAAACACTCCCCACTCTCTCTGCAAGACGCTTGAAAAGAAAGTGGCACAGTGATCTGGCGTCAGTGATGGCTTGACTTTGTACTAATTACCCATGTTAAATTCTCTATTGTCGATACCATCGTTACGTAAAATTATTATCTAGTTATTTTTATTCGTTAGGGCGAGGACTATTAATGAATAGACCCCTCGTATCATGTTTCATGTAGTGCTAAAACCTAATTACAGCTCAACTATAATGTAATCCTAATTACAATAAAGTTTTCTTGTTATTAACAAAAAAAAAACCCGGAACATTGTACCGAAAGGCTTCGTCAACACGATCGTGAATGAAACGGTATAAATCGGGCCCAGGTATCATTCCTACGGATCACCTGATTATAATCGCGGATGGCTGTATGAAATCGAGTTGGTTGTTCTGTGATATTATTTAATTTGAAAAATGATTGCTCTGTTGAATTTTGTTGATAGGTACTTTCTAATTTGAACAAACATTATCCTTCTTGAATAAACACAAATAATGATTGAATCCTGCACATTTTTATGAAACTGTGATTCCCGGGCCGGCTCCAGTACTCGATTTCCTGGGGAGGATATGAGGGTAGGTATTGACCACAGAATAGTGTTCTACGCAGCGGTTTATATAGGTAAATAATAAACCGTTGTGCGTAATAATTTGCAGCAAATTTGTTTCATTTATGGGGCACTTACCTACTTGATCTAACGATTATCGACGACAATTAATATCCAATTACTATCTACTGTTGACTATTGTCTACTGTTGCATCTAGAATTTGCAACAGAATTTCCGGGGCACCCTCAGCAACAAAGGCTTTTTAGATGAGGAGGAGGCCGTATTGTGTTCTATTTTGGGCAGATAATGAAAGTGAACGGAAAACTCACCAGTTAAAAATGCGTTTCACACCTAAGTGGCACATAAAGTTACACACAGCATAATTATGCCATACAAGTTATTATCTACTGAGGTTTCGTCCGTTACTACAATGACAATAAATTATTCTAATTTAGTTAGATCTACTCAGTAGAACAGCAATCTTTGGGAGTATCAATATTCACAAACAATTTTTCATTTTCGTTTTAGTCATGCACGTTATCCTGACTGTCGCACTCAATTATTTCCGGTTTAAAAAAAAAAGGTATAATTATGAATAAGTACCTGTACAGCGTGGTCCAGAAGTAATGGGTCATCCAAACCGTGTTCGACGATTTTTATTTATTATTTTCAATGATTAACCTTTAGAATTGAGCAAAAAAAAAAAAAAAATGGTTTGCATTTTAAGGTAGGTACTACGTAAAATCCGAAAATGAAATTTAAAAAAACTGTCCGTCTGCCTTACGCGGCACTTTCCTTAGTTACCTAGCATGAACCAAAATTGACGAAATTTGGTTTTAGGGTCCAGTTAGGCTGCGAAGCTCGGCGTTACTGGCAGTCATCTCTAAAGAAGTGAAAAATTAGGGTTGCAATTTTCAAAGCCTAAGCTCGAAAACTATCAGAAGAATAATATGGTTTTTTGGTGTTTTAAATTTATTCCGACCTTATAATATATATTTTTAAAGGTTTCTTTTACTATTATTTCTGTTCTATTTATTCTGGGAGTCCCTGTAAATTTATTTAAAAAATTAATCTGGGAATGGATTTACAGTACCACCAATAGAAGCAGATAGATAGATAGACAGATAGATAGATAGATGTTACAAATGCCATCAAGATTCACTTGGAATGATGCGTCCTGAGGCGGAAAACAAATTACTATACATATCTGATAGAAGATATTGATTGAGGGTGAAGGTCAATGCAAGTAAAAACCGTAAGATTGTCCCTGCAAAAAGTGGAAACATCGAGGATCGACGACTTGTAATGAGACTTGAGGTTGAAAAAAATGAAAGACCTAACCGATTGGTTTTCATTAGCTATGTATATACGCACGTCCTTCTGACGTCCTGTCTATTGTATTCGGCGTTCGCACGTTGGTAAAATGGGTGGTTGACAAAAACGCCCATACACAACGCAATAATTATCAGTTCAATAAATTTGTCTGAATAATAAGATTTATCAATTTTGGTTCATAATTTATTTTCAGATTTATCAATTTTGGTTTATAATTTATTTTCAGTAGTGAACCTTTGGAATCGAGCATGGAAGAAAAAAATTCTGCGGAAAAAAATTCCAAGCGGATCATCCAAATTGGGTGTAAAATTTGCAAATATCCCCCGATACTTCCAAATTTTACACCCAATTTGGATGATCCGTTTGGATGATGCTTTCATGCTCGATTCCAAAGGTTCACTACTGAAAATAAATTATGAACCAAAATTGATAAATCTTATTATTCAGACAAATTTATTGATCTGATAATATTGCGTTGTGTATGGGCGTTTTTGTCAACCATCCATTTTACCAACGTGCGAACGCCGAATACAACAGACACGACGTCAGAAGGACGTGCGTATATACATAGCTAATGAAAACCAGTCGGTTAGGAATTTCAAAAAAAGACGGGAGGGGGGGGGGGGGGCAGAATGGCGCGTTAAGGAGAAGGCCAGGGCGGTGGATATTTTAATGGAATGCTACTCGATTTCGGGCTTTCCTGAGGGAAGAACGTGGGTCGGCATTGACCCCCCCAGAAAATAGTGAACTGCCCAGAGGGGTATCTAGACGGTAAAATAAACCGTTCTGCAATAAATTGCATAGTTTTCATTATAGATTTCAACTCTTTTGGTTGGATTGTTTTCTCCATCGCTGTCATAAGCACTGCCCGTCTTTGTTCAGTAAAAAAAAAAAAAAATAAAAAAATAAACCAAAAAAAGTAGGTAGTGTAGCATTGCGTTACGTTATCATGAAAATATGGACTAAGTATAACAAACTTGAACTGATAAGGGTGAAGTTATGGATCTTCATTCAATTTTGGTAAAACTAGTTGACAGTGGGTAAGTAGCTGCTCATCGCAAAATTATGTCAACAGAACTGCAGACTGTATAACGCAATAGGTCTCCCTCACCCTAAAACTTATTTTCCTTTCGGTATTAATAGACAGTATTAGCAGCAGATCCCCACTAGATGTTCGTTAACTAGATGGTTCTATAGGTCTCAATCAGAACGATTGAATTACATACTTTTGTCATGATGCGGAATGTAGAAGAGCAGTTCACAATATCAGTCAGCTAGTTCCCACTGCCCTGTACATTTCGGGATAGAGGACAAGTACGTTTAACAAAACTTGTCGAATTTTGATGCGTTTTATATAATAACAACTGGCAGCCAACCTGCACCTACCATCAGAACCCCATGCTCACCATAAATGAGTTCACAAGACCATTCAGTTCTTTTGTATAGCTGTAGGCGTATCATAGACTGGGTGATGGGTACAGAATATAATAACCTGCCGTGGAAGAATTCGCAGCGTTTTTGTATTTCATTGCAATTATAGAAAAGGAGTATCAGTCATCAAATAAATGACAATGAAATGAAATAAAATGACAATGAACTAAACTCACTCAAAACCATAGACCATATTTTTGCGTTTTATCTTTGGCTGCATCTTGCTGCTTAACAGAGTTCACGTAGGTAGCCATAAGTCAAGAATGCCTGTTCACTAAAAAAGATAATGAAAAGAGATTATCTCATTTGAAAATCTCCGGGGAGGGATGGTCTCCTTTGGGAGACAGTCTACTGAATAGCTCCCATGTATGTATTTTGGTTTATTATTTTCAATACCATCCATTGGAAACGAGCATGAAAAAAAAAGTTTAACCCCCCCTCCCCTCAAAATTTGATGGTTTACGTTTCAAGGTTTGTAGAATCCAAAAATGCAATAAAAAAATTTCCGTATGCCCGCCGTACGCCGTAATTTGCACTTTTCTTAGTTACCATGAACCAAAGTTGATGAAATTTGGTTTGTAGGTCCCGTTTGGGGTCTAGTTGGTCCTCGTTACTGTCAGTCATATCTAAGGGTTGAAAAAATAAGGGTTGCAATTTTCAGAACGCTGTAACTCGAAAACTTATAATAGAAGGGTATGGTTTTTTTAACGTTTTTAAATTGATCTTGAACTAAAGAATTTTTTGAAACCACCCGGAGCATTGTACGACCAGCCGTTCTTTTGCACCGTAAAGCTTCGTCAACATGATCTTGAATCAAACGGTATAAATTCGGCACAGATATCATCACTAGGGAGCACCTGATTATAATCATGGATGGCTGTATGAAGTCTAGTTGGTAGGTCCGTCATATTATTTCATTTGAAAACTGAGGGATCTTTTGGATTTTGCTGATCGGTAATTTTGCAACTTGAACAAACGTTGAAGTATTATTGGGTAAAAATTATTACACAACGGTAAATTATTACAAAACAGTTTATCATACTATCTACGCAGAAGTGGCATCTATACAGGTAAATTATTGCACAACCGTTGCTTCATGAATAACACTACAAATGATTAGTGATTGAATTATTATTTAAACCCGCGCATTTGTATGAAACTTTAATTTCCGGGCCGGCTCCAGTACTGTATTTAGGGCTTTCCTGGGGGGAGCTCGAGGGTATTGCCCACAGAAAACAGTGGTATGTCCTACAGGTAAATAGTAAACCGTTGTGTAATAATTTGCAGAGGTTTTTATGAACAACCAACTTACCTTTATGAGATGAAAAAAAAAGATGCACGATCAAAATGAACGATGTATGATCAAAATTACCGATGTGGTAGCGGATGAACGCAGGATGGTACACGATAGCACTATCGTGTGTCATCAGCAAAGGGAAATGAGAAGGAAAGACACCTAATTAGGCATCTCTTTTGAAATACATAGAAAATGCCAAGATTACCGCCAACTATCCCTTTTAGAAGTTACTGAATAATATCATGGATACTATAAAACATCTTTTGCCAAAAGAAATACTTGGACGGAAAAGATATATATCTTTTGCTTAGTGAATAGGCCCCCAGGACTGCTGTACCTCTTTCCTGTCCCCCTGAATTTTTCAAACCACTTCACGAACGTTTTTTCCTCAACTTTTCTTTTGTATAGAAGGAAACCAAAACCTCTTCAAGTACAAGGTAACTACACACTTCTATCTTACGGGATATCTACACTGCTTACTAAACAACCTCTCAAGGATGTTACACACATAATTTAGATAGCTGGAACTTCTGTCCTTCGCTTGTTTTCCCTACTTTCCCATCAAGATAAACAGGTGGTTCTACATTTCGCGAAGTCCGAACCCTCATCGTTTTATCCGACTTAAAAATAGAACACTCGATTTTTCTTTTCAGCCACGTTATCGATACTGACCTCGCGTCCACTGTTGCAATTCACCAGTTGGTTTATCTGATTACCGTCATCTTAGCTAAATATAGAAGGGAGTGTTTTGTAATTGATTTAAACAAATAGGTATTATGTCTCTCTTTTATGCGAATTCATGTCGTCATTACCTATCCAAAACGTGGTAAAACGTCACTGAATAGATTAATCGTCTTTACACACTTGTTGGTTGAAACTGGACTACTACAGCAGATCCACCTATACAGAAAACACTTCAGATTATTACACAGCGGTTTATTTTTTTCCTGTGTAGATGCACCTTCCGCGTAGATCACTGTTTTCTATGGTCAGTACCTACTCGAGCCCCCCCCCCCCCCCCCAGGAAAGCCATACATCGAGTACTGGAGCCGTCCCGGAATTACAGTTTCATAAAAATGCGCAGGATTCAATAGTTCAGTAATAATTATTCGTTGTTATTCATGAAGCATAGCGTTTGTTCAAGTTACGAAAGTACCTATCAACAAATTCCAAAAGAGCCATACTTCTTCAAATGAAATAATAACACGGAACAACCAACTCGACTTCATACAGCCATCAGTGATTATAATCAGGTGCTTCCCTAGCAATGATAATACATATTATGTGGGTCGGATTTATACCGTTTCGTTCCCGATCATGTTGACGAAGCTTTTCGGTGCAAACGAACGGCTGGTCGTACAATGCTCCGGGTGGTGTAAAAAAATTCTCAAGTTTGAGATGAATTTAAAAACGTAAAAAAACTATACCCTTCTGTTGAAAGTTTTCGAGCTACGGAGTTCTGAAAATTGTAACCTCTATGAATGACGGTAACGCCGAGCTTCGCGGACCAACTAGACCCCAAATGGAACCTACAAACCAAGTTTCATTAATTTTGGTTCGTGGTAACTAAGAAAAATTCCATTTTCGGATTCTACATACCTTGAAACGGAAGCCATCAAATTTTGAGGGGGGTAATTTTTTGGTTTATTATTTTCAATAATGAACCATTGGAATCGAGCATGAAAAAAAAATTCTAACCCCCCCTCAAAATTTGATGGTTTAGGTTTCAAGGTATTTAGAATCCGAAAATGCAATAAAAATATTTCTGTGTCCGCCGTACGCCGTACGGGCCACTTTGCTTAGTTACCATGAAACAAAATTGATGAAATTCGGGTTATAGGTTCCGTTCGGGGTCTAGTTGGTCCTCGAAGCTCGACTTTACTGTCACTCATCTCTGGGGTTCAAAATAGGGGTTCACATTTTCAGAAAGCCTATACCTTTGTTTTACGTGAATTTTTTTTACGGTTTTAAATAGTTCTTGAACTTACGAGTTTTTTAAGACCACCCGGAGCATCGTACGTCCAGCCGTTCGTTCACAGTAAGGCCCCGAAGTTTGCACCGACAGGCATCAGGCATTTTCGACGGCATGGTGAATGAAATTGTATACATTTAGCCCAAATCTCGTCACCAGGGACGCGCTCGATTCAATCAATCAATAAATTTATTCAATCGATCGATCAATCAATCAATCAATTTTTTTAATTGCACTTTAATTGCCATTGGAATTCACTTACAATTGTAAAAACGCTGCAAATCCCTGCACAACGGTTTATTATTTTGTATAGAATACCCTTCTGTTACAGATCACAGCTCTATGTATAGATAACCCGTCTATATAATATGTACTATTCTATGCATAATTATGTAGATCGCAGACCCTCCGTAGGTTAGTACCTAACCCCGTACTCGTTACTAGGTACCTACCTAAATCACGAGTTAAATGTTGCTAAAATAATTCTGCCGATGGCAAACAGTACCTAACAAAAAGAAACACACATAATGAAGTTCTGAAAAGAAATTGTTGATGAGGAGTGAAAAAAGTTGCAAAAGTACCTACCAACAAACTCTAGCCCCTTCTACGTAGATGGTATAATGAACCGTTGTGTAATAATTTACCGTTGAGTAATGATTTACCGTAGTAATAATTTACCCATCAATAATACTTCAACGTTTGTTCAAGTTTCACTACCTACCAACAAACTCCAAAAGAGCCATCATTTTTCAAATTAAATAATATCACAGAACAACCAACTCGACTTCATACTCCGCCAATATAATCAGGTGATCCCTACCAATGATTGGCCGTATTCACAAATTCCTATTGTGGGCGCGTCTCTGGTTACGAGATTTGGTTTGAATTGTATACAATTTCATTCAGACTGGAGTCGAAAATGCCTGTCGGTGCAAACTTCGGGGCCTTACTGTGAACGAACGGCTGGACGTACGATGCTCCGGATGGTCTTAAAAACTCGCAAGTTCAAGAACTATTTAAAACCGTAAAAATATTTACGTAAAAAAATGGTATAGGCGTTTTGAAAATTTCAACCCCTATTTTGAACCCCTTAGAGATGACTCACAGTAACGTCGAGCTTCGAGGACCAACTAGACGCCGAACGGAACCTATAACCCGAATTTCATCAATTTTTTTTCATGGTAACTAAGAAAAGTGGCCCGTACGGCGTACGGCGTACGGCGTACGGCGTACGGCGGACAGACAGAAATATTTTTATTGCAGTTTTGGATTCTACATACCTTGAAACGTAAACCATCAAATTTTGAGGGGGGGTAAGAATTTTTTTTTTCTTGCTCGATTCCAATGGTTCATTATTGAAAATAATAAACCAAAATTGGTATACCATCAATCTGAATTGGACTTTGATTTGAATTGGAATTCATTTCGAATTGTCTAATTGGCATGGTCCGAAATGGTTCAATCAATCATTTTCTTTTGTTTCTTCAATAAATTCATTATGACTGGCCTAGGCCTTTCCAATCACAATACAAGGGCCGGCCACGGCTACGCGTTCTGCAATTCTATTGGCCAACGCTGTCTGCGATTCACATAATATGTATAGAGTAGTACATAAATATTATATAGACGGGTTATCTGTACAGAGATCTGTGATCTGCAGCAGAAGGGTATTCTGTACAAAATAATAAACCGTTGTGCAGAGATTTGCAGCGTTTTAATGCCTGATTCCAAAGGTTCATTGTTGAAAATAATAAACCAAAAATATGGTCTGTACAGAATGTTGAGGCTTTTCTTCTTGACTACAGGCAATAATAATAAATGGCATTGAAAACTAAGATTGGGTATCACTGAAGTCCCGCCTAAACATCGCCAGCGGTATGGTATGGCAGGACTCTTTGATGGCAGGAAAAAAACCCTGAAAAACAACTAAGATTTCGCGACTTGCTCGAACGACGGAAGAATAGCCACTGTTGAAATGGTGACGGGCCGGCAGGAGGCAGCGACAGTCCAACTGGGTAAACAAAAAGCAGTTCAACTGGGTACACTAATCAGTGGCATCCAACGTACACAATCTGAGTTCCAAGTCATAATTATGGGAGACAGGAAAGATGATTTAGTTGAGATATCAGTTGGAGAACAGTTTGAGTCTTGATACGGTCAACGTGGGTTCGGTGCTTTTCCCTACACTATCTGGGCCGCTGCATTCCCTGACAACCACCGATGGAGAAGAACGACAAATGAGGCGGAATCTTTCCACTCGGATTTCTACATCCGGGCATACATGTAATTTTAGCTACACTTCCACAGATGGAAACAACTGGAAGGATACGAGTGCTTTCAGCAACGGCATTATGGATCGTAATGGAACTTCCACCTCCAACACCGTACGACGTTACGTGTTCCAGAGCGGTAAGGACTAAGGGGAATATTTTTACCCAGTTGACCTGTCGCATGCCCAAAATCGTTTACATTTGCCTTTTTTTTTGTTTTTTGCCCAGTTTGACTATCACGTCCCCTCTATTTACCCACTTCATATATTATACTGTCCTCCGACGACAAGTAGGAAGCAGTTAATTCGTCTCATTCTCGAACATCTGCGAATTGAAGTTGTGTTTTCTCAAACGTCGTAACTGTTCCTCCAATCAGCCATTCCTACTGATGCTATTCGCCCCAGTTCCCAAATAATCGGTCTGTAAATTAAACATACTTAAAAACTCAAGAAAGAACTTACCTGTATCTCTGAAAAACATTCTGCTCAATTTTATGAAACTTTCTGTACTTTTCGGAGTAACCTGAATCCCATTAGATACACAAAGAATATCGATCTTTGAAGACGATGAGATTTCAACTCGTATTCCATCCACTACAGTGGTTTGAACTATGATGAATCGACCCTAAACGGCGCAATCTCGCAAATCTTAGAAACACCGATTTTCTTTGATTGTGTACCTATATTGGGATTGTAACATTTTCGAAGACGTCACAGCAGAACAGACAAATATTTTAAGACCTAGAATATTTTGAAAACATCCGATCGAAAACAAATGTTGAATTTCAAACTATCAGTATCAGCATGTGGAGTCCGCCTCGCTTGAATTGGAATCACTATCGTTGAGTACACCACCGTTCAAGTTTCAGCAACTTCTTGTCCCTTGTCCTTGGCTCCCAAGGCTTCGGCTCCCCATTTGTGCAATTAGCGAGTCATTTTTTTCAAGCACGTTCCGCCGTCTCATAGTGAATCTCTCCGACCGAAGTCATCAAGTCATCCTATCTTAATTACCTTAAATATTTGTTTAAAGTTGTTAAAATGCAGGACTTGACGGCATACTCCCAAAGCTAAGAAGTCAGTTCTTGGTTTGGTGGGAATTTGTGGGAAAACACGATAGTTTCGGGACGACAGTCGCGCTTGTAGCTTCATGCGTCGTCTCGATATTATTTCCGTTCGAGTTTTGATCTGCGATTCAAATGTGACTAACCGGGTCGATGGACGATATAGATATAAAAACATTCAGGCAAGATTATCTCTACTCTCTGCTCTGCTTCAACTTCCCTACGTTAGTGGGGCAGGTATGCACGCACCTATGGCCACAATTTACCTGAGTTCATTGTCTCTTGGAAAGGTCGTTCACCACCTGGGATAACCAGCCAGGTGATAACGAGTTGGTATTGGTTGGTAGTTGTTCCTTTGGGCATTCATTACAACTCCCACCCGTCAATATCATAAACTGCCACCTGATCAAACATGGATCAAAACTGCTGTTCTTATGATGACACAAGAAGAATGAAATACATAAATATACTAATATTAATTGTGTAAAAAGTGGAAACAGTGTTTTTGCCCGTGACGATTTTGTGAAATGATCAGGAATCATGGGTGTTTCGTCCCTGCATTCCCAAGGAATCGGAATGACAGCAGTGCGCAAAACGCTTCCTCAGGTCCCTGGCCCTATTTGACCAATACTAATGATATTTTCAGGGGGTTTGCAGATCGAGTTTCAAATCCTTCTCTATGAATTGCACGGTAAATGGAGGCTCTGCGCATGCCGAAACTTGAAATCTTGTTCAACAACTCAACTTTCGACAATAGCTCTTCCGATTCCGCCAAGATTTTATGAGCACACGAGGGAGTGCTTTATCTACCTACCTATCGTATATTTCATTCATACGCTGCTATATGAATCCTAACGATGTGAGGACTCCCCTTCAGCTTGGCTGACCTTTTTTCCATCAATCGATGGAGACAGTAATATCCATCTCTATGGTTGTCAGACATTAATTTCATAAATGAATAATTCGTTAAGCCGTCTTCGAACTGCGAGTCGGATAATCGCCTCCATAGATATCACCTCATGTCATATTCCTGAAGGGCTGTCTAGGTAATCATTGAATTTAAAAACAATTGGACGCCAACAGCCAACTCTCGAAATGGAGTTTTGAAAAATGAAACGACCAGCGATATTTCTGCTTCTCCGCTAAACGCTTTTAGGATTTTCCCGCTTAGCTTGACAGCGACGATTTTACTGAACCACATTGTGGCTTCTCGATAATAGCAGCGTTTATGTAATCGCATCACTGAGAAGGTATTAGCAGTTTCCCCCTTGAAAAATTCTGGGCTAGTCCGAGTGGCTCATCCACCGTGTGACCTACAAACAAACCAACTCTGTCCCGTGATTTCACTTTAGGCATCTACCTCAGGACTCGAGTCGTTCTGTGACGATGGACATTCCTTTATGGCGACCACGGCCCAGGTTCGTTTCGATGTACAACATTATTCTTGCGTCTTTCTAATTTTCTGATCTGTTGATATTCATATATCCGTCTTGATAAGTACACAACTTACGTAGATAAACGCCGATCAAAACGTGTTCACATCGATTGTGGAAGTTCGATATCAATAATCGAATTGCTGCCAGTTATCGACGGGTCGTTCAGAAATGGAATCTAGTTTCAGAGTTAACCCTTTAACTGGCAAGGAGTGAAATGCATGACAGCTTTCTTTTTTCTCTTATTTTCTTCTCTTCATGATGACTCTAAACGACGAAAAAACTAAGGAAATAATTTATTTTCATTATCGAAAGATTTAAAAAACTTGTTTCCTGTAGGATACACTACCCGTTTATTGAACATGGCTTATGTGTACCACAGGATACCTTGTCCGTATTATATGACTCAGCAGGATGGATACTACTAAATGTACATACTATTATTTATTCAAAAACAGTAAATTAAGTAAAAACTTGATTTTAAAGGCACTTTAAAACAATGTTTTTCTCTTTTAGGCAACTAAACTATCTATTACGACCTATTATTCAGATCAAGTTTTATTTTGTCACTACCCCTTTATCTTATTTTAGTGTCATCACTTCACGCTAATAATACATTTTCAATTACATAAATATAAACGTAATAACGTGTAGGGCAATTTACCGCCTACACGACAAATGGGCATTGTATCCTACAGGAAAAAATCAATAGATTATCATTATGTCATCAGAAATGTTTCCAGGGATGTGAAAAATCATTTTGTGAATTTGATATGTTATAGAAGATGGCTCAGTTTTATTTTCACTAATAATATGAGAAATAACAAAACAAAAAAGCTGCAGATTATTACACAGTGGTTTATTATTTACCTGTATAGATGCCCCTTCTGCGTGGATCACACTGTTTTCTGTGGTCAGTACCCTCGAGCTCCCCCCAGGAAAGCCGTAAATCGAGTACTGGAGCCGGCCCGGGAATTACCTAGGAAAGTGCGAAGTACGGCGGACGGGCAAAAATTGTTCATTCCATTCGATTTTCGGACTCTACGTACCTTGAAACAGAAACCGTCACATGGGGGGGGGGGGGGGGGGGGGTTCATGCTCGATTCCAAAGATTCATTATTGAAAAAATAATAAACCAACAAGTTCGTTCAACTTACGGGCATCTCTCCCTTTGACACCAAAGTGCCCAAGTTCGTGAGGTGAGTAGGTTGCTTTGCCTTTTATGGTTATAATACTAGGAATGGCCAGTAACAGAAAAAAAGGAGAAGGGAGGAAGACGAGGTTCGGTCGAAGGGATCTCCAGCGCCAGATTGTAATATACTTTTTGTTTTTTAAATGCTCAAATCGTGTATCCCCCAGTAAAGGGTTAAGGTGAGATAAAACACCTTGCCTCTCTTGTCTGGGTGCTGTGAGTTGGCATGATGGATGATTTTTGGAATACCCATGAGTCGGCATCATGGGTATTCCAGATGGGTTCGAACTAATTTTCACTCCTTACTTTCTTGTTCTGTTACCTACACGAAGCCTTGCGTAGAAACCCTGCACTTCTTGTTCATATATATGTCAGGGAATCGACTGGTTCGACTCGATCTGCTTGACGTCTTTTAGCGAATTTTCGAAGAAAAGGAAGCTATTGTTCTCGGTCCAAAATTTTTAAAACTCGAATTTCCGAAAGATTTTTATACCAAAATCCGTTTCAGACCATCCTGAATTCCCTGCCGAAAGACACCAAAAATTATATGTATATATATATATACTCGGCCCTTCGGGCCTCGCCAGGGGGCAAGCCCCCTGGACCCCCAAAGGGGGCTCCGCCCCCTCGGAACGGCTTCGCCGTTCCTCACCCCCGAAGGATGTGTTCTTATACTTCGTATAACAAAGGAGAATTTGCTATGCAATTTACCCCCCCCCCCACACCACCAACACCCCCCCACACCACCAATTCTTTATCACATTCCTCTTTGTGCTCATCTTTATCACATTCCTCTTTGTGCTCATCTTTATCACATTCCTCTTTGTGCTCATCTTTATCACGTTCCTCTTTGTGCTCATCTTTATCACATTCCTCTTTGTGCTCATCTTTATCATATTCCTCTTTGTGCTCATCTTCATCACATTCCTCTTTGCGTGACGCGTTTTTGTGACAGGATATTGTGACAGGACATTTTTTTCACATGACCCCCGGCGTTAAAATTGCATAGCAATTAATATACTCGGCCCTTCGGGCCTCGCCAGGGGGCAAGCCCCCTGGACCCCCAAAGGGGGCTCTGCCCCCTCGGAACGGCTTCGCCGTTCCTCACCCCCGAAGGATGTGTTCTTATACTTCGTATAACAAAGGAGAATTTGCTATGCAATTTTCGGGGTATGTCTACACAAAACAAAGAAATCGCGTTATATACGCCGAATGTGCTCGAACACGCAATGGCAATAACACGTCTCGGAACGTACGTGCGTCTCACTTCGACGAAAAGGGTTGCCCTCACAGCTATCGTCTCAAACGAACATCTGACATCGCGTATATTGTGCCAGTTAGTAGACGCAAACGAATTTTACGGATGTTACAAACTATTTCCAACGAACAACTTACCTGTGTCGAAGGGTACGATAAACGTTCCATACGTAATTATAAAATTGCAGATACCAAATTCAAACGAGCCGTTGCCAATAGGGGGCCAATTTCCATAGAAACACATTAAAAAATGCCAAGCGGCGCCCGTTACCATGAAATGTAGGTAACTAGTTATTCATAGGTAACAAAGATAACGTTGGTAATTCTTTATCACATTCCTCTTTGTGCTCATCTTTATCACGTTCCTCTTTGTGCTCATCTTTATCACATTCCTCTTTGTGCTCATCTTTATCACATTCCTCTTTGTGCTCATCTTCATCACATTCCTCTTTGCGTGACGCGTTTTTGTGACAGGATATTGTGACAGGACATTTTTTTCACATGACCCCCGGCGTTAAAATTGCATAGCAATTAATTTATATATATATTTATATATTTATATATTTATATATTTATATATTTATATATTTATATATTTATACTCGGCCCTTCGGGCCTCGCCAGGGGGCAAGCCCCCTGGACCCCCAAAGGGGGCTCCGCCCCCTCGGAACGGCTTCGCCGTTCCTCACCCCCGAAGGATGTGTTCTTATACTTCGTATAACAAAGGAGAATTTGCTATGCAATTTACCCCCCCCCCCCCCCCCCCCACACCACCAACACGCAACGTTGGTAATTCTTTATCACATTCCTCTTTGTGCTCATCTTTATCACATTCCTCTTTGCGTGACGCGTTTTTGTGACAGGATATTGTGACAGGACATTTTTTTCACATGACCCCCGGCGTTAAAATTGCATAGCAATTAATTTATATATATATTTATATATGTATGTGTCATTCCAGACGATAACTCTCGAAAGAATTGAGATAAAAAGTTCAAATTTGCACGAAAAATCTGTCTTGGCAATCGACAGGCTAAGTTCGAAGATGGGCAGAATCGCGTCACCCTAAGGGGGAGTTTTGGGGAGTTTTAGGGGGGGGAAATTACCCATAAATTCCCAAAATGAAAAAGTCTGACAAGTGACACCTCATTTTAAAGGTTTTTGTACGCTGAACACGATGGTGAAATCAGAATTGCGATATCTCATTCCATTCTCAGACTGGAGCCCTTTGAAGATGAAGGAACGTGGTTATTTCTTGAGATGTTCTTCCTGTTTCGTCTGCTCTAATCTGATAACGGAATGGGATATCGCAATTCTGACTTCACCATCGTGTTCAGCGTTGGAAAATCTAAAACCGAGGTGTTACTCGGCAAAAAATGGAACAAAAAATTTGTTACGTACCCAATACCTACCTACTCTTCTGGTATTCAAAACATTTTTGATTTCCCCCTCCCCCTCCTTCCACCCCAAATTTTACTTTGCGTAAAACTACTCCTGTTTTAATTTTGTATGGTATCAAGTTGGGAAAACATTGGCCGAAAATTAATTTTCAGAAAATTTTAGGCGGAGGAGGAAGATGCCGAAAACTTCGAAAATTCGCTCTTATAGCCATGCTGCATGACTGTGGTTTTTGGTTTATTATTTTCAATAATGAACCATTGGAATCGAGCATGAAAAAAAAAATTCTTACCCCCCCTCAAAATTTGATGGTTTACGTTTCAAGGTATGTAGAATCCAAAACTGCAATAAAAATATTTCTGTCTGTCCGCCGTACGCCGTACGCCGTACGGGCCACTTTTCTTAGTTACCATGAAAAAAAATTGATGAAATTCGGGTTATAGGTTCCGTTCGGCGTCTAGTTGGTCCTCGAAGCTCGACGTTACTGTGAGTCATCTCTAAGGGGTTCAAAATAGGGGTTGAAATTTCCAAAACGCCTATACCATTTTTTTACGTGAATATTTTTACGGTTTTAAATAGTTCTTGAACTTCCGAGTTTTTTAAGACCATCCGGAGCATCGTACGTCCAGCCGTTCGTTCACAGTAAGGCCCCGAAGTTTGCACCGACAGGCATTTTCGACTCCAGTGTGAATGAAATTGTATACAATCCAAACCAAATCTCGTAACCAGAGACGCGCCCACAATAGGAATTTGTGAATACGGCCAATCATTGGTAGGGATCACCTGTTTATATTGGCGGGGTATGAAGTCGAGTTGGTTGTTCTGTGATATTATTTAATTTGAAAAATGATGGCTCTATTGGAGTTTGTTGGTAGGTAGTGAAACTTGAACAAACGTTGAAGTATTATTGATGGGTAAATTATTACTACGGTAAATCATTACTCAACGGTAAATTATTACACAACGGTTCATTATACCATCTACGTAGAAGGGGCTGGACTTTGTTGGTAGGTACTTTTGCAACTTTTTTCACTCCTCATCAACAATTTCTTTCCAGAACTTCATTATGTGTGTTTCTTTTTGTTAGGTACTGTTTGTCATCGGCAGAATTATTTTAGCAACATTTAACTCGTGATTTAGGTAGGTACCTAGTAACGAGTACGGGGTTAGGTACTAACCTACGGAGGGTCTGCGATCTACATAATATGCATATAATAGAATAGTACATATCATATTATATAGACGGGTTATCTATACATAGAGCTGTGATCTGTAACAGAAGGGTATTCTATACAAAATAATAAACCGTTGTGCAGGGATTTGCAGCGTTTTTTTCTTCTTTCCCATCCCCAGGTTGTTGAATGTACATTAAATAATATTTCATGCATTTGGTACAGTATGGAATTACGATGGACCTTTAATATGACGACCTTTAGATTCTGTTCTGTGATATCCTCGTTTAGACGGTAGTTTATAGCCCATTAGTCCTTTGTAACCAGATAATTTAGCTGCCTTTGCTGTTCCGTTTGCACTAATTAACTTTTCGATTTTCATGTCAGCCAATGGATGTTAGCTATAATATTTCATGATTTTGGCAAACGGAATGAAGTTCTCGTAAATTATAGAAATGTACATATAGAGAAAACCACTGACGGGTCAACGCATATATCTTGGATATAATAACGGTATTATTAGTGCCTACGTAGGAAGGAATAACTTCGGTGCGAGTTATTTTTGCGCCTAACCGCTTGAATTATCGAAGGCCTTTTCTGTTTATGGACCAACGTCTAAAACGAAAATTGACCCATCACTGAACGTAATTTACCCATTACTGAGCGCAGATTTTCTTGTTTGATTGAAACCCACACCCTGAGTTCTTATGACGTCACTTGCAGGATTTTGGTTTACCATTTTCAATAATGAACCATTGGAATCGAGCATGAAAAAAAAATTCTAACCCTTCCTCAAAATTTGATGGTTTACGTTTCAAGGTATGTAGAATCCAAAACTGCAATAAAAAAAATTTCTGTCTGTTCGCCGTACGCCGTACTGGCCACTTTTCTTAGTTACCATGAAACAAAATTGATGAAATTCGGGTTATAGGTTCCGTTCGGGGTCTAGTTGGTCCTCGAAGCTCGACGTTACTGTCAGTCATCACTAAGGGGTTCAAAATAGGGGTTGAAATTTTCAGAACGCCGTAGCTCGAAAACTTCCGATAGAAGGGTATGGTTTTTTTAACGTTATTAAATTTGTCTTGAGCTCAACAATTTTTTGAGCCCACCCGGAGCATTGTACGTCCAGCCGTTCGTGTGCACCAAAAAGCTTCGTCAACACGATCGTGAATCAAACTGTATAAATCCGGCCCAGATAATCATCACTAGGTTCTTGGTTGTTCTGCGATATTATTTCATTTGGTAAGTGATGGACTATTGGATTTAGTTGGTAGATGTACTTCTGAAACTTGAACAAACGTTGAAGTCATCTACCAAGAAGGGGCTGAATTTTGTTGAACGGTACTTTTGCAACTTGAACACACGTTGAAGTATTGTTGATGGGTAAATTATTACACAATGGTAAATTATTACACAACGGCGAATTATTACACAACGGTAAATTATTACTTAACGGTAAATTATTTCACAACGGTAAATATAATTACATAACGGTTCAACCAAGAAGGGGCTGGATTTTGTTGATCGGTACTTTTGCAACTCGACAACCGTTGAAGTACGAGTATTATTGATGGGCAAGTTATTACACAACGGTTCATTATACTTGACCACGACGGTAGGTATTGACCACAGAAAACAGTGATCTACGCAGAAGGGGCATTTATTTCACTCCACATCAACAATTTTCCTTCAGAACTTCATTATTTGCGTTTCTTTTTGCCGTTTTAGTTACTGCTTGTCATCGACAGAATTATTTTAGCAAAATTTAACTCGTGATTTTGATAAGTACCTAGTAACGAAAACGGGGTTAGGTACTAATCTACGGAGGGTCTGCGATCTACATAATATTGTAAGGAATAACGGAACAATCGTTAACACGGAAGAGCCGAATTATATTTTTTCAGTGATTCTCTCAGACTCTCAAACTCAACAACAACTTCTTTTCCATTGTCGGCCCCGTAACAACCAATTCAACATCTGGTAACAACACGTTCAGGGACTCATGTAGTTACCACTACACTACTCCCTCCGTTCCCTGAGACCTGTCCCCAGGTCGTATTTCCGCTTTGGTCATCCGATTGGCATGACCACATACACATATTATATACATATTATATAGACGGGTTATCGATACAGAGAGCTGTGATCTGTAACAGAAGGGTATTCTGTACAAAATAATAAACCGTTGTGCAGGGATTTGCAGCGTTTTGTCTTTGTCTTTCTCCGTTATCTATTCCACCAAGAATATTTTTATTCTGTATTTTATTCCGTATTTTTACTCTGGGCGTTCCAACATACACCACGCTAGATGAATCTGTGCTATTGTTGCTTCTTTAAATTTTGTTTCGCATTTTTCGCAGTCGCAGAGCTGCTTCATTAATCGAGTCATGAAGCAACTTTTAGCTCCACGTAATCGCGATTATTCATATTAAGGCCACTTCCTAAGTTTATTTTGATCAACTTGTATATATTTATATACGACACTTTCTTGCCGCGTGAAAAGTCTTGTCGTTTAATTCTAAGCGGTTCAACGACATTGCCGACGATTTCTGTGTTACTCTCGTCTGTCACATAGGCAATATTTTTACACCTTGATCTCAATACTTGACGAGATTTGTTCATTCTGTTCCGTTTGTTCGAGAGCTGACGTAGCTCATGCAAGAGGGTCTGTAGAAGTGGTATGCACCATTGCAGCTCAAGTTTTGGTCCGCTGAAACCAAATTGAACGTTCACCCTCACCATTTAGACCGTGACCAAGACTACCATTTGGATGTACCAGTTGGACAGCAACCAAAACATTGAACCTTGCCTGTAGTTGCTATGTTCATGCAGGCTGGTAATTTCACTAATTCACGCAGCTTTGCATGATTTGGCGTACTCCACCAAACTACGCTAAATTTACCAAATGTCTTCCTAGTTTCTGCGGTTTTGGAAAATTCAGGCCAGGTAATGAAGTCAGATTTCTTGCTCGTTCCTTTCTCAAATTTCTGTATTCAAAGAAGATGAGTACCTATTGCTTGGTGGCCCCGTTAACCTGTCCTCCCTACCTGATGAAAAGAACGCACGTATGATTTGATTTGGAATTCATTCAAGAAAAATGGTGGACTGAAGCGAAGGTTATTGATTTTTTTTTCTGCCCAACTGTGGAACATGATAACTTGACAACCTCCAAGACTCGACCCATTTCTCCTGGCCCTTGAGAAAACCTCTGTCAACTCGAATAAAAACGGAAGACAACAAGTATTTTTGTTATAAGGGTCCGAGCCTCTAGTAACTCAAGGTTTTAGGCCGCTGAGCCTCTAATAACTCGAAGTGATTGGTTTACATAAATATGTGTATTCAGGTCGTTGTTTCTTTACTCTTTTTTGTCAATCACTGAATCGATCACGATCTGGTGATCAGTTGTGCTGTTGTTGTCGAACAGAGAGAGTTGAGATGTTGTTTCATAACCTTTAATTTAATGATTGACGATTATTAAAAATCTAAAACTGTACCTATAAGTATGTATACAAGCTTAGTTTTTCACAGACCTCCCTAACTTGAAATTTTTGGCTTTAAACCTCGCTAACTCGAAACCCTTCCCTAAGTCGAACTCTTTTCTTGGTCCCTTCAGGTTCAAGTTATCGCTCCACACGGGCTTGGGAGAAAGGGACGTCGCGTCGGCGTTACGTGTTTTCGGCTCTACGGTCTCAAACGCTGGAAGGCTTCTACAGATTGCTAGTCACCCAGTCCCAGTCCCCTCTGCCAGTGCTTTTTCCACCAGTTTCGTCACACTTCCTTGGAAAGCTGGTGGGAAGCGCGGGAGGGTCTCAGTGTTTACCCGGCTGTTGTAGCACCTCAACTGTCAATTCGCGGCCGCCCGCTTAGTATGACGTTTCGCGACGAGCGTTCCGGTGTTTACATTTCGCCGGATGACTTTCTTGTTTGTTGAGATCATATCTACGACTTGCGCAACTGTGAACTTCCTTTCTTGGTTCTCTTCATTCGATATTACATTCAATATTGTATTACATATTGTAAAGGCTGCGTTAGATCTTGCCTCAAATTACTCGCACTTATGACTTCATTAAGTTTCTGCTGTGTCACATCACGCAAAAATTATCTGAAGTGCGTATGAACCCACCTGAAAGACCTTGCTAATGCTTTCATCAGAATAATTACCAGCCTAACGCACAATACAATTTCGACACGTAGTTCGTGATGTTCTTGTGTTGTCCGGTGTAGTTCACTTCAGATCACTCGTTTCGAGGTACTGTGGCGTCGATTTTGATTGAATGCAGATTCCTCGGACTTATTCAACTCACCAGGAGTATTTTCTGTCAAGATTTCCTTCTTACTGAATTGGTGGGGCTACCTGTTAAATCGCCCTAATACCATGATCCAACGGCGCAACTCGAAAAGGTTTATACTCGGCGAGCTGGAGTCCGCGGCCGCTGCATCAGCGGCTGCTGCTGCTGTGGCTTCAGTATCCGACATCGAGGTTGTCATCGACGCTCCGGAACCTCCTCCCGTCTCTTTCGAGCTGTCGGGAAGCCCTCCGCGATCCGACCATATTCTCGCTGACCAGCCTCCTACACCAAACGAGATACAGAAATGGCTGAGTCCGAAGTCGTTGAAAGGGAGAATCACGTAAGTCCAGCCCACATCTCCATTGTGAAGTCTTCACGATTCTTCATTTACTGCACTGCTTATTAATTCTCTGCTCCATGGGGAGTATGCCGCCGTTTGATATGAAAATTTTCATGTTGGAGTAATATGGGTAATCCTTCATTTTCACAGTTATGTAGGTGTTCGTTCGCCTGCAACATCTTCCTAATACTTTTAGCGAATTCTTGATTCAGATGACCGAAGGGTGAAGAGATCGGTCTAAAAGCCAATGTACGAGAGGTAGGTAGAGGGATACCGATCTGTACGGTCTGCCCACTTTCCTTGAACTGAAATTCTAGGTTCGATTTACTCTAACGGGTTAGCATAATAAAAATATTATTAAACAAAAGTTTACATTTATTTGATTGTAAAATTAATGACATTGATTAATAATATTTCAAATAATATATACTTACTAAATTCATTTTCAAGGGTTGTACAAGGATGCTCGGGTATCCCATGAAAGCACAAATTTTCTTGTTCATGTGGTCTATTGATCGACTTGTGATACGAGAACTAGTTTTTTTTTCTTACACCGAATTCGGTCAAGGCAGTTCTGCTACAAACCTCTAGCAGCCAGTAGGGTTTAGAAAATTTCGACCACTTGGTTTCGTCGTTTGCAAAATTTGTTCTGTGCCGAATCAGCCTTACTTTATATAATTTTTCAAACTGAAAACCTATTAATTTTGTAGTAGCTCTACGTACAATGATTGAATAGTCCCAAAACCAAGTCATCGGTTTTGGGATCCCAGATTTCTTGTAGGTGGTTAAAAATTACGATGGTGCTCTTTATTGGCAGCCGATACTGGTCTCCATATATTCTAGTGTATCTATTGAGGCTAATGAAGTTATCAAGATCATTTTTAATTATATTATTAAGAACTATCGATCTTACATTAACTTTATGACCGGCCAATGTAATAGGTCCTACCTGCTTGAGTTCCTGTAAAGTAATACAAGTCATACTCCCAGACTGTTCTCACAGTAACCCAAATTAAGTTAGTGGAGATGTTTCTAGATTGATATTTTCATCCCTAATTTCCTACAAATTTATTCCAACTGTGACCGTTTATTGCATCATTTCATCGTGAGCTGTTGGCAATTATTTAACGACAAGCAGCTTTATCATCTTGTTATTCCAGTTACCCGATAAAAACTGCAGCGAGAAAACATGTCGTTCATTCTGACAACACCTTCTGCATTTGGAAATTATTTTTAATATGTACGTTTTCCATTTATTGGACCTTGATTCTGTCGATAAATCGTTCACCAAGTATCAAGAACTCATTGATATTGGTATATGATAATATTATTTTGTATTACAATCGATCAACCTGGCGATTGGTGGCTATCTGGGTGCAATGTATGTTAAACGTCTGGGACCGTGGTGCCTGCAGCTGGCCTCTTCATTACCTACTTGGCTGGGCTAAAAAAAAGACGAAGTTATTGTAACGTTTTCCGTTTCCCTTTCCACTAATTACAAAATTGCTATTTTAGCGAATTTTCGAAGAAAAGGAAGCTATTGTTCTTGGTCCAAAATTTTTAAAACTCGAATTTCCGAAAGATTTTTATACCAAAATCCGTTTCAGACCATCCTGAATTCCCTGCCGAAAGACACCAAAAATTATATGTATATATATATATATTTATATATTTATATATTTATATATATATTTATATATTTATATATGTATGTGTCATTCCAGACGATAACTCTCGAAAGAATTGAGATAAAAAGTTCAAATTTGCACGAAAAATCTGTCTTGGCAATCGACAGGCTAAGTTCGAAGATGAGCAGAATCGGGTCACCCTAAGGGGGAGTTTTGGGGAGTTTTGGGGGGGGGGGGAAATTACCCATAAATTCCCAAAATGAAAAAGTCTGACAAGTGACACCTCATTTTAAAGGTTTTTGTACGCTGAACACGATGGTGAAATCAGAATTGCGATATCTCATTCCATTCTCAAACTGGAGCACTTTGAAGATGAAGGAACGTGGTTATTTCTTGAGATGTTCTTCCTGGTTCGTCTGCTCTAATCTGATAACGGAATGGGATATCGCAATTCTGACTTCACCATCGTGTTCAGCGTTGGAAAATCTACAAACCGAGGTGTTACTCGGCAAAAAATGGAACAAAAAATTTGTTACGTACCCAATACCTACCTACTCTTCTGGTATTCAAAACATTTTTGATTTCCCCCTCCCCCTCCTTCCACCCCAAATTTTACTTTGCGTAAAACTACTCCTGTTTTAATTTTGTATGGTATCAAGTTGGGAAAACATTGGCCGAAAATTAATTTTCAGAAAATTTTAGGCGGAGGAGGAAGATGCCGAAAACTTCGAAAATTCGCTCTTATAGCCATGCTGCATGACTGTGGTTTTTAATTTCCAACTTCTACAGTTGATACTTTCTTATTTATTTATATTTATTTTTATTTTTTTAAATGGGCTTCCAAGACTTTACTGCAGGTTATTCAGTTCGGACAGGGCACCTTCAGCTCGTTCCAATCCTGTGGAAGGAACGAGTAGGTGCTGGATCACCCGTAGGTAACTATCGTTCATTATTTGTCTCATAACATGTGGGTCAGATTTGAGTTTTTCGTGGCAAAAATCTCCATAAATTGCAACGTTTGCCAGACATTGATAAGTAAACTCACCTTCAGCGGTACAGATTGGTCACTCAAAACACGAAAATACGAAGAAAAAAGTTTCTTAATAACAAAAACGTGTGCAATTTAAACTTCCAGAATTTACTGTTTTTACCCCCAGTACAAAATATTTATCGAAGAACTGTGGATCTTGTGAGTCTTCCCAGTAAACTTCAAGAAACCGAATCGAGCTCTCCAGTTCACAAATCGAAGTTGGGTGATAGCGTGACTCGGCAAGGATGACCAATTATTTTGTAACCTTCATGCCTGATGGCCCTACCGGTTCCGTGAAAAGAGCTTAAACGTGATGTTTCGATCACATGTTCCCGTTTCGACCGGATTTAAAAAAATCACTGTTTATTAGAATCCTCCTCTAACGTAGATATATGTTTATTGTGGCAGAACATTTTTTGAACCAGACTTGTCATTAAACCAAATTTGTTGTAGGTAGCTCATCTCAAGGTTAGGGTGTAGGTGTTTCTTCGAAGTTATTCCTAATGAATTCGTGGTTTAGTTGGCAAGCCGTCTCCAACTTATTGCACTACCAAGCAGGAGATTCCATTAATTTTGAAACAAGGTCGAATTCCCATGGCATGTACCATGGAGTCTGTCCGAATCTGAAATCGATTAGGTAATTTACGTCTTCGATAGCAGTACGTAGAACATCAGTGCTACGGTGCTCAAAACTAGATATTTAGGCATCTCTTTCTAAAAAGTTGAAATTCTCCACTGCCTTTATAGTGAGAGAGGTTTACTTTCTGTGTGAATGGAACCGTTCAATTGGCGCAAGAAGTAGCTAAATATCTTGAATACTACGAACTTCACGTCAAATGTCTTTGTGCCTAGCCATTCTAAATAGATTATAGCTTCAGAATCTCCTTATAATTCGTAGCTTAGATATAGTTTAAGAACACATTATTTCATAGTTACTATTATACAACTCAGTGATGAAAAGTGAAGAATAGAATGCAGAGAAGAAAAATAATGGAGTGAGAAAAATAATCGATAGCCTTGAATTTTTGTACGAAGTCTTCCCTATATTCATCAAGTTAATTTTGTTGGGCCATAATAGTCTTTCCCTCCGATGTACATTTCGTAGATATCGTTGAAGAAGAATGTTGAATACTATCGAAGATCGTTTTAATTTGAAAGTGTAATGGTGAGTCTTCTGGGCGGCTTCCATCAGCTTGCAATATCTTTCAACTCATTCATCACTGTTTTGTTTATATTCATTCTCACTCTTATCTTGGTGGTTTTCCTTAATACCTATGATAAGTAGGTACCGAAAGTGAAACGTCCGATTTTTCACATTACTTTCCTATAGATATCTCAATAATGACCCCCCCCCCCCCCCGGCACGTTCTTCCTCAATTTCCTTAGTTATTTTTCCAAGTTGAAAAGGAAAGTGTTATTTGATGTGAAATATCAAATCAAAATTTTACTGTCCCAGTTATAAGAATTATAGTGGAGTTATCGACTCTGAAGAGTCGGCATTTCACAGAAACTTCTAACAGTTCCTCTGAAAACTATGCAAAGTTGGCCTGCCTTCATTAGTATGAATTCAGATGCAGATTGTAGTCAGTGTAGTATACGAATTTAAATGCGAGTATTAAGAAGTCTTTCATCTATCTGAATCCAAAAGAAATTCGAATAAACGGATTAACGGGATAACGGATTAATGGTGTAACCAATTTATGGATCTTAGCAAAGTTTCTGGGACATCCTGATTGTATTCATGTATTCATTTGGTGACCGTCACTGATATTTCGATACCCCTAGACAACATATTCAGTGCCCCGTTAAATTCTAGAGCATGATCAGTGAACTGTACAAATAATAAGAATTGTGTGCATGCGAGCACAGCATAATGAGAATGATGTACTTGAATGAATCGTGTGCATCATTATGCATTGTACGAATAAGGAACTCATGGGTTCTTCTAATTCACAGTGTAAATGAAATTGGCCATGTTCAAGGTTCCCGCCCATCATTCCTTATCTACATCACGCCAATCTTCACTTCTCGCTCATTCGATCTTATCGTGCACACCACGATTTTTACAGTTTGTTGGAATCGACCACTTTATCTGTTAATACGCGCGGTCGTTTCGATTGTGTAATAATTGATTATTTATTTTCGTCTTCGAATTTCATTCACGGCGTTTCAGTTATTCGCGGATCGCCGGATCCGTGTCGAGCGGTAGCTACCTTACCTATTTCGCGGACGTTTGACGTTGTCCAGTCCTTGGAGGACCTTTCAAAATCTTTGAATCGGTCCAGATTTTCAAGTTATATAAGGTCTCGATTGTGGGGTAGATCATCAAGTGATCGCAATGTTTGATGTTGACAGGCCGAGCATGTCCCAAGGGACTGTCATCCACCCGAGACTGCTAGAAAAAGACTTCAGCGTTGCTACTCCCGAAGAATTCGTCAAGAAGTTCAAAGGCACCAAAGTTATCAATAAGGTACGTGCACGGCTGCTAATCATATTGATAATATTCTTCCTATCTGTTTGTTTAAATGAGTTAAATGAGCTAAATGAGTTTAAAATTATATAACAAATTATTTCGTTTGAGGTGGCGTTTGTTATATAATTTTAAACTCATTCAGCTGATTCCGGGACATGGTAACCAAAATAACATTCAAGAAGAAGTAATAGACTTGAAAAACGATTCCAAGGCAAAAGAAGACTGGTGAAATCAACCTCGAAGAATTTGGATAAAGTACCTACCCATATTATATCCCCAGGTTTTCTACTCCGAAAGTTATCAAAACAAACCTTTGGATGTCGAGTCTGACTTGAGATGCATCATTGTTGCCCAATATAAAGCCATTTAAATAAACTCGAATGACTTGCTACCGTCCTTCTCACTATAACTTTGTATTGCTCATCTGGATCAAATGTACCGTTAAATTACACGTATTAAATTCATATATTGTTATTATTTTTTGTATTTTGAATTATATTAAATTTTTTTGAAATTCATTTATAATTTTATCTGTATATACCTAGGTAAATATGAAATTTATTAACAGTATTTCATCTTTTTTATTTTCTCAAATGTTTTGGGTCGGCCCCCCCCCCCCCCCCCGGGAGTATTGTGGCATTGATGATGTTGAAGGAGGGTTGGTGGAAAGGGGCCGGGAAGATGCCACGATATTCCGGGGGGGGGGGGGGGGACAATATGAGAACCACTGGTGTCGTGGTACCCCTCATAATTGTACATTTACCACTCCCATGCAGTGAGTGAAGATTTAACATCATAAACAAGGAGAACGACGAGCTGAGCGACCTCCTGGGGGAAAGTAGAAGGGTCCCCTCCATCAACCGCCATCGCCCCTCAAGTCATAACGGCAGTTGATGGACGGGGGACGGGTGGAAAGGGGCCTTTATAAACAGCCCTGCTAGCCCAGCCCTCAACTTGCAACTTCTGTCTCAAACCTCTCTCTCCTACCTCTCGCGCCTGCTGAGGTGGTAACCACGGGTTATTTCATACTCACTGTGGTGGTAACTACGGGGAGCCTCCCTCTCTTTTATCTAGCGCCTGTTCTGGTGGTAACTGTGGGGTATCTAATACCTGCTGTGGGGTGCTGGCAAAAGACTCCCAAGGAGCAATCCCTCTATTTCATCTAGCACCTGTTCTGGTGAACACCGCAGGGTATTTTATACTTGCCGTGGTGGTAACCGCGGGGTGCTAGCAAAATACTCCCAAGGAGCACCTACTACCGGCTGTGGTGATAACTGCTGGGTATAAGCATTAGCTTCCTTCCTACCCAAATCTATCCTCCATAGGGATCACCACACACCTAACCATTAACCACAACCCTGTCGTAAGGCCACCAATAGCCTTCACGACAACTGGTATAGTCGGACACGTATTTATACATTAAATAAATCAAAGCTGTTGCTTCTGTTGGAGTTGATAACAGATTGGGGACTCCCAGAGTTCAGCCATTTCAAAAAATCGTCGTTTTCATAAAGATGACCCCAAGAGGGGTTTTAGAATGATGTTCACAAATTTTGAAAGTCAAGTGTTCTTCATTTCTACACATTTTGGGGTGAGGAACCCAAATCTGTAAACCTGTAGTAGGATCTCTGCCTAACGAAACTGCGAATTCGTTGAAATGTTTGGCCCGTTTTCCACTCTTGACATTTTCGAGTTAGAATGAGAAATACGAGGTTATTAGGTTTCTGTAAAAGTTGTATATATTCTGTCAAACTTTGGAAAATCACTGTGTTTGATCTATAATTTCTGCAATTTTTGGTTTAATATTCCACATTCAGGTCAAGAGGAGTTGGCGTTTTGAATTTGAAAAAAAAACCTAAGGAAAATGTAGGATGATTTTGTTAAATAAACACGACACGTGTGTTTCAAAATTGGCATGACTAAGATGTGTCCGTTTGAAAGAAAACCGTAAGTAGACTCGAAAAGTTAAAAAGCGAAGGTTTTCTTTGCTCTCAAGTGTTGATGTCGAAGTGAGTGAGTGATATTTTAATTGATTCGGTGTTAAGATCCAAGGCCTTCGGTAACTGTCATAACAATACTGACTCAAGCCATAATTAGATTGTGGCCAGTGATTAGTTAGATTGTCTTCTAATTCCAGTTATTATTTCCTATCTTGTTTGTGATTTCTGCAAGCTGTAGATGTTTTTACCTCTCCCGCTGAGGCGTCGGGCCGCACGGATGCCTATCAAACCCTCAGTTTGTAGCGCTGGGTTGTAGGAAATGGCAGTATTCTTCTATTAGATTATAGCATTAGATTTTTCTATTATAGTAAACTGCTCATTACGTGACATGCTGGTTTTCGCTTAGAATTTTAGTTGAAGTATAGGCGCTTATCACATTACTGGCACTGTTATAAGTTTGCGCCAAACATCTGTATTTCGGTTACTTGAGTTTGCGTGTTTCCAGTCATCTGCGATCGCCCCCTGTACGCCGGAAAATGCCCAATGAAGGAATAGAATTTTCCTGTTTGAAGTTGATGAAAAAAGGAGCGGGTGAATCCAATAATTTTTCTCTCCATGTTCTTCCTAACGAAGATTTTTAGCGCAACTGTCGATCGGCGCGTCCGCCTTAGGACTCTCGGCCTTGGTCTGCTGCCATTTCGATCTCTTTCTAGCCTTTTTCCTATCAAAGTTCACGATATTCTGAGCTATTTCAGTGGCGGTAAATCCGATTCTGAGGCAAAAATTAGAAAATTGGTACGCGATAGTAGCCAAAATGAAAGAGACATCAACGGCTCCCTTTAAGGTAGTCCATACTGTCCTAATGCAGATAGATGATTTGTGAGAGCCACGTTTTTTTAAAGGTACATCATGTTCTCCATAAATATTTGGTATCATATCTAAGTAGCATTGTACCTCACAACTGTAATTCGGAAGTTTCTTTGTATCGAGATGCGAACGCACTTTCACAGAAAGTACCTGAACTGTGGCACGTCGAATCGATTCTCATAGTTTCGAAAACCTCTTGAAGCACTTGACCTATTAAAGGATTAAGTAACGTTCTGCTAATTTATTCGTATTATGGGTTGCACATTTCCCCCAGGAACTTCCGTCCGTGCGTTACTTTGTGCGGCTCACTCGGTCGGTAGGGTTTGAAACTCAAGGTCTGGTCACATCTGTATCGAATCTCATCGGACGTGGGTTTACTGACCCTCGCGCCTACTTTTGCGATATATTTTTGTGGCCTATTGATGTTTTTGATATTAATATTAATTTTGCGACCTTTTCTATTATATTTTTCCTATCATCTAATCCTAATAATTCCATTTATTTTCCAGTTGATTAAAATCGATTGATTGATTCATTAAGAACTAAGTAGGTACATGGGTAGGTACCTACTTAAATCCATTAAGAACTAAGTAGGTACATAGGTAGGTACTAAGTAGAACTAAGCAGGTAGTTCCTAACTAGGTAGGACTACGTTGTTGTTACATGAAAAACCGTGACAATCACCTATATACAGGGCGTTCGCGAATTAATGGATCACCCATTTTATTTCGGTTAACACTGGAGATTTAAAAAATCGTTCAAAAGTAATCCTTCGTGATTTTTTATGTAGAATTCGAAAATGACCTTTTTCCGCGGTGCGCAGGCACAAGAATGTGGTTTTTCAGTATAGGACCCCCCTTTTTTATTACGGATTCGGATTCTGCGTGAAATTTCACAACAAATGTACCCCTCTGCATGCATTTTTTTGATAAGTAAGAAGTTAGTAAAATGTGCGTCAACTTGTAAATAAGAACGAGTTTTTGTGTAAATACTACATTTTATGACACGTGATTTTCATGTATTTTTTTCGCTCTCAGCGAGACACTGACATTCCACTTCCTTCTCTATATTCTTCACATATTAAAGTTTCATATTGTTAGGTTTTCTGTTAATATTATTCATTCGTATCGAATGATGGACGCACCACATTATTCGGCGTGAAAAAAACCCTGAGAGTCACGTGTCATAATATGTGGTATTAGGAAAAAAACTACAAAAAACTCGTTATTTAATACCTATGTTTTGCGCACATTTTACGAACTTCTTACTTATAAAAAAGTACGTTTTGCGTAAGCCCACGCGCAATTTTCTAATTCTCTGCAAAAAATCAAGAAGGATAGCGTTTGAAAGATTTTTTCCCTCCAGTATTAACCGAAGTAAAACGGGTGTCTGTTAGCTCGCGACCACCCTGTATAATTACCTCAACCATCCCTAGAAACCTAGATAAATAAAACAGAAATGTATTGGTAGTTTGAATCTGGAACAAGTTCTATGATTTCTACTCTAGAAACTGAATTTGGTTTATTATTTTCAATACTGAACCTTTGGAATCGAGCATGAAAAAAATAAAAATAAATTTAACCTCCCTCTTTCCCTCAAAATTTGATGGTTTCCGTTTCAAGGTACGTAGAATTTGAAAATGGAATAAAAAAGTCTGTCCGTCCGTATTGACCCAGAAAACAGTGATCTACGCATAATAAACCGTAGTGTAATAATTTGCAGCGTTTTCATTTAAATGTGAGAAGACCCCCTTACATACTAACATCTTGAACTCAACAAACAACAACACAACTAACAACATAATATGTTGTTATCATACAGTTTAAAGTGTGTATGGTAATCTAGGTCCTTTGATGTAGGTATTTGGGTTCCATCATCACGGCTAAACCGTTTTGAACGTGGCATTTTGCTAAATCATCAGCTGTGTTGGTACCTTCGGACTGGACTCGAGATGTGTTATAAACTATGCGTGGAATTCGTTAGTGGATGAAACCCTATTCGGATGAGTGAGCCGACTCACTTGAATAGCCTATGATGAGAGAGCTGATAGTACGAGGTGTACATAATTTATAAGATCGAAAGGTTTATGAGTTTTTCATGAGATGTGGATAGTCAGCGAGCACCTACACATCCTTTGATCTGTACACTCACTTGGGTATGGTATAAATTAATACAGAAATCGATGGTGGACACAAGTGGAGGTACAGAACCAAGAAAAAACTACTGTTGTTTTCGGTTCATTCCTGCCCTCTGACAATAGCAATGTTGGAATCGTGATAAGTTTGTCTACGACCACTCTTAATTATTCATAGTAACTAATGACTAACGAATTATGCCTAGGCTGTAATTTGAGTGTGAAATTCAATGTATTCGTAGATGCTAGGTCAGGTAACACAATTTTTTCGGTTCTCCTTCCTAGTTTTTTAAGTTATATAATGAAATCAGAGAAGCAGTTGGGCCATATGATTGTGGGGCTATCAACACCATTCACCAAGATATTCCCTACTTTCTCTGTTGGGGATGTTGTGGGAGGATTTGCGCAGAAATGAACCTAGCTCATGGATAGGTACCTACCTACTTCTCGAGGAGAGCAAATTAGGAATGGACGTGTATTTCTCTATTCTTTAAAATTGTGGGTCTAATGGAGAGCTTTCCAAAAAAAGTGTGTATGTGTCGGAAATCAATGGAAGTAGGTGAAAAAGAGGAAGGAAAAAAAGGGCGACCTCATCTGGTATGTATTGCCTTCTCGCTCCCTCACATGGGAAAACCGAGTGAGAGGGAGATAGTGCATACCAGATGACGTCATGCGTTTTTTATTTATTGTTCCCGCCAAACTGCTCTGATTTCGGAGCTGAAAATTGGGATACAGGGGTCTTCGAGGGCGCTGAATCCGATTCTGAGGTCGAAAGCAGCAAATTCTTACCCACATCTGTTCCTATTTTTTATCAATTTTGAATCAGCTTGATTTCTTAACACATAACACATATCTTAGTCTTAATCTTAACACATTTCGCTTGTAATACCTATCACGGGCTTCATGTCACAGAGTAGGAATCGATCTCATCATTTCAGCTGTTAGGTAACCTACCAGTGGCTGTAGATTGAATAATAATGTTAATTTTATTATTTCAGGTTTTAATAGCAAACAATGGTATCGCAGCCGTCAAATGTATGCGGTCCATCAGGCGGTGGTCTTACGAAATGTTCAAAAATGAAAGGGCCATCCGATTCGTCGTCATGGTTACTCCTGAGGACCTCAAAGGTGAGAGCGAACATTATCTCTATGCTAAATGGGATTCCCAGGTAAGTGCACAGTTATCTGTGTAACCTACGTGCCTACTGACTGGAAAGCTGTTACAAGTGATACCGCGTAGCATGGACTGGTATTCTTCCCTACCACGGGCTTTGGCCTATATTGGGGAATAATTTCAATAATTACCTACCTCATTTCATTCTGTTTATACATATTGATTTAGAATAATTTTATATCGAGGTCTGTTTAAAAAATAATAATAAAGAGAGAGATTAAAAAAAGCACAGCCTGCACGATATCTTCATTTTCTTGCGGGATTGAGCGTGAATAATAATTTTAGGAATTTTTATTGTAACTTCAAAGTATCACTTATTTTGGTTTATTATTCTGTGAAAAATACTCCAAACATATGTATGCAAAACTATGTATTCGCTCAGCAAAAAATGTTTATAACCGCCTCAAAATTTTTTTTCCTCAAATAAACAGTAAATGAACAGCCATCATTTCTGTAGGTATGTCCGGCAGAGTATTAAACCCGTGTGACAAGGACTTCGCAGCGTTTTTATATGTAAGTCTGCTCAAAATCCTCAATGGTTTGGCTCGTCAGTTTCGTATAATTTTGTGATGGAATAGTTCGAATAATTCGGGTTTAATTTCGATGGAAAGCTAGGCCTAAACTGGACGTCTAATTTTCTTTATTAAACAGCGGCTGGCGTCTTGAAGACGTCATGTGATTTGAGGGGATCTGAGGGTTGTGAAACTACGACAAAATGTGACAGCGAAAAAGGCTATCCTGATTATTAGGGGTGGTTATCAAAATAACCGTAATATGTAGCTGAATAGCCTAGAAAAATACCGTCACGTTTCCATGAATTATTATCCAATTATTTCAGCGAACGCCGAATACATCAAGATGGCAGACCACTATGTTCCGGTCCCCGGCGGCTCCAACAACAACAATTACGCTAATGTGGAATTAATAGTCGACATCGCCATAAGGACTCAGGTTCAAGTGAGTATGTTTTCCATTGTTTTTGTGGAATTCCCGATATACATAGCTGTGTAAGGTACCTATTTCATAAGATTGTTTATTTGGCTATTGATGTCGTGAACGAATTGTTTAATAATTAGTGATATTGTTAATATTTTAAAATGGAAACGTAATTTTATCGTTTAAATATCATTATTCAAATAAAAAATGAGTTCCTACTTCGTTGAAAAGCCAAAAGATTTCTCGCCGTTTTCATAAAAATGGGTTCAGAAGTTCAGGAATGTTGGTTAGCATCTCGCTGCTGAAAAATGTGGTGTTTGTGCGAAACCAACTGTATCCACCCTTACATTATAATAATATCTGCTATTTGATTTTTGTACTTTGAATAGGTAGGTAATCGTTTTTACATTTTTGTGAGCCTCCTACTGCCTACTAAAATTGGTAAACAATTGAAGAATTTAACGAATTTTCTCCTCACACGTTCAAATGAGAATGGCCGTACGATTCAGCAAGATTTTTGTCTAGTTCGAAAGAAATTTAGACATCCTAAGAAATGTGCTGGACCACGCTGTTAACTATTAGACACGCGGCAGAAAATTTGCTCAATTGAAATGTAACACATCATTGTCCTCGGCCTTCCACGGACAATGTGACCCTTCTTCTATTTAAACAAATGGTTTAGAGTAATCAATGGATCACATGGCTCGGCATCAACGGCGGTTCAACGATTTTCACGTTTGCGTATGCGCAATCTCTACTACTGATCCGAATGCGACGAAATTCATGTGGTGCCACCTACGATCCAACTCCGAACTACTTATCTTCAAAATTTGAGCCAATTTGGACCATTGGGTCGTGAGTATGGCGGTTCGCAAAAATGCGTAAGTACAGAAACACATACTCAACGGCGAGAAGGAGCTGAAATTTCCATTTTTTCTGAGGATTTGTGTTCAGCGTGGTCGGAAATGGGAACTCCGCTTTTCCCCCCTCAGATGATGAAAATTGTCGAAAAACCGTTAAAACGAAAACATAAGGCCACGGCCACTTCTGAGGGGCCGAGCCTAAAAACTAGGGTTACTTCTAGGGTCGCGAGCAATGTGTTTCAACATAAGTAGGTATCTGTGAATTGAACTCTTTGCAATTGGATAAGAAAACAGTTTTTGTTGAAAAATATTTAGAGTACTATGTTTTCCCTTTCACTTTCTCCGCCGACTTCAACTTCAATTATATATTAATGAAGCTTTTTTTAAATCAGGTTCATTTATGTAAATCATCAGTTATAGTTACCAAGTTTCTCTGTGTTGATTTTAGGCCGTGTGGGCTGGATGGGGTCACGCATCCGAGAACCCCAAACTCCCAGAGCTTCTCAATAAGAACAACATTGCTTTCATTGGGCCCCCCGAGAAAGCTATGTGGGCCCTCGGTGACAAAATCGCTTCCAGCATCGTTGCACAGACTGCCGACATTCCTACTCTGCCTTGGTCTGGTTCAGGTAAAAATTTCTTGATTATTCAATATTTTCATACGTACTTCAATCAATCAATCAATCAGTCAAATATTTATTCCAGAATGTAAAAGGACCTAGGTCTAACCTAGAACATTCCACATAGTATCAGATCTAGGAACATGCAGCTTGAGTAATGACATTAAGTAATTATAATAGGTACAAAAAGGATAGGAGAAGAGAGGAAACATAGAGAGAAATCGAAAGCGAGAAAAGAGGGAAAGAAAAGGGAAGCAAGATTTAAAAAAAAAGAAAAGTTGTTGGTAAAGTGCAGGCTCTGACAAGTTGGCCAGGTAGCGCCTCCGGAAGGCAGAGTTTGTAGGGGATTCTTGAGCAGCTGGCGGTTTCCAGCTCTGGGAAGAGCGTTCCAATGCCTGACACCTTCAGCACTGATAGAATGGCTCTCGGCACTTGAGTGGGTTGGCATGAGGAGATTGTTGTTGGACCGGCACGACTGAGTGAGGCTGAACTGTATGTACTTGCATGCATCAAAAAATTGATGTTTACAATGGGCAATTATCGTGGTTTGGGTTAACATATTGTTCTGCAACGTAATGAGTTGAAGTGGGGAAAGACGTATATTTATATTTGAAAGGTTTCTGAAAATCGAAATATCATAAAAGAAGCGGGAAGGGGAAAGGAGGTAAGTTAATACGTCGTCGTTTTGGAAGGCAAGTTGGTTTGGGCGGACTGTGCAGCCCTTTTTGCATTTGTCCAGAGGCGATTTTTCACTGGTTCCCAGGACGACGTTGCTGTACCCTCTCTTTCAAAGTCACGAACGCGTACTTTCACTAGGTAGGTACTTTTGGGGTACTTTGGTACTATGTTGGCAGTTTGGTACTTTTCCGTTATACCCCCCCCCCCCCCCCCCTCTCGGGCTTCGATTTCTGTCATTTCCTTGGAATCACTAACACAGTTGTAGGTAAATGGGGGTAGAGGACCTCCACCAAGGGGTGGGAGGGAGGGGGGGGGGGAGTATTCTTGATAATAAATCAATTTAGAACAGGCCCACACGGCGTTACAGTCAGTCATCTCTAGAGGGTGACGAATAGGGGTTGAAATATTCAAAACGTTGTAGCTTGAAAACGCTAAATCGAAGGGTAGGTGTGGTATTTATGGCGTTTTTTCCAAAATTGAGGATTTTTTGAGATCACCCGGAGCAGTGCGTCCAGCCGTTCGTTCACTGTAAGGCCCTGAGGTTTGAACCGAGAGCTTCCCCAACATGAGTATAAATCATGCGGTATACACACATAACTCCAGCCTAGATATCATTGCTAGGGAACAACTGATTATAATCACGCATGGCTTTATTAAATCGTTTGTTTTTCAATTTCGAATTTTGTTCTTTTCCACTTTTACAAATCACGGTATACATTCGTGTTGTGATATGGGTATCTGATAGGTACAGTGAGGAAGTTTCGTCTATTTTTATTTTATTTTATTTTATTACAAAAAAAAAAAAAGTCAGCACTCTTGGAAAATGGTAGTTTGAAGCCCGTTTTCAAAAATAAGCGTTAATAATAATTTTTAAAATGAGGGTGGTTAGAAGTAAATATGCGGAAAAAATTACTTATCGGTCTAGCGACATCTGACTGGCTGTTGGCCGAAGGAGGCGGAGCGAAGCCTCGGAAGCGAAGGTTCTCAATGCTGCTACCAACCCAACATTAGAAATTGCAAACCTTCCTCGCAACTTTCAAGAACCTTTCTTTCCCCTCGGTTTAATTTTGAGGACGTGTTTTTTAACTTGCGGTACGAGTACGGATCCAGCTTTAAAAAAAGGGGGGAGGGGGTTATTAACATGGAATCCCACATAGGCAAAGGCCTTTAAATACGTTTGACGGTAGGTGCAATAATTGTATCAAGTGTTATTTACTTTAAATCTACATGGACGCAGTTCGTGGTTGCATACCTGGGCAATTTGAGTTTTGGTAATTTATTTACCTAGACACAATAATTGTCTTATTTTGTCTCCCTAAGGTTTTTAGCCTTTGTCCTTTTTTTTGAAAGTTTTCTACACAAATATTTGGAAACAATGAATTGATCAATCTTGTTGGTGCTATAAAGGTTATAAATATTATGACGCTGACCTATCTCTGTATACTTGTAAGGATCGAAATATCGTGCATGATTCCGTTAGCGTTTACGTTTTTATTTTGTTGAAAGCCCCACAAAGCCCTTCCCCCACAAAGTTCGTGGCTTTATGTATTACAATTAGTTTTAGGCATAACGGCGTAGTTTCAGAATAAAACATTCTTTTATAACCCTGGATTTGACCTCACTGGGTGTATCCCAGGGGGGGACTTTTTACTGGAACTAATTGCTGGTCGGGTATGCACATGCAAGCTTTTAAAAGAAGCTTTTATTGGTGACGAGAACCAAAGACTCTGAACTTTTATATTATCCTAGACGGGGATATAAAGATCGGACGCCCTAGTCCGCTCGAACACTCCGGCCCCGTAATTTCAGAATATAGATCTATAGTAGGATAACGAATTGACTTTCTATATAATGATTTTTAATATTATTTTATGTTTTATTTCTATCGGTTTAATGTGTGTACGTGGTAAGACTGTAATTCACGAACGTTTGAGAGCTTATACTCGGATGACATTTTTGTCCTGTCTTTGTGTGTGCGTTCGTGGGTAGGTAGGTATACACCGCAAATAACAACCCTATTACTCGTAAATCAGGGTCTTACGCTAATAGGAATTCAGCGATCTACGCAGAATCAATAAAGAAAAATAATAAATGGTTGTGTAATAATTTGCTAAAATGTAAAAGAGAAAAACTCAGTAGGTACCAAAACTGCTTGTGGTGGATAAGTAGACGATAATGACTCATTCCTAGTATGTACGAATACGTGGTGAGTCGTTCGTGGCTAAGTAGGTTACCTATTTTCACGTGCCCCTCTCTCATTCAGTTCTTCATGTCCAACAGAGCTTAAAGCACAATATTCCGGAAAGAAGATCAAGATCGGGTCCGATCTGTACAAAAAGGGTTGCGTCTCCAATGTAGAAGAAGGTGTGATTTCCGCTCAAAAAATCGGTTTCCCTGTCATGATCAAGGCTAGCGAAGGCGGCGGTGGCAAAGGTATCAGGAAAGTCGAGACCGCAGAAGAGTTTCCCAATCTGTTCAGACAAGTAAGTCGACCAGGGAAGAATAATAATGCTGAAATACCCTCGGGATCTTTATGCACTCGTAAGAAGCGCAACCTCAAGTTTTCAGAATGTCAACTGAAATATTCCGATTTTCTTTTCAAGGTTCAATCTGAAGTCCCTGGTTCGCCCATATTTATCATGAAACTCGCAACGTGCGCGAGACATCTGGAAGTGCAACTTCTCGCTGATCAATATGGAAATGCAATTTCAATTTTTGGCAGGGACTGTTCCATCCAAAGGCGGCACCAAAAGATCATCGAAGAGGCTCCAGCAGCGATAGCTGTTCCCGAAGTTTTTGAACAGATGGAGAAGGTATGCTAGTGATTCTGTAATTAGTTTATTGCTGTTAAGACTATGCTTGAATTACTCGTCTGTGATTATCAAAAAGTGTGCGCGTTCATTTTTCAGGCTGCTGTCAGGCTGGCGAAGATGGTCGGGTACGTAAGTGCTGGCACTGTGGAGTATCTGTACGACACTGAAGGCTACTACTATTTTCTCGAGTTGAACCCTAGGTTGCAAGTGGAGCATCCTTGCACAGAAATGGTTTCCGATGTAAACCTTCCTGCCGCTCAACTTCAGGTAAAAATCGTTAATTGGCTTCCTCGTTGTCGTTTTTTAAATTCTGTGTTCCCATTTTGCAGGGTGTCCCACGAGACACCCCCTCCGTTTTCCTTTGGAAGCGAGTTAGAAAAAAAAAGTCAAGCGTCCTCATGATTTTTTACGTATTAAGTATATCTCAAATATCCTAAATCAAAGTTCTTTCAAATGGGAACCGCCGTCTTCTATTCTAAATTCGGATTCTGCGTGAAATTTCATGAAGTAACTCAAACTTTTGAGCGTGCGAAATTGAGAAAAACGTGATAACTTGTGTTTTTTTAATGTATTAAATTACTTCATGATTTTGATACATAAGTATTAAATTACTTCATGTGATAATGATTTTAGGGTATTTTTTCGCGCTGAATCACGTGGTAATGTCAGTTTTTCACGATACACGATCGTTATGAATGCCCATCACCAATGTGCTGCATTTTAGTCCTTTCCTGGGTAGAATAACGAACTACAGGAGCTCAAGGCATATTGAAGAGCAAACTCAAAACAACGACCGAAACACCTTGTTTCATTCTAAAACGAGCTTCAATATATTTCATATTTTTCAACATTTTCGTAAAATTTTGATCCATTTATCTTGATAGGATAATTAATCAAAAAACGCTGCAAATTATTGCACAACTGTTATTGTTTACTTGTATAGATGCCCCTTCCGGGTAGATCACTGTTTTCTGTGGTCAGTACCTCCCCTCGAGCTCCCCCCAGGGAAGCCCTAAAACGAGTACTGGAGCCGGCCCGGGAATTACGGTTTCATAATGCGCGGGATTGAATAATTCTGTCATTAATTATTTGTTGTTATTCATGAAGCATAACGTTTGTTCAAGGTGCAAAAGTACCTATCAACAAAGTCCAAAAGAGCCATCATTTTTCAAATGGAATAATATCACAGAACAACCAACTCGACTTCATACAACCATCAGTGAGTATAATCAGGTACTCCCTAGCACTGATATCTGGGCCGGATTTATACCGTTTGATTCACGATCATGTTGGGAAAGCTTTTCGGTGCAAACGAACGGCTGGACTTACAGTGCTCCGGATTGTGTCAAACATTTCTTTAGTTCGCGATCAATTTAAAAATGTATAAAAAACACCTATTGAAAGTTTTCGAGCTACGGCGTTCTGAACGTTTCGACCCCTGTTTTTCACCCCCAGACCAACAAGACCCCAGACGGGACCTGCAAACCAAATTTCATCAATTTTGGTTCATGTTAACTAAGAAAAGTGCGAAGTATGGTGTTCAGGGGACGGATAGAAATTTTGTTATTCCATGTTTGGAGTCTACATACCATGAAACGGAAACCTTCAAATTGTGATGGACAGGGGGAGGGGGGGGGGGGGTCAAAAACTTTTCGCGCATATTTTCCGCATTCAGCAATTTGAGTGACGGGTCATTTATTCATGAAATTGCACGTTAAATCAAAATCTGCAATGCAAAATGGGGGTTCAATTGGAAAAACAAAGTTGATGTCGATTATTCAATTTTTTTGTCACGTTCATGAAATCTTGATTTTTGGATTTAGATCTATGTAATTGTTACCATTGGTTCTCTGAGGAAAATATGATGGTGTGTAGTCGTCTCGTGGGGCACCCTGTATTTGACTGAGTAGGCAGTAGGTCAGTACACCATGCCTTACATTATCAACCTTCCACACCTTTGAACTGTTACAGGTTGCGATGGGTCTCCCTCTCAACCACATCAAGGATATCCGAGTTCTATATGGCGAGTCTCCCTGGGGAGATTCTGCTATTGATTTCGATCAGCCACGCCATAAGCCTCAGCCGTGGGGCCACGTCATTGCTGCCAGAATCACCAGTGAAAATCCTGATGAGGGTTCGTTAATTATGCGTACTACTGTGATTTACAGACAAAGTCGACGTTTGAGAGGATCAGCAAACGTAATTGTTGGTGTGTGACATGTCTGTAGGTTTCAAGCCAAGCTCGGGTACCGTTCAAGAGCTGAACTTCAGGTCTTCCAAGAACGTCTGGGGTTACTTCAGTGTTGCCGCGTCTGGTGGTCTGCACGAATACGCTGACTCCCAGTTCGGACATTGTTTCTCCTGGGGAGAAAACCGAGAACAAGCAAGAGAGTAAGTATACGTTTTGTTGCTCCCATTCGGCAAGAGAGTTTTGGTGATTATCTACAACTCACGGCCAACATTCAGTAATCGAGGTGAATCCCCATTTCAGAAACCTGGTAATTGCTCTCAAAGAGCTGTCCATTCGTGGTGATTTCCGAACGACTGTGGAATATCTTATAACACTCCTCGAAACCGAAACATTCCAGGTAAAACATTCATTACACAGTATGATTCCTATTGAATATAAGTAATGCTCCTGTTTATTACGTCCAGCTCCTATAACGTTTGTTGTTTCATAGACGAACACAATTGATACTGCTTGGTTGGATATACTCATTGCAGAGCGTGTACAGTCTGAAAAACCAGATATATTGTTGGGTGTTATCTGCGGGGCCTTGCATATTGCTGATAGAAAGGTTCTGAAGGCTTTCAGTAGTTTCCAGAATGCTCTTGAGAGGTAACCATTTGTCAACACTGATATAAGACGTATATGATCTTCCGTTGTCATTGTCTTTGAAACAACTACAATTAATGTATTTTCTTAGGGGTCAAGTGCTTGGCAGCAACACTCTGGACCACATGGTTAACGTTGAGCTCATCCATGACGGCTTCAAGTACAAAGTTCATGTTACCAAATCTGGTCCTAACTCTTACTTCCTGGTGATGAATGGATCGTTCAAAGAAATCGATGTGCATAGACTCTCTGACGGAGGTAAGACATGGTCGTTTCTGAAATCAAGTTTTCTATATTCTCCCTCTGCGCTATTTTCAGTTGTATGTACCTAGCTGTCCCTAATACCAGCAGTTTTGTTTCAGGAATCCTGCTTTCTGTTGATAGTTCCAGTTTCACTACCTACATGAGAGAAGAAGTTGACAGGTATCGTATTGTTATTGGGAATCAAACGTGCGTTTTTGAAAAAGAAAACGATCCTTCTCTCCTCCGTTCTCCATCTGCTGGTAAACTGCTTAGTTTCCTCGTTGAAGACGGTGGTCACATCTCGAAAGGACAGGCGTACGCCGAAATTGAGGTTATTTTTCATTTATTTATTGTATTTATTTTTGAATTATTTATTGTATTAGTAACAATAGTGGGCTTGCGAACTTCGCTTGTACAAACCTAAACCCATCAAATCTTGAGCACCTAGAACTGTCTTGCCTGTTGTCCACAATCTCATCGCCACTGGTATTCCACTCTTTGTTCCCTCCTTTTCTCTTCATCGTCTCGCAACCTTCGGAATTCCATTTTCTGATTGCTGTCTACTAGTTCTTGTGGTACTTTACGTATTGTACCCTTCAGCCTTTCATAGTCAGCCAATCTCTCCTTTCTCCTTTATTTTCATTTGAAATTCTAATTGAAGCTCCTCACGGTTGCTCGTCCCAGTTTTTTTTTCTTGCTAAATTTCGAGGGAAATTCTCTTCTAGATGCTAAAGTTTTGGTGATGGGTTTGTACGAGCCAAGCTTGGTAAGCCCGAGCCAAACCCCCCCCCCCCCCCCCCCCCCCTCCGAAAACGAGACTGAGCTAGATCGTAATTTTCAGCCCAAAGAGGGGGATCGGTACACGAAATTTCATCAAAGTTGATAGAGCTGTTCTCAAGATAGTTGCTACACAGCTTGTTGTCGATTAGGGTGTAGAATACTTTGCTTAAATGATTTAAAAAAAGAAAAAAAGATATTACATGGATATCGATAGTATTACTGTATGCAAGACTGCGCCAGGGAACACGTCAAGTTCTTTGAACTTGAGCCTCGGGCCTTGGTATTTGTACGTTGCACTGTGTTTTTGCCAATCCATTCTTGTCTTCTCCTTTTCCTTTCCAAATTTCAACATCCATCATAATTGTTCGTTCCCAGGTGATGAAGATGGTTATGACCCTCACAGCTTCTGAATCTGGTACTGTTATGTACACAAAGCGCCCAGGCGCAGTTCTCGACTCAGGAACTGTTATCGGTCACTTGGAATTGGACGATCCTTCACTGATCACCAGAGCACAGGACTACAAGGGATATTTCCCAGAGCTGGACGTCTCCACTGCACCTCTCAGTGACAAGCTCAACCATATGCACAGCCACTACAGGCAGATGCTCGATAACATACTGGCAGGTAAATACATACTGACAGTTAACTCCGAACTTCTTACTTGTTTACTTCATTTGTTCTTTTTGAAAAAAAAAAAAGTGTTAAATTTAATGCGTTTCGTCAATGTGATGTGATCAAACACTCAACAGATTGTTTTCTAACTTGAAGTGAAGGAACTAATATAATGTTTTTGATCTAAGATTGAATATTCGTCGTGTTCTTGTTAAGGTTATTGTCTTCCTGAGCCCTATCATTTGATGCGTCTCCGTGAAGTCATTGAAAAATTCATGAGCTCTCTGAGGGATCCCAGCTTGCCGCTCTTGGAACTCCAGGAAGTTATTGCTTCTATTTCTGGAAGAATACCTCTCTCTGTTGAAAAGAAAATCAGGAAACTAATGACGCTTTACGAAAGGAACATCACGTCAGTCCTCGCTCAATTCCCTAGTCAGCAAATTGCGAGTGTCATCGACAGGTGCGCACGGATCACAATCGTTAATGTTGCCTATTGCTATTATACCTTCGAGTTAGTGCACTGAAGGGTTGCCAGTTCTCCTAGGGTCTAAAACCAGAAGACTGATGTTGAGTTGGCTTCCATAGTGTACATTGGAATTGAAATATCATTAGTTATCTAGTCAAGTATGAAGTAGATGGGGGAGTAGCGAAAAAGTTCCATTACTTAATGCAGCATGGCCATTATGAATATATATGCGAATTTTCCGAGTTGGTGACAGCCATTTTTGGAATATACGCACCTGAAACGTAAAAGAAAAAATTTTGAGGGGTGTTATCAAATTTGTTTGATGAGCGAGTACATAGGTGTAAGATTATTCACAGTATAATAAACCAAAAGGTGGGTAGGTGCAACAATAATTTGTTGCTTTCTTCAGTAGTACCTATGAGGTATCCCTTTTTATTCCAGTTCAATTCTGGCAATTTATGGCTCAAAATATTCGAATTTGTCCCACTTTTTTAAAGAGTAAATGTTTTTGAATATTGAAATAGTATTTTTATGTATCGAGTCACCTTCTATACCACTAAGGTGAATTTCTATCTGTTTTCCTTGCCATTTCACCAATTTAAAGCAATTTTTGACCCCCCCCCCTCCAACCCAATTTTGATCCTCTTTTTGTTTAAGACAGTTGTCGTATGGGAACCTTTCGTTTGCCATTACAAACATTTTGGCGTCTTGTGACGTTTTCAAGTTGATTCCGAAGACTTTTTTTGAGGCCTCGGGGAACATTGCACGTCCAACCGTTCGTTCAAGGCCCAGAAGTTTGAACCAGAAAGCTTTGATAACAGCGTGAATCATACGATATAAAATCCAGCCCAGATATCATCGATAGGGTAGATAGATAATTGCGTTTATCGATAAATCAGGTTGAAATAAATTCTAATACCTAACTCATATACGACGGAGTAAATAAACGTCTGGTGGGGGAGCCAAAAGTAGGTAACTACCTATTGTATCTGTAGAGGAAAGTAATAAACTGTTGCGTGGTAATTTGCCCAGTTCCCCCCCCCCCCCCCCCATCACCACCGATAGTGGTATAATTTTTGTTTGTTTCTGTAAGTAACTGAACCAGAGGGTGGCCCTTTCGTCAGGACGCACCAAAACCAGGACTGTCCTGGTCAAACCATGGACCATTTGTTAGAATCCTTACATAGTTTGAATAACCTTGAGTGTCGAATGGTTTACAGCCACGCCGCGACTTTGCAAAAGAGAGCAGATAGAGACAACTTCTTCCTGACAACTCAAGGCATCGTACAACTTGTGCAGAGGTACAGAAATGGAATCCGTGGCCGGATGAAGTCGGCTGTTCACGAGCTTTTGCGGCAATACTTCGACGTTGAAGCTCAGTTCCTGCAAGGTACATTTCGAGCTATTAATACCTACAGAATTTCTTCTTCGTTGTTTCGTAAATGAATTTTTACGTGAACTCATGTTTCACATTCTTACATGGTTTATGTTTCCAGGTCATTATGATAAATGCGTCACTCTTCTCAGGGAAAAACATAAAGATGATATGGCTGCTGTGACTGCTACCATATTTGCCCATAGTCAGGTTGCCAAGAGGAACATGTTGATTACAATGCTGATTGATCACTTATGGTCTAACGAGCCTGGTCTCACAGATGAACTAGCTTCAACCCTCAACGAGTTGACTTCTCTGAACCGCAGTGAACACTCGCGCGTTGCCTTGAGAGCTCGCCAAGTGCTGATTGCAGCTCACCAACCAGCTTACGAGCTCCGCCACAACCAAATGGAATCCATCTTCTTGTCAGCCGTTGACATGTATGGACACGATTTCCACCCAGAGAATCTCCAGAAACTCATTCAGTCGGAAACTTCGATTTTTGACATTCTGCACGATTTCTTCTATCATAGCAACAGAGCTGTTTGCAACGCTGCGTTGGAGGTAATTCTTGTTGACAATAAAAAAACTTACTCCCCTGCTGATTACATGACTTTTCTGAGGTAACTTGAGCACACACGATAAATTACAGGTCTATGTCAGAAGAGTTTACATATCCTATGAGATGACATGTCTCCAACACCTTGAGTTGAGCGGTGAAGTTCCTCTTGTCCATTTCCAGTTCCTCCTACCTTCATCGCATCCCAACAGGTAAGTTCTGTGATCATAGTTTATAATCCTGTACTCGCTCATTGGTGCTCGAGGTTACATGTTGTTTTCTTAACATTCTTGTGTCCAGGCAAAAAATGTGTGATGTCTTCAACCCAGCTGACCCCAACAGCCCATTGATTGTACACAGCCCTCAGAGAACGGGCTGCATGGCAGCTTTCGAATCTTTCCAAAAATTCGAAAACTACTTTGATGAGATTTTGGATCTTCTCGAGGACTTTGCCAGTCCTGCGATGGTTCCCTCGAAGATCATGGAGGCACTTGAGAGTAACAATTCGGAATCCAAAACAAGCACATCAATCAACGTGTCTTTGACAGCTGGTGATGGACAACGGCCAGACATTGAAGAAAATATCAAGGTCAGCAAAAACCTGCTTCTCTTAAAGATGGCCAAATCAGTGGTCGCAGCAGATCATCAGTCTTCAGTTGTAATTGTCATAATTGATACCCTAAAGCATCATGGTTATTAGATAGTAAACATTCTTAATTCTCTATTTTGTTCATTCTAAGCTACAGCTTATTATCAAAGGATAGTTACAATATTACTTTACAGATTGAGCCCATACACATCCTGTGTATAGCCATCAAAGAGCAAGGAGACATGGAAGATGACAAGATCAGTCGACTGCTGGGTGATTTCTGTGCTAACCATAGAGAAGAACTGATTGCGAGGTCCATCCGTAGGATCACATTCCTAGCTCTCAACAGGTATGTGCCTGTATGCTGAGAATTACGTTGATAACTTGAATATGTTATTTTAGAAGGTTCATCTTATAAATATTTACGTTTATATTATTCTCCAGGAGACAGTTCCCAAAACTCTTTACGTTCAGAAACTGTGACAATTTCGTTGAAGACAGGATCTACCGTCACTTAGAGCCTGGTATGGCCTTCCAACTTGAACTTAGTAGAATGAGGACATACGACCTGGAAGCTCTTCCCACTTCTAACAGAAAGATGTACTTGTACTTGGGCAAAGCCAAGGTTAGTTGTCACAGTTTTGTATGGATCTACTGGTTTTGTGGTTACTTAATTGCGATGGAATTGTATGGTCGTAGGGATTTTATAAATGACACTAGACAGAAAGCCCGTTGTATTCCCAACATTGGGTGCTACAACCAGTACCTGCAGAGACCATTCAGCTGGTAAGACGGGGCATAGAGTTATCACCTGTGTCAGTCTTAAGCAGTCCAAAGTTACACATTTTTATTCGTTTATTGCAAATTCAAACCCATTGTGTAATCTTCAACTCCGGTTCTAACAAAGCATCACCCCCGCCAAAATAGTAGAAACCAAACAGTTCCGTCACGAAGGACGAAGATTTTTGTGTTGGGATCAGCTCTTTCCATCAAATCATGTTTCTTCGGAAACTGTTTCCAGGAGTTATAGCAGTTATGTGCGTCACGCCCTTAGTTACTGCAAAATGTAAACATCCTGTCATCACGCCCTTGAAGGACCACTGAGTTTACGATGAAGATGTTGGATTTATAAAAATTAATGTGTTGGCTGTTGCACCTATTGATGTTTCATGAGCGAGTTGAAAAAAACCTCATCAGTATCCAATCAGCCGTCTAGCCCTGATGCCATAACACAGACACACACATCATTTATGTTTTTATAATAGGATGTCTGATTCCAGGTTGCCAAGGGCCAGTCAGTCACAGATTACCGCTTCTTCATCCGATCTATTATCCGTCACTCGGACCTCATCACCAAAGAAGCTTCATTTGAGTACCTTCAGAACGAGGGAGAACGAGTTCTTCTCGAGGCAATGGATGAGCTGGAAGTGGCGTTCTCTCATAACTTGGCCAAGAGGACCGATTGCAATCACATATTCTTAAATTTCGTGCCCACAGTCATAATGGACCCTGCCAAGGTAAGTTATGAATGGTGACAGCAACATTTGCAATTGAAAGTAACGTTCAGTCATAATTATGATTGTTTCACGTGCTTTCAGATCGAAGAAAGTGTGACTAGTATGGTCATGAGATACGGACCCAGGTTATGGAAGCTTCGTGTCCTCCAAGCAGAATTGCGTATGACAATCAGACCGACTCCTTCCTCATCTACTACAAACGTTCGTCTCTGCTTGGCCAATGACAGCGGTTATTTCCTGGACATACACATGTACAAAGAAGTCACTGACACCAAAACCGGAGTGGTAAGTTCGAACATTCACCCGATCATCTTGACTAATATTATTGTAGGTATCGATTGTAGATACATGTACCAATGCATCTTAATGTCCATAAATATCATCACTGCACCTTTGCTCTACAGATCAGATTCGAAGCTTTTGGACCCAAGACCGGGCCCATGCATGGACTTCCAGTTTCAACTCCCTACGTCACCAAAGACTATCTCCAACAAAAGAGGTTCCAGGCTCAACAGAGTGGCACCACCTACGTGTACGACTTCCCTGACATCTTCAAACAGGTTCTCGAGAGAGTTTGGCGTGACTTCATTCTGGAAAGGGGAAGTGCTTGTGGTACGTATTCATTCAGATCTCAAGTCCAACCAAATGTTGAAAATCTCTTTGAAAGACAATGCATGATTAATGTTCCTCTTATAAAGGAACAAAACCCTATAAATCCCATGGGGTGCTGACCTACATTCTGTCCATCGACAGGGTACACTGAACCTCCAGATCCAGTTGTTGAGTCCGTGGAACTGGTTGTTGATGGTGACAACTTGGTTGAAGTGAAACGACTTCCAGGAGAAAACACTGTAAGCTCATTGAGTAAATTGATATAACAATCATACTATTAATATTAACAATATCCAGTTTTATTGTGATCCCTTGTTCATGGCGTGTGGTGAGTGACCGGACTGGTCGGATATTTTCAGGTTGGTATGGTGGCTTGGAAGATGCTGCTGCGGACGCCCGAGTATCCGGACGGAAGACAAGTCATCGTCATTTCAAATGACGTCACCTTCCTGGTGGGCTCCTTCGGACCCCAGGAAGACATTGTTTTCCTCAAGGCCTCCGAACTTGCTAGACAAATGAAAATTCCGAGGATATACATAGCAGTGAACTCGGGCGCTCGTATCGGTTTGGCGGAAGAAGTGAAACAGTTGTTCAAGATTGCATGGGAAGATCCTGATTGTCCAGACAAAGTGAGTTTATTTGTCCATTGCCCATTTTACTTATCCAAGTGAGTATACTTGATTAGTTGTATCCCCTTAACACCCACGGCATGGGGGCCATCATCCCCATTGCAAACAGTTTGTCAGGTGGACGATGGATTTACCCCCCTCAGTCTGTGCGTGCCCAATGCTGACCCTCTTGGGAAAGTGGTTGAGGATGTGGCCAAAGGTGACGCCTGGGGAGCAAAGGAGCTACGTGGGCGATTCCATGCACAGCTCCCGTCCCCTGCTGTCGACAGCTCGGCCTCTTGCAGATGGTTGGTGACTGGTTCCCTGTTTGTCGAAACCGAAGGGTTCATGATCGCCTTACAGGACCAGGTCGTGGTGACCCGCAACTACTGGAAGTACATCATCCGGCAAGCTGGAGTACAGGACGTGTGTCGCATTTTTCAAGCCACTGGTGAGACAATAGACCACGTCCTGGCGGGTTGCCCGGCCCTTGCTCCCACCAAGTACCTGAATGGGCACAACATGGTGGCGTGTATAGTCCATCAAGAGCTGGCCTTAAAGCACACTCTTGTTCAGGACAGGACGCGCTACTTCCAGTGTGAGCCAGTCAGGTACTTGGAGAATGAAAATTACAAAATGTATTGGGACAAGGAGCTACCGACTGATCTGCCAATCACCGCCCGCCGGCCTGATATTGTCCTCGTGCACAAGGCGGAGGGAACGACCTACCTAATTGACATCTCTGTACCTCTCACATCAAACCTCGAAGCCAAGTACAGGGAGAAGGTAAATAAGTATTTATCCCTTGCTAACGAGATAAGGACGATGTGGGAACAGGGGGTGGTACGGATCGTTCCTGTGGTCTTGTCTGCCACCGGGGTGATACCCAAGAAACTCCATGAAAGCTTGAGGATCCTTGGGTTGCTCGATGGACTTTACAAGGACATGCAGAAGGCCGTGCTGATTGCTTCGTGTAGCCTGGTGAGGGATCTTTTGGGGGAGGCTATTGTGTTCGACCACTGAGCCCTCCACATGTACTTGCAGGTGGGAATAGTCCCTTGGGCCCCCCACTCGCGTCACCCCGTGGCACTTTTTATCCCCCACGGGTGATGACCACCCAAATAATAATAATAGGGTCGATGTGGGAGCAGGAGGTGGTACGGATCGTTCCCGTGGTCTTGTCTGCCACCGGGGTGATACCCAAGAAACTCCATGAAAGTTTGAGGATCCTTGGGTTGCCCGGTGGACTTTATGAGGACATGCAGAAGGCGTGCTGATTGCTTCGTGTAGCCTGGTGAGGGAGTTTTTGGGGGAGGCTATTATGCCCAACCACTGAGCCCTCCACATGCACTTGCGGGTGGGAATGGGCCCTTGGCCCGCCACTCGCGTCACCCCGTGGCACTTTTTACGCCCCACGGGTGATGACCACCCAAATAATAATAATAATAATAATAATAAACCAAAATGGAGACTTCTACCGACTTGCTACACCAATGCCAAGCATAATCAACGAAATCCTTCTCGTCCATAAGCAACTCATTGACAAGAGAAAAAAGAACAGCTGATTATTAGATCACTGTCTTCCTTGGTCATTAGGTACCTACTCTTGCGAACCACCTTAATTGATTATCATGAATGTTTCAGGGGTTCAAATACTTATATCTATCAACCGAAGATTATACAAAGGTGTCTTCCATGAACTCGGTCAAGGCTATTCTAATCGAAGACGAAGGGGAACCTAGATACAAGATTACGGATATCATAGGTAGATATGATTTATGTGTACATACTTTTTGGTGCTTGCAAATATTGTCATTTTCAAGGGGGTAGTCTTTATAGTGGAGTGGAAGCTATGTGGAGCGATGCTAAATTATTGATCAGCAGTCACATTTATCTGATGTTGCTATGTGTAGTGTTCAGCTCTAGCAACGTTTATCTATTTCCAAATCCTTTGGCATTGCCAAAAACTTTGGAGGGAAAATACCTGGTTATTTTTGTATGTAGGGAAGGACGACGCACTGGGCGTGGAGAATCTCCGTTATGCCGGCATGATTGCTGGGGAAACCTCCGAAGCCTACAGGGAAATAGTCACCATTTCCATGGTATCCTGCAGAGCCATCGGTATTGGCTCCTACCTCGTTCGTCTTGGTCAACGAGTCATTCAGATCGAGAACTCTCACATCATCCTTACTGGATACCTCGCGCTGAACAAGGCAATTATTCACTAATTAGATCATCTTAATTGTTTATGACTTGTTTACTGAAATTGATATGATTTTAACTTGATTTTATTGTTACCAGATTCTTGGTAGAGAAGTGTACGCCTCCAACAACCAGCTTGGAGGTGTTCAAATCATGTACAACAATGGTGTTTCTCACAGAACTGAAGCAAGAGATTTTGACGGTATTGCTGCCATCGTGAAATGGCTCTCATACATTCCAAAGGTTGATATTAAGATTTTTTTTTCAAGCTTAAGTATTTATTTCGTTACTCAACAAAAGCCAATGCGGTCTTATATATTTAAATTACCCGATGTATTTTGTTATTGAACATTTCCAGGATAAAATGTCCCCTCTACCAATTTTACCGCCTGTTGATCCCATTGATCGTGAAGTTACTTACATGCCTACCAAAACACCTTACGACCCCAGATGGATGCTTGAAGGAAGACAAAATCCAAGTAAGTCTCATTTGGCGCAAGTACTATTTCTGTAATCGATTTAAGAACGGAGAGTGACCTGCGAGTTGTTGAGGATAATTCCCATTCTGCAGGCTTATAACAGGCATCGGAAAAATCTCGGTAGATTTGTGTTCGGAATGCTGGTGCAGATCTGGCTTCTCCAACCGTTTCTGTGCAGAACCGACTTTATCAATTCTGAAATCTCAGAAATTAGAGATTTTTCGATTTACTACAATTATACAGGACAAATCAACTGAAAAAGATGTGAATTAAAAAAAAAAGCTTTTTAAAACTTAATTCGAAAAACGTTTTTCGTTAATATCCAACGTTCTGATTTGGTCGAGAAAGTCGGCTTTGTGCTGGACCTCCTCAATTATTCAGGGTCAGACCATTTATTATTTGGTGTCACAGTGGTACGAGTTGTAACCATGCAGTGGATTCCCAAATAACTGAAAAACAGATTCATGAGCAAGAAGCAACAGGGGCCTGTTTCATAAAACAACAAGCAGCAAGTGTACAAGTACAGCTACAAGTTCAAAAAAAGTTACAATTGTAGAGCGAAAGTTACTTGTGTGTGTGTGTGTGTGCACTTTAAGTTTAATTTCCTTTGACGACATATTTTAGCAGTCAGGTTGTGTTGACATTTTGAGTTTCTTGTTGTCGCTGCCGGCTGCCATTCGTAGTTTCATTCAACTTTGACGTTTCACTTGTCGAGTATTGATTTCGATTGTGACAAAAACGACTGCCAATTCGAGTACGCAGTATAGCTTGCTCACTTGAACTATATGAACGTATAGAATAGTCGGGTGGGTTCATTTTGATACGGGACCATCTGCGATCCAACCAGCGTGCACCCTCAACATTTCAGCTCTCTACGACTATTTTTCGCGTAGTTAGAAGCTTTACAAAGAAATAGTCAACATTTCATGTTCGCGCATAAGCAGACGAAAGTTACAGTACGATTCAAATGAAATTCATACGGAACTATCAAAATTTTATTCCTGATCGACTCTCCAAATCTGAACTCATTTCAACGATATTTGAGGTAGTTATGGGCGTTTCAAGTATTTCACGTTTGCGCATGCGCAGACAAAAATATATCCATGATTTTCAAACGAGACCATCTACGATCCAACCCGCGTGTACCCTCAAAATTTTAGCTCCCTATGACTATTTTTCTCGTAGTTAGAAGCGTTACAAGGAAATGGTCAACATTTCATGGTCGCCCATGTGCAGAAGAAAGTTACATTACGATTCCAATGAAATTCATTTGGAACGATCAAAGTATTATTCCTGATCCATCCTCTAAGTTTGAACTCGTTTCAACTCAAGTTTGAACTCAGTCCTTGATCAAAAATACCTAGCTCGCCTTCGAAGTTGAACAAACTCGTATTCTTCATCTTCAGAAGACGTTTTTTACACAAGTAGATATGTGAGCAGTAACCATAAAATTGACAGGGAAAAATGACTGTGTGAGAAATGTGGAGTGAATCCAAAATCAACAGTTTTACGAATTCAACAAGTTTACAAGCAAACGAAGGTGGGTTAAAAATCGGCCGACTTTTACAATTATTGTAGAACTGGAAGTTGTATAACTATGGAGAAACACCTGTAACGTGTCAAAATCTGCCTGTACAATTGTAAGCATTCACTGTAAGCATTCGTCACGTTTTCTACAACTTGTACAATAATCGACTTATCATCTTGTTGCTTTATGAAACAGGCGCCAGGCCATTATTGCTGTAGGTACCGGTTTCAAAATGTAGAGCTGTGCTTGTTTCCCAGCCTTCTGATGAACTCTGCTCTGTTTCTAGAGGTGTTTGTAAAGTAAATGTGGAGGCGGCAGTGGTGGCATGTGATGTGATGTTTATATTTTGTACTATAGTTCATTCGAGATAAGATGTTTACCTAACAGCAAGGAGACGAGTCCAGTCAGTCTGCCGTTTGAGTCTTTAATACATTTTGTCCTCATTAGGTTGCAGTTTTAATTATTCGGCAACCCCTCGTCTAATATGCAACATATTGGCGACGAGGATGGGGTCAAACAATACCAATAATGACTTTTCAGAGATTACCGTTTTACTTTTCTCAAAGGTAATAATGTCACAGTCTTCCGCCCATCTCCATGGTGTTTCTTTTCTCAATAGGTCATGTCAAGGTTCCAGAATATCAGGTGTCATCTTGACAAACCTTCTATAGTAGTTTAAAATGCCTAGGTAAGACTTCAACTGTGTTATGTCATTGGGTTTTGGGGTGTCAGCAATTTTTTTAATTTTTGAAATTGATAGACCGAGTCCTTAGGCTAGGGACACACATCGCGATTCCGACGCGGGCGTCCTTCCAAGAACTCCACCCGCCTCACGCGCGGAACCTGACATCTGTGCAGTCAAATGGAACGGAACACACATCGGCTTGTAGCGGAGCAGAGCGGATTTTTCGCCCTTTGGCAGGTTTTTCACGCGCCCGCTCCGTGCCGGATTCCCGTCGGGCGACGGAAAAAAACGCGCGGAATTTCACACTGAAGTTTGATAGTTCAATAGCCCACCTTCATCCCCTCCACTTCCCAGCTACGAGCGACGGCAGGATAAAAACGCTGTTGTGTGACCTAGTCGCGTGCGTGCGACGGATTTTTCTCTACTCGCGTTGTTCTTGGAAGTCCGTCCGCGTGGAAAATAAAAGCTATGTGTGTCCCCAGCCTTATGCACTTAGCCGGCAGCCTAAAAAATCCAACGAATCTACAAAAAACTCCCTCTAGTTTTGAACTAATTTTTGCATTATAATCATTCAAACGGGACAAAAAAATAATTAATGTTCTTAAACATGAATCGAAATTATGACCACCTATCAAAATATCATCTTGGTAAGCAGCACAGTTATCAATTTCTGCTAAGGTAGTGTCGATTACCGACTGAAAAATAGCTGCTGCTGACGATAAACCAAAACATAATTGGTTAAAGCTAAAAAGTCCGCAAAACGCATTTACTGTTAACAAATGCTTACTGCCATCATATATACTTCTAGCTGCATGTAAGCAGGTTAAATCATTTCTCGAAAATACCTTGCAACTATGAAATTTGTATAATAAATATTCAGGTTTTGGAAGTGGATAATGTTTGGTTGAGACAAATTTATTAATTGTTACTTTTAAATCCGTGCATAAGCATATGCTACAATCGTGCTTATGTACACACACTATTGGAGAACGTTTGTTTGAAGTGAAGCTGGCAGCCGTTCATAGCTTTGTGCCACTCAACACGATTCAACACCCCTATCCCCTCCTTTTCTATTCGTATTTCGGTGAAATCTCTCGTTGTACGAGTTCAACTTATTCTGTTTATCAGTCAAGTGGATATTGATTTGTTTATGACTCCGGTACAGTACACCTACTTCCTTATTATGTTCCATAGACAATCCAGAGACGTGGGAAAGTGGTTTCTTTGATCGGGGTTCCTGGGATGAGATCATGAGGCCGTGGGCCCAGACCGTGGTGACTGGTCGTGCTCGACTTGGCGGTATCCCCGTTGGTGTTATTGCTGTTGAAACTCGAAGTGTCGAAGTCATATTCCCTGCTGATCCCGCCAACCCCGATTCTGAAGCCAAGGTACAGTTTAATTCCACAAATTAACGGTTTCAAAGAAGAGCGCAATCTGTTTTGATATAAAATGACTTTGCTTTAGTAAAGACGCTTTCTAACATATTTCAGACTCAATCTCAAGCCGGGCAGGTATGGTTCCCGGATTCAGCGTACAAAACTTCTCAAGCTATCAAAGACTTTTCCCACGAAAATCTCCCGCTCATCATTTTCGCCAACTGGCGAGGATTCTCTGGAGGCATGAAAGGTATTTGGCTCATTTTAATTTATTATTCGGTGAATAATACACCTATGTATTCGTTCAGAAAAAAATTTTGATAACACTCCTCAAAATTTTTTTCTTTTTTTACGTTTCAAGGTGCGTAGATTCCAAAAATGCAATGTCCGTCCGCCATCCACTGTATCATCCATATCTACTTTGCTTTTGGTTCTTTGGGTTCTTTCGCACACAGTCCACTTGAGCGCTAGTTGTGTCCCGCAACTTTGCAGCCCGATTGGCATACATCCAAGGGTTTTATGGGTGAAAAATGGGGGTAAAAATGGGGTTTTGTGGTGTTTTAGAAACATGAGCTTGTGAGGTATCGTTTTCCATGTTTTTTAGGACGAGGAGACCGAATATGAAGTCGATTTTGACCAAAGAGTGGAAAATTCAGTTTCAGCCTTAAATGTATGTTAAATTTTGGTCTAAAATCTTCGTTCTTCCTCACACAATTTGGTTCCCCCATTTGGAAACACATTTGGATCCTAGTTGTGCTCTGAAGCTCGGCAGCCCGATCGGACTGCACCCAGGGGTGACAAATGGGTGTACAAATTGGGGTTTTTGAGATTTTAGTTAATGAGCTTGTGAGGTATCGTTTTCCTAGTTTCTTAGTTGATTTTGACCAAAGAGTGAATAATTGAGATTGTAACGAAGGTTCAGCTCCCAAAATTCATTTTTTGTGAGTCAGAAACCTGGGAAATTATCTGAAATCACCATAATCTTGTATAATAACACTGGAATTACTATCAGCAGGTGAATCAAGACAATTAAATGGCACTGTCAATGATCAAAGATAATTTGTCGAAAGTATGAGCCTAATTCGTGTTTTTGGGGGCCAAAATTAGCGGAAACCATCAAAAATAGCTAAGTCAATTATTGCACATGAAAGAAACAAGAAGTGTGTTTCCAGCATTTTTTTAGTTATGTCTAATAGAATAATAAACCCATGTGACAAGGACTTGGTTTCTTCAGGTTCTGTTTGAAACCATTTGAATGCCTGTTCATATAATTACTGCGCTCTTATTCTGCTGCATCTTTTTCCATACTCCATAGCCGGCCAACTATTTTGTGATGATTTTTCAGATATGTATGAACAGATTGTGAAATTCGGTGCCTACATTGTCGACGGGCTGAGAGAATACGAACAACCCATCATCATTTACATTCCGCCTAACGGTGAACTGAGAGGAGGTGCATGGGCAGTAGTGGACCCCACAATCAATCCCAAGCACATGGAGATGTATGCTGACCCTGACAGCAGGTTTGTGAGTTGATCCGATTGCACGATTTATAGACGCATTCTCCTAACAAGTTCACGATGCCCGAAGAGAAAAAAATTGTATTAAATTGAGAATAGAGGGACAAATCTTAAAAAACTGTCTGTTGGCCATACGTTATGAAGCTTATCAGTAACATTTATTCCTAGCACATGATAAATATAACAAAGAGAAGCAAAAAGAATACAATGAAAACCAAAACTCGTTTTGAAAGGCAAAATTATAACTAATGGTCGCATGAAAAAATGTATTGTTTCAAGCATTGTCATAAAAGAAGTGACATTAAAAGGTAGAGTGAATTGAAATAGGCTGCCTTTATGGTAATCAATAGAGGCAAAACGTGCAAATTAGGCACGGTAATTAATTAGATGAACATGTACAGTACAACCTAATATAAGGTGTTCTTAGTGGAAAAGACTGTATCATATATTGTATCATTTCGCGTTTCAATAATTCCGTTCTTTATTGGTTTTAGGGGAGGTGTACTGGAACCTGAAGGTATAGTAGAGATCAAATTCAGGGCGAAAGACCTTTTGAAAACCATGCACCGTCTTGACCCCACAACGATGGAGCTTCAAGCCAAACTCAAGTCAGGAAACCTACCTCCTGAAGAGAAGGCTGCCGCGGAAGAATCTCTGAAGAACCGGGAGAAATTGCTCATGCCCTTGTACCACCAAGTGGCCGTTTATTTTGCTGACCTCCACGACACCCCCGAGCGAATGTTGGAGAAGGGCTGCATACAAGTAAGAACCCTTGTACTGGTTAGGTTCAGACGTTGAGTGATATTGCCGTGTAAAACTTGTTCAGTTTCCAATAATTCTTCTTAAATTTCTTCACAGGAAATTATTCCTTGGAGAAAGGCGAGGAGTATGCTTCACTGGAGGCTACGAAGGCTTCTTTTGCAAGACAGGATAAAAAGGAACATGATCAAAATGCAGTCCTCTCTGAGCGACGGGCAAGCCCAGGCCATGCTGAGGAGGTGGTTCGTTGAAGAAAAGGGAACGACCGAGGTAGCTATCAAACAACCGCCTTTGCATTATGTTTGTGCGTCTGTATTATTGTAGCCACTGATAAGTGACTTAAAAGAGCGATCACAGTGCTCCCGCTTCCTCGATATTGGAAGGAAACGAGGAAAACAGTTGTTGAAGAAGTTCTGAAGTTCCACAAAGACATGGTGTCGTGTTACCCCTTTATAATATACCACTCAATGTATATTTAAGATTGTTTCCAACAAAGCCAAGAGGAAGGCGAGCTACGTGACAAGAGGGACGTAAACAGGTAGCCTCCCTCCATCGATCCTCCAACGGCTTTCAACCGCGGTCGGAGGACCTGGGGAGTCGTTCTACCGATCTCACTTGAACTCGATGACTTCTCTATCTCACCTTACCTTCCTCCTCAACCTCATAAAAGATCCCAATGCGGTGGTAACCTTTCTGGCGTCACCAATGTGGTGTAACCTTTCTGGATACTAACTACCTCATAACCTACGCTCTCCTTCTCAACCTCACCTATCCAAACCTCACCTACCTCAATCTCTACATCACCCCACATGGAGTTGTACTTTCATGTATATGTTCTGGTGGCCTTCACAGGTGGCCGAGTGGGTTAAGGCGTGGGTGCCTGAATCCACTCGTCTCCGGTGGCCCAGGCTCGACTCGTGGCTGAGAAACGAAATTTTCTCAGGGAGAGGGTTAAGCATTTGCTAGTTAAACCGTAAATATTGAGAATTGAGATACCGTAAGGTTAACTCAACGAATTCAATATTTATTTTATAGGTACTGGTTTGGATCAAAATTTTATCAAATTGTAAACAATCTTGGCTCTTCCCCTTGAATAGTTTTTTAAGGAATATATCTTAATCTTCCCTGAAGGTCCTCACTGTGTACAATCATTTTTACACATGAATGTGGCACATAGAGAAGTAGAAATACAGTAATCCCTCAGTAATCCAACAGATATCAGACCAGAGGACTGCTGGATTAATGAAAACGCCGGATTAGTGGAAGTTCAGTTGAAAAAACGCATTTTAATAGTAAAATTCATTACACAAAATGTGTACCTACATATATATTTTTTTTTTAATCGAAGGCCTACGTTAGGTTCAAGTTACAACAAAAACGAGAGAGAAGCCTTCATTTCCGCTCTTGATTTATTGATAAAAAGTGTCAATTTCTTATTGCTTCTTTGCTTGAATGACACTAATACTTTTTTCTGTGAAAAAACTGTGCTTTTTCCTTTGATATTTCTCGAGAAATAAGGGTACTCTGCTTATTACGCTCTTGTAAAAACCGTACATTTTTCCCTTTTCATGCTTTCTACCTGGCCTTTCGAAAACACCGGACTACTGGAGAGGCCGGATTGGCCGAGTGCCGGATTACAGAGGGACCACTTTAAAATTACAAGCTATGTAAAGGAACATAGAAATAGTGTTTAGAAATTTAATAAAATTTCAATTTGGGAAATTAAATGGAAAAAATAAAGATCTCATATAGCATTTTCTCATTTCTCTGTAACAGATTTTAACAATTTTATCGCGAGCGGTACCGAAGTAGTTTATAGTTATAGTATGTTTAGTCTATTAATTTGGTATAAATATAAATATAAATTTATAGTTATTTTTCTTTGTTTTGCAGGCATACCTATGGGACGATAACAGAGCAGTGGTCGGTTGGCTGGAGCACCAGCTGGAGATTGGTGAGACGGGAGAGTCCATCATCGCAAACAACATGAAGAGTGTTCAACGTGACGCTATCATCAACCAGATTAAGAACGCTCTTAATGTAAGTGTGGTCAGGCTATCTATTATTCTCTTTTAAAACCCACGTAAAATGATTGTCAACACTTCCATCGGACACCTACTCATATGATTCGGTATCTTGGGTGGTAATTTTGTTGCTTAACCTAATTTCCTATGTGATTGCACAGGAAAGTCCAGACGTCGCCATGGACGCGCTTGTGGAACTATTTGAAACACTGCCTGCAAACAAGAGATCTGAGGCACTCAGGAATCTCTCACACATCGAAGCATTTGATTCAGAAGAGAAACTCAACCCAGAGTCTTGAGGGTTACTCTCCACTTTTAAAGTAAGTACTTTGTAGGATAAAGGATAAGGCTTTGAGTAAAATTTTGTCATCACGTCATGACGGGACGGCCATTATTGAAAGTCACTTCGTAGTTTGTATTCATCTTACAGAACTTATTTCATTATTTCTATCTGTACCTGTCTACCTAATTCTAGTTCCTTGATTCTGTGTATATAAATAATATGTTAAATATAATTCGTATTGGGCTAATTCAGTAGACTGGCAAATGCCAGTGCTTTTTTTCAGCTTGGCCATGAAACAGCTGTATGAATTGCCTGGAATAATCTCTCTACTCCCTCTGTTACTATAACTCTTTATTTGGGTATTGAAATAACGAATTGCCAGACCTGTTTCGCACAATTCAGTCGTCAGAACCTCCTTGGAAAGCTCTCAATCAAGTTGAATAAACCCCAGGAAGACTGCTAATTTCCTTGCATAATGGATACTGCTATCTGGATAGCCAACTCCACTTTTATTTCGTCTAGAAGCAGTAAAAGCAGTAGCCAGCAGCGAAGCTCAAGTGCTGCTCACAGCTTGAAAATATGCGGGTTCAGTGTGTTGCAAATAGAAATGTAGCTGAATTAACTATTTTGGGTTTCTCACCAAGGTGAGCTGTGCTCATGGACATGCTTATAGCTGTTTAAGCGTAAATTCCACAATGTCTTGCACTTCGACAAATGGTTCCTACCTGGACATGTTCGAAATACACTGAATCCACTAGTTTTCTGTCATGTTGGCAGAGCTCGAATTTGGCTGGTTGACCGTTTCGGGACTGAAGACGTGCAAATTATTACACAGCGGTTTATTATTTTACTGTATGCATAGGTAGATGCCCCTTCTATGTAGATCGCTGAATTCCTAATTCGCGATGGATCCTACCTACTTGTTTACTTACTTACGCACGCACACACACACACACACACACACACACACACGTCTGCGCGCGCGCGCAGACTCGACAAAAATCCCTCCAGATTCCAGGTACAAGCTCTGACTTGTACCTACCTTGAAAGCAAGCCATCACATTTCGAGGGAGGAGGGTACAACCCCCCCCCCCCCCCCCCATTTATGCTTGATTCCGAAGGTTCATTATTTAACATAACAAACAAAAAACGCTGCAAATTATTACACAGCGGTTTATTATACCTATATACCTCTATGGTGTAGATCACTGTTTTCTGTGGTATCCTACCCTCGTGCTCCCCCCCAGGAAAGCCCTAAATCGAGTCTACTGGGGCCGGGGAATTAACGTTTCTTAAAAAAGTGGTGGGTTCAAGAATTGTCTCATTAATTATTTGTTGTTATTCACGAAGCATAACTTCCTTGTTCAATACCTATCAACAAAATCCCAAAATAACCATCATTCTTCGAATGAAATAATATCAAGGAACAACCAACTCGATTTCATGCAGCCATGCATGATTATAATCAAGCGTTCCCTAACGATGATGTTTCATTAACGGTCATGTTGGCGAAACTTTGGTGCAAACTTCAGGACCTTACTGTGAAGGAACGGCTGGACGGACAAAAGGTTTATTATTGAAAATAATAAAACAACAGAGGGAAGCCGACGGTGGCTGTGTACCTAGTTATTAAACGAGGCGGGCTGGTAGATTCCAAAGCTACATCCTAATGAGCTGAGATTAGACCCAAAGTTCTCCTCAACTTCATCTGAGCTGTAGGATTTATATGTGAAAAACCTACCGAATATTGGTTAGTGTATTTTACTTCATAAGCTCTACAATTCCCACCTCCCTCAAGTTAAATTTCGAGCTGTTAGGCTCAATTTGGGCTGCTCAACGTTCATTAACGTAATGGCACGAATGAGACTGTTGGTTTCATAATATCGTCAGGAGGAAACAGGTTTATAGAAATTAAAGCACTAGAAGAGCCGGTATAAGTTGCATCACTACTCACAGTAGTTAGAAATCAATCATGGATGACAGTAAATCCATCCATGACTCAAAATTTGCCTCGATTGCTGCAGCTAAACGAAATAAATAGAAAGAAACGATGTACCCAGCTTAATATGGATTCCTTGACAGCCGATCAGCTTATCTGAGCTTACGAACTAAATAACTCGCGAAGAAATTGTGAAAACCCATTTCAAAGGAAAAAACGCTGCAAATTATTACACAACGGTTTATTATTTACCTGTATAGATCACTGCGAGGATCACTGTTGTCTTTGGTCAGTACGTCCCCTTGAGCTTCCCCCAGGAAAGCCCTAAATTGAGTACTGGAGCCAGCCCGGTAATTACAGCTTCATAAAAATGCGTGGGATTCAATGATATTCAATCATTAATTATTTTTTGTTATTCATTAAGCATAAGGTAAATAATGAACCTTTGTGTAAGAAATAAAAACCGTTGTGTAATAGTTTACCTGTGTAGATACCCCTTCTGTGTAGATCACTGTTTTCTGTGAGCAATACCTAAGCCCCCCCCCCCCCCCAGGAAAGCCCTAATTCAAGTATACTGGAGCCGACCCAGGAATTAAAGTTTCATAAAAATGCGTGGGATTCAATAATTCAATCATTAATAAATTATTTGTTGTTATTCATGAAGCATAAAGTTTGTTCAAGTTGCAAAAGTACCTGTCAACAAAATCCAAAAGAGCCATCATTTTTTCAAATGAAATAATAGAGAGTTTTTGCAGCACCCCGAAACGAACGAAACGAAAACAGTGCTGCGCATGCGTACTTAAGACACCGAAAAGTTTGACGAACCGTGACGACGAAAAATACCGGGATCTCACGGTGTCAGGTATCGTCGTGTTGAGATGACGAAAAGTAATTTAACCTTACATCTGTATAACGCTACCTACCTTCTTCTGTCTTCCTTGGAAAATAAAATGTCGAGCGTCATAATTCACAGCCGCTTCTTCGCGTCTTTCTGTGTTAATGCAGACTTGACGCCATGTGTGGACATAGATTTGTATTCTCCACCGAGTAAAATGGATGAAAGAGAGGTTAACATAACGTTAGCGTGACTTCACCAGCCGGTAGATGCCAAAGCTGAACGAAAACTGAATCAAAAAAAGGTTAGCATCTGACTTCGGTCGCCCTATCCGCCATTTCCGTTTCGGTGTCGTTTTTCGTTTCGTTTCGGCGTGAGGGTGCTGCAAAAACTCTCTGTTATCACTGAACAACCAACTTGACTTCATACAGCGATCCGTGATCAGCTGCTCCCTAGCAATGATATCTGGGCCAGATTTATGTCTATTTCCACTAATACAGGTGGTGTATTATTAGTCCAGTGGTAGGTAATACACAACAATGATAACTCCGTTTTTCTTTCTATCTTTTTATCATCACGTCTCATTATCCTTCTTCGACTTGCGGACTTTACTAATGACCTTCAGATGTTATAAAATACTACAGACAATAGATAATATTATAATTATTAATCTTTTGCGAATACAGTTCTCACGTTTCTGAAGGAGTTTTACCATCTATTAATAACAAATTACGTGAATAATATGAATGCAGATTCTTCATTTCGTTCCTCTTTCATTTTCAGGGCTGTGCTAATCATCGCAAAAGCGACAATTTCTGGTGATTTAGTATTGAAATCGATTTTGGCTGGACCAGCAAACCCTCCCGGAAACCCATTCGATCTGTAACAACATTTTACTTTACGGAATCGCACTTCGACATCGTCAACCCTTCATTTCCCGGTCACCTTGAGTGGGATTTCGACTACACGGTGAGAGCGAGCGTAGCTCAAAATAACGCTTACAGAAAACCACTCACCCAATATATTCCCAAGCTGACGTTCATAGGAATAAGATCCTGAAGCTACAAGCTCAACACTTCGAAAGTATTGAGAAAACTGCCTACAAATTTTTTCCGGAACTTGCAACCTCCAGTCTTCGGTGATCCGATGTAGGAAACATTTATAATTTGAACACCCAAGGTTGTAATATATTTTTTTAATTTGAACATTATATTATAAATATTATTTTTATACAAAATATCTAGTGAAATTGTTTAAATGTGTACGCACGATATACTTAGTTTTTGTTGCCATTAGGAAAACGGATGGCTTTATATACTTTGTTGGGTGCCTATCTTTTTCATATCGTTCATCAACGTTTAGGCGGAGAGGTTTCATCGATCTGTGATAGGTATAGATGATACAAACATGTTCCATTACAATGTTCCGTGCATTTTGAATGTTCCAAAATTTATAGTTGCAATAAATGTTCATTCTTATTTATTTATGGTTGAGTTTCATCTCCCTATCTTTTTTCCCTCTACCTTTTACCAATCAGGAGTACGTACGCATCATGTGATGTCATGGAACCTTTACAGTCTCGCGCAAGCCCCAAATAGGTCTTCGCGAGGCCTTGAAGGTTCGATGGCATCACTTGATGCCACCGTCATGTACATAGCAAATTCATGATATTGTTTCAGGTTTATAAATAAACCTGAAACAGTTTTTTTTTGTTAGTGAATATTCACCTATAATAGTTAAGACTTAACCTATTTATCGTTAAGACACTCCGAAAGTGATAATCTTTAAATTTAAAGATTATCACTTTCGGAGTGTCTTAACTATAAATAGGTTAAGTCTTAACTATTATAGGTGAATATTCACTAACAAAAAAAAACTGCAAATTATTACACAACGGTTTATTATTTACCTGTGTTGATGGCCCTTCTGCGAAGATCATTTTCTGTGTACAATACCTACCCTCGAGCTTGCCCCAGGTAAGCCCTAAATCGAGTACTAGAGCCGGCTCGGGAATTAAAGTTTCATAACACTGCGCAGGATTCAATAATTCAATCATTGATTATTATTTGTTGTTAAAATACCTACCTATTAAAAAATCCAAAAGAGCCATCATTCTTCAAATGAAATAATATCACAGAATGACCAACTCTACTTCATACACCCATCCGAGATTATAATCAGGTGCTCCGTAGCATTGATATCCGGACCGGATTTATGCCGTTTCATTCACGATCATGCTGACGAAGCTTTTCGGTGCAAGCGAACAGCTGGACTTACAAAGGACGTATGCTCCAGGTGGTCTCAAAAAATGCAAAATGATTTGTTCGGAATATACCCAAGGGTGTTATGGGTGAAAAATTGGGGTAAAAATAGGGTTTTTTGGTGTTTTAGTAAAATGAGCTTTTGAGGTATCTTTTTCCATGATTTTTTAGGGCGAGAAGACCCAATATGAAGTCGGTTTTGACCAAAGAGTGAAGAATTAGGTTGTAACGAAGGTTCAGCTCCCAAAATTCATTTTTTATGAGTCAAAAACCTGGGAAATTGTCTGAAATAGCCATCAATTTGTATAATAAAACTGGAAAAAGATTCAATAGCCTACGGCTAAAATTCAAGAAACATGGAACATGCTTTAGCCGCGCTTTTTATGATTCTGTAGCCGCACTATTATGATTTCACTCCGTCACCAGGATACAACCAAGTGTCAACCAAACAAGCGTCATTGCTTACTATTCATTTAAAACATCAATTTATATAGTTATAGTATGAAAGTACGAAATAAATACCAAGAACAAATACGAAATAAATTCGTGATCAATCAAGAGCTTTCCAACGAATGGAAAACGATTTTAGTCCGATGAAAATGAAAGAAGTTTCATTTCCCTAGCAACTACTCGGTTGTAGGGTGAAAATCATCGTTAAAATTTCGTGACACTTCCGCGTGACATTTTTCGGATAGTAAAGCTAGGTTCACATGGAGACGCAATTCCGGACGGCAATCCGGCACGGCAACGCATTTGCCGGAATTTTTGCCGCAGAGGCGTTCACATGGCAGCGGAGTCATAACAAAATGCAATCGCAAAAAACAAACAATTGCTCGAACTCGAAACCGCAAAATCAACCACATAATGTCGAATTTCAATATGGCTGGACAACCAAACGAGAGAGGTGTGCGTAGTAACCTCCGCGCAGATCCGGCAACTGATCCGACAGCGGAAAATATCTGGAGATTTTGATATAGTATCCAAGGCACTGCGTCGAAATAATCCATTTTGCGTTGGCCAATAGCATTGCAGAACACATAGCCGTGCCGGGCTACCGTCCGGAATTGCGTCTCATTTGAACCTAGCTTTAGTCCAAGGCTAAAGCATGTTCCATGCTAAAATACTTCACCACTAGTCATTTCATCACCCTTTGAGGATCGTGCTGTTGAATCCATCCAGCAGTACTGGCAACCGTGGTCCGAGATCCGACCCCAGACAATGGGGAGGGCGGCAGGTCTTCAGTTGACTTGCTGCCCAGTTGATGGAGGGAGGAGGTTTGGGCCTCTTCTGGCTGTACCGTCAGGCGGCTTCTCTCCTCCCCATTGTAGGTTCGAGTTCAGCTCCGGGCCCCACGGCGCCCCCATGGTCGGCCGGCCACTTGCTGAGCAGCCGTTCTCCTGAATGCAGACCATATACACGCTCCTCCTGTTAGGACTCGTGTGGTCATCCATTCAAGTATGAACTCTGGGTAGCCCACCCTTTTCAGGTCTGCTGCTGACCCACCATGCCACACACCGCGCCAGGTGATGGTTGCGCCAATCACCTTTATCTGGCCAGGCTGGATGTCTGGCAATCCTGCTGCTGCTTGTAGCAGCTCATCCACCGGTAGCTTACGGATCTTGGCAGTATTGACGTCAGTGAGGGATTGGGGGCCAGAGACCACAGAGACGTCAATGATGAAAACCCCTCTCGGTGTCACCACCAAGAGATCTGGCCGATAACTCCGCTCCACCAGGTTGAAGTGGGGCTCAAGCCACACCGGCCATCCTTTGCGTTGTGCATAAACATGCAACAAGTCCAGGGCAGTGTTATGAGGGGTGCACCTAGGTCGCACCATGAAGGGGCAGACCTGGAGGACATGAGCAGCCGTTTCATTTATGTTGTGACAACCCATTCGACAGTGTTGGGTAGTTCCGGTACGCTGACCCCTTGAGCGCCTCATCCTGGTGGGCAGAGAACCAGAGTGAACCTTCACCAGACCTAGGGATTTCCAGCCGTGCATTCTTGCTGACGGGTTCCTGACCCATGCAGGCTGGCTCAGGTGTCCCGTGATCTCACCAGTTCTGCTCCATCAGTGGTGCTATGCAGCCATTGTGCTCTGGCAATCCGACGGTCAAGTCGTGTTGACCATTGCTGTTGCTCACCAGTGTCCTCAAAGAGCTGCGTGCGGACATTGCCTAGACTGTTAGATCTTATTGCGATCTTATTACGATTCCAAGGCATCCTTACCTTTGGTAGTGAGGAAGCAAAAAAAGGTACTGAAGCTCCCACTGGACACCAAATTTCATTAATTTTGGTTAATGGTAACTAAGGAAAGTGCGACCTATGGCGGACGGACACAAATTTTTTAATTCCATTTTTGGATTCTACGTTGGTAGGTAGGTGCATACCTACTTACCTTGAAACGCAAACAAATTTTGAGCGGAGGGCAAACGCAACTCTTCATACTTTTTCCAATTTTGTTTTTAAAATCTACTGATATTTACATGAAATATCAAGCAGATGTGTTCAGATAGTAAATTATGGGACATGAACACTTAGTCACTTTTGCGCTCTGGAGTTCGGTCATGTCTGTCCCTTTTCCAGTTGCGCAGGTTTTGCCACTCGGCAGAAGATGCCTCACTGGGAAGCCGGTCTCGCGGCCAGTTGCGACGCAAACGGCGGGTTTCACGGTGAGGGTTTGATGTGGTTGACATCTCTGATCAGAGGGTTCTCTTGCGCATGGAATTCAGAACTTTCTGAGGTAGGTAACGTGATAGGTACTGTGAACCCCTGATACTGGAACTCCCGTAGGTGGGTGATCCCCGGTGAACGGGATATCCAAATCATTGAGACAAAGAGCGCCGATGACAAGTCGGAGGAACTTCATTGAGCTCATTGGATTTTGGTTTATTATTGCGAATAATACTCCTATGTACCTATTCGCTCAGCAAAAAATTTACGTTTCAAGCTGCGCAGATTCCAAAAATGCAATGTCCTTCCGCCGTATCATGCATAACTACTTCATTTTCGGTCTAAAAGATTCGTTCTTCCGCACACATGCTCCATCTGGGCCCTAGCTGTGTCCCGAAACTTTGCAGCCCGATCGGAATACACCCAGGGGTGTTATTGATGAAAAATAGGTCTAAAAATAGGGGTCTTTGGGGTTTTAGTAAAATGAGCTTGTGAGGTATCTTTTTCCATGTTTTGCAGGGCGAGAAGACCGAATATGAAGTTGATTCTGACCAGAGAGTGAAGAATTGAGGTTGTAATGAAGGTGGTTCAGCTCCCGAAATTCATTTTTTATGAGTCGAAAACCTGGGAAATTGTCTGAAATCACCATCAATTTGTATATTAACACTAGAAAAAGTGTAAACAGGTGAATCAAGACAATTCAGTGGCACTATCAATAATTATCAAAGATGATTTGAAAAAAAAGGGAGCGTAATTGGTGTTTTTGGGGGCCAAAATTGGTGGAGACCATCAGAAATAGCTATTTCAATTATTTCACATGGTAGAAACAATAAATGAACAGCCAAAATTTCTGCTGGTATGTCCAATAGAATAATAAACCCATGCGACAAGGACTTTGCAGCGTTTTTAAGCTGTAACTGTGATCTTTGTCTAAAAGAGGAGAGTTTTGTAACGTCTTTCGATTTTTGTTAGTTTGTTGTGTGTTTTTGCCATGTCATTTTTCTGTCGTTGTAAGCCAAGGTGGCACACGGAGTCTGTTTGAGGAATAGGTATCTTTTCTACGAGAAGAGGTGGGCAGGTGAGTGCACGCAGGGTGAAGGTTACGTTTTGTGACTTGTTGGGTTATTTTGATCTTCATTTTCTGGGTCCATTGGACTATTGCTTCCAGTGCTGTTGAGCAGCCATGGCAGCAACTTGGTTCGAATTAGAGAATAGGATTGCTGTGTCATCAGCGTAATTGCCTATGCGTGGACTGAAGTGGATGGATTACTTGGGAGGCCACTAGCGTAGGCACCTACCTACGCTGTGTAGAGCAGAGGGGCCAGAAGGCTCAGCGAAGATGGGCTTCAGGGAGGGATATGCAGCTCCGAATCGCACCTGAAAGCGCCTGTCAGTGAGGTATGAGAACAGGATTAGGAAATAAGTGTTTTTCATGTTAGATTCCAAAGGTTCATTATTTTCAATAATAAGCCAAAATGGACATCGCCGTGTGAGTCAACGCGAAAAATATCAAAAACTCTTGGGAATATCACAATAATTATAATATGTTAGTAAATATAAAATATTAACCAACAGACACTGAACCATATAAGTAAATACCTAATAATGTCTAAAACGCAAAAAGCAAGTAGGGAGGTAGACTTGTTTAAGGTACATCGTTACAATTTTTCCGGTTCCTACATGAGTAGGTACAAAGTTTCTCAGGTAGTGAGCGTGTATTATTAATAGCTTCTATTGGTTGGGAGAAGTTAGCCACTTTCTTTCGGTTTCGTATAAGTGGATAGGTTCGAGTCTTCAACCAACCATAATTACCAGAAGTGCAGTAGCTATAAAAATTTGAGCACTAAAAATGTATAGTGCTCAAATTTTGAGTGACATTTACCTCTGGCTGATCGTGATTACATCACCTTGGGGGTTCAAAAAAAAATCGGTTCCACAGCGGTAAGCGCAGTGGAAGCGTGCTGGTCACACTGGAAAATTCTGTTCAACCAGAGCAAGTGATCAGATTGGCTTACCGACAGCGGAGTTCGTTCTGCACGGCAAAGCAGTCTCTAACAAGTCACCAGACATCGAGTTTGGTGAACGAGTGGGAGTGCAGTGTAAGAAAGTCGGTGAGGTCTGCCTCGACCATCTCCAGAAGATGAGGAGTTTGTCTCCCGTCGATCTGGGTCTCCTCAGGAAAAGCATCTCGAAACTCCTAAGCATGGCGAGCTAACTGCAGAGTAACATGCAGAGGAGTTCGGAATCTGTTGAAGATCTTGTTGAGTCAGAACTGGCTGCTATGGACAAGGCTATCGAACAGGCTGCCAAGAAAATCTAAGAAATGTTGATCCATTCCCGTAAAGCTGATTCTGGTCTGAAATTGGAAATCAATGAGATGATTCTCGATTCTTGTACTGGTCTGATGCAGGCTATCAGAATACTAGTACAGAAATCCTGGGCCCATAACCTGAAGAAGCTTTTTTATAAAAGCGAACTGGGAAGATAAATTGAAATGCTGGAATGCCAGAGAAGAGAACAAACGAAGGATATTAACTTTATTGGAAGATCACAAGTTGAAGTAGCAGGTAGAGACAGAAAACAGCAAGCGGCCATCTCATACCAACCCGCATGACACACCCAGCAACAAGTCTAGTGAGAGCCAATAAGGTAATCCAATGTTCGTATTCGCGATATGTAGGCACTCAGTACTAAGGCTGTCACTAGGGAAAGTATCTAAGATACTACAACCACTACCATGTTATGATAACCAACCCTCTCTGATAACAGGCCTTCGAATTTTTGTTGTGCTGTTTTTAAGGGCATGGAAGATACGGAAGAACTGAGGTAAAGAAAAATACGCACGCTAGCTTAGGTAGAAACTCCTTTGTTGAACTGGAGAAAGAGCAAATTTGCAAATGACTTAGATGGCATCTGATGAAACTTCTAGAACATTTTAGATCATGGATGGTAGTGATGTCCTGCGGATCTGAGGATAACTAGGGAGTAGTTTGAGGTTGTTACTAAGATAGCGTGGCAGTAGAGTTCTAGGTACTCAAAAACTCAGGCCTACTGCCCCTTCCTCTCCCTTTCTTCATGTTTTAAGGGTGTTTAGGACAAAAAGGGATTAATTCCAAAACAAGTATTTTTTTTGGGGTACTATTTATTGATACGGCACTTGATTAAAACCCTACATAGAAATTTCGGCGGTTTTCCAAAAAAAGTTGCTACAACCTATATTTCTAGTCAATCTATGTACCTTGTTATCTCTGGCTTTTGATTTTGTACCTCTGATGTTTTTGCAATCTGCATAAAAAAAAATTAGCCAGAGGTAGATTAGGCCCTTCCCCTACTCAACCGTTCTTACAGGTACCACACTGGGCTATGTTCCTTCGTAACAGTTAGGAAAGTTGATGAGGAGGGGAGGTAAAGAAATCAAGATTCTTGTATAGTGAGGAAAGTATGTTTCACCTTATCTTAACAAAAATGCAATGGCCAAAAAAAATCTGTTTCCTATAACAAAAGGATCACTGTAACCAGAATTCACTGCAGGTAGGTACCTACTTAAAACCTGGAAAGAACCTCGAATGCGTGCCGCCAGAATACGACCTATCTACCTCCGCTCTGGCTACTGGTGATTTAAAATAATTGCTTCTACCTAACTGATGACAATCGAGAATATTCTTCACGTTCATTTTTCTAATTAGCCTAACGACAGAGCAGTGACGCAAGTCCTCTTGTTTATTGGTAGATAAATCACTGTCTTCGATTCAGAATGAGTTGTTGAAAATCAGTGATGATGTTTAGGTGATTCTGCATTACTCATTCGAAGCGCATATTTGAACCAAGGCAGGTGTGAGTCAGCCTCTGAAAGGGGGAAAAATTCCCACTTTAATATTTACAAGTTTGACTGGTCATGATGAACTCTAATTCATAATTCCTCATACCTATCTACCTATCTAGGGTCCATCAAGACCAGGTTTAGCTGACACCAAAACATACGGAAAATTGTTGTAGGTATGACTGAATACTCAAGAAAGAAATAGCCTAGCCACAATATTGTTTCTCTAAAAAGGTAAAAAATTACGTTTTATAAGAGTTGTAAGTTGCCCAATAAATTACCTACGTAAAAATAAGCAAATCCAGTAAAATGAACAAAATAATGGATTGCGGTCATTTTGCACGATACTACCTTGACGAACGAAAATGTTTGGAGCAGAAGGGTGTTCAAATTCATGGACACAACCATGGATGATGTTCTCGACTACATAGACATTATATCCCGTTGCGCAACCCCCATTAGACCTGCCTTACTTCTTCATACGGAAAAAAATACATGCCATTTTCCTTTACCAGTCGAGGTAGGTAACTAGGTAATTCATTTTTCAGACGTGTGGTTTTGAGCATAAAGCGACCACATCGAAAAAATTAGTTGATATTTATGTATTAATATTTATGTAGATATTATAATATCTGCGTTACTTCACACGCTCTTTATTACGGACATGTTACATGGTACCATCTCATAATTTTTTTCTGAAGGTAGGAGAGACCACGTGAAAATGTGAGACCTAATGGAGGAAATTTAGGTTCCTATGTATTACCTACTGCATATAAACCAATGTTTTCGATGTAGTATCCCGCCTGTGGCCATTTTATGCTCAAAACCACTCCTCTGAAAAATGAATTACCTAGTTACCTACCTCGACTGACAAAGGAAAATGGAATGTATTTTGTTCCGTATGAAGAAGTAAGGAAAGGCATTTAGGTCTAATATTGTGCAACGTGGTATGGGGTGGGAAAGCCGAACCAAAAAATATGTGGTTCAGCATTTAAAAACTTATATCAGCTGCGAAAATTTGATCAGGATTTTCCCCAAAGTGTGAAAGCACAATTCAAACTTTGTTTATGTCACTCTGTGAATATGCTATGATAACCCTAGGTATCTCGCTAGACTACAAAAATGTTTCACTGAAATTCCTAATATTAATACAAGAAATGCAATACCGTATTCCAAACTATCGAACAGTGACATACAACAGATCGTTTCCAATAAAACAATAAAAGTCCTTAGGACAAAATGACCCAATTTCATAAAGGAGGGAGGACAGGGCGTAAAAATAGGGCAAGCCCTCCAAAAGTAGGACGGGTGGCAACCCTGTGCATGACAGTAACATTCAAAAAAAAAAAAAAATTTGAATCTTGATGACAACTTTATCAATTTCTACCAAACAGGTTCGGTAAAAACTTGCGGACGGACGGAATAATTTTTATTGGCTTTGTGGTTGTACGTTGGCAGGTACCTTTGAACGCAAACCAATCAATTTTGGGTGGTATGATGGCCGTCCGCCGTCCGCCGTATCACGTGTACAGGCTTCATTTTCGGTCTAAAAAAATCGTTCTTTCGCACACATGCTCCATTTGGGCCCTAGTTGTGTCCCGAAACTTTTCAGCCCGATCGGAATATACCCAGGGGTGTTATGAGTGAAAATGTGTGTAAAAATAGGTACTTTTTACGTTTTAGCAACATATTGGTAACATGAGCTTCTGAGATATCGTTTTCTATGTTTTTGGGGACGAGAAGACCGAATATGAAGTCGATTTTGACCAAAGAGTGGAAAATTGAGTTCTACCAAATGTTCAGCTCCCAGAATTGATTTTTTATGAGTGAAAAACCTGGGAAATCGTCTGAAATCACCATCAGTTTGTATAATAACACTGGAAAAAGTGTCAAGACGTGGTTCAGGACGATTAAATGGCACTACCAATGATCAAAGATAGTTTAAAAAAAAAGAAAAAAAGAGCGTACCTAATTTGTGTTTTGGGGGCCAAAATTAATGGAAACCATCAGAAGTAGCTATTTCGATTATTACGCATGAAAGAAACAATTAATGAACAGCCAACCTTTCTGTAGGTGTGTCCAGTAGAATAATAAACCCATGTGACAAGGACTTTGCAGCGTTTTTGCGTTTTAACAACATGTTAGTAACATGAGCTTTTGAGGTATCTTTTTCCATGTTTTTGAGGACGAGAAGACCGAATATGAAGTCGATTTTGACCAAAGACGCGGAAATTGAGGTTTTACCAAAGGTTCAGCTCCCAAAATTGGTTTTTTATGAGTCAAAAACCTGGAAAAATGTCTGAAATCACCATCAATGTGTACAATAACATTGGAAAAAGTGTAAACAGGTGAATCAAGACCATTAAATGCCACTACCAATGATCAAAGATGATCTTAAAAAAAAAAGCGTACCTATTTCATGTTTTGGGGGCCAAAATTGGTGGAAATCATCAGAAATAGCTATTTCAATCATTCCACATGAAAGAAACAATACATTTAACAGCCAACAAAAATCTCTAGAACTCCAATAGAATAATAAACCCATGTGACAAGGACTTTGCAGCGTTTTCTGGTGCTGGTACTGATGACATAGAATCAAATATTAGGTACCTACTGGTGAATTCGTTCATAAGATTATGAGGTTCCAGACTTCACGAGATTAGATCAAAATCAGCTCACCACTGTCGGCTTTCCGGAAACGTTAAATCTGGTCTAACATATCTCCTTATTGCTGCATCGGGTGCTTTCAGGTTCTGGGAGCATTTTCAAGGAGTTGAACTATCGGTAACTTAATTTTTTTTAAATAAGCAACGTTTGACTCATTGCAAAAGCTCAATTTTTCTTCGAAAACTCGCTCAAGGAGTAGTTGTTTCTTCGATGTAACCGAAGCGAAATGATAACAGATTGAGCGAACCATTATTATCAGTCAATGATGAAATCACCGCTAATTAGCTTGTTCCCTGATCGCCTCCCTCACCTGTTTGCATCGGGTTTCCTCTCCCCACGAGCCTCCCAAGGTTTCCTTTGGTGCCGTCTGTCCACTGGCATTTTCTTCGTGAAGCGGCCTCAGTCCACAAGAACTCTTTGCGCAAGAAACGGCTCACCAGTCGGAAATAGAGCATTGGCCGGGTTTTACTCTAATTAAATCATTCATAACTTTAATAGTGAAAGTAACGTCCTGTGCGAAGATGTACCAAATGCGGACGGTCGCTATTTAGGGGATGCGTCAAGGAAACACTTCCACCCCTGGGATTTTTTTTTTTTTTTCTGAAGAAGTCGCAAGTTGTCTACTCCCTCCGTCCAACTGGGGAAGGTCGTTGTCGTGGCTGAAGCGGCTGGGAGAACTCACAGTATCGCACCTGCACTCGGGATGTCTTCTGCTGAAGGGATCGCCTCGTTTTTTGAGGACAAAACCGTTTTGGTGACGGGAGCGACGGGTTTTCTGGGAGCCGTCCTCGTCGAGAAGCTCCTCAGGAGCTGCCCTGGGCTCAAGTGGATATACCTGCTTATTCGAAAAAAGAAGGAGGGCGAAGGGGTGGACAAGCGACTTGCTCAGATTCTGGCTATGCCTGTAAGTACCTACCCAACTTTGAGTTGCTATTTATTTACACATAAATGTATTATTTAAGGAACAGGTTGAGCAAAGAATGCTGCGAGCTTGAACGATCGATTTTCAACAACTCAGACGTGTGCACACAATTTTTACGGAGTTCAAGCTACTTTCTGTGTGGAGGAATCCATAACTCAAAAATAGATGTTTACTTGCTGCAAATATATTATTTAGTTTTAGGACAAAATTCGACATTTAACCCGGCGTAATCCATTGATTATTCGTCTCGGCCTGGAATTGGTCATCCAAACCCTACAATTTGACAATAGTTTCAAAGGAAAACACGTTTGCGCATGCGCATACGATAGTTGTAGTTCTCCATATTATGGGACCATTATCGTGCCAACCCACACCTAACCTTTTGAACATTTTTTTCGTGTATCGTGCGGAGACGAAGGCCACAGTTGGAATTTGATGAAATTCCCGTAGACACCAACCCGCACTCACTACGTCTTCAGGTAGGTAGTTATATAGGAGTTTCAAGAATTTCAAGTGTGAGCATGCGCAGACTAAAGATACCTTCGTAGATGAAGCTAATATAGAACCATCTAGAGGTGTTAGTCCACTCTCTAAACAGCTTATGCTTCACCCTCAAAATTTCAGATTATTTCCAGCACTTTTCAACTGCTTCAAATTATTCTTTAAAAAATCGTTGAAGTTTTAATTTGAAAAAGAAATCATAAAATACGAATTATAGCTATCCAAATTTCTTGGAAACGAAATGAAGTGTAGTAAATTTTATTTTGAGCGAAATCTATTCGAAATCTTGCCTATTAGTGAAATAAAAACGTCTGCCAATTCGAGTAGGCAGTATAGCTTCCTCACTTGAATCACATGAACGTATAGAATAGTTGGGGAGGTTCATTTTGATACGGGACCATCTGCGATCCAACCCACGTGTAGCCTCAAAATTTCAGCTCTCTACGACTATTTTTCGCGTAGTTAGAAGCGTTACAAGGAAACGGGCAACATTTCTTCTTCGCGCATGCGCAGACGAATGAAATTCTTATGGAACTATCAAAGAATTATTCTTGATCGATCCTCCAAATCTGAACTCATTTCAACGATATTTAAAGTAGTTACGGGCGTTTCAAGTATTTCACGTTTGCGCATGCGCAGACGAAACGATTTCCATGATTTTAAAACGGGATCATTTGCAATCCAATCCGCGTGTACCCTCAAAATTTCAGCACTGTACAACTGTTTTTCGCTTAGTTGGAAGCGTTACAAGGAAATGGTCAACATTTCATGTTCGCGCATGCGCAGATGAAAGTTACAGTGCGATTCCAACGAAATTCATTTGGAACTATCGAAGTATTATTCCTGATCGACCCTCCAAGTTTGAACTCATTTCAACGATATTTAGGGTAGTTATGAGCTTTTCAAGTATTTTACGTTTGCTCATGCGCAGCCGAAAGTTACCTTACTTTTTCAATGATTTTGGTATGGGACCATCTGTGACCCAACCCGCACCTACCCTCCAAATTCCAGCCCATTTCGACCATTATGTCGGGTAGTTATGGGCGTTACAAGGAATTACCACAGACAGACAGACACGGAACCAAAAATGTTCCTCGACGTTTGAAACGCAAACTGGAAGTGGAAATTTTCATTTTGGAAGACATCATTTTTTTTTTTTACTCAATCACGAATCCAAGGCTTCCCTGCCTTCTGTAGTGAGAAAAAAAATAACGAATGAGGAATGGACGGGGGTCGAAATTTGCTGCTTTTGACCTCAGAATCGGATTCAGCAGCTTCGAAATCCTAATTTTCAGCTCCGAAATCCGAGTAATTCGGCGGGACAAGCTAAAGCTAAAGAAAAAGCACGTGACGTCATCTGGCGTGTATCTCCCTCTGACCTCGGCTTAGTTCCCATGAGCGAAAACCATATGACGTCCACGCTTTTTCCTTCCCTCTTTTTCACCCACTTCCGTTGATTTCCCGCCCATCATACAGCACCTTTTTGGAAAGCCCTTCTAGAGACCTACAATTCGAAAGAACAAAAAAAATGGACGTCCATTCCTCATCACCTCGACTATAGAAAAATTCTGATCCGAAGCTCCCCAATCCAACATATGCTGCCGCCAACATGGAAAAATTACCTACAATACGTATGGGGACTTTGACTCGAAGGTGGAAGATGGTTTGGTACCGGTGACGGTTCATGAGATGTTACTCAACCTCTGGTGGCACATATGGGCGACTGTGAAACCGCTCACGATCTGCGAGTACCTACAACTATCTGTAATCTCCCGGCTTGTGTGATCAAAATTATGCTAGTGACTAGTCAGGCCTTTACCCATAAAACCAATCAATCACCAATAGGTGATTTCAAGAAAAATTGTTTGTGATCGTTCATAGCAATGTTTATCTCGACACAAAAATTTCTCGTAGGAATATTTTAGGAATTATTATACTGCACATAACACAATTCTGTAAATACATAGTTTAAATAATCTGAAATGTTTCCTGTATAAATTTCTATAGGTATAAATAAAATCGTAACTGTGTTTGTAGGTAGGCAGGTAAAGGTTTTGAATGAAACTTGAGAAATGCGCCTGGGGTAGTTGAGGTAGACATTTGAGGTTTATGTGTGGATTTGGGGTTTATGTGTGGTAGAACCGTGGGGGTGAATGCTACAAATTGTAGCTAAGTTCCTTTCTATATCTTTTGGTTTGAACGAAAACAACGGAGTATGCTCAGGGACAACTTTGTAACTCAGATCAACAGACACGTTGAATTCGTAGGGGCAGAGAGGCGGGGGATATAGCAGAGAGGGAAGATAAACAATCAAATTGTTATACGAATTAACTTAGGTACTTACCTAGATGGGCAACAATCAAAGCTCTTTAGCACCTCCTCAACTCCAGGTTCCGTCTGTTGTTGTCCAACAAACGCCTGATTTATCTGTCACTATGATTCGCCCAGTCAGGGCTTACGCTTGTGATATCTGTGGCACAGCTCCCATTACGCACATTAACAAGATCCATATCACACAGAATCGGGTGCTTCTGTTGATCACTTCGTGGGACTTTCATCATTTTGTGCACGTTCGATGAAGTACCACGAAAATCCACTCCTGACCCGCTTGGCAAACAATCTCTTCGCAACCAAGTCTTGAAAGAAGAGCAAAAACTGATTTATTGCAAGGTTGCCTATTTTTTCCACTAATGCACGAAAAATACACTGTTATACTGTTATACACTGTTATTTAAAGTGACCAAACCATCGTCAGTAACAAACAATAACTTATTTATTAGTTATTGTTTGTTAATGACGATGGTTTGTTCACCGAACCCGGTATAACATTATTTTTCGTGTATTAGTGGAAATATACAACCTTTCAATAACTCCATTTTGGTTTATTATTTTCAGTAATGAACCTTTGGAATCGAGCATGAAAACAAAAGTTAACCCCCCCCCCCCCGCCCACCAAAAAAATTAATGGTTTCCGGTTTTTATTCTTTGAAATGGGCTTACACGGTTTCGTCGCGAGTGATGTAGTTCGTGTAAGAAGAAGACTGAAAAGGCAGCGACCCCAATATTATTTATCATAACAATGTGGAATAAACAAAAAATAAACTTTTAGCTAACCACCAATTTATTGAACACAATCTTTTCGCTCAACTTCTGAGTATCATAAGTATGTGAGTACTCATTTATGTGAGTACGTACCTGATGATGCTCAGAAGTTGAGCGAAAAGCTTTGTGATAAATAAATTTGTGGTTAGCTAAAAGTTTATTTTTTGTTTATTCCACATTGAAAGATGGCTTACCACACGAGGTGTGAAATGGAGTTCGATGAATTGATTTTATCATAACATCAACATGCATTTTGGATTATTATTTTCAATAATGAACCATTGGAATCGAGCATGAAAAAAAAAAATTCTTACCCCCCTCAAAATTTGATGGTTTACGTTTCAAGGTATGTAGAATCCAAAACTGCAATAAAAATATTTGTCTGTCCGCCGTACGCTGTACGGGCCACTTTTCTTAGTTACCATGAAAAAAAATTGATGAAATTCGGGTTATAGGTTCCGTTCGGGGTCTAGTTGGTCCTCGAAGCTCGACGTTACTGTGAGTCATCTCTAAGGGGTTCAAAATAGGGGTTGAAATTTTCAGAACGCCTATACCTTTTTTTTACGTGCATTTTTTTACGGTTTTAAATAGTTCTCGAACTTGGGAGTTTTTTAAGACCACCCGGAGCACCGTACGTCCAGCCGTTCGTTCACAGTAAGGCCCCGAAGTTTTCACCGACAGGCATTTTCGACACCAGGGTGAATGAAATTGTATACATCAGACCAAATCTCGTCACCAGGGACGCGCCGACAATAGGAAATTGGCCGGAGATAAAATCATTGCTAGGGATCACCTGATTTTATAGGCGGAGTATGAAGTCGAGTTGGTTGTTCTGTGATATTATTTCATTTGAAAAATGATGGGTCTTTTGGAGTTTGTTGATAGGTGGTGAAATTTGAACAAACGTTGAAGTATTATTGATGGGTAAATTATTACTACACGATGGTAAACTAACTTACAACGGATTGTATTGGTGGGTAAATTATTACATAACGGTAAATTATTACACAACGGCTCATCTACCCAGAAGGGGCTGGATTTTGTTGATAGGTACTTTTGCAACTTGAACAACCGTTGAAGTATTATTGATGGGTAAATTTTTACACAATGACAAATTATTAGCACATATGTTATATAGAAGGGTTATCTATACGGAGACCTGTGATCAGTAACAGAAGGGTATTCTGTACAAAATAATAAACCGTTGTGCAGGGATTTGCAGCGTTTTTTGTAGTGTATTTGTTATGATATCTCACCTCCATGATAAGAAAAATGGGCAATTTCATCACGGAAACTCCCCATCATTTGCCTTTTACCTCAGGACGTTTGAGTGACGAATCTTTGTTGACTTGACAGATTAGGAGCTTGGTAACTTGTTAGTTGGTAGGAATTTCCCGTACCTACGGTATTAAAAATTATGCTGCAGTTTTACCGTTTGGTTCACACTCCGATCAATCATTCTCATCTGAGCATATTATGATCCTGACCCGTTTTCGTATTGGTCGCTCCCCATTGACTCACCGTCATCTTATGAACAACCAACGGTTCAAACTTCAAACTTTACTGTCAACGAAAGGCAAACATAGTTAATGTATAATTCCATTTTTTTAGCGGAAAACATCAACTGACTAGGGAATTCTTAAACCTCAAAGAGTTCTCAGTAGGGGTACGTGTAATTATGAAGGGCAACACCACACAGAGTCTACGTCGGATATTACTAAGTTGACTTTTAATAGTGCACATGGCCCTCGGCATTTTTACGTAGCCAGTTGAAATCTGATCTAGAATCATGAAAATATTACGTAGGTAGCTGCTACGGCGAGCTGTAATTAACCCGTTTGGATACCCTGTATGGAGGCTATCTCGGTACTGAGCTCTCTCAGTTATAAACTTGTTTTTTTCAAAGGCGCTCATACCCCACGATGTTTTCATATCACGAGACCAATTCCCACGGCGCTTTAAAAAAATAATTGTTTCGATCAGATTATTGCTGTCGGACCAGAAAGATGATTGTATCTTCACACTTTGTAAAGTTAGCGTCAAGGCTCACAAGCGAGCGTTTGCATAACAAGTGCAAGTGCATGAGCTAAGAGAGTTACACCACGAGTTTGCGCGTGCACATCTCGTTAAGACATGCTGTTTAATCGACCAGTGAAAATTGAGTTCGATAGAAAGCATTAACCTAGTTGCTGAGTAGAAAAAGTATGCCGGAAGGACCGGTCAGTTACGTGTACCTACCATTATTCTCCTTAGCCCTCAATTAAAGATAAATAGAATTAACGATATAGGACCGGTGGTGCCAAGGTGCAACGGACCAGGGATTGTTAACGTAAAATGAATGAGTCCTCTGCTTTTTGAATGGTTTATTTATTTATTTGGAGGCCGGTTTCGGGAATAACCCCATCGTCAGTAGTCATTCCGCAGTATTAGTTTTACATTACCTCTGGACTGACGATGGTATTATATACAAAACCGGTCTCATAATAAAAACACTGCAAAGCCCTTGTCACATGGGTTTATTATTCTATCGGACAAGCCTTCAGAAATGTTGGCTGTTCATTTATTGTTTCTTTCATGTGCAATAATTGAAATACTATTTCTGATGGTTTCCACCAGTTTTGGCCCCCAAAAACACAATTTACGCTCCTTTTGGTTTATTATTCTGTGAATAATACACCTACCTATGTAATCGCTCTGCAAAAAATTTTTATAACACACCCTCAAAATTTTTTCTTTTGCGTTTCAAGGTGCGTAGATTTCAAAAATGCAATGTCCGTCCGCCGTCCGCCGTATCACGTGTACTGGCTTCATTTTTGGTCTGAAAAAGTCGTTCTTTCGCACACATGCTCCATTTGGGCCCTAGTTGTGTCCCGAAACTTTTCAGCCCGATCGGAATATACCCAGGGATGTTATGAGTGAAAATGTGCACAAAACTAGGTACTTTTTGTGTTTTAGTAACATGTTAGTAACATGAGCTTTTGAGGTATCGTTTTCCATGTTTTTGGGGACAAGAAGACCGAATATGAAGTCGATTTTGACCAGAGTGGAAAGTCGAGGTTCTACCAAATATTCAGCTCCCAAAATTGATTTTTCATGAGTCAAAAACCTGGGAAATCGTCTGAAATCACCATCAATTTGTATAATAACACTGGACGTAGTATCAACACGTGGATCAAGACGATTAAGTGGCACTAACAATGATCAATGATAATTTGAAAAAAAAGAAAAGAAAAAAGGAGCGTACCTAATTCGTGTTTTGGGGGCTAAAAGTGGTGGAAAGCATCGGAAATATCTATTAAAATTATTTCACATGAAAGAAACAATAAATAAACAGCCAACATTTCTCTAGGTGTGTCCAATAGAATAATAAACCCATGTGACAAGGACTTTGCAGCGTTTTGGAATCTACGCACCTTGAAACGCAAAAGAAAAAATTTTCAGTGTGTGTTATAAAATTTTTTTGCTGAGCGAATGCATAGGTGTATGATTCACAGAATAATAAACCAAAACTGTATTAAAACATGCCGTAGAGTAATGTATGTATGACAGCGGACAGTAGAGTAATGTATGTATGACAGTGAAAGTGTATGTGAGTAACAACTGATCTATGATGATGATGAATTCATTGCACGATTTAATTACATAATTTCGTGACAAGTCAGTCTCTTCAAGTGCTTCCCAAGTTCGTCTGTTTTAATGAATAGCCCTCAACCCGTACCTAATTTGACGTTTTTACTCGTTAATCGATAATATGTACATATTTTTAATGAACAATCGACTTAGCTTTAAGATATGAAAAACATATTAAAATGACCGAAATGGTAGCAGATGAACGAAGGATGATACACGAACACTATCAAACAAACGAGAAATGAGAAAGGGACTCTCTCTTTCGAGGAAAGACACCTAATTAGGTGTCTCTCTGAAAGAGATCGAAAATGCCAAGATGGCCGCCAACTCTCTCTTTTAGAAATTACTGAATAATCCTGTCATGGATACTATAAAAATCTCTTCAGCCAAAAGAGAGAGTCGGACCGAAAAGAGATGTCTCTTCGACTTAGTTAATGGGCCCCCTGGCAGCGCACACAAGATTTACCCGAAAAACCCACGTTTTTTCAGCATTCTCTCCTTCTAGAAGTAGATTTCGAAATTTCGGTGACGTAAGGCACAACTGGACAGTTTTCTACATCGAAAAAAAAAAAAAAAAAAATAGAACTACGCAACGGTTGAGAGTTGCTGCCTGGGAAGCGTACACAAGATTTAACCGAAAACCCCTCGTTTTTTCAGCTTTAACCCCCTTCATCCCTTCTAGGAGTAAATTTAGAATTCCCGGCGACGTAAGGCACAACTAGACAGTTTTCTACGTGGAACAAAAAAAGAACTATTCAAATCGGTTGAGAATTGCGGCCTGGGCAGCGCACGCAAGATTTAGCCTCGAAGTTAGACCTGAAACTGAGCGTATTACCGGAAGAACCGCGAAAAGTGAACATTTATTTCGTCATACAAACCCATCTGTAGGTGTTTCCAGGGATCATCATCGTTATTGACTTAGTTTGTGTCTGAAACAGATTTGTAGTAATTATTGTTTTATTTATTTATTTTTTGGCTGCTGTCTGTACTCCCTTCCCTAAAAATGCAAAACAAACACCACATTTTCTGAGGGGTGTACCTAAAAAAAATTGAGTATAAATAGGTCTGTGAAACTAAGAACAGAAAAGCGAAAGGTACGTTCCTACGAGTACCTACCAAGTTTGGATTTTGAAAATAGGTACAGGCATACAGCGCCGGATTTAGGTTTGTTGCGGCCCTGGGCCTATATCATTAAGCGGCCCCTGGGTATAATAAATTCAATTATTTTATATTCTTATTATAAATATTTATTTTATAATACATAATCATTAATATTCTTGAATTTTACAAATTAACTTTTCTTGCTTTCTGAGAAGAAAATTCTACAATTAATTCATCAAAATCCAACGATTTAAAAAGCTCCACGTCGGCTACAAAACTAGCTAAGCTGGATAGTCTTGAATCTGAGCAAGTATTTCTCAATTAATTGAGAATTCTTTTCAAAATGCTCAACGATCTTTCGCCAGATGCATTTGATGTCCATAATATATGACCATATTTCTTTCGTTCAAAACCCTATTATGTCAAACATGTACTAGCCGTTGTATATATATGCGTTTCGTAAGCCAGATTTTTTGTTTACCTATATCCTTAACTTAAAAAAAGCAAAAAAAAAAAAACCTCAGCCTTGCGGCCCCCTGAGACTTGCGGCCATGGGCCGCGGCCCAGTCGGCCCAGTGGTAAATCCGCCGCTGCAGGCATTGAATATGGAGCGAGCGGCGTCATTTAGGTAGGGATTCCCGGGGATACTAGAAAGTAATTACCTACCTACCATTCCAAATCCTTCAAAAATTAGCTCATCAACGCGTAAACAAGGGGTTGATTCATCAATCAGTGCTTCCCTATGGTAAAGCGGCAAAAGACCGAACTTTCACTTTCAAAGGCTCTTCCTGTCGCGGAAAAATACCGTTTTGCCTTGAAGGGCCTAATGGGGACGGGCATTTAGTCACCCGGTTCAATCGGAAGCGTATTTTTATCGCTAATGGAGTTGTTTGTTAAGTGTTTAAAGGGTAAGCCTGCATTTAGATTGGCAGAGCGATTAATAGGTAAATGTTGGGATAAACGGTGGTGGCATTCACGGAACACGAACTTCGCGTGGTTTAGGAAAAAGCGTGTAGAACTAACCACGATTCATCTGCAAGGACGGTTCCCAGAGGAGGCTTCAGTCTTAACTGGATATTTTGAAAAGTTTTGGAGGTGTATCAAAGAACCTGCTGACACTGAAAATTGTCTAACGGGAATTTAACTGATTTTCCCTGCGGCAAAATCAATAAATTTTTCTTCTGATATAAAAACCTGTGCTTATACCTTTCTTGCTGAAGATTTTAAACCAAGCAAAAACACACAATGAATATTGAAAACAATAATTTATTTTTCATTCTACCCATTAACTAGTCCCAATCGATCATTGTGTGGCCAGGAGTTTGCTTCCTCACTAGGTACCAAAGCGAGGGAACTCTCGGATTCGTGATTGAATAATAAAACAAGTTGTCCTCCAAAATCACCACAAAAAAAAATCAAAAAAAAAAAAATCCCCCAAAAAAAAAATTCAATCCAAAATTTCACTACCATTCTGCGTTTAAGACATCAGGGAATTTGGGGATTTGGTTGCGTGTCTGTCTGTCTGTGGAAATCACTTGTAACGCCCATAACTACCCGAAATTATGGTCGAAATGGGCTGAAATTTGGAGGGCAGGTGCGAGTTGGGCCACAGATGGTCCCATACAAAAATCATTCAAGAATCAGTCTGCGCATGCGCAAACGTAAAATACTTGAAACGCTCATCACTACCTTCAATATTGTTGAAATGAGTTCAAACATGGAGGGTCGATCAGGAATAATACTTCGATAGTTCAATACGAATTTCATTGGAATTTTATTGTAGCTTTCGTCAGCGCATGCGCGAACATAAAATGTTGACCATTTCCTTGTAACGCTGCGAAAAATAGTCGTAGACAGCTGAAATTTTGACGGTATACGTGGGTTGGATGGCAGATAGTCCTAATCAAAAAATTGAAATCGTACCGTAACTTTCGTCTGCGCATGCGCAAACCTTGAGACCATGGGCTTGAAACGCCCATAACTACCTTAAATATCGTTAAAATGAGTTCAAACTTGGAGGGTCGATCAGGAATAATACTTTAACAGTTCCATATGCATTTCATTTGAATCGTACTGCAACTTTCATCTGCGCATGCGCGAACATGAAATGTTGAAAAAGTGTTGAAATGTTTGATCCTGTTACGCATGTTAGGCAGTTTATTACTACTCTATTTATTGCTATTCACTCATTTTGACGCATAATTCTTTTACCAACTGATTCTACACGTCCGTGTTACAATGAGGAAGCTGTACTGCCCACACAACTTGGCAAACGTTTAGGTCCCAAGTCTGCCAAGTTGGGTGGGCACTATAGCTTCCTCACGTATTGTAACATGGACGTTTAGAATCAGTTGGTAAAAAAATACGAGCCAAAATGATTGAATAGCAATAAATAGAGTAGTAATAAACTACCTAACATGCGTAATAGGATCAAACAATTCAACATTTCATGTTCGCGCATGCGCAGACGAAAGTTAGATTCTAATGAAATTCGTGTGGAACTATCAAAGTATTATTACTGATCGACCCTCCAAGTTTGAACTCATTTCAACGATACTTGAGGTAGTTATAGGAGCTTCAAGTATTTCACGTTGGCGCATGCGCAGACAAAAGTTACGGTACTTTTTCAATGATTTTGGTATGGGACCATCTGTGACCCAACCCGCACCTACCCTCCAAATTTCAGCCATTTCGACCATTACTTCGGGTAGTTATGGGCGTTACAAGGAATTACCACAGTCAGGCAGACACGGAACCAAAAATGTTCCTCGATGTCTGAAATGCAAAATGGTAGTGTGAATTTTCATTTTGGGGGGCTTCATTTCATAAATTTTCTTAAACTCAATCACGAATCCAAGGCTTCCCTACCTTCGACTACACTCCAAACAGCGTTGAATGAAATTTCAAGATTTGGGTGGGAGGAACAGTTTTTTTTTACACATATCCAATAGGGGGGGGGGGGGGGGGGATAATATTACATGAAACCGGGCTCTAAATGAACGAAACATTTCTGAAGTTTTCAATTTAAAAAATAAATTATAATAAAAATAAAAATAGTTATAAAAACAAAATAAATGAAAGTAAGGACAAATTTAATTTAAACAAAATAAAGTAATTTAATTTAAACAAAATAAATTATCTCGGTTAATTAAGAAAATTTCGTGACAAAAAATGATCAAGATTTGCCCACCAATGCTGGCGGGATATGGGTAACAATAATATTGGTCCACTAATTTTTTTGTAAGCGAAGGAGTAATCTGATACGTAAATAAATAACTTGTTTCTTAGGTATATATTAAATGGTTAGCTGAGATTAGATGAAGAGGCAGGACCATGCAGCAGCCAGTTTACTGTCCAGGAAGAATCGGTAAAAAGTTTGACGTTGATGGATCCATTACTGGACACCCCCTCCCCGCTCCCCATCGCCTATCCATAAAGCATCAGCTCGTCCATTAGCTTTTATTCTCAACAGCTGGTTTCTGGCCGCCAAACACGTACCTATAGGAAAAGGCGAAGGCAGATGAATAGCCCCCCGATAAGTTTACTTCAACAGAAAAGAACAGGAGTCAAAGACCCGAGGTATCAGCGGAGCGCGAGGAACCTTTTTCTTAATACCTAACCCAAATCAAGTTGCGACGTAGAGAAAAGAGAGGAAAAACGAGAGTTGAATGGCCCTGGAAGGGAAAATCTATCAGATCCGAACCCACATTTATACCAACACTCACTGTACTTGAAAACCTATTGTTCGGCGAACAAAACGGTCCGTGAGCGTTTCCAAGGTGTACATATCGAGTAGTTACCACAGTCCTTGCCATTTAGTAGGTACTGACGTTCAAGATTATAACCACACTTAGATACCAAACGTTCCAACCGTACGGCATGCCCCAATAGGTATGCAAATTTTCCGATTATTACCGTATATTTTAACATTTTCAACCATTCAAATTCAAATTTGAACAATTCTTTTCGTCCTCCAATCGTTTTGGATAGGTATTCAAATGAGTTGGTACTGTGTAAAATCCTTTTCTTATTTTTGATGATTTTATTGAAAGATGATGCAAATTTTAGCAATTTTATGAATGAAAACTCAATTTCAGTTCAAAATCGCTTAATATTGTCAAAATTAATAGTTGAGTAGACATGGGTGGCTCACAATGAGATCTGGTCCCAACTGAGGAAGTTGAGCGGCAGACAGATACAACGGTACCACTACCCCCGTTCCTCTCAACCCGAGCGGAATCTCATTTTGGACCTATTGCAATAGCTTATTCTCTTCACCAACACCAACACTCGCTAATATACTGGTAATTTCAGCTGTCAATCGTCGTGTTGTGACTCGTTTTGCGTGCTTTACGTTGAAAACTACTCCTTAATTACTCTGCCCATCCCCTTAATCTCGATTATATTAAGCCAACTGAGGTTCGCATCTTGTGCGTCTTAGAACTAATTAAGTTTCCCACAGAAGCTCTCAAGTTTGGGGAAAGTGAAGGGTTATAATCTCTCTGTAATCACCAACTTCTGTAACAACGAAACTAGCTGGGCTGTCCCCGATCACCAGTTTCGATTACCACGAGCAGTTATATCTGCGCCAACTTGCCTGGACAAGTAGAAATTGAATTGGTTTCACCTTCGGTCACTTGTTGGTTTTTGGATCCAAATCAAAATTCGTCCGTTAGCCGTGTACTTGGTTTGCCCTTTTAACATTTGCGCAGAACATTAAAAAATTAGATTGCGAACTCCATTGGACAGAGGGTGATGATACTAGAAACTTGTCATGACCCCACATAAACAGGAAGCTGATAACATTTATATATTATACGACTCACATTATGACAGGAAGAGAAACAAGTACGACAGAAGTTCAGCCATGGAGGCTGCCTTTACAGCCTCCTAACCTCTAGCATAATTATTACCTACGACAACATCGGTCGTCATTGAACTCGTCACTTTTAATCTCTTGCCTCCGACGAGATTATTGAATTCGACACCAAGGTTCGTAGCCTTGGGTTTGAGATTATTGAGATCGGCACTTTGTTAATAGGACCAGAGGACTGCGATTTGAACTCGCCACCAGTCACTTGGGTATAGTTGGGATAGGTATGGGATTTGTCAGCATCAATTCGGTCGACAGCACACACATTTATTGGTAGGTATACAGGGTGTTTCTTAAGTAGTGAACCACCCTTTCTAACTACGTTATTTTCAGGAAAATGAAAAAAAAGCTTCTAAAGTAACCCCCCTTCATTTTTTACAATGAATTCAAATATCTCATTCCCGCACTTTGCGCATGCGCAGAAACATGCGCAATTGACACCAACTTCGGTTTTTCAAATGGGTACCCTGATTTTTTATTGCAGATTCAAATTCTACGTAAAATTTCATGAACATTTGACTCCTCAATCGATGAATTTGACTGCGCAGAACCTGTTCTGCGAGCGTGCAAAGTTGCACAGCTGCCAAATTTCGCAAAACTTGGCGTCTAGTAATCCCCAAGTGTGGCACATGATTTTTCATTTTTTTTCAACGCTGATTCACATGGTGCTATCCGTTTTTTGATTTGACTCGATTTGAACGAAATAATGGCCAAAAGTCGGTTATTTTGTACGAAAAAAAACGTGTTTTGAGGCGTGTGTTTGCACATGAATTAATTACCTACTCGAACCAAAATATTTTTTATAAATTTAATTTTCCTCTCCCTTTCGAAACTCGGGCTTGGAACCGGCTATGGCGGGATTAAAAATAAATTTTTCTTCTTAATAAAACGGAATTTTCCTTTAAAAAAAAAATAAAAAATAAAAAAATAAAAGAAAACTTCTTCTAAAATAAAATAAGAAATTACATAATCCGTTCAAACTGACGTCCATTGTCTTCTACACAGGCTTGCGCTCTCCTCACCCATTCATCATTAAGCGCGCCAATTTGCCAAATTTATTATTAATCCCGCCATAGCCGGTTCCAAGCCCGAGTTTCGAAAGGGAGAGGAAAATTAAATTTATAAAAAATATTTTGGTTCGAGTAGGTAATTAATTCATGTGCAAACACACGCCTCAAAACACGTTTTTTTTCGTACAAAATAACCGACTTTTGGCCATTATTTCGTTCAAATCGAGTCAAATCAAAAAACGGATAGCACCATGTGAATCAGCGTTGAAAAACAATGAAAAATCATGTGCCACACTTGGGGATTACTAGACGCCAAGTTTTGCGAAATTTGGCAGCTGAGCAACTTTGCACGCTCGCAGAACAGGTTCTGCGCAGTCAAATTCATCGATTGAGGGGTCAAATGTTCATGAAATTTTACGTAGAATCTGAATCTGCAATAAAAAATTAGGGTACCCATTTGAAAAACCGAAGTTGGTGTCAATTGCGCATGTTTCTGCGCATGCGCAAAGTGCGGGAATGAGATATTTGAATTCATTGTAAAAAATGAAGGGGGGTTACTTTAGAAGCTTTTTTTCATTTTCCTGAAAATAACGTAGTGAGAAAGGGTGGTTCACTACTTAAGAAACACCCTGTATACCGATCTTATCAAAAACGTGGGTCATGGTGAAATTCAAATTCAGGTGAAAAAATACGCTAACTACGAAAATTCCATACAAAACAACGTAAATATAGTCAACAAATTGGGACGTCGCGAGTCAAGGTTTTTAAAAATTTTGCTGAAATAATCTATTTGCATGACGAACTCGAGACGACTGAGATCACCTTTCTTCGCTGCCGACTTTGGCCCTCAAAAACTGCTTCTTCGCAATGTCATGACTTTTTTCAGACTCAGAAAATGTCGGGGTGGGCGTGGTAAAATGGTGATGCAAGGGTTCATCATTACTTCACCAAGTATAAGTACTTCGCACAGTACTCAGATGTGCCGTCAAAAAACACAGTATCTGGTTCATTCTGTACAAGGCTTCAACGATTGTGTGATATGAAAACATGACTACTCTACTGGTTTTGTCAACGTGGTAAATTAACTATTCGCCCTTCGTTGTCGGCAAAGCAGGACGCGATCTTTTTCTAGCTTAGCGTGGCGTTCTGCCTAAAAATGTTCAATTGGCGACACAACAGCTCGTTCAAAACTTCAGGATTGTCTCGAACTGTAGCGCAGATTATTTTAGTGGGACGGTTAGAAATATTATCCACTGCTTTCTGCTTAACCTGGACAGTGATGATCTGTCCGATGATTGACTCGTTCATGTTTGTGACTAGCTTCTTGACGAGTTATCATAATATCTCAATCACCTCGAACAAAACCGCGAGTGTTCCAGATTATACTCTGTACGATGTGGCAACGCCAGAACGTTTCTCCGCGTAATTCTTTGGCGTAACGGAATTTCGCACCATGAACCTCAAGCATCTAGCGCTCCCGCTCGCTCAATATGCGCTTCATTTCCATTTGCGTTCACTTCCGTTGGCTCATTTGCCTTCTAGACCGAGGCGGTGCCGAGTCCTTGAATCGCAATGTTTACTTAATTGTTGCACGAGATGACGAAGGATTAGTGGCACCGAGTTCAACGGTTTGCCGGCAACAACAATAACTTACGAGTGTATACACTGCCCCCGCGTTGCATGACTTGGTCTCTCCTCAGCTCTGCCTCTGGAGTTCCTCCCTGGAGCTAACTTTCAACTGGAAGTTATAGTTTTTCTTACGGATCTGAATAGAATTTGATTTCGAGGATTCTTGGGACCAACCATACTATAAGAGCCGAAAAAACATCGGCAACATGAGTGTGAATCAAACGGTATAAACGCAGCTCATTTATCAAAGCGATGGGGGGACGGTCGATTGAAATCATTCATGGTTTTGCGAAATCGAGTTCCATGTTCCAAGATACTTTTCGTCTCCGCAAGAATAAGTACCGAGGTACCTAATTGCGTTGTTATGGATCCTTCGTAGGATGAATTAACACGCAGGATGCATAAGAATTTAGGTCTCTCTTTTATTCGTACTCCTTTACATGAATCAACCACACTGTGACCCAACAACCGGAGAGTTCGGGGAAGACGACTGCGAAGGAAGTGGCACCGGCGGATGTCCAATTCGTTGACCCCTTCCCCTCCTTACGTCTCGGCTCCAGGTATTTAGCTAATCAACGCAGCTTATCAGCTCCCCGGATGAGGTGAAGCGCTAAATACAAAATACCGCGCCCACCTCATCAGTCCGCCCGCCAGAAAGAGCCAGTCCCTGGCTGTCCAGAGTGCCCTTCTTGGATGAGTCGCCCTGGGTTAGGCGCCATGCTGGGGCAACATGTGGACGGATCAGGTCGATGGAGTCTCGGATGCCCAATGCCGTCAGGATCACTTTGCTCGGCATTGGGATGTCTTCCCGTCGAAGTGTCGCCTGTTACAAGAAAGTCCACGAGACCGTGGTTTCTTTGCCCGCTGAGAAGTAGCCTCTGGTGAGCCCATGACCGCTTACCAGGATCGGCGGCCTCACTGGAAGACATGAAAGGAGCAGGTGAAAGGAGCAGCGCTGCCCAAGAACTTCACTACAAGGGCTACACTAGTCCCTTGGAGGTAACCACCTACGCAGCTGGAGGGTTCTGGTTTCCATGAAGCATAGAACGTGGAAGCCAGGGCTCCTTCGTGGTTGTGGTCAGCTTGCAGTGTGAGCCTACTTATGGCGAGAAGGGGGGGGGGGGTACAAAAAAATTTGTTTGCAACTTTTTCCTAGCCTATAGCGTGGAGGTGCAGAATCGGTGTCAACTTACTGCAAATATATAGACAAAATACCAATATTCTAGACAGTAAATAATTTGATGCATACGTTGGTGGTTCTTGGTTATTTTCGGCGTTACATTCGTCCCAACACGTACCTACCTACATACTAGCTGATAGTCTGTGGTAGGAACGTAGTCCATAGTAACAGTTCATTGTTAGGTATTCACTATGACCGGCCGGTCGGGAGGATACGAATTGAACTTAGTAAACTTGCAGCTGCTGTGGATGTCAGTTCTAGGCCATAGCTATGTCTCCTGCAATAATGAAAAAAACTTCTGGAAAGAGAACACACCATTTGGACACACGTATGGAAATACTTGCATCAAGGAAAGGATAGGGCGACCGATTACGAAAACTCACACAATACAAAACCACAGACAGAAAACACGGGCACAAGTTTGGCATGCTTTTTACAAGGTTATAATCTACTATTTACATAATCCTGTATAGCACATATAGGTATACATATCATATATATATATAAAATGATAGGATAGGCATACACTCTTCCCTTTTGTGGTAGTATCATCCCCTGGTGATACATGGTTGGGTATGATAGGGGCCCTCGGTATGTAAATATGTACAACTCACCCGTGGTATCCAGTGGCATGAGTTTCATGCTCTACACCGTAGTTTTATGATCCACCCACTTCCTCCCACACAAAGTTTAGGTAGAAACGACGCAAGTAAGACCGAAAAACGGGAAAGTCTCCAAATCCTCAATTACGAAGCTGTAAGAAAGAGGTTTTCGTAGTCTTCATAATAATATTTATAGTTTAGTATGGATTCCTTATATCATGGCTCATGCGACAGTGATTTTTTTCCCCTTTGCATTCCAGCTATTCTCATCAGTTCCACCCGAACAGAAAGCGAAGGTATCAGCGGTCGAAGGGGACGTGGCCATAGAGAATGCTGGCCTTTCGGAAAACGATAAAGAAAAAGTTGTGAAGGAGACCCAAGTGGTGTTCCACGTTGCTGCATACATCAACTTCAACGCCGGGCTGGGAAGGGCCGTCCGGATCAACGTTCAGGGCACGTCCTACATCCTCGATCTCGCAAAGAGGATGCCCAACATGAGTGTAAGAACTACCTACCCTCCTCGCCATCTCATTTATCACTAGTCAATATTCCATGTGTTGTACATAAATATAGAAAATATCTTACTTGGCTCCTTCTGTTCAGTTAGGTAGGTACAACACGAAGGGCTCCTCTTCTTTGAAATAAAAGGAACAGCCGTCATTTTTCTCCTCTCGAAACCTGTGCTTTGTTACCAACATCACGATTCTTACCACTTAGATATACCCAGTAGCTACTTAGGTATACCATTTTCCTATAGAAGTAGGTAGGTAAGCTGCACTTCTATATGAAGCTAGGCCTTTAGATTAGGGGGTGCCCCTATTTGTTTTCTAATTATTTAAAGGAAGAGAGCCCAAAGCATATAGAAAAATTATCACAATCAAGTCCAACTCAATCAGTGTGTGTGTGTGTGAGTCACAATTTGAGTCCGATGACCGATTTACATTCATTTTGCATGGCTCCTCCAGCCATGTACCTACAGACCTGATCTCCTTGTCCATTTGTGATACGTAATTGAAGATGCTGTTCAACCCTCTTGGTAAGCGTGGTAAGCGTTTTATTTTCTGGTTTCATCACATTTTGAAGACGCTCGACACCATTACCTGTCTCACAAATTTTTTTTTTTTTTAGCCAACGCCCATATCATTCAGTCGACGTCTTGCTGCCCAGTATTTTTCACACGCTGTTTCCTCTGGCATGTGAAATGTTTCATACACTAATCGTCAAAAATTGATAAAACTGCGGTTGTCCAAATTGAATTCTGAAATGACTGGAATTCCAAATCACTGGGACTCAGTATATCAAGATTCAAACTTTAAGCATGGCAATTTAATACACACACAAAAATCTACAAGTCAACCTATAATAAGAAGCGAGAGCGCTTGGAGCGTGAGCGCGGGCGAACTAAACAAGGGTTGGAGGAAAGAACGGCTCATTCCTCTGGCGAACATGAAAGGGCTAAAAGTAGAGACGGAGATGACGGGAGTAATTATTAATTACTACATCCTTCAAAATTTGTTCGATTATACGTTTCAAGATGCGTTGAGTAAGAAAAACGCTGCAAATCCCTGCACAACGGTTTATTATTTTGTACAGAATACCCTTCTGTTACCCGTCTATATAATATAATATGTACTATTCTATACATATTATGTAGATCGCAGACCCTCCGTAGGTTAGTACCTAACCCCGTACTCGTTACCAGGTACCTACCTAAATCACGAGTTAAATGTTGCTAAAATAATTCTGTCGATGAGAAACAGTACCTAACAAAAAGAAACACACATAATGAAGTTCTGAAAAGAAATTGTCGATGAGGAGTGAAAAAAGTTGCAAAAGTACCTACCAACAAACTCCAGCCCCTTCTACGTAGATGGTATAATGAACCGTTGTGTAATAATTTACCCATCAGTAATACTTCAAAGTTTGTTCAAGTTTCACTACCTATCAAAAACTCCAAAAGAGCCATCATTTTTCAAATGAAATAATATCACAGAACAACCAACTCGACTTCATACTCCGCCAATATAATCAGGTGGCCCCTAGCAATGATTTTATCTCCGCCCAATTTCCGATTTTCCGATTGTGGCGCGTCCCTGGTAACGAGATTTGGTCGGAATGTATACAATTTCATTCACACTGGAGTCGAAAATGCCTGTCGGTGCAAACTTCGGGGCCTTACTGTGAACGAACGGTGGGACGTAAAATGCTCCGGGTGGTCTTAAAAAACTCGTAAGTTCAAGAACTATTTAAAACCATAAAAAGATTCACGTAAAAAAAGGTATAGGCGTTTTGAAAATTTCAACCCCTATTTTGAACCCCTTAGAGATGACTGACAGTAACGTCGAGCTTCGAGGACCAACTAGACCCCGAACGGAACCTATAACCGGAATTTCATCAATTTTCTTTCATGGTAACTAAGAAAAGTGGCCCGTACGGCGTACGGCGGACATACAGAAATATTTTGGTTTATTATTTTCAATAATGAACCATTGGAATCGAGCATGAAAAAAAAAATTCTTACCCCCCCTCAAAATTTGATGGTTTACGTTTCAAGGTATGTAGAATCCAAAACTGCAATAAAAATATTTCTGTCTGTCCGCCGTACGCCGTACGCCGTACGCCGTACGCCGTACGGGCCACTTTTCTTAGTTACCATGAAAAAAAATTGATGAAATTCGGGTTATAGGTTCCGTTCGGCGTCTAGTTGGTCCTCGAAGCTCGACGTTACTGTGAGTCATCTCTAAGGGGTTCAAAATAGGGGTTGAAATTTTCAAAACGACTATACCATTTTTTTTACGTAAATATTTTTACGGTTTTAAATAGTTCTTGAACTTGCGAGTTTTTTAAGACCATCCGGAGCATCGTACGTCCAGCCGTTCGTTCACAGTAAGGCCCCGAAGTTTGCACCGACAGGCATTTTCGACTCCAGTGTGAATGAAATTGTATACAATTCAAACCAAATCTCGTAACCAGAGACGCGCCCACAATAGGAATTTGTGAATACGGCCAATCATTGGCAGGGATCACCTGATTATATTGGCGGAGTATGAAGTCGAGTTGGTTGTTCTGTGATATTATTTAATTTGAAAAATGATGGCTCTATTGGAGTTTGTTGGTAGGTAGTGAAACTTGAACAAACGTTGAAGTATTATTGATGGGTAAATTATTACTACGGTAAATCATTACTCAACGGTAAATTATTACACAACGGTTCATTATACCATCTACGTAGAAGGGGCTGGAGTTTGTTGGTAGGTACTTTTGCAACTTTTTTCACTCCTCATCAACAATTTCTTTTCAGAACTTCATTATGTGTGTTTCATTTTGTTAGGTACTGTTTGTCATCGGCAGAATTATGTTAGCAACATTTAACTCGTGATTTAGGTAGGTACCTAGTAACGAGTACGGGGTTAGGTACTAACCTACGGAGGGTCTGCGATCTACATAATATGCATATAATAGAATAGTACATATCATATTATATAGACGGGTTATCTATACATAGAGCTGTGATCTGTAACAGAAGGGTATTCTATACAAAATAATAAACCGTTGTGCAGGGATTTGCAGCGTTTTATTGCAGTTTTGGATTCTACATACCTTGAAACGTAAACCATCAAATTTTGAGGGGGGTAAGAGTTTTTTTTTCATGCTCGATTCCAATGGTTCATTATTGAAAATAATAAACCAAAAACAATAAATACAAAGTCCACCGTAATCATATATTTGTTTCTTCAAAATTAATGAAACGTTCAAATTTGGTGAGCCGGAATGATCCTTTTCATATGTATTGTAATCTTAACTCAAAAAGACACATTAATCATCTTGAGCGCGATTCAAACGGCAAAACATCATCCCAGTAAAGTTGTAACTGAGACTTGTAAATTACTGTTTCATTTATTGTCGTTATCTAAAGAAATAAACAACAGAAAATGTAGAATTGAATGTGGTTGCTGTTTTTGATGTGTGTGCGTGCGTGTGTGTGCGCGTGCGTGTGGGGGGGGGGGGGGGTCTCCCTGGCTGCGACTCTGTTTCAAACTTCAAACCCTAACTCCAAAAATCCAAAAAATCCAAATTTTGATTCTTGTGTAAGTATAAATATGTTGTTCGCATGTGATAGGTAGCTCGGAAGTGGTACCTACATAACAGCTTGGGTCACGCTTGGGGTTCACCTCCTCATTTCATCAATCTTCCCCTCAACCATCTGGTGGATATTTCAAGCTTTTACCTTTTCCGAACTTCGATACTGTAAAAAGGTTCCTTTCGAACCTATACTGTAAAGATTCCTTAATACCTATACACGTATTTTTATTGGTAAACTTATATAGGTAAATTAAATCTTGGTGCCCTTGCTTCAGGTATTCGTCTACACATCAACTGCCTACTGCAATTGCACGCACTCGGACGTTCTCTTGGAAAAGGTGTATCCCAGTGAATGGGCTCCCAGGGAATTCATGAAACACATAGAATCTATGTCTGTCGAAGAACTCGCTATACAACAACCTACGTAAGTCAATCGAGTGAATATTGTAACTACCGACTGCGATAGTCGAAACTCGGTGCAATACCTAGTGGGCAGGTTGATATAACTGCCTACGCTTATCACAGAAATTGAACCGAGTTTCTATTTCAACTTTGTTTTTTATTATTTAAAAAAAACTTTAAGCCGTGATCCATGGATTATTACATGTATTGGTCCGGAGTTAAGTTATTAATATTTATATAGATAGTACATCAATTAGATTTAACATCTTAAAGTAACTACTGATGTAAGCTGAAGTCTATGATGACCGAAAACAAGTCACGGGTGCGCAGACGAGAATTTGGATTTCAGTAGAATGAAAACGAGACCATAATATTTATTATTAATTCTATGGATCAACCCGCACTTCCGGTCAACGGTTCAGTTCGCTCCTCCATAATTTTGATTTGAGGTCAGATTCTCAAGAAAAATAAGTACGTTAAAAACCTGCGCAGTCTTTAGCAGATGCAGAATTTATATTGGATATAAATAATATATTATACAAGATTCGAGTAAATGCGAGATTTTTCATGTGGATCCTCGATTCAAAAACACATTTTCGTAGAGCTAAATCAGAGTTCCGAAACGCTGTGACTCGGGATACTGCGAGACGAAGAAGTGTAATAAAGCAGTTGACTCGCATTTGCCGTTTGACAGAGACAGCGGGAAAATTGAAAGTTGGGTGGTGGAAGAAAGAGCGACCGCGCTCGTGCAACATCGACTCCACTAATTGAAGACCAGACTCCCAGGACCTTTCATCTCTGCTGAACAAGCGTATTGTTAGCGGAAATCCCCTCGCAAAAACCTCCCCCAAAGTCCACATATGAGCTGACTCCAGTCAATGGATTGTCGGAGGAATAAATTGGAAAATCGGAGCAAGTTTTTTCCCACAAAAAAAAACCACAGTAATTATTACGAACAGGGTATTTTTCGGTGTTTTTTAAATCTTTTATCAAGGAGGTTTTGTGAAGGGTTTGTTAATATCGAAATGAACAAAAAATAATACAGGCAAAAATTCCGAACTTGCTGTTGACCGTGAGTTTTTCCTAGTGAAAGGAGGCAGATATGTGTATACATGTCCATTTTTTAAAACCAGATTTCGTTTGAATGGGTACAACATTTTTATTAGGTAGAATTTCTACATGAGTTTAGGTAGAATTTTTGAAATATAGTTCGAGATCAGCGAGTTGTTATTTTTCGTAAAGCTGCTGCGATGAGCGAAACGCTGCAAATTATTACACAACGGTTTCTTATTTTCCTGTATAGATGCCCTTTCTGCGTGAATAACTGTGGTCAATACCTACCCTCGCGCTTCCCCCAGGAAAGTCTACATCGAGTACTGGAGCCGGCCGGGACGTGAAAAAACATAAGCTACGGCATTCTTAAAACTTCAGTACCTATTTTTCTCCCTTAGAGATGACTGACAGTAATAACGCCGAGCTTCGAGGACCAACTAGACCCCTAAAGAAGACTTACAAACCGAATTTAATTATAATTTTGGTTCATGGTACCTAACTAAGGAAAAAGGGAAATAGGGCGTAAGGTGAACGGACAGAAACTTTCTTATTCCATTTCGGATTTTGCTTAAGCACCTTGAAACGAATACCATTAAATTTCAGATTTTGGAAGGTGCAAATTATTACACAACGGTTTATTATTTAACTGTATAGATGCCCATTCTGCGCAGATCGCTGTTTTCGTTTATTATTCTGTGAATAATACACCTATGTATTCGCCCAGCAAAAAATTTTTATAACACCCCCTCAAAATTTTTTCTTTTCCGTTTCAAGGTGCGTAGATTCCAAAAATGCAATGTCCGTCCGCCGTCCGCCGTATCACGTGTACCGGCTTCATTTTCGGTCTAAAAAAAGTCGTTCTTTCGCACACATACTCCATTTGGGCCCTAGTTGTGTCCCGAAACTTTTCAGCCCGATCGGAATAAACCCAGGGGTGTTATGAGTGAAAATGTGTATAAAAATAGGTACTTTTTGTGTTTTAGTAACATGTTAATAAAATGAGCTTTTGAGGTATCGTTTTCCATGTTTTTTGGGGAAGAGAAGACCGAATATGAAGTCGATTTTGACCAAGGAGTGGAAAATTGAGGTTTTACCAGATGTTCAGCTCCCAAAATTGATTTTTTATGAGTCAAAAACCAGGGAAATCGTCTGAAATCACCATCAATTTGTAGAATGACACTAGAAAAAGTGTCAACACGTGGATCAAGACGATTAAATGGTACTATCAATGATCAAAGAAAATTTGAAAAAAAAGGAGCGTACCTACCTAATTCAAGTTTTGGGGGGCCAAAATTGGTGGAAACCACCAGAAATAGCTATTTCAATTATTTTACATGAAAGAAACAATAAATAAACAGCCAACATTTCTGGAGGTATGTCCAACAGAATAATAAACCCAAGTGACAAGGACTTTGCAGCGTTTTTGTGTTCCTATCCTCGTGTTCCCTCCAGGAAAGCCCTAAATCGAGTACTGGAGCCGGCCGGGGATTTAATGTTTCATAAAAATACGCGGTATTCAATAATTCAGTTGTTAATTATTTGTTGTTATTCATGAAGCATAACACATTTTCAAGTTAGAAAAGTACAAAACCACAATTATAGATCTTGTAGGTCGCAGTGGATGGGGTCTGATACAGACTCCATAAAAATCCCCCGTACAAACTTATCTATAAAATCCAAAGAGCGATCATTCTTCATATGAAATAATATAACAGAACTACCAACTCGACTTCATACAGCCATCTGTGATTATAATCAGTTGATCCCTAGCGATGATATCTGTGCCAGATTTATACCGTTTCATTCACGATCATGTTGTTGAAGCTTTTCGTCAATGCAAACGAACGGCTGGTCGTACAACAACGCTCCGGGTGGTCTCAAAAGTCCTTTGGTTTGAGATCAATTGAAAAACGTTAAAAATACCATACCCTTCTACTGAAAGTAGTCGAGCAACGGCGTTCTGAAAATTTCAGCCCCTATTTTCCACCCCTTAGTGATGACTGACAGTAACGCCGAGCTTCGCGCACCAACTAGACCCCAAATAGGACCTACAAACAAAATTTCATCAATTTTGGTACCTACATGGTAACAAACTAAGAAAAGTGCGAAGTACGGTCTACGGAGGACAGAAATTTTTGTATTCCATTTTCGGAGTCTACGAACCTTGAAACGGAAACCATCTAATTGTAAGGGTGATGTGAGGGTGATGGGAGGGGGGTTAACTTTTTTTTTTCCATGCTCGATTCCAAAGGTTCATTATTGAAAATAATAAACTAAAATGGGTTTGTAGGGCAGAGGAGTTTACCGTTATTTATCGTTCAGAGTGTTTTGGATTACTGGTAACTGAAGGAGAGAACTGTTCTAAAACTCCTAACTAAAACTCTCTTCAGTGTTTATCTTCAAACGCACAATACATTTTCGAGGCCGAAATGCTAGGCGACCATTTAACAGTCCTTCAATATTATTTGAATCAACTCATCCGTTCATTTGTTTCTCATTAACCATATAAAATCAGGTAATTGTACGGCAGAGAAGTTTACTGTTATTCATCCTCGACAGCGTGTTGTCTCCAAATACTACTAAACGAATTTCATCAACTTCCGTCTGTCTCCTACGTCTGCGTTTGTGCAAACAAGAAGTTATAGACACTTGTAATTCCGGTGCCGTTCAACCGATTTTGATGACATTTTCAGGGGGTCGTACAAGTTGGGTACCTACCTACTTGATGTTACCATTCGAATTCTGCAGTGACTGGAGCAAGGGCAGCTTCTGATCGTGCTCTTACATGAAATCCTCTTAACGCCCACATCCTTGGCTGGGTTCGAGTTCAAGGGCCAATTAACCAGAATTTTAAAGGAGGAGGTTCAGTACAGAGATGTTTCTAATTGCCCTTGATAGGTCTTGCACTTAAACAAGTAGAAAACTTTTCTGTATTGAACAGCCGCATCCTTTTGAATGTTAAGGACTTGTACCAATAACATCGCCGGATCAACAGCATAATTAAGCAGACAGATCCCTCTATATGTCTCTGTCCCTCTCACGTGTACATACGATTGGACTAAAAAGCAAAACAATCTTTATGCGCAAATGATGATTACTTCTTACTGAATAGCATTAAACTCTTCGTGGATACGCCTTTCGATTTTTAGTATTTTTATTAGTCTGAGTGTAGGTGGTAGGAACTGTACGTCTGGTATACAGGGTATACCAAGAATTAATTCTACAAACTCCAGGGATCAATTCCAGAACAAATTTTCTACAAAAAATCCCTATTAGAGTTTTTTTTGTAATACACTTACTTTCCCGACTGTTTTACATTTTAAGATCTTTCTTCCTTGCTCGGCCTTGTCTCGCTAAAATGGCCAGTAGGTTAGTACTCCCTTTCAAGGGGGGAAGTTTGAGGATACCTTTGGAGAGATCGTTAAATTTCCTATTTCCCTGATGTCAAAACCAGTTTTTTGTAAAGCAGATTTAATGAGTGAAAAATTGGGCCAAACATAAACAATTTAGTCAGTTACGCAGTTCTTTGAAAATTTCGGTGACATCTCTAACATGATTTACCCCAGCCTTTTCGTTTATTTTTACAGAAAAAAACATCCGCATTTATCAGCTTTAATTTTTGCAGTTGAATTCAAGGGAGAAAATGATGTTTTAATGCGAGAAAACTTGTTTTTTCTCGTTATAATAGTTTTTTCGTGAAAACTCGCCCCATTAGCCGCACGAGCTAATGAGTTTGGGGTCGACTTCTACGTATCTAATTTTTCACGCTGAATCGAATGGTGACACGAGACACTCCGACTGAATAAAAACTGGTTTCCCCATCTTTTGAGACAATAACAAAATGTACGCCTCACCGGCTTCTTCACTTGTCTTTTTCGTTATTCGTGATGGATATTTTTGTGTTTTCGAGAATTTCATTGAGCCTCAGTCAGTTCTCACAATGCCTCGCCTTGTGTACACCGGTGCTCATCTTGAACTTTTGAACTACGTCACGAATGAATGAGATCCCACTAGAAAGAACTTAGGTATTCTCGAAAAAACGACAAATTTAGAAGTCAAGTGAAAAAGCCGACGAGGCGTACATTTTGTATTGCCTTAAGAGATCGGAAAACCAGTTTTTATTCAGTCGGAGAGCTCGAGTCACCATTCGATTCAACGTGAAAAATTGCGTAGAAATCAAATCCAAACTCATTAGGTCGTGGGGGGGGGGGGGGGGGATCAATTTTCATAAAACAAAAGTATTATTACCGAAAAACGCGTTTTTTCGCATTCAAACATCCCCCATTCATTGAATTCAAACATCCCCCATTCATTGAATTCAAACGCGAAAGTAAAATTGATTACACCGCTGGAAACCTGATAAAATAATGCAGATGTTTTTTCCGTCGAGATAAACGAAAAGGCTAGAGAAAATCGTGTTCGGAAATGTCATCGAAGTTTTCAAAAAAATTGTGTGAATGACAAAATTTGATGTTCGGCCCAATTTTTCACTCACTGATTCCGCTCAAAAAATTTTGGTTTGGTAATCACGGAGATTGGAAATTTTTTAACGAACGGTAACTCAAATTTTATTCCCCTCACCTCCCCCCTTGAAGGGAGTTATGGCCATCAGACAATGCCGAGAAAGGGAAAAAAAACCTTAAAACGTAAAAAAGTCGGGAAAATAGGCGGGAAACAAAAACTCTATGAGGGTCTTTTTGTCGGAAATAAGTTCTAGAATCGATCCTGAAGTTTGGGGGATTAATTATAGGACACCCTGTAGATCGAGGCATTGAGGATTTTAGAGCGATTTCTAGAGCCAGCGGTGTGAGCCCGATCACACCTACTTATTCCTACATAAAATATAAAACATAACCATATTTGTATCTAATAACTACTTATACCAGAACACTTTATTATTGTTGGGCATTAGGGTACGAATAATATCACCTGTAACTAGAAAACTAGTAACGAGAAAAACACTAAATAGGTAAACTCGGTAGTTTAACTCTTTAGGTAAACTTGGCAGACTTTATTTTGTATTAATTCATCCACTGACGTTATTTACTGATATACGAGTACACATGATCAAAGTAGCTACATTCATGTTGGACATTTCTTTCAGGATTCTGGGACCTTTCCCAAACGCTTACGTTTTCAGTAAGCTGTTAGCCGAGAATCTGATCATGTCCGAACGAGGTGACATACCAGTGGCTATCGTCCGACCAACTATCGGTAAGTTATCATAACATGAAGTCTGGATGAAATTTAGCTGGTAATAAAATGCATTTCTGGTGCCCAGTTAAATTGACATATTGTTAAATGTTATAACTTATGGTTCCTAGGAACTCGAATGTGAGACACAACGAGAGACAACTGGATAGGAGCTGCTGTCGATATTCAATTTTTAATCTTCCATTCGAAGGTAGTGATGATCAAGTTCAAAATAATAGGTACTAGTAAGGAGGAGAGGTCCGGATTTATATCATCAACCAAGAAATGCGTACTTAAACATGCTTTTAGTTAATAATAGGTAAATGGTAGTATTGAGGCTCATTCGTAGGAGTATCGTGGAGCATCGCGCTACTCTTAGTAATAAATATGTAGCTCTTATTGAATAAGTATCACTTGTAAAAAATTTCCGTTCATGATCTATCCGTTCATGCTCTATATTAACGTCATATTCATTTGTCTCGTCGATCACCTGTAACCAAAAATCTCGCGGTTTTTGAAGGTGAAAAGGAATTTTCAATTAGCTCGTGCAATTTTCAAACTCTCCACCTAAGCCCCAAGCTTCCTTAAGCTTCAACCCCCGACCGTACTCCAGTTCATGAAGAAGGAGTTGGTTGTTTATCTTACCTCTCATCCTCTCCTACATCACCTTTATGGGGAGGCGTAGATAAAGCCTAAACGCTCGATAAATTTTCCTGAATGCTCTCCGTTGGCTCCCTTGGAATGGTATGATTTAGAAGAACGACCCCTAGACAAACTTTCGTTTGAATTGCGAGACTAAGTCGATATCCTTCAGTTTTTGTTTGCTGGGTGTTAGAAGTGGAACTTGGAACAAACTATGGCTACTTATCCACAGTGACACACACAGATTTCCACCCAGTAGTTTGATGTGCATTCTTCTGGGATTGTATTGTATTTATTCACACTATTTGTGTACCTACCCTTTTCTACTTAGATGGGTTGTTACACTTTTTACAGAAGTCAAATATTGACGGGGACCCACAGGGCTAAAGTTAGCATAAATACGGACTAGAGGATGAGCGAAGTTTTCGGTAGATTGTCTTCGAACCAGTTTACATTCCAACCACCAGGTGGGGTCCTTTGATTTCACACCTGACCATGTAATGGGATGTTTTCAGAGGACGTCCTAGGGAGGGAAGTCGCGGTTTTCTTAATCTCTTCAAGGCTCAGAAGCATGGAACACCCTGGGCTTTACTATGGCCTCAATCAGCCTGAGGGTGAAACTCATGTCCAGTGGCTCGGATTTAGCCAAGAATCCTCTCAGTTCTAATCCTGCCACAGGGAATTCTGGCTTTAGCAGCACCGTGACTGAGTGCGTGACCAAACTTGGGGTGAAAAAGGTCATGCTAAGGTAGCAAAACGTTTGGACAGTCTCCAGCCTGATGCCGCTACAGAAGAAATCCTTCTTAGGCTAGAAAACATTTGTTTGTTGGAATTCGTAATTCATAAGTCACATTTCAGACTTGCATTAATGTAAACTATTATGTATTATGTGACAGTGATGGGAACTTTGAAAAGCCCCATGCCAGGATGGGTGGACAACGTTAGTAACGGAGCAGTCGGGTTCATCGCCGGAGCTGGCCGCGGAGTCTTCAGGTCTATCCACGGCGACGGCTCCAAAGTCGCGGATATCGTTCCCTGCGACCAATTCGTCAACTTGCTCGTCGCTAGTGCTTGGGACGTCGCAAACAACGGGTGGGTACACGTTGTTTCAATTATATTTGTAGATAGCAAACCTCCGGAAGAGTTAAGCTGTCAGAATTAGGAAGGTACTAACCTTAAGGCCTATATCCTTTCATGTATTAATCCCCCCTCCCCTCATTGCCGATGTCTGATAAGTTGATTCTTCGCGTGAATTATTAGTCGGGAGTAACTACTTGGTTCTAAAATTACCTACTGGCATCTAGTGACACCCTGAGAAGTTGTTCCTCCATGCCTCAGTTTTGATGTTGGCAGACGTATGGCCTTCAGCTGGTTTTTCTTCAATCAACTCTTATGAAACTATTTCGATTGATGCCCACCTTGTTACAACGCTAGAAACGATAATTTTATTTGATTCAGTATCATGGATGTGCACATGGACACTCCTGTCTCAATCGAGTCCTGGATTATATTGACTGCCTTAACGGCCAATGGCATCCAGTGACCATAGATATTTGTTAACATGGATTATGTTTTTACGGGAGTAAACCAGGCTGCAAAACGTCCGCGTCCAGTCCAGGTGAACTCGGCTCCCCTCACCGTCGCCCACACAGTTCTCCCTCTACCCCACTCCTGCCACCCAACTCCGAGGAGAGCATGTCGAGACCCCACTCCGCCGAAAACTGCCGAGGGGGTTCTACTTACCCGAAAAGCGCCAAAAGCAGCTGAGGACGTGTATTACATGACATTGCCTTAGGTCGCTGGTCCGAGGCTTGGAAATCCCACAAAGTTTTTTTGCTTCCTCACTACCAAAGGCAGGGAAGCCTTGGATTCGTGATTGAGTAAAAAAAGTTCATGTCCTCCAAAATGAAAATTTCCAATACCATTTTCCGTTTCAGACATCGAGGAACATATTTGGTTCCGTGTCTGTCTGTCTGTGATAATTCCTTGTAACACCCATAACTACCCGAAGTAATGGTCGAAGTGGGCTGAAATTTCGAGGGTAGGTGCGGGTTGAGTCACAGATGGTCCCATACCAAAATCATTGAAAAAGTACGGTAACTTTCGTCTGCGCATGCGCAAACGTGAAATAATTGGAACACCCATAACTACATACCCTAAATATCGTTGAAATCAATTAAACTTGGAGGGTCGGTCAGGAATAATACTTTGGTAGTTCCAAATCAATTTCATTGGAATGGTAATATAACTTTGATCTACGCATGCGCGAACATGAAATGTTGACCATTTCCTTGTAACGTTTCTAACTTTTGATTCGATAGACAGGGATTTATTGATAAAGGTGTAACCTGCCTATGGTGTTGAAGGGTTAGAGTTGGAATGGATCAAAAGTTACTTCAACGGACGGAAGCAAATAGTGACAATAGAAGGTATTGATATTACTGAAAGACCTATAGAGTTCGGTGTAATTCAGGGTGGAACCTTGGCGTCAATTTTCTTTCTGATTTTTATCAACCAACTTGGAAATTTGAACCTCTAGGGTACCTCATACTTATTCGCTGATGACACTGCAATTTTATGTGAGGGCGATTCGTGGGAAGAGGTGTTTGAAATTGCTAACAGTGACATGAATCGTACCTTCAAATGGCTTTGCAATAATACGTTGAGCCTAAATGTAAAGAAAACCAAGTACATTGTCTTTTCTAAATCTCCTACAAAAAAATCCATCGCTGCCTCAATAAAGCTCCATATATGTGGTGCTGATGGAATGTACGATTCTTGCGTGTGCACATGTCCTAATCTAAGATGGGAATGCCATGTTTCTGCGCTGATTCATAAACTTCGGAAATTTACGCATTTATTTTATAACCTCCGAGGATGCCTTGGGAAGGAAAGCTTGATTATTGTATACAAAGCACTTGTTCAGAGCATCATTGGTTTTGGTATTATTGCGTGGGGAGGAGCTACCTCAACGGTTCTGAATCCACTGAATATCATGCAGAAATCCATTCTCAAGGTAGTATCAAAGAAACCACGAAAATTTCCGTCAGTCGATTTGTATAACTATGTTCGTGTATTCTCAGTTGATCAGTTGTACATCAAGTCGTCACTAGCCTTTTTTCACAAACATCCGCATTTTTTTAACTTTTCTAAAAACACTCCATACGCCTTCCGACTCACTTCGCAAGCTGTGGTACCTGCACCAAAAACACGACTATGGAGTACTTCTAAACACATTTACTGCAGTATGCCATTCTTGATTCGCTCCTTGCCAGACAAATTAAGATCACCCTCAAATTTTACTCGATCTGATTATAAAAAGAAAATTTTCTCATGGCTAATCTCAAATGGGATAGAAAACTGCCGAGCTCTACTTACAAGCATATATATGTGGTCTGAAATGAAATGAAATTTTATTTTTTTATTTTTTAAACAATAGTGTTTTGTAAATGTATGTAACTATTGTTTCTAAATGTGTTTTTTGTATTTACCGACAACTTCTTTAACCACTCGATGTGCTAAGATGCCTAATTATTAGTTATATTTAGCTCAGTCATCTCCCCTTATCCGCACAGGGCTTGCCCTATGGTTAAGGGTATATTCCATATTTTAATAACATAGGTACTGAAGTGCTTTGCTGTATGTTTTTTTCGGAATAAAATCTCTTTCATTCATTCATTCATTCAACTGCGCGATAAATAGTCGTAGAGAGCTGAAATTCTGAGGGTATACGCGGGTTGGATTGCACATGGTCCCGTTTCAAAATCATGAAAATCGTTTAGTCTGCGCATGCGCAAACGTGAAATACTTGGAGTGCCCATAACTACCTTAATTATCGTTGAAATGAGTTCACTTTTGGAGGGTCGATCAGTATAATACTTTGATGGTTCCGTATGAACTTCATTGGAATCTTACTGTAATTTCCCTCTCCGCATGCGCTAACATGAAATGTTGACCGTTTCCTTATAACGCTTCTAACTACGCAAAAAACAGTCGAAGAGAGATGAAATTTTGAGGGTACTCGCGGGTTGGATCGCAGATGGTCCCGTATCATAACGAACCTACCCAACTATAGACAATAAGTCCATCTGATTCAAGTGAGGAAGCTATAGTGCCTACTCGAATTGGCAGACGTTTTTCTATATATCTCCATATCCTCTGTTATCATGTACCTTCTCGAAAAACATGTTCCATGTTTCCTTGCTTTGATCATTGATCTAAACTATTATAATCCGGGGGTCTGGGGTGCGTCCCCCAGATTTCATTCGACAATAAACGTACCGTCATGAACACAAACCACTGGCGGCTAGACGCCCCCTACGGCAGCGCATTTTTTTTTTGGTATACTACATACACATACACTCACACACGCACGTTGTTCGTGTATTCGTTGTATATCTACATGTAGTATGTATATCTATGATTTATAATCCATCTAAAAAAATAATAGTATAATAAATAATAGTAGGCGAGTAGTAGTATAATTAAAGTATAATACGTGTTCATTCCACCCCTAGTGGAGCGAAGGGTTAGAGAAACGTGGTGGGAGGGCAAGCGTAAGACTTATGTGTGGGGCCTTTATATTATAATATTGAGTACTAAAATATATTTTATTCAAATGACTGCCAGACATTATATTTTCTCACTCTTGTCCCTTATTATATTTGATCATCGACCATAATGTTTTTTAATTATCTTAGTGCGTTGATAATCCCTTGAGGCTCTTCCTCATTCCTCTATCTTCTATCGACTGCTCTATCTTCGGAATACCACAAGACAGGTATAAGCGTGAGGAATTACCCACGTACTAATATAATTGAAATACAGTAGAAGTCGCTTAGTCGAAAGGCGGTTAATGAAAACAGTCAGTGTATGTAAACATACAGTGAATTGGCCTGTTATAGTGATCAAAAGGTCGGTTATAGTGATCAGTTTTTGAGTTTTTCGGTGTTAAAAGTCGGAAAAATAGGTAAAAATGACTGAAATCTCCCAAAAATGGTATACCTTCACCAAAAGTGGTACCTACTGAACGATGATCCGAAACAGAAGATAAATACCTACCGGTTTTAATGAAGATTTCCTAAAAAAAAAGTGTAATTAATCAAAATTAGGTCAATTCTGGGGGTCACAATTCGTCAATATCGGTAAAAATGGGTAAAATCACCACCTAGTATATTATACAGTAGAATATAGAGATTGGTCGCGTATAGTGACTGTTTCCAGTCGGTCCCAGTTCGATCACCATAAGCGACTTCTACTGTATTATCAATAATTAGGCATAATCTCCTTACCTCAATTTTCGTTTCCTCCATCTGGGGTGGAGGTGCCATGTCACTGACATCATGATAAAATCTGTAAAATGTTTTAGTAAAATTACTAAGAATGTCTGAACAGGAGGCGAGCGTTTTCGATGTAAGGACATCATCATCAGGCCATCGAGAGCATACTCGAGGAGTACTGGGGAGAATAGGAGTATTCTGTCTACGACCTGAAGATGATGTCCTTGCATCGACAGCGCTCGCCTCCAGTACTCGAACAGATAGTGACGACGGATTCCTCCGGAAGGTACTTATGGTAAATTTACTTCTAATACTAGCAGAAATAACCCTTTAGATTTAATACCAAATAGGTACCTACTGACACATCTCAGTCAACTCACTTTTCAGTGAAAATTAAAAAATCAGGTGCTACCTAGCAGTTAACAGAATAGTTCAAAGACGAGCGCTGTAGGTACTAAGTTTCTTTTATTATACGTTATCACATTTTTAAACTGAAGAAACAATTTCAAATTCCAAAATCCAGGCTAGAAGATAGCGCCTTTTATTTTTACTAGTGGTAAACATGCAAATAGTGTCATAGTTAATCCGACCTATGTAATAAGGCTTAAAGAAAGAGTCTCAGATCCCCATTAACGTCAGCAATCACCTGTTTTGTGAGATGAACGCTTAGTTGAATCCGGCACTGAAGGCGGCTCCACCGGCCGGTTGTGATCGATGGAAACTGCAAACAGTAGGCAGTGAAGGGGTGCAAACGAGGCCAGAGTGAACACTGCGATGGAAAGGGGATGGTCTCATTGTTCCTCTTTGCAATTTTCAAAATGTTAACGACGGGTGAAGGGAAAGGCACCTAATTAGCCTTTGAAGTTAATAAATAAAACTTTCTGCTGTCACGAGGATGATAAAGATTCCTATTAATTTATTTACATTTAAAAAATCCCTGGCGAGATGTTCAAAGAGAGAAAATACAATGTTTAACAACCATAACCGGAAAAAGATAAAGCCTCAAATGACTGGTAGGTAACTTGCTTTTTTATTCCTGAGAGTAATGAAAAACATTTGCTACCAGGAAAAACGGAATAGAAGAATGCGTTCTTTACTCGACAGTTGTAATTAATTAAGCCCCTTATACCAGCCGCGTGGGGTGTTCACGAATTCAGTTGCGGGGGCATACATTGAATAACTTTCCTCCAGTTCTTCTTCAACCACTTTCGGAAAGTGAAGATGTAATGCTTGGGGAGTTGAACCTTTCGGCTTATGGTAATCTGCGAACTCTGGGAAATATATGGTAAGTAAAAATTCAGCCGTAGTGCTGTTATTCTCATTAAGGCGCTCAATTCCTGGCGTTCAATGCCACCCAATTTTATTTCTTCTCTCTTCAAGGCGTTCCATGCCTGGCGTTGGTTTCATCCTTGGTTTCTTTATTTCCAATTCCGCAAGTAGGTACAATGTTTGTAGGAGCTAAGTTCTCACCAGTAAATAATTAGCAGTAGTACCATCAGCTTTGGAGCTTTTTCCAGCTGAAAAGCTATCAGCTTTGAGCCCAACGGCCCTATCAGGGGGAATAAACCGGTTCCCGTGAGATCACCGAAGTTAAGATACTTCAAGTGGGGTTAGTACTTGGGTTAGTACTCCAAGTATGACCCATGTAGCTGTTGGGCAAACTCCTCTCCAGTCAAGGAGGCGAGGCAATGAGTAGCCAAGTAAAGAGCGACATGATCAGACCGAATTCTGATCCTCTCATTGGAGGACAGCTGATCACGTCCGCGGCGCTTGCAGGGCAGTCGGACGAAAAGCCCCAGCCTGGAATGGCTGTTTACTTTACTTACTATTATAAGTTTACTAGTTAGTACTTACTATTATACTATTATAATAGCTTTGGAGTTTTTCAGATGAACCATTCCTGAATCAGAACTCCATACTACTTTCAGCCTCATGCCAATTAACTTCTCATACTGATTCTTCAAATAAGTGTGTTTTTAAGGGGAGGAGTGTGACGGTATATGGAAATCCCGTCCAATTCTATATTGGATCCGGGCTCTTTCCCGATCTTTTTGACACACGGCTGATGGGGTGTTGTGACAGAGTGTAACAGTGGGGGTGGACCCTCGAGAGTCCCCCTCCTAGACCAGTGAGATTATCACCGGTTAAGAAGGGATATCGATTAGGCTTCCCCAAACCGAACCCGTCTCCACTGGAAGAAAAAAAATGGATCGAGAACAGCCCACACTGTTACACTTCTCCCCACATGACATACTTCTGGGTAGCAGAAGTGTGAGAGGGAAAAAGGGGAATGAAAAGTAGTATGAAGTTCTGGTTCAGGAAAAGGCATCTGAACAACTTCAAGGTGACTAACCTCCATCGTAATGATACTATCTCAATAATATTTTACTGGTGGAGAACAAAGCTCCTACATACGAGTATTGGCGGATAATGTTGTCAGAGGTTGTTGTCCAGTGAATTGTGCTCATCTGGGCAACCTCTAGGTGATCAACCTCCATTGTTGAGATGGGACAATTATTGGGACTTGCCAATTGGGACATGGCATCAATCGCCTTCTAATGAGCTCAGTATATTTTAATTATACTGACACTCTAAAGGGGGTGGGGAAGGGGGTGGGGAAGCCAATAGATGTATGCAGTAAAGGAATCCTTCTGGGAAACCTTTGGGCTTATCCTTCTGGTAAGCCCACAAAAAGTGGGTGGAGTATGTTGAAGTGCTCAGCTCATACTACCGAACCATGATCTGCTACCATGTGACAGAGTGTAACAGTGGGGGTGGACCATCGAGAGTCCCCCTCCTAGACCAGTGAGATTATCACCAGTTAAGAAGGGATATCGATTAGGCTTCCCCAAACCGATCCCGTCTCCACCAGAAGAAAAAATGTATCGAGAACAGCCCACACTGTTACAGCGTTCGATTCGCCAACTCCTGGAAGCATTGCGTAATAATCAAACCAATGTCTATCCAGGGGCAGCTGTCACACTGTCTCCCTACCTTTCTGCACTGGAGAGGGGAAAACTTCGCTGTATGGGCGGCTAGTTAGGCCTCCTCATCAATTACGCAGTAGACTGCTGATTCGTGTTATAAAAGAGATATTGGTACCAGAACATTCTAGTTGGGTAACCTAGTGCCAGACATTTGGAGTAGAGAGAGGAGAGAGCCATTGCCTGGCAACGGCATTGTACGGTTCCTTCTTCCTTCCTTTTGCTACGATGGTATCATCAATCGATATATTATTATTGATATATTATTATTGATATATTATTATTGTTCTAGAGGTCTAAAGGTCTACCACCACAGCTCGGGACACGACAACCCCATCACATGGTACGACTACGTGAGGCTCAGCGTGGTAGGAGCCAGAAAATATCCGTGCACAGGTCTTCTGTTCCTCCCAAGAGCCAAGCTACGGTCATCCAAAGTGTGGCACGATGTGTACTCCCTCTTCGCACACTACATCCCCGCCATCTTCTTCGATTTCATTGTGTCACTGAAAGGCGTCAAGCCAGAGTAAGCACAATAATAATTATTATAATGTTATCAATATGTATAGGTATAATAAATATGCAGATAACGCAACCAATAGGGAAAAATACAGGACTACGTAGGTATCTGACTAGTTACAGAAATGGTGAACATAAGTGATGAAAATAATTGCGAAACGAGATTGTCAGTTAAAACCTGCACATTATCCCTCACAAAACGTCAAACAACAACACACTCATTTACAATCGACAAATTTGTTCTAATGAACACAAAAGCATAGCGGGTGTTCAAACATGGGTGGACAACACATCCCGTGTGAACAGGGCCGAAAGGTCGGAGAAATCCGAAGAAAACCTCGCAATTTCACCCACCCGTATTTATTTCGCCATAAGTAGCTACCAATCCCATGTCACCCCATCCCTCCTAATTGCTATCAGGTTCTACTACTTGACCTGGGGGGGATCGGCCAAACGATCCGAGGACTAACAAAGTTATAATTGGCTTACTGGGGACGACGGGCTTTATGGCAACTGTGCACTTGGATTGTGATTCCCGTTGTCTATTGATTTTGTCTCTCTGCTTCTGAAATGGGCGGGTAACATGATATAAAATCAGGGATAAAATGTCTTCAGTACTCAGCCGGCGTCAGGTAATTCCAACTAAACTGCTATACACAGCAATGCGGGAAGGCATTCATTGTTTTACCAGGCGCTCATCGCGAAGCGTGACGCTTTCGCCGAACTTTTCGAGAAAACTGTTGGACGCCTTCCATTGTCGGTTAGGCAATCTACTGCTGGTCTCGCAGCCCTTTCACAATCTGCATTTCGTGACTCCGCCAAATCATGTGTGATCACCAGAGCCCTTCACAATATGGCACTTATTTTTGTGAAATAGGGCCCTAAAAAATACGGCAATATGGCACTTATTTTTGTGAAATAGGGCCCTAAAAAATACGGCAATATGGCACTTATTTTTGTGAAATAGGGCCCTAAAAAATACGGCAATATGGCACTTATTTTGGCCCAAATATGGCACTTACTTCTCTCAGTATGGCACTTATTTTTCAACCCTCTCCGACCACCCCAGCTATTCTGAGACGATAATATCACAACATACAAGTTATTTATGCTAAATAATTTATTTTATTTACAAAGCTTTATACAAATAATTTATTTTTATTATTATTATTTATAAATAACAACATCAGGTGTGCTGCAACGCTTTCCATTGAAAATCCCAGCCGTCGATCACTCAGAAGGTATTTCATTTTTGAGAAAGTCCTCTCCACATCAGCTGATGTTGCCGGGGCGTATTTCATAGAGAGGACATCAGCAGGTTCCCAGCCTTCCTTCAAAGTGGCTTCCTCACCAGACAGAGTGGCGACCCGTGGAAGCACCCCATTCCAAAAGGGTTAGAGGCCTCCTCCCTCCCTCTACACTAATGGCCTCAGGGTTCGAGAGAAACCACATGTCTTTCAGAAATTTACACTTCAAATTTTTTTTTTAATTTTTTTGAAGGAGTTTGGCGAAAAAAAGGCAAAACATGGCACAAACATGGCATTTTCCCAAAAATCTGCCGAATATGGCATTTTACCGAAGAATCGGCAGAATATGGCATTTTTGTATAGCGCCATGGCAATATGGCATTTGAAGGGCTCTGGTGATCACACACGTCTTTTTCTCGACTATACATTCCCTTTGGTATTACGAAAGCGTTACTGTCTCAATAAACTCAATAAATTATTACTTGAAAACAAAAGCACCTCAAGGAAGTCTATAAACGTCTTACTAAATAATCTAAATTAAACGTCTTACTAACCGTAGACCTACTTGACAGTCGTTTGACTGATTTTATCCATAATTTGGTAGGTAGGTATCGAGGGAGGTAATGGTTCAACATCAATTCTGGTGCAAAAGAAATTTGAATTGATCAAAAAACCAGGGAAATTAAGACGAGATAACAGTCCAAAAACGCGAAAGCACCCTCGCGAAAATTTGCAATTATATAAGGTACACGTATCAGTGTTATTGCTTTGTCAGTGGTGTTTCATGGTATCTACGACGATACACTGTGCGTCGCGGGTTTGAGTCTTCTCTTTTCTTGAAAACTCAGGTCAGGCTTTATCGGCGAAGCTTACGATTTTGTCATTATTTATGACGGCACCTGAAATATAAAAAAAGCAGTAACATTATACTATTTTCGTATTCAACCAGAAATTTTGCTAGTTCTGATAAAAGTGATACCTATAGGGATTCCTATATCACTCCGGTCCCACGTTTATGATAACGGATAACAATCCAAACTCGTACTGGACAGTGGCAGTACTGGGTGCCTACCGCAATTAAGTTGGAATGGACTTATCACATAAACTAGAAACTACAAAAGCCGCTGCCCTATTCGGATAGATCCATCATCAATACCCGAAAAGCGGTTCACGTGGTTGGTAATTCACCAGTTGGCAATTCGATAAAACGCCAGTGTTATCTGTTGTGAACCTGACTCCTTTGTTCTCTCCAAATGATTCCCAATGTGGATACTGTGGACTAGATATTAAACGTATTAGTTCGTCGTTCCTGGAACGTTAGAAGGTTTCTGTGTGGTGTTGATTAGATCCAAACTAGGCTTGGATTGACTATAGCCCATTCGTAAATACTGAACTACATCCATTCTTTCAAGCCCGAAATAAGAGTTACCTAATTAATTATCACAATTTCAAGATATAACAATTTAATTTAACATCAAAACTTTAAGCTTTCTGTCAGTAACTACCTAAAGTTTTTGTATTGATGCAAACATTCTTACTATACATTTACATAGAATATATTACAATAAAATATTTACGAGTATATAAGTTAGAAGAATTCAATTTCTCCGATTGCCACCATGCTTTTTCTATTCTAATTCATTGCACCTTTGTCACATTTAAAATTAGGTCTTAAATGAATGAATTTTCTTGTCCTGCAATGCTGTCCATGATAGGTCTCCAATCCCAAGGTTTATGGTTACCTAGACTTGACACAATTGATACCAGTGGTGCATCAGATAGAGTAGTCTCATTAGAAAATCAACTCACTTTTTCGCGCCGCCGATTCCTCTGAGAACTCCACCGAAGTTGCTGGTTTGAAGCGCAAGTGCCCACTAATGCCTTTTGTCCTACCTGTTGTGCATTTACAATACATGACGTTTGGCAGGTTGATGGACATCCAGAACCGCTATTTCAAAGGGATGCAGTACACATCCTTCTTCACATTCCGGCAATGGGTCTTCGACAAGACCAACGCGAACGAATTGGCCGCCAAACTGACTGGGACCGAGGAAGAGGAATTTGACTTCGACACGCGACATATCCACTGGCCGAGCTACATGGAGAGCTGCGTCCACGGAATCAGAAAATATTTTCATCGCGAGCCCGACAGAAATTTGCCAGTAGCTCGTTTGATTTATCTGACGTAAGTTCTAGCCACTTATATATCGCTTGACACTTCTTATTGTTGTTTTGGATCAGCTTATTTGTAATAATTAAGGTGAGCAGCATGTGACTCCAGCAGGTCTTGGAACTGCAACCTTCCGCGTTGGATTCAGTAGCTTCAACCATTTGAGCCACGAAGTCAACTGATTAGATAAGCTCCTGCCCTATTTTCACCTTTCCTTATTTTCTTTGTAACATTGCTCCTGTTGGCTCTAGGTCTGACTGCAAATGCTAATGATATAAATGAGACCTGAATTAACTTCTACACGAATTCCTTAAGGAAGATCTGATGTCCCGAAGGTATGACCAGAAAAGTGATCAGTACTAAATCGAGAAGTTGCAGCAGGTTCAAGTCCTGCTGGAGTACAAATTTGTTTTCACCTTGTTTCCAACATTTCCTCGAATGGTTCACTGCGATGATGTTGTCGTAACAGGAAACTTAACTGAGAAAAGAATTTAATAGTACTTCGTACTGGACCATACTTCGAGAGCCGTGGTCCCGGATACACGTAGATTTCTGTGGCTCCGTCCAGAATAAATATTGTCTCATTGTTAAATATTGATGCTTCAACAAAATGTTTAGAAGTAGTCCCAATGGGCAGAATCACTTCAGCAAAAGCCATTCTCGAGAATGAGCAATGCGCACATGTTTATTTATTTATTTATTATTTTATTTATTTAAAATATGAAAGTAGGTTCCATTTTAAGAACTCACGAGACCATCGCGCTCTCCTACGAAAATAGGCTATTTTCTATGATTTTTGTTTTACATTACAGTGGGCAGGGGGGTCCCGCCCAGGCGAGAGGGATGCAATGATTAGGAATGCTGGAATCTTTGAAAAATCATAGGAAAACAACTATTCATTGTAGGAGAGTGCGGTTAGTCTCAAAATTCTTAGCATGAAACCCTTTGGAAAATATTAATTTAAAAATCATATAAACGGCTTAATCACCCATGCGCACACCCTAATTTTTGCGAGGTGCGGGAAGATAGATGTTACATCGTAGTTGAGACACGAGTGCTACTTCACCCAGTTGCACCAAAGCCGCGTCGGCTGGTTACCAATATTATTAGCATTGAGATCCGCATCGGGCCTTTTGTTCAGAGCTCAGACGGTTGACGGTGTGTTCCATTGGTTTTTTAAGTTTTATTTGCAATCGTGTAGCATTGTTTCAAGGGAGAGACTGTTATAGTGACATCTCTTACATTAAACTTCCACCTGGAGAATATTTTCCGGTGACATTCACAACAGAGGAATCTGCTGAATTCCTCGAAGCACATGAAAATGATTCCTAAAGGCATGTGCCACACTCAAGAGGTGTTCGAGAGGGAAAAGAACCCTCAAACAACTAACAGCCCGTGAAAACGCTCTGAAGCACCCTCAACCCGGAGAGGCTGGTGCATTTAAAATTTAACCAACAAGGCGGAACCCGTCATAATGCATTTCACATTTCCTGCGCATAAACTCCCTGAATTAATTACTTCAAAGCCTTTCCTTATTGAGTTTCCTTTGTGTGGAGTCTCAAAAGAAGGACTCGGCGAGGGGTGGGCACGTAATAAATGCTGTTCATTTGAGACTTCAATTCCGTTTCAAAACAAACATGAAGAAGAAGGGGTTGTAGAAGGGTTCTTTGTAGTCGGGCCCGCTTGAGCTGGGGCTCCAAGGCTCTCAATGAGCTTTTAGGGTCTCTCGATCTAGCAGAGAAAACCGTAACGAATCAAAGATGGAGTCCTCATTAGATGGCTCAATCGGCTTTCTGTAGCCGTCGTTTCCCTATTTTCTGCTTGTGGTAATTGCCTCGCTGTGTCACCAGTAATCCTGAAGCGAGATGGAGATGATTCGAGGTTCCTTTCAAGAGGGTAACTATAAGAGTCTTGTCCGATCTGGTTCCGAGTTCTATTAAGAGAATATTCAAGGCGTCTCCCGAATTATTACCCGCTCGATTTAGTGAATGTGTTTTTCATCGTTCTGGAAAACGTTATTATTTACTATTTTATTCAATTTCATATTTAGGTAAGTATCTGTTTAAACCGAGTTGGTTGTAGAAGGGGGAGAGGTACCTACCAACAGTGTGCAAAGATTCCAAAAGAGCAAATTCTTACACCATACAACAATGATTCTGGTTCAAGTATTAATTTCAATATCTAATGAACCACTGGAATCGAGCATAACAAAAAATATAAGCCCCCCCCCCCCCCCCCCCCAATTCAGAATTTTGATCGTTTGCGTTTCAAGGTACGTAGAATCCGAAAATGGAATACACAAATTTCTGACCGTATGCCGCACTTTCCTCAGTTATCATGAACCAACATAAATCAAATTTGGTTTGTAGGTCTCATCTGGGGCCTAAGTAGTGGGTCCGCGAAGCTCCGCGTTGACTGTCAGTCATATCTGAAGGGTGAAAAATGGGGCTAGACAATTTCAAAACGCCGTTGCTCGAAAGCTTTCATTAGATTAGCTTTCATTAGTTTTATGACTTTTTAATTTGATTCCGAACTTTAGAAATTGTTGAAACCTCCACATTTTTTGAGAGTTCGTCCAGCCATTCGTTCACAGTAAGCCCCTGAAGTTTGAACCGAAAACTTTGGTCAGTAGAGAATAGAGAGTGAATCATACGGTGTTCATAACTCAAGCCCAGATAATCTCATTGCTAGGGAACAGCAGATTACAATCACGGATGGCTTTATGAAATCGAGTTTGTTGTTCCGTGGTGTTATTTCATTAGAAGAAGGATGGATATTTTGGATTTAGTTGACAGGTAAAAGTTTGTTGTTCACGACCAAACGAGTCCTCCAAATTAGGTGAAAATTTGGGAATATACCGATAGACCTACTTAGGTTCAGTGACCATCAGAATTTGAAAAACGCTGCAAATTAGATAGATGCATCTTCTACGTAGATCAATATTCAATCAAACACTGTTTTCGGTGGTCAATACCTAACCTCGTTCTCGCCCCAGGAAAGCCCTAAATGGAGTCCTAGAGCAGCTCCGGGAATTACAGTCATAAAAATACGCGGGATTCAATAATTCAATAATTAATAAATTATTTATTGTTACTCATGAAGTATAACGATTGTTCAAGTTGCAAATGTACCTGTCAGCATAAGCCATCATTCTTCAAATGAAATAATATCACAGAACGACCAACTCTACTTCATATAGACATCCGTGATTATAATTACGTGTTCCCTAGCAATGATATCTGGGCCGGATTTGTACCGTTTCATTCACGATCATGTTGACGAAGCTTTTCGGTGCAGACGAACGGCTGGAAGCACAATCTCTCAAAAAATTCTCTAGTTCGAGATCAGTTTAAAAACGTTTAAAAAAATCCAAACTCTTCTATTGAAAGTTTTCAAGCTATGGCGTTCTAAAAATTTCAACCCCTATTAACTAAGAAAAGCGCGAAGAACGGCGTACGGCGGACGGACATATATTTTGGTTTATTATTTTCAATAATGAACCTTTGGAATCGAGCATGAAATAAAAATGTAACCCCCCCCCCCCCCCATAAAATTTGATGGTTTCCGTTTCAAGGGATGTAGAATCCGAAAATGCAATAAAAACATTTCTGTCCGTCCGCCGTACACCCTTAGCCGTACTTCGCATTTTTCTTAGTTACCATGAACCAAAATTAATGAAATTTTGTTTGTAGGTCCCATTTGGGATCTAGTTGGTCCGCGAAGCTCGGCGTTACTGCCAGTCATCTCTAAGGGGTGAAAAATAGGGGTTGGCATTTTCAGAACGCCGTAGCTCTAAAACTTTCAATAGAAGGGTATGGTATTTTTTAACGTTTTTATATTTATCTCAAACCAAAGAATATTTTAAGACCACCCCGAGCATTGTACGTCCAGCCGTTCGTTTGCACCGAAAAGCTTCTTCAACCTGATCGTGAATGAAACGGTATAAATCCGGCCCAGGTATCATCGCTATATAGGCGGATCGCTGTATAAAGTCGAGCTGGTTATTCTGTGGTGCTAGTTCATTTCAAGAATGGTGGCTCTTTTCGAATTTTTTGGTAGGTACTTTTGTAACCTGAACAAACATTATGCTTAATGAATAACAGCAAACAATATTAATGATTGAACTATTGAATCCTACGCATTTTTATGAAACTGTACTCGATTTAGGGCTTTCCTGGGGGGAAGCTCGAGGGTAGGTATTGGCCACAGAAAAAAGTGACCTAAACAGAAGGTGCAGCTATAAAAGTAATTAAGAAGCCGTTGTGTAATGATCTGCAGCGTTTTTTATTTCTGCGTACCTTGACTCAAAACCATCAAATTTTGATGGGGAGTGGGGGTTAAAAATTTTCATGCTCGATTCCAAAGGTTCGTTACTGAAAATAATTACTCAAAATGACCATGAGAGGAGTTCGCGGGACCTAACAGGTATTACAGGAGATGGGAGCGGTGGAAAAATGCATGGGTATATTATATACTATTATGTCACCGTAAATGGCTGGCCCCCTCCGGCACTGGATTTAGGGCTTTCCTGGGGGAAGGACGAGGTTAGGTATTGACCGCAGACAACCAGGGATATTTATTGAGGAAAATGATTAACCGTTGTATAATAACTGTAGCGTTTTAACTCACGAAACCGCAAGTCAAAAGAAAATGCTCATGAATGTCCAGGATTTTTAATTAATTGCAGATCTTGTTGTAAATTCTTCTACCGCTGGAGGCGAGAGATTCTTACAAAAATCATAAAATTAATATAAATTCGTATTATCAACCATGCAAAGATTGTGATTGATGATTGATGATTGATGATGCAAAGATTGATGGTTTAAAAAACGTATGAACATTCATAAGAAGTGGACATTATTCATGCTAAGCTTTTAAGAATTATACCCTCGAAATGCCCATTATTATACCTACCTACGAAAGGATGAATATTGTGAGTAGGTGCTGGTTGCTATTCCGTTGGTCGCTCATAAAGTCATCATCAAAATTTGAATTCCAGATTCGTCGGCGCATGAGCAAAGGTCTCCGTGAAAACCCTGTTTTAACAAATTTCGAAGAAAAGACACCATTATTGCAATGCGTCCTCAAATTGTAGTAGGTTAATTTTTGAGAACATGCTTGATTCTTTTCCCTTTCACATCTTGACTCGATCTCTAAATGTGGACTTTGACGGAATTTTTGAAGAAAATACGTTATTGCAATGGTTGTCTACGTAGAGTTTAGTTTGGGGCTTGTCCCAATTGGCAGCTTAATTTCTTCCGAGCAAATTAATTCGTGGATTACGCTAGAAAAAATTGACTGTAAATATAAAAACCTTCGCTTCTGCGATGAATCAGGCGTCAAAAAATCTCAAAAAAAGGATCTCAAAAAATTGTTTAGCTCAAGACAAATTTAATAACGTAAAAAAAACCATACTCTTCTATCGCAAGTTTTCGAGCTAAGGCGTTCTGAAAATTTCAACCCCTATTCCAACTAGACTCCGAACGGAACCTATAACCCGAATTTCATCAATTTTATTTCAAGGTAACTAAGAAAAGTGGTCAGTACGGCGTACGGCGGATAGACAGAAATTTTTTTATTGCAGTTTTGGATTCTACATAGGTACCTTGAAACGTAAACCATCAAATTTTGAGGGGGGTTAGAATTTTTTTTTCATGCTCGATTCCAATGGTTCAATATTGAAAATAATAAACCAAAAGGTGCACTATGGAAATGTTTATTTGTAAGTCCTGTAGGTACCTGTTTATTGCCACCTTCTAAAAGTAAAGTAAGCTGGTCATAACAAACCAAACCCCTCACGGAAGCACCTCGCGGCGAGAAGATTCCCTCGGGACTCTTCGAAAATCCCGTGATGGCCCTACAGTTCTTCCGGTGACCCTACGTTCATATAAACAGACAGAGGGTTCCACTGGCAGTGTTCAGCGATGGCTTGTGACCCTCACAAAAAGAAACAAAGGTAATGGAAGAGCGACCCCAAGGTAGAGTGGTGTTCGAAGTTCGGATGCTTCGGCTGAAATTAGCAGACTTATTTGAAAAGAAAAGTAAGTTCCAGGGGTGTTCTTTAGCTGTGCCCCCCATTTTCAATGCTTAGTGGCTTCGGAAATATAGTAGGTATTTCAAGTTTGGTTAGTGATTTGGATTCGTCAGAACCTCCTTTTTCAGTGTATGAATACTATAATTCGATTGAACGGAAGAATTACGGTTTTGTGAGCACTTGAAAAAAGTGGGGGGCACAGCTAAAGAATTTCCCTAGCGAAAAACTTTAGCTGTGCCCCCCGCGTCTCTTTACAGGAGAAACTGAACAATAAAAAAACATATAGGTTAAGGCTAAATGTAACGCTTTTAGTTGCAAAACCTGCCACCACGTGGCAGCACCAAAATGAAGGAAATTTCCTTGACTCCTCACAGGAGAACGAATCAAGATATTTTGAATCTGAAAACGGATTTGATAAGATATCAACCCATAGTTTGGACGAAATTGGTTTAAAAAATTTGCACAATTTTTTTGCGCACTGTTCAAAAAAATTTTCGATTAAATTGAAACTTTTTCAAAAATGTGGCCTTATACAGCAGTGTGCCCATGCATACAGTGTACAAATCCGTTTTCAGAATTTCGATCGGTCAAAAATTACGATCGTAATCCTTAAGATTGGTGAAACAATAGATTGGTAACAATAGTAGGGCTGACGGGGTGGAGGAGTGCGCGCGCGAGAGGGGGGCATTTTAGTGAGGTGGGGCCCGCCGCCTCGACCCCTCGGCCGCTTGGACCCCTCGCATGAACATTCTCGGAATCGAGTCTTCCTGATGTTGGTTGGAAAAGAAGTTTTGTCTGTGAGCAGGATTGGGTCATAGCCAAGTCAAATTGGACTTGTGCTTGCTGCCTAATAAATGTGCACTAGCTGGAAATTATTTTAATCGAATTTGGGCATAATACGAGTAATGTGAGTTTGCGACGGACTCTGGCTTGTGCTAAACTTTTGAGAGCCAAAAAACTGCGAAATTTTCGGACCTTTTTCAGCTTTTTCGCTTCTCGAAAACTATTTTCACTATAATTATGCTAGAATAAGGAGCATAAAATTGCGCGTCGATTGGAGTTTAGTACGTCAAAATCGCTTCAGCCATTTAGCTAAAATCGCCAAAAATAAGTCTTATTTCGATTTTTCCCAAATTTGTCGATACGTCCCTAAAATTTTGATACGTGATTCCTAAAAGCACATATTTTTCAAAATAGGCTCAAATTTCACATTTTTAGACACTTTTTCCCAAAATTGGTATTTTCGGAAACTGGCTTGGTGCGGTATCCTAGAGTGTGATTGTCTATTAGAAGATGAATAAATCGTTTTGGTTTATTATTCTGTGAATAATACACCTATGTAGTCGTTCAGCAAAAATTTTTTGGAACACCCCCTCAAAATTTTTTCTTACACGTTTCAAGGTGTCTAGATTCAAAAAATGCAATGTCCGTCGCCGTCCGCCGTGTCACGCATAACTGCCTCAAAATTGGTCCAATTGAGTCGAAATTTGCACCAAATACTCATCTAGGGCAGACATGGTGCCCGCAATCTTTTCAGCTCGATCGGACCAACGGTTTGGATTTTATGGACAAAAAACTGGCAAAAATGAGGCGTCTTTGAAGTGAAAACCGTTGAACGGGTAGTAACGCCCATAATTACCGTAAAAATGGTCGAATGTGATTCAAATTTGGAGGGTAGGTGGGGGTTGGTCCAAAGATGGTATCTATATTAGGGATGTTTGTTACCTAAAAGTATCGGAAAAAAACACGGGAAAAACGAATTAATGGCACATTGTTTATAAATGGTGAAAAAATTGTTTGACATTTTGATATTGATGGAGTACAGTTCTATATGTCCGCAAGAATAATAAACCCATGTGACAAGTACTTTGCAGCGTTTTTTATTTACTTTTGTACATATATTGTGATAACATAAATAGGTATATATGCTTTTTGCCGTGAAAAGAATCACAGTTTCACAGACAGACAAAGATTCGAATTTATAATATAATAAGGATAATAAGGATAGAGATAGAGATAATAATAACCCCTACACATATATCCATGTCACGAGGTATCTGCTTACAGAGTACCTAGATAGTTCCTCTTATGAACTCGCCAAAAAGGTTGCCCAAATTCCAAGAAGCCGACACCGATTTGATTTGGATTTGATTTTTTCGAAATCAGGTGACATTTATGCAACTGTGTTTACATAACTATTATAGTCGATGAATCTGAATGGTATTTACTTTGCCAACAGTATGTACCTACCTGATGTTTTTGATGTGCCAAAACTGTATTGCACTGCTCCAACAAAAATTGGCTTCACAAAAATGGACAACAACGCGTGCGTCCATATTTCGTAACTCCGTTACCCAATTTCCATGGAAAATGTTGCGATCATAGTGTTTAGTAGGTTTCATGAGTCTGTTTGGTGCATTACTATGGTGCGAAACTTTAGTGTTTCCAGAGCGAAAACTCTACACACAAATTTAAAAATTTTTGTTTGGGTAAAGATAAAAAACTTAAAAAAACTAGCGACTACTTCTTCCAAATTCAAGGACAATTGGAAATAACGATGAGAGAGCGTTGTTTTTTCGTAGTGTGGACCCCTAGGGATCTACATTACGAGATAATACAAAGGGATCGCTCATTCTGGGAGGACAAAATGATAACAAAGTTGAAATATTGTTATGAAAATGTTCTGTTCCCAGAAATTATTGATCCAAGGATACCACGTTCGCTGGAAATACGGGAGCCTACCCAGGACTTGGGATGAAAATTCCTCAAAGTATAATACTTTATTTTGAAAGCAAATATAGTATATTCAACAGCAGAAATGTTTCAAGTGTTTGATGATCTGTACCTATATGTCCCCTAATTTCGATACTGCTCAGATCTGAAATACCCAGTTTAATTTTTCAAGACTAGATTCATTATCGACTTGTATTTTTTGAAACATCTATATGCATGTAGGCACGCTGTTGTAGGTACCTGCCAATCTTTGTGAACAATACAAAATTGTTGCAGTGCGCAAAAGTAACAAAATTATTTTGAAAGTGTGTATGTAGTCTGTATGTATGTATTTAGGGACACAACTTGCAATACAATCTAAAATTATTTGAGTTTTGAAATACTTCACTACTAAATTCCGGATGTGACAATACGTTTTGGAGATATAGCGAAAAATACGAGAAAAAAAATTGGATTTCACAACGCGGTTTTGAGAGTGGTGGTAGGTATGGTATTTTAGCTGTATCTCGGAAACTATTGAGTCTACCGAGCCTATTCTAGTATTCTAGCAAATCTAATTCAGTTTCAAAATGTACACTTTTTGTCAAAAACGCGCTCTATCATGGCCAAAATGGGGGAAAAACAAAAAAGTGCGAAAATTTTGAGGTTTCTCGCATTTTGACCAAAGTTTTGGGGGCCACCGTTGTAAAAAACATGGATTTTGCGTATCAGTCACATCCCCTACAAGAAAAAAACGAAATCTACTACCCCCAACTTAGGCCCCCCTTTTCTCGTAGACCACAAACGTGAGACAAGGCTTGACCCAATCCTGTTCACAGACAAAACTTCTTTTCCAACCAACATCAGGAAGACTCGATTTTGATGCAGACCTTGAGTAGGAGAATTCGGAGAACGTTCATACGAGGGGTCCAGGCGGCCGGCACCACCTCACCAAACTGCCCCCCTCGCTCGAGCGCACTCCTCCACCCCGTCAGCCCTACTATTGTTTCACCAATCTTAAGGATTACGATCGTAATTTTTGACCAATCTCAATTCTGAAAACGGATTTGTACACTGTATGCATGAGCACACTGCTGTATAAGGCGACATTTTTGAAAAAGTCTCAATTTATTCAAAAAATTTTTTGAACAGTGCGCAAAAAAATTGTGCAAATTTTTTAAACCGATTTCGTCCAAACTATGGGTTGATATCTTATCAAATCCGTTTTCAGATTCAAAATATCTTGATTCGTTCTCCTGTGAGGAGTCAAGGAAATTTGCCCCCGATAGTGCTGCCATCTCTTATCTGAGAATCTCACTAACTTGTCGTTACATTTAGCCTTAAAAACAGTGAATTTCGTAAAGGGTTTCGAGTTTCATGTTGAGAGGATGAATCGCAACTGAAGGTAGGCAAGTTTTACTGGTCGAGCTCCCGATAACATTCCTTCGAACACATGGGTGTTCTTTGTTTTGAAAGTGCGGGGCACAGCCACTGAGTCCAACTTGGAACTTGAGCCCAATCTCTATTCGAACCTTACACTATCCTCTGTTTTGTTTGCACACCGGCCTCGCGCGATGGCTCTAGGGCATTCTTAAAAGTAATTCACAAGGTTGAACTTCATCACAAGGGGTGTCTTAAAGCCATCGGGCCCGTGGGGGGCACAGCTAAAGTTTTTCGGTAGGGAAATTCTTTAGCTGTGCCCCCCACTTTTTTCAAGTGCTCACAAAACCGTGATTCTCCCGTTCAATCGAATTATAGTATTCATACACTGAAAAAGGAGGTTCAGACGAATCCAAATCACTAACCAAACTTGAAAATACCTTCTATGTTACCGGAGTAATTTTGCTCCGAAGTTGGGGGGCACAGCTAAAGAACACCCAGTTCCAGTCATGCAGCAAGACCATATGAGCGAACTTTCGATTTTTGTGATTCCCAGTTATGTTGAACGATGTTTACCAATTTTTGAATTCCTAAAACTCTGATTCTGGCCACTGTTTTCGATATGAAATATTTCCGTTTCTGAAACAGTTTCATTATGGTTCGATTCATCATTCCATACTGTGTTAGTGAAATTATATCAATTTTTTCTGGTTCAAATCAAATTTACAGATTTTTAGCGATTTTTGACCGGTGAAAAAGTGGAATTTTATCCACTTCTTGTTTTTTGAAAATTGCTTACCTTCGAACTCATCCTTCAGTTTTCCACTGAAAATATTTTCGGCGAAATTTGGGATGTTTTATCTAGTAGCCTCGCAGGGCCATGGTTAGCTATCGACTGGAATGAAAAGCATTAAAACATATTATATTCTGGCCACTGTTGGTGCTTTGGATTTTGCTTTGCAGGATTCATAAACAAACTGTAAAACAAAAACTACAAAAAATGTTGGTACGTTCCTGTGTCGGAATACAGACATTTTGCAAAGTTTGAAATAGGATTCAGCTGATCAAGCTCCATCTGATTCCTTCCACTTTGCGGCTCCTGGCACCTTCCTACAATTTACTCTATTAATACATAAACAGGTATATGGATATACATATAAACAAACGTTGAACCTTAGGGATGAATTCAAAACGGTCTGGAGCGGAAATTAATCGAACAATTTTTGAATTCAAGTATTTAGTCACTGAAATTATGTTAGAACCATTGCAATAGCGTGTTTTCTTCGAAAATAGCTGAAACGTGAAATTCGTTGGTATTCTTTACTAAATATTATGTATGTTGGGCAATTTCGTGTGTCAAGTGGGACTATCCTGATGGTTATCAGCAAGGCTTCGCGTTAAAATATAGCGTCATCAGATAACGAGGAGAGCGAAAGAAAAGAGAAAGGACTGAAAGCTTGTATTGTGCGGCAAGATGAATCGTTAGGTACTGTGAGATCCTATGGATTATCACCTTTCTAATGGTTGAGGTGATGCGGATGTGGGGAATTTATGAAAGTTGTGATTTAATCAGGCGTTTGCTTGATGATTTGGACCTTGCTGGCAGTTAATATCAAGATCACATTTTCGAAGCGATAAAAAATTTTCACAACAACAAATTCGAGACAGAACGCAAAAAAACAAATTTCCAATCATGCAGCTTTACCATGAGCGAATTTTCGAAGTAGGTAACGTACTTCAACTACACTAGAAATCTCTCTATCTCAGTTTCAGCGATTTATTGCAATAGGTCCAAAATGTTTAGTACCTACTTACCTATATGAAGTTTTGAACAGGTTTCCGTAACGAGTTCGTTAAGGGGAATTCCGAATCCACCCCGATAGTTTTTCATATTTATTGAATGTATAGTTTCTATACATTTATTTAAACCTTTTACAAAAGGAATTACTTAGACCTTTTGTAAATTTAAATAATCAGCTTTATGTAAAATCGATAGATACAACATCGTTTTAACCTTGTCTTCATCTAGCACTGCTTCGATTAGATGAATGGTACGAAGAACTACTTGAATCACTGTGTGCACGTCTACCATTACAACGAGCAACAAAAGCGTCCGAGGAACTTGGGGAATCGTTATTCATGTTTAGCTATATATGGCCCCAATACCGCAGAACGCACGAGGTGAATGGCACCCTTGAGACGAGTTGCTTAATTTAACAGGAATGTAAGCAGCAGCAGTGATCCGAACCGTTGTGTTACGGAGAAGTGATAAACTCCACTTAGGGAAGATATTCTTGTTGACGCGATTAGATAAGCTATTGCTTTTTACTCTTTACAGTGTCATTTCTCCATGATAAAATAATTTTATCCATGATAAAATAATCCATGATAAAATAATTTTTAATTGAATTTATAAAGGTTTAATCCATGATAAAATAATTTTTAATTGAATTTATAAAAGGGTTTTCAGGTAATTAATTTTGTAAAAATGTAATCTAGTGCAAATCCCCGGCCGGCTCGGTACTCGATTTAGGGCTTTCCTGGGGGGAGCGCGAGGGTAGGTGTTGACCACAGGAAACATTGATCTACACAGAAGGTGCATAAATGTACAACTTGCTACATTTTATCCCATTTTCGGATTCTATGAACGTTGAAACGGAAACCACCACATTTTGAGAAGGGGTTGAATTTTTGTATTGCTCGATTCTAAAGGTTCATTATTGAAAATAATCAACCAAAATGTATTATAGGTACTTAGGGAGTTGACAAGAATTTCGAGTTTTTTTCTAAGCTTTGTTCAAATTGGCTTATAATTTTTGGTTCTTATGTTACAGGTGGTGCGTCGTAGATTTTGGATACCAAACTCTCATGCTTCTCATTATTTCTGCTGTTTTCTTCTTGCTCAGCAATAACGTGATTTTCAGCGCACTCATGGGAATAACCTTTCTTCTTTTGTATATTTTGTTCTAATCTACCAGCAATGTAGGTGCCAACTTATTTCCTTGGAAATGCGTGTAAAAAAGTATTTATTAAAAAATTGTGAATCAAAATAAAATTACTCTGCATTAGATTCGTTTTAATAAATTGTCACAAGCGTTGGTTATTGTAAGCTATAATAAATCAATTTGTTGAATTTTGGTGGTCATCTGGTGAAAGAGTGTGGAATGAATGATGTTCTTGTGACCGTTGGTTATGACTTCTGCTTCCTAACAGCAACTGTGGATTAGTATTCAGAGTACTTTGGCGGCTCTCGCTGAAGTTAAGGACTGAATATAGACAAGATAAAATCAGTGCAGTTATACTACGAGTATTGTGGCCAGGTAATAATCTCGTTACATGGTGGTTTGATGGATCAGCCTTCGACGAGGATTAAAAAAAAACGCTGCAAATCCCTGCACAACGGTTTATTATTTTGTATAGAATACCCTTCTGTTACAGATCACAGCTCTATGTATAGATAACCCGTCTATATAATATGATATGTACTATTCTATACATATTATGTAGATCGCAGACCCTCCGTAGGTTAGTACCTAACCCCGTACTCGTTACTAGGTACCTACCTAAATCACGAGTTAAATGTTGCTAAAATAATTCTGCCGATGACAAACAGTACCTAACAAAAAGAAACACACATAATGAAGTTCTGAAAAGAAATTGTTGATGAGGAGTGAAAAAAGTTGCAAAAGTACCTACCAACAAACTCCAGCCCCTTCTACGTAGATGGTATAATGAACCGTTGTGTAATAATTTACCGTTGAGTAATGATTTACCGTAGTAATAATTTACCCATCAATAATACTTCAACGTTTGTTCAAGTTTCACTACCTACCAACAAACTCCAAAAGAGCCATCATTTTTCAAATTAAATAATATCACAGAACAACCAACTCGACTTCATACTCCGCCAATATAATCAGGTGATCCCTACCAATGATTTTATCTCCACCAAATTTCCTATTGTGGGCGCGTCTCTGGTTACGAGATTTGGTTTGAATTGTATACAATTTCATTCACACTGGAGTCGAAAATGCCTGTCGGTGCAAACTTCGGGGCCTTACTGTGAACGAACGGCTGGACGTACGATGCTCCGGATGGTCTTAAAAAACTCGCAAGTTCAAGAACTATTTAAAACCGTAAAAATATTTACGTAAAAAAATGGTATAGGCGTTTTGAAAATTTCAACCCCTATTTTGAACCCCTTAGAGATGACTCACAGTAACGTCGAGCTTCGAGGACCAACTAGACGCCGAACGGAACCTATAACCCGAATTTCATCAATTTTTTTTCATGGTAACTAAGAAAAGTGGCCCGTACGGCGTACGGCGGACAGACAGAAATATTTTTATTGCAGTTTTGGATTCTACATACCTTGAAACGTAAACCATCAAATTTTGAGGGGGGGTAAGAATTTTTTTTTTTCATGCTCGATTCCAATGGTTCATTATTGAAAATAATAAACCAAAAACGGAGATAGAACCGTTATATAGAATAGTTATTTCCACTAAAAACAAAATACACTTTCAAGCCGGTTTCGATAATCGAAGCATTGCGATCATCAGCACTTAACAGGCTATAATGATTTGTTACTTGAGTTGGTTGTTTGTTACTGCAAGATATTGTTTGTTACTCACGATGGTTTGAGCCTGAAACCGGGAAAGGCAGCAGTTTATCGGTTTATTATTTTCAATAATGAACCATTGGAATCGAGCAAGAAAAAAAAAAAAATTCTTACCCCCCCTCAAAATTTGATGGTTTACGTTTCAAGGTATGTAGAATCCAAAACTGCAATGAAAATATTTCTGTCTGTCCGCCGTACGCCGTACGCCGTACGGGCCACTTTTCTTAGTTACCATGAAAAAAAATTGATGAAATTCGGGTTATAGGTTCCGTTCGGCGTCTAGTTGGTCCTCGAAGCTCGACGTTACTGTGAGTCATCTCTAAGGGGTTCAAAATAGGGGTTGAAATTTTCAAAACGCCTATACCATTTTTTTAGGTAAATATTTTTACGGTTTTAAATAGTTCTTGAACTTGCGAGTTTTTTAAGACCATCCGGAGCATCGTACGTCCAGCCGTTCGTTCACAGTAAGGCCCCGAAGTTTGCACCGACAGGCATTTTCGACTCCAGTGTGAATGAAATTGTATGTATACAATTCAAACCAAATCTCGTAACCAGAGACGCGCCCACAATAGGAATTTGTGAATACGGCCAATCATTGGTAGGGATCACCTGATTATATTGGCGGAGTATGAAGTCGAGTTGGTTGTTCTGTGATATTATTTTTAACATGTTTAATGTTAACATGTTTAATGTTTTAGGGCTGGTGGTCATTCTGTGAATTCCGACACGCAAATATGCAACGTTTTTCATTGGTTACTACACAGTTACTACCTTCTGTTGTAGCAACCATATGTTGATGGCGAGTTCTATAATAAGTACAGTAAATGCAACATTATACTTGTAGAGTTCAGTGAAATTGTGGCTTTCATTTTTTCTTGACATTAAAAAACTATATCTAATTTCTCCCTTGCGAGGGAAAAACATTAAACATGATTTAATGTTTTTCCCTCTCAAGGGAGAAATTTATACATTTGATAGTTATAAATGTGCGGTTCCATCCATCCATCCATTACGGTTCTGTACATCGTTTTGAGTACGTTTTGGAACGTGAACGAGCTGCAGAGAAACAGGCAGTTCCTGAACACAATAGAACGCAGGGCGATACTACTATTTTGTTGTCTAATGATGTGAATTTGCAACCTATTACCCCATTACCCCCCAATACCCCCCCCCCATTACCTATTTTGACGGCCAAATATTAGAATGGCCTAATTTAAGGGACATCTACGAGTCATTGATACATTTCAACGATAAATTATCAAACATTAAGAAGTTTCATTACTTAGTTCAATCTCTCAAGGGCCCAGCATCCACAGTAGTTTCAGCATTCAAACTCGAAGAGCAAAATTACATACTAGCTTGGGAGGCCCTGCGTTCCAGTTTTTGAAAAATGATGGCTCTTTTGGAGTTTGTTGGTAGGTAGTGAAACTTGAACAAACGTTGAAGTATTATTGATGGGTAAATTATTACTACGGTAAATCATTACTCAACGGTAAATTATTACACAACGGTTCATTATACCATCTACGTAGAAGGGGCTGGAGTTTGTTGGTAGGTACGTTTGCAACTTTTTTACTCCTCATCAACAATTTCTTTTCAGAACTTCATTATGTGTGTTTCTTTTGTTAGGTACTGTTTGTCATCGGCAGAATTATTTTAGCAACATTTAACTCGTGATTTAGGTAGGTACCTAGTAACGAGTACGGGGTTAGGTACTAACCTACGGAGGGTCTGCGATCTACATAATTTGTATAGAATAGTACATATCATATTATATAGACGGGTTATCTATACATAGAGCTGTGATCTGTAACGGAAGGGTATTCTATACAAAATAATAAACCGTTGTGCAGGGATTTGCAGCGTTTTTTGTAGTGGAAACAAACTTTGCTTTTTATTTGAAATTGATTTCCAAGGTTTCGATGAGTGGTTAAGTTTCTTCCACGGAAACACTTGGTTTGGTTACTAGGTCCGCCGTATATAATTCTGGCAATTTTCTGCCTTGTACAGATTTAAACTTAATCTATTTTTCTCCAAAAGGATTGATTGAACTACTCATCAATGCAAAAGGATTATCCTTTTATCTTTATGCAAGGATTTGAACAAGAGTTCGAAGATATAAATACGACGAGTTGTAATTATTATCGAACATCGACAGCATTATTCATCACGATTTGCTCTGTGCAAATTAAATTTAGTTTATACCTATAGTAGGATGGTTAAGAGCTCGAGTCCTAATAGAATACCAAAAATTAATATATTTATCATTGAAGCCATGTGGTAAATATGGACTCAGTACACTGATTTATCCTGACCATTAAATTGTAGAAACATCCAGTAAACTTGAAGGTGCATTAGAGCAGACTAAACAATTTCCAGTTCCCTTATTCCAAGTTTGAATTATTTATTTATGGGTTATTGGTGGGAACAAAATAAAAACAGTTAAATAATTCGTATCCGAAGAAGCCTTAGAAATCAGAGCCATCTCGAAGGTTTCTTCTTGGATGTGGATGGTTGATCATTTGGAATATCGGCGCTTGTGGGTTCAGGCATTGCAGCAGCTTCTGCTTTCTCAGCAGCTTCTTTATCTATCTCCTCCTGCTCTCTTTTCGCTAGGTCCTCGTTGTATTTTTTGACGGCATTTTCTATTTTAGCGCGCATCGCGTCTCCAACGGACATTTTCTCCGGCAAGATTCTGACGTTTTTCTCGAAGAACTCAGTGTACAGAATGTCACCCGTCAAGAGAAAACAAGTGAATAGCATTAGATTCAGTCTGAAGTAGTGTAAGTAAATGTTGTGAGGAGCTGGTCGCTTTATTAGCCCCACGTACAAATCGTTTGTGCCTGCAAATGCCATTTTCACGTTAGGTAAAATTTTCTCGTTCAAGTTTTCAAGAAATTTTCAAGTTCTATACATAATTTTTTAAATATATAATTATATATATATATATATATATATATATATATATATATATATATATATATATATATAAATTTATTGTTTATGAATTTATATTGCTTTTGCTCATGAATTGCTGCTGATAACAAACTTTCAAATATATTGGGGATATTGATAATTTCTTATTACGTAGCCATGTTACTACAATCATCCTATCGATAGAACAATCTAAACGAGCTGAACATTATTTTAGGATACTTGTTAGGCACTTGTGGTTTGGTACCTAAATGGTCTAATATTGATACTAAGTCAATTCAAACGGCAGGTATCTTTAGTTGGCACATGCGTTGTTGGTGCTCAAGTTTTCGGGGATCATGCATATATTGACCACTATAGGGGTGTTTGTCCTATGGTTTTGTGGTGGCTTAGCGTAGTTTTTGTTCACGTGAACTAGTCGGTGGTTCAAATACGAATCAAAGTAATTTTATTTCGCAACTGTTAAGGGTCACTCAACTTTGAAATTGGAACAGTGGGTAACCCCCACAACCACCATGAATTTCATTGCAAACGATAGCTTACTCGAATAATGACAAACCTCTTACACCCTCTATGGAAGATGTTCGATGTGTTATGAAAACGTATGCTAAACGTGCCTAATCGTGGTACTATTTATGAAGAAAGACACGTTTTAAGAGGATTTAGCCAACTTACCAACAACGGTATACAGTCCCATGGCAATTGTGTTGACATACAGGTTGTAGTAAAACGAGACTTTCGCTGTAGGCGATGTCAGAACTCTGAAGAACAGGAGCATGAAAACTGCGGGATAGCATGTTTCCACTACGACGTCATTCCTTTGAGCCGGTGGCACGAGGTAGAACAGAACCAACACTCCGAGAGTGGCGATTGTCTGTAAAATCGATAGTACTTAGGTACACGTTATGATCGCGAAAACTTCATGGATCATTAAATTTGCTCTGGAGTTTGGAGGCAAGTCTGTAATTTACATACCTATATTACCAAAGTAAGAAAGTGTGCAACGGCAACATGTAGACCTTATACTAACTCCAGGAAGGAGAAAATAATTATGGTTATGCAATATTACTTTGGATGTTTGAGGCCCTCCTAACACAGATCACCAGTTAAGAACCTTTTTCCACTGACTGAATTTCAGTTTGCCATCAGTTGTGTACGATACCTTCTTAATGCTTCTCCGCAGTACTCACGACGCCACTATTTTTATTGGTTTGATGCTTACTTTGTAAAACTTTAAATAATTATAACGTCACACCAACCATTTTTCTTTTCGTGCAAGTGGTGGGGGGGGGGGGGGGGCTCCAAAATCAAAACTTCTACTTGCTTTTTGCATTTCAAAGCTTTCTGAACAATTTTTGTTGCCTGTCAGTTCCTTGACCCGGGCGAAACTATATGAAATTATTTGTTTGAAATTTTCGGGGAATGTGCTGGTTAGCCCCCAGACAATCCCCTATGAATTTCATCACCGTCGGGCCATTGGTAGCGTGCGCGCTTGCTCAAACATGACATTCATGAAACAACGATTTCTCAGTTCTTAATGGACATATTTCGCTCAAATTTGGTGGGTTTTTGTGGCATCAGAAGGTACTCATCTAATTAGTTTTATTATAATTAGCTTCGCTCACTTGTTTCACTACCTACCTATACAATCTTGTAATTCATTCACATTGTATCTACTGTACTGATAATTTATAAAACCCTCAGTTTTCTTTTGGTTCTTTCAGCGGTTTAATCACAAATATTAAATAGCTTAAAAATTTAAGACACTAATATTAATTCTTATAATCCTATTACGCATATTACGTATTTTATTACTACTCTATTTATTGGTATTCAATTATTTTGACTCATCATTTTTTTTTACCTACTGATTCTATACGTCCATGTTACAGTTAATAAGTGGGGAAGCTCTCCCAGCTTGACATCATTTTTTTAATATTAAATATCTCCTCAAGTTATGCTCGTTTACATTTCATACACACATACATTCCTCAGTTCCTTTAAACTAGGTAATTAAGTATTATCAAACCAGCGAGACTGTATGTGATTCCTGTATGTGATAGTGATCTAGGCACTTTCCACGAACCTGGATTATTCTGAAAGTATGGATGTATTGTCTCTTCCTTCTTTTCTGGGGGTCGATCACACTGAAGCGACTTTTCTTTCTTCCGGAGAACATGTTTGAACTTGAGGTTAGAGCCTTCCCGAATTATTAAAAATAAAAAATAATAAAAAACAAGCAGTATAAACTCGCTTTAAAAATATTGTTTAGCCAAAAAGTTATTCTGTTAATTTAGCCGATAGTCGTTGGTAGTTATAATTAGTGATAGAGTAACCTACCTAAATATTAATTATTTACGAATCAACGAGGATCGATTGAAGACCTCATTCTGATTGGTTTTAATATTCGGTATCACTTTGGCTTCAATATGATACAGTACGATGTCCCGTTACGGCCCGCGTTGGTCTGGCAGATTTGCCATTTTCTCACGAGCGGCCCAGTACAGGATTTGGGCCTTGTCCAAGTGGAGGCATGGTCGTCAATAGGTATGCCATAGTGAGGGGCAGATCCTAAGATGGGTCCATCCATTTCTCCACCATGACACATAAGGCAACCATTGATGACATGCGGCGTCGGATGTAGGATTTGGGTGCGAATCGTAATCCAAAACGGTTTAAAAAAAATTTAGTTAGGGGAAAGTGGGGAAGTGTAGTTAGGGGAAGACAAAATAGGCGCTAGTGACTGTCCACATGGACTTTTATCAAAACCAAACATTTGCTATATTCCTGCCTATTTACTAATAGCAGAAAATTATAGTGGAAAGTCCTAAAAGAAGTGTATTTGTATTGAAAAAGAAAGGCCAACAAGTATGAAATTGTCAATGTACCCCACTAGGTGGGATCTTCATGTGGGATCTTAGTGGAAAAAATAAATGTGAAGTCAGTACTACTTACTAACTAAAAGCAATGAACCACACTGGAGCTGTCTACCCACTTCGCAGCCGTTTTAGGCAATATAATCTATGTATTCAATATAGGTATCTAGATGCCTAATACCATTATGCACTCCTAAGATCCACACAGCATTAATCTGTTGTGGGTGTAGCAAAAGTCGGTATCTTTTTAATTTGTACGGCATTTTTTGCGGGCCGGTTGGCACCATTCTTGCTATCAGTTGTCCAGTCTTATCACTCCGATTTGATAATCCGTGTGATCATGGCATTTCAGTGTCAGTGACCATGGCAACCTGAACTATGGAGCAACGTTTGTTGCTAAATCAAAACTATTACCGGTCTGGTGAAAGTGTTGCTGTGACCGTGTGCAAACTTCGGGAAGTGATGGGTCGTGGGGAAACACCTACAGCAGCTTCTGTGCGGAAACTCGTAAGAAAATTTGAGGCCACAGGATCGTTACTTGATCAAAAACGCAGTGGACGTCATCGCTAAAGTCGAAGCGAAATTAACAAAGAGGCCGTGTTTGATAACGTCTTGGCAAGCCCGACTATATCTGTTCGTAGACGTGCTCAGCAACTGGGTACCTCACCCAGGACTGTTCCTCGTATTGTTAAACAGGATTTACACCTGCTCCCTTACAAAATTCAACTTGTTCAAAAGTTGAAACCGACCGACCACGCCAAACGCAGAGGGTTTTTTGAATGGTTCAGGGCCATGAAACGCAATGATCCGGATTTTCATTCACGAATTTTTCAGTGATGAAGCTCACTTTCATTTAAGTGGTTTAAAAAAAGCAAAACTGTAGATTCTGAGAACCCTCAGGAGACATAGGAACACCAATTTCATCCACAAAGTGTGACGTTGTGGTGTGGATTTTGGAGCGACGGAGTTATTGGGCCGTACTTCTTTGAAGATGACAGTGGAAATGCTGTCACCGTCAATTAGGAACGGTACAGAAAAATGCTAACAGATTTTTGGTTTATTATTTTCAATAATGAACCATTGGAATCGAGCATGGAAAAAAAAATTCTTACCCCCCCTCAAAATTTGATGGTTTACGTTTCAAGGTACGTAGAATCCAAAACTGCAATACAAATATTTCTGTCTGTCCGCTGTACGCCGTACGGGCCACTTTTCTTAGTTACCATGAAAAAAAATTGATGAAATTCGGGTTATAGGTCCCGTTCGGCGTCTAGTTGGTCCTCGAACCTCGACGTTACTGTGAGTCATCTCTAAGGGGTTCAAAATAGGGGTTGAAATTTTCAAAACGCCTATACCATTTTTTTACGTGAATATTTTTACGGTTTTAAATAGTTCTTGAACTTGCGAGTTTTTTAAGACCATCCGGAGCATCGTACGTCCAGCCGTTCGTTCACAGTAAGGCCCCGAAGTTTGCACCGACAGGCATTTTCGACTCCAGTGTGAATGAAATTGTATACAATTCAAACCAAATCTCGTCACCAGAGACGCGCCCACAGTAGGAAATTTGGCGGAGATAGAATCATTGCTAGGGATCACCTGATTATATTGGCGGAGTATGAAGTCGAGTTGGTTGTTCTGTGATATTATTTCATTTGAAAAATGATGGCTCTTTTGGAGTTTGTTGGTAGGTAGTGAAACTTGAACAAACGTTGAAGTATTATTGATGGGTAAATTATTACTACGGTAAATCATTACTCAACGGTAAATTATTACACAACGGTTCATTATACCATCTACGTAGAAGGGGCTGGAGTTTGTTGGTAGGTACTTTTACAACTTTTTTCACTCCTCATCAACAATTTCTTTTCAGAACTTCATTATTTGTGTTTCTTTTTGTTAGGTACTGTTTTTCATCGGCAGAATTATTTTAGCAACATTTAACTCGTGATTTAGGTAGGTACCTAGTAAAGAGTACGGGGTTAGGTACTAACCTACGGAGGGTCTGCGATCTACATTATATGTATAGAATAGTACATAATTATATCATATTATATAGAAGGGTTATCTATACATAGAGCTGTGATCTGTAACAGAAGGGTATTCTATACAAAATAATAAACCGTTGTGCAGGGATTTGCAGCGTTTTAATCCCTGAATTGGAACAATCTGACATCGACACTGACAGCATTTGGTTCCAGCAAGACGGCGCAACTTGCCACACTTCAAGGGCGACAATGGGTTTATTGCGCGAAACTTTTCAAGACCGAATCATCTCGAGAAACGGGACTCAGAACTGGCCTTCTTGTGACCTAAATCCTTTGGATTTCTTTCTTTGGGGTTACAAAAAGTCCAAGGTATACGATAATAAACCCGGGACCGTCGAGGAACTGGAGGAAGAAATCCGGGAGAAGATCGCCGATGTCGACCAGCTGCTCTGCGGGCGGGTCTTGCAAAATTTCTTGGAGCGAGTAGACGCGTGTCATCGGGCTAGGGGTGGCCATATACCGGATATTATCTTCCATGCCTAAATCGGAGATGTTTACCTACGTAATGACCAAAATATTATGTATATATTACCTATTTTTAATAAAGTTATAGGAAAATCAAAAAGATACCGACTTTTGCTACACCTTATACCATCTAACGCTGACGGAAGTAGTTTTTACATTTATTTTTATTTATTCATATCTACCTACGTGAAAGTTTAGATAAACTATTTATTAGGTAGGTACAAGATGTCCATGTTTTCAGTACCTAGGTGCCTACTTATCTGTTTTACGAATGGTCGTTGAGTACGCTGGCAATGATTACAGAACTGAACTTCGAACTGGTGGTTAGTGCCGTGGATGCTTTCATCAGAAAAACGATATCTCATCCTCCCAGCCCGTTTTTAAAGAATTACATTTGCCTTAAACGGCGAATTTTTTTAATCAATCCGCCCACTTTTTTTGCAACCCGAAACTTTTCGAAGGTTGGGTGAGTAAGGTCCTGCCTTTCCTCTGAGGGATAATTTAAATAAAAAAAGTTCAAGGAAGTCTGGCCGAGAAGTGAGAAATGACGGATGAGAGGTTGGCTTTGATAAATGTGGTTGGGAGTTATGCATCCAAGCCTCAAGGATGAGATGCCTACCTACCATACCCTGGTACCTAGGATGACTCCTGCTTTTCAAACTTGGAATTATTATTTTACATAGGCCTGACAGAATTTCCGTAGCAATTCCTTACAAGAGTGGCTGAGTGAAGAGCCAGGGTGAAAAATCTAAACGGCCACGGTCCTTTTGGGCAAAAAACTGATGGGGAAAAAAAGACGATGGAAGTAAAATAATAATTGCTGAACTGTCCATTTCCGAATCTTGTTATGATGGCGCACAGGACTGCCAAGTTGAAATCAGGTTCTCAGGTAAATCTAACACTCTCCCTGCTGAATAATTGCATGGGAGGAAGCTGATGTCCAAACTACCTCCACGCAAATTGGGGGGGGGGGGGGGGGGACTACAAGTAGACCTGAGAGAAGAACATATGAAATATATGAATAACAAACTTCTTTAATAGCAAAGAAAAACGGAGTTATCGAAAAAATAGTCTATTTCCACTAATACACAAAAAACGCAAAAAACACTGTTTTTGCGTTTTGCGTTTTTTGTGTATTAGTGGAAATAGACTATTTTTTCGATAACTCCGTTTTTCTTTGAAATGGGTTTCCACGATTTCGTCGCGAGTGATTTAGTTCGTTCTTTAATAGCCCTGGATTTGACCTCATTGGGTATATCCCGAGGGGACTTTTTACTCGAACGTTATTTCAGTCTGTCTTTAGTCCCTGTAGGCTTCACATGATTATTATTTCTCAGAGGTGAAGAGCTAATCTCTGATCGGGTAAGCACATGCAAGCTTTTCAAACACGAGAGGCAGAGACCCTCTTCCGCTCGGACACCGCGGCCTCAAACACTGGAATAAGGGAAAAGGGAATAATAGATCTTAAAGAGAAATCTTGATGGAAGAAGAATACTGAAAGAAGCAAATTGAAAAGCAATGTGAAAATGTTTGGATAAGCTTTGGATAAAATAAAATTCTAGTTCAAGCGTACCGGTCATACCTAATAGATTAATTTATTTTTTGGCATTACTCTCATTGCATTTTGTTCTACAATACTGTTATGTCTAAAGGTTCAATTCGAAGTGGGATTTTAATATATTTCTTCATGTTTTGTGCCAGTGGACGATTTAATCTCCCCTCCAAGCTAAAAGGGCTGATGGAGGGATGTGGAGGGAGAGATCTCTCATCGATACAAAAAAGTAATGTATACCTACACTCCTCACTAATAATTTATATTAGCATGGAACATGTTAGCCTTGGACTAACCAGCCGGAAAACGTTACGCGGGATGGGTGACGCGGAAGTGGAACGAAATTTTAACGATGATTTTGACGTACAACCGAGTAGTTGCTAGGGAAATGAAACTTCTTTCATTTTCATCGGAAAAAAATCGTTTTCCATTCGTTGGAAAGCTCTTGATTTATCACGAATTTATTTCGTATTTGTTCTTGGTATTTATTTCCTAGTTTCATACTATAACTATATAAATGAATGTTATAAATGGATAGTAAACAATGACGCTTGTTTGGTAGTCACTTGGATATAGATACGTAGTGGTTGTTTGAAAAAACTCGGAACGCGGCTAAAGCATGTTCCATATTTCTTGAATTTTAGCCGTAGGCTCTAAGCAGTAAGCATCCGGCGAGGCGCGCCGCCGAGTTTTTATACACATTTTCATTCATAATACCCCTGGGTATATTCCGATCGGGCTGAAAAGTTTCGGGACACAACTAGGGCCCAAATGGAGCCTTTGTGCAAAAGAACGAATTTTTTAGACCGAAAATGAAGCCGGTACACGTGATACGGCGGACGGCGTCCGGCGGACGGACATTGCATTTTGGTTTATTATTCTGTGAATAATACACCTATGTATTCGCTCAGCAAAAAATTTTTACAACACCCCCTCAAAATTTTTTCTTTTCCGTTTCAAGTTGCGTAGATTCCAAAAATGCAATGTCCGTCCGCCGTCCGCCGTATCACGTGTACCGGCTTCATTTTCGGTCTAAAAAAGTCGTTCTTTCGCACACATGCTCCATTTGGGCCCTAGTTGTGTCCCGAACTTTTCAGCCCGATCGGAATATACCCAGGGGTGTTATGAGTGAAAATGTGTGTAAAAATAGGTACTTTTTCCGTTTTAGCAACATGTTAGTAAAATGAGCTTTTGAGGTATCTTTTTCCATGTTTTTGGGGACGAGAAGACCGAATATGAAGTCGATTTTGACCAAAGACGTGGAAATTGAGGTTTTACCAAAGGTTCAGCTCCCAAAATTGGTTTTATATGAGTCAAAAACCTGGAAAACTGTCTGAAATCACCATCAATTTGTAGAATAGCACTAGGTAGGAAAAGTTTCAACACGTGGATCAAGTCGATTAAATGGCACTACCAATGAACAAAGATAATTTGAAAAAAAAAAAAGGAGCGTACCTAATTCAAGCTTCGGGGGCCAAAATTGGTGGAAACCACCAGAAATAGCTATTTCAATTATTTTACATGAAAGAAACAATAAATGAACAGCCAGCATTTCTCTAGGTGTGTCCAATAGAATAATAAACCCATGTGACAAGGACTTTGCAGCGTTCTCTTTTTACATCGCTGTGTGCTGTTGACGCGGAACACTACACAACGCAACTGTCTCGTCTCTGCCCAGCTGAAATGTGAGCACCCACTCGCCGCATCGAAGTAGCTCGGCCGAGTACTCCACCGACTACTCGGCCGAGCTACTCGGTAGGCTACGGATCCTCGGACGAGCGAAGGAGAGACGCATACTTCCTTTACCGCTCCGACGACCGGTTAGTGGGAGCCGTTGAGGCAGCGGACGTCTCTCAAGTCATCCTCAGTAGCTCGTCCGTAAAGGGTGCTCTGTAGATGGTTACGTACCCTATACGGACGATGACGGAGAGACGTGCACTGCCTCGACGTCTCCGTTAACCGGTTGAGGGGGAGGTGAAGGTAGTAGGTACACGTCTCTCCGTTGCTCGTTCATAAAGGGCCCGTGTGTTTCTATGGGGGCATCCTCAACGGAAAGGCAATGGAGGGTTGCGTTTCCTCAGCCTGTCCGTTAACCATCCGCCGTGATTCCTTACAATCACGGATCATTGAAGGAAGGGCACGGAAGCATTAAAGACAGTGATGGGTGGGCTAGAGAAAACCTAGGGAGAGTCCAGGGATATTCACGGGAAAATCATGGATGGGCTACGGGGAGGCGATCGAGTGTTACGGGTTAGTCAAGGGTGGGGCTATGACGACCCGTACAAACACCCACGGGCGTGCGATGGAACGTTGAAGGATTAACCAACGGAAATCACTACACCTATACGGGGATTTTCGGGGTACTCCCGTGAAAATGATCATCAGTTGATTTTGCCGAAATAGTACACCACGGAAACCACGGGTGTTTCCGTTGACGATCCTTCAACAAGCGGGTTACGGATAAATTTAGTGCATCCGTAACCGCATAATATTTACGGATGCACAACTTCTGAGGGTGATTCCGTGAACTACCTATCATTTAATGCCAATCTAAGGGGGCGCTACCGTTGTTTTTTTTTTAAAGGAAAACGCTCCTTTTGGTTTATTATTCTGTGAATAATACACCTATGTATTCGCTCAGCAAAAAATTTTTATAACACCCCCTCAAAATTCTTTCTTTTCCGTTTCAAGGTGCGTAAATTCCAAAAATGCAATGTCCGTCCGCCGTCCACCGTATCACGTGTACCGGCTTCATTTTCGCTCTAAAAAATTCGTTCTTTCGCACACATGCTCCATTTGGGCCCTAGTTGTGCCCCGAAACTTTGCAGCCCGATCAGAATATACCCAGGGGTCTTATGGGTGAAAATGTGTACAAAAATAGGTACTTTTGGTGTTTTAGTAACATGTTAGTAAAATGAGCTTTTGAGGTATCGTTTTCCATGTTTTTGGGGACGAGAAGACCGAAAATAAGTCGATTTTGACCAAGGAGTGGAAAATTGAGATTGTACCAGATGTTCAGCTCCCAAAATTGATTTTTTATGAGTCAAAAACCTGGGAAATCGTCTGAAATCACCATCAATTTGTAGAATAACACTAGGAAAAGTATCAACACGTGGATCAAGACGATTAAATGGTACTACCAATGATCAAAGATAATTTGAAGAAAAAAAAAAAAGAAAAAAAAGGGAGCGTACCTAATTCAAGTTTTGGGGGCCAAAATTGGTGGAAACCACCAGAAACAGCTATTTCACTTATTTTACATGAAAGGAACAATAAATGAACAGCCAACATTTCTGTAGGTATGTCCAATAGAATAATAAACCCATGTGACAAGGACTTTGCAGCGTTTTTGGAATCTACGCACCTTGAAACGGAAAAGAAAAAATTTTGAGGGGGTGTTATAAAAATGTTTTGCTGAGCGAATACATAGGTGTATTATTCACAGAATAACAAACCAAAATCGCCGTAAAATGAAGGAAGTTCGATAAAAGGTTCAGGCAAAATTGCACTCGATAACTATTATATTGCCACAACTATATATTGTCAGTTTCGAGGTTCCCAAGTGACGCCTATGGAAATATCACTGACAACGCCCAAAGATAACAAATATGTTGAGAATGATCAATATAATAGCAATAACAATAATTCAAATGCAATAAAAATATCAATAGAATAATAATAACAAAAATACAAGTACAAAAAAATAACTTGCTATTGGAATAACAATAACAAGAATGTAAAATAACGAGAGTGCCAAGGATTTTTCATTTGAGCTGACGAACGGCACGATTTCAATGAATTTTATCCAACCCATTTATATTATATTGGTCCAACCCGTGCCTATCCAAAAACGCTGCAAATCCCTGCACAACGGTTTATTATTTTGTATAGAATACCCTTCCGTTACAGATCACAGCTCTATGTATAGATAACCCGTCTATATAATTTATGATATGTACTATTCTATACATATTATGTAGATCGCAGACCCTCCGTAGGTTAGTACCTAACCCCGAACACGTTACTAGGTACCTACCTAAATCACGAGTTAAATGTTGCTAAAATAATTCTGCCGATGACAAACAGTACCTAACAAAAAGAAACACACATAATGAAGTTCTGAAAAGAAATTGTTGATGAGGAGTGAAAAAAGTTGCGAAAGTACCTACCAACAAACTCCAGCCCCTTCTACGTAGATGGTATAATGAACCGTTGTGTAATAATTTACCGTTCAGTAATGATTTACCGTAGTAATAATTTACCCATCAATAATACTTCAACGTTTGTTCAAGTTTCACTACCTACCAACAAACTCCAAAAGAGCCATCATTTTTCAAATGAAATAATATCACAGAACAACCAACTCGACTTCATACTCCGCCAATATAATCAGGTGATCCCTAGCAATGATTTCATCTCCGCCAAATTTCCTATTGTGGGCGCGTCTCTGGTTACGAGATTTGGTTTGAATTGTATACAATTTCATTCACACTGGAGTCGAAAATGCCTGTCGGTGCAAACTTCGGGGCCTTACTGTGAACGAACGGCTGGACGTACGACACTCCGGATGGTCTTAAAAAACTCGCAAGTTCAAGAACTATTTAAAACCGTAAAAATATTCACGTAAAAAAATGGTATAGGCGTTTTGAAAATTTCAACCCCTATTTTGAACCCCTTACAGATGACTCACAGTAACGTCGAGCTTCGAGGACCAACTAGACCCCGAACGGAACCTATAACCCGAATTACATCAATTTTCTTTCATGGTAACTAAGAAAAGTGGCCCGTACGGCATACGGCGGACAGACAGAAATATTTTTATTGCAGTTTTGGATTCTACATACCTTGAAACGTAAACCATCAAATTTTGAGGGGGGGTAAGAATTTTTTTTTTCATGCTCGATTCCAATGGTTCATTATTGAAAATAACAAACCAAAATCTGCCACCATTTTTCGGGTACTTATGGGCGTTATAAGGAATTGGCTACATAATTATATTTTCATGTGTTCAACAGAATACTACCGTTATAATTTGGTGAAACTCATATTATGGAACCTTCAGAGTTTCATTCTAGATCCAACCTCCAAATTTGAATTCTTTGCTACGATTATAAGGTAGTTGTGGGCTGTACAAGGATTGCACGTTCGCGCATGCGCTAACAAAGCTTACAGTATTTTTTAAATGATTTTGATTTGGGACTATCAGTGACCCAACCTGCACCTGCCCTCTAAATTTCAGCTCGTGACGGCCTTTTTTTTCTGGCACTCATGGCCTTCATCAGGGATTGCACACAGGCAGACACGGAAAAATGTTCCTTGATATGTGAAAAGCACTATGGAGCAGAATATACATAGGTATACTCGTATGATAGGGGATGGGGACTCCAGTGCATTTGTCAAAATTTCTCAAAATGTTTCGAATGGACGGAATATGACAAAAATTGAATGCGCCAATCACGTGATCAAAAATTATACAAAACGGCTTTGTGGTTTGCATAAAGATTCCCGGACTTACTCTAAAATGTTAACCAACTCTGTTATAAAGCGGCTGAAAGCGTGCGCGAGAGGTGCAATCGCGCACAATTCGAAATCCACCGGTCTAGTAGAAGATTTAAGGATAGATTAAACTAATGGGCCAGATCTTATTTTTGGCGACCACAGAGAATGTAATGAGTATAACTGTTCAAACCCCGAAACGGGAAGGTGTTTGATGAGGTAACTATTATTTTACTTTGTAAAATACAAGTGGCACTAGCCCTGTACTATTGATAAGTCACTATTTATTGTCAAATGACACAAGTAACTTGGCAGAAAGTTATATGGCGTCAGTGGCCAAGTTCACTGTGGGTAAACAAAACAGCAGAGCGAGTAGAGTTAGAGGGGCTGCTTTAGATTACCAAATTGGTCCCGAATGGCACTCTAAAACTATTAGATAATATTATAACGGTAAAAAGCCCAGCATGTATAGCGGAGAAAATCGCAGACAGATGAAAACGCAGGAATGCCACATGTAGGCGAGCTCTTTTTAATGGTGGGAAAAATAAGAATAAAAAGCAATTTTCTAAAAAAATAAAGAGTGCTCCAGAAGATTACGGCCCGAATTATCCAACCAGTATAAATAACAAATTTGCATTGTAGATCCCGTTTGGGGTCCAGTTGGTCCGCGAAGCTCGGCATTAGTGTCAGTCATCCCTAAGGGGTGAAGAATAGGGGGTTGACATTTTCAGAACGCCGTAGCATGAAAACTTTCAGTAGAAGGGCATGGTTTTTTTACGTTTTTAAATTTATCTTGAACTAAAGCGTTTTTTGAGACCACGCGCAGCTTTGTACGACCAGTCGTTCGTTTTCACCGAAGAGGTTCGTCAACATGATCATGAATCAAACGGTATAAATCCGGCCCAGATATCACTAGGGAGCACCTGATTATAATCACGGATAGCTGTATGAAGTCGAGCTTGTTGTTCTGTGATATTATTCCATTTGAAAAACGCTGCAGAGTCCTTGTCACATGGGTTTATTATTCTATTGGACATCTACAGAAATGTTGGTTGTTCATTTATTGTTTGTTTCATGTGACATAGTTGAAATAGCTACTTCTGATGGTTTCCACCCATTTTGGCCCCCAAAACCCAAATTAGGTAGGCTCCTGTTTTCTCTTAGCTATCAAAGTTATCTTTGATCATTGGTAGTGCCACTGATTCACGTGCTGACACTTTTTCCAGTGTTATTATACAAATTGATGGCGATTGAAGACGATTTCCCAGGTTCTGACTCATAACAAAATCAATTTTGGGAGCTGAACCTTTGGTAGAACGTCAGCTTTCCACTCTTTGGTCAACATCGATTTCTTATTCGGTCTTATCGTCCCACAAAAACATGGAAGACGATACCTCAAAACCTCATGTAACTGAAACAAACAAAATAAGTACCTACCTATTTTTATACACATTTTGACTAACAACACCCCTGGTTATATTCCAGAGTCTCTGGTAGACTCTCACGAGGTGGAAGTAGAAAGTCAACGACGCACCAGCCTAGGGGTGGAGCCCCCCCAGAGGATTAAAGGGCTAACAATAGGCCCCTATTGTTATAGTGATTTTCCTAGATGCCGTTCGATCTAATGATCCGATTTTCAATGTGAAAACGGATTTGGATTCTTCGATTTTTTTGCTACAATTGTACTAGTTGCTTTTTTCAAAAAAATCGAAATTGAGTAAAACAATCTCGGGAACTCCATGAAAAAAAAATTTTAAAATTCAAAACTGAATGTCCGCACTTGTGATTGTTTATAACGATTACAGAACATTTTACAGATTGAAAATCGGTTGACCCGTTCAAGAGATAAACCGAATATTGGATTGCCCCCGACGGTGCAGCCATCTATTGAAAATATTTCTTACTAAAATCCATGACATTTACCCTTAAAGGATTGATGGCAGATATTTAACCTTGAATAAAATCTAGATCATTCGTCCATCCAAAAGGGTGAACTATGGCACACTTTCATAAAAGAACTAGGTACCTATTATTACATAAAAGAAAAATAAGGATTTGGATAGTCTACCTACTTTCTGTAAAATCAGAAAAATCCCACGGAAGTTCTTTCATAGATTAAGGGCCGATTTCACCAACATTTTTAATCAAGGTTAGACGATCCTAATCACGATTTACGTTGCTTAATCATGGTTAACAGAACTGTTCGATTCCACCACACTCGGTTTAGCATTAACCATGATTAAGAACTAATCGGCCGATTTTGGTCGATTAGCGTTCTTAACCACAATTAGACAACCATTTTGGTTTATCATGCAACGAAACTACGTCAAATACGTCTTTCTTATACCTAGTGATTTCGCCGATTTCGGTATTATATTTACACCTACGATGCCTCGCGCATTAGTGCGTGCTTTCGAATTATCATTCCAAGATGAAGATGATACTGTCGACCATCCTAAATAGACAAGGGAAAGCAGTGAAGATTTCATCGACTTTTCAATGCGGTACCGACTATCAAAACAACTGTTCTCAGCGTACTGGAACAAATAGAAGGCCGTCTAGAATCCCGCCGACTGCCAAGTAAGTTACATGCAGAACATTAATAGAAAATAATGTACCTACATGTAACTGCATATTATTTTCGCATGTGTAACTGTACCTGTTACAAGTTATTGTGCATGTAGGTAAACCATGAGATGTCAAATATGAAATATTTAGGTGCGCACTTATACTAGACTAGACTTCTATATGCAATTGTTTTTTCGAATAATGATCATAATAAATAACAGTAATCTCTAGGTAACATTTTTGTAGTAGGTGTAACAGTATCTAGAGGGATAGTAAGTAATGCTTTTCATAACGAGGTTATTCTTTGCAAATCTTTTTTACCTTTAATCATTACGCCCAAAAACTTTTTGAAAATATATATTATAAAGCCACAGGAATTTGTAGTATTTATGTACAATTCGGCAATACTGGAACGTACCTATTTATGTATATAATGAAAACCAAAATGTATTTTTTTAGGCGCTGAGTAATTGATTTATTAAACCTATTATCACTATTTCTTTTCAGATTGGCAAGACAACCAAATGGAAATGGAGAGGATGAATAATGAAAGGCGAATTTGAGTTTTCACGTTGTATTGTTCTAATAAATAAAAATTTTTTAATTGACATTTCTCAATCACCCAAGCTTTGGCAAGTTCATTTTAGGAGGTACCTACCTACATCATAAATTTTAAAGTCAAAAACACTGTGTAACGATGAATTGATAGTAAATAATCAAAAAACAGGAATTGCTATTTAGGTCCTAATGGGTATGTAGGTTGTGAAATATAATCGTACCTACGGTAACAAAGTTCTCAAGTAAAAGGTAGAAGAGTAATTCTGAGTAGAGAGTTGAATTCGTCGCATATTCACAGTTTTCTTGCACTCAACATAGTAGTTATTTTTTTAGGAGCTCTACAAGTAAATTTTCATTCGACACTTCGAAAGCTGGATCCCCCTTCCTTTTTTTTGGGGTTCATTATTAATGTTATACCTCATGATAATAGAAATGGCATAGAAAACAATCAAATGACAGGCGATTGAGTCTTGACAGCACTAAATAACCTGGTTTTGTTATAACCTCATTACACCACTGCCTTGTTGATACGGAACATATAGCATCCATAGTGAAGTAAATTGTGGTTAGCTAACCAAGATTAGTGGGATCCATAATTTGCATGGTGGAATCCAAACGACGTTAATCACGATTAAAAGGTTTGGTTAACTCAAATCTTGATTAGCTTAATCACGATTAGTGAGTTTTTGGTGAAATCGGGCCTTACTTGGATCTATCATAAATACATGCTGGGAAGTCTCCAGCGCAGCCTACTGGTCATTTGGAGAGTTGCGCTGGTTCGACCTCCAACGTCGAGTCTCGTTCGGATTGGGAATAGAAATGAGATAATCTGATTGATGCTCAATTATTCACTTCCTTGAAGCAAATTCTTGTTTATGCCAACAATTTAAATGATGAAACCAAAACTTCTCCCTCTACCTCCTAAACCTAGGACCCTCCCTATATCTTCTTGTGATAGCCTGCGTACATTTCTGTCATCTGAGTCATCTCAGTCTCACACAAAGACGATCGAAATCTTGAGGTTTTTAAATTGTATAAGGTCTACGCATCATAGGAGTTATTCGCTTATTCATTATTTTCATAAGCATGGGGCAATAACTTTCATCTGCGCATGCGCCCTTATAAATTTCATCATCCATATATAAACACTGTTCTGATTTCATGTATGGATATGAATATTCAGTAACAGCTATACGGTTTGTATTCAGCATCACCATTTCGATTGAGTGTAATGGTTACGAGGAAGCTATGGCTGCGCAGACTTAGACACAATCAAGCACATCAAGTTCCATCAAGATCAGAAGTGAAGCCCGATTCCACTGTGATGCTCGAGTCTTCTCATTGAATTCGGCCTTTTGTTGGCACCGGTTCAACATGTTCCATCGCTCCCATTTCCTTTTTAGCTTGAGAGATACAATAAATTTCGCTCTCCCAACACTCAAATGGAATCAATAACGTCGCGTAATGGGAAAGCATAGGAACCGTCGGCAGAGGTATTGGAGGACCTGTGAAGGGGAGTCCTATCTTTTTATGGCACCTGCTCTACAGCTGCCTAAATGTCTTTCCCTTCACCCTGCCGTAGCAAAATTAAAGGTAGCGAAAAGATCCTCTCTCCAAATGGAGGTAAACCCTACGGGAGGACAAATGCATGCCCTCCGATAAAATGATTTTATTATCAATTCATACGTTTTTATAACGATGAACTCCGCTTTTATATGCAATTTTTATTGTTTCATCTTGCGAACGGTTCGGATGTTTGCACTGCCATCATCTGAACGACCCTGCTAGACAAGATTTACTGACGAATTCTTACTTTTGCTTTCAGTATTTGCTTTTATTACGTAGGTTTTATTCTTTTTTCAGTATTGCCTATCGTACAAATAATTAAGATGATTCTGTTGGGGTGTTTAGCTTGTAAACTTGTAATGCGACTATTACCTAGCAACATTATTTGACCGAGTGTCTTACCGTTACGTACCCCAGAGGGTAAAACATTGACATAAGTTTATCTACTTTCAAAATATATTAATATAATTTTGAGGGGGGGGGGGGGGGGTTATTTTATTTTGTCATTTTTTTCATATTCGAATCTAAACGTTCATTATCGAAAATTATAAACCTAAAGTGGGGAATGTTCATACCGAAACTTTTCAGATTCAGGTAAGTATGGCATACAGAAATACCTTCCTAGTTGGCAGGTACACTTTCTCCAAAGATCAAAACGTAAAAAATATATCCCCCCCCCCCCCCCACCACCAACTAACCTGCTGTAAAAATCCGCAAAGAAACCTCCACAGCAAAAATTGGATTGATTATTGCAAAAAGAGTTGATATCCCCCCCCCCCCCACAATCATATTGTAAATATTTTCCCGCCAACAAAACCTCCTCAGCCGCAAAAAGGATTGATATCAGTTTTGCCCACTGAAGTTGCATGCTCGGTGCTTCACACATCGCTCTTGGATGTGCATGTTCCCTCTCTGTTGGATGTGCGTATAGAGACCTGTTCCTTCCTCCAACGAGAACAAGAACTAGAAAAACTTGAAAAATTGCGGTTTTTCAAACTTCCATAACTCCGGCACCTGATGGTCCCGAGGGTTGTAATTTTGTACACGCCCTCAGGAGCCCCTTGACAATGGTTGTACAAACAATCAACACCGAAGACTCCCAGGGGGCCGAGTTAACGGGGGGGGGGGGGGGGGGGTAAAAACACAACTTGGTATGTCGTGTTTAAACAGTCTTGGTCGCTGTAGGTGGTATACGGTAGTAGGTATGTACGGAGGTTTTCTTGTGGGCGGGACGCTCCCACGTCCCTAGATTGAACCCCTAGTCACAGTTTCACATTTATTTTCAACCGACTTCCAGAACGTGGGTAGGTACTCTAGATCATGAGTTCAATTACATATCGGGTTAAATGAAAACTTGTAGATGAATGGTGCCAGGGAATTTTCAATTCTGACGTTCAATCACAAAAAGAAAAATTCTTGGTTCATTTATCTCACGGCTTTTAGGTGCCCGAGTGGTGTCTGTTCTAATTTTATCTCGGAAGTCACTTCATGGGACATTTAAATTCCAGTGAGACAGGCAGAGACAGTCAGAGTGGTCAGAAATGGATGCTGGCTGGTTTTCGGCGTCCTCATCCCGTTAAGTGTTGCCGTCATTCTTGGGATGAGTTTACGACAAAAACTCGGGCGCTCCACAGAAATGGAATTGGACAATGATCATTACCTACCTAAGCCCGAAAATTAAGAAGTATCAATGTTTGTGCTCTAGGCAGGGCTGCGATCGTGACATTGAAGACAAACGGTAACTGTGGGGGGGGGGGGGGGGGACAGATAGTGATTCTCAATCGATCTTCCTATATATAAACAGATTTATACGGATCATTGTCAAAATTCGGTTGTAAACATTATTCGGAAACCGAAGTCAAGTTACAAACTCTCTCATCGTGGATGTGTTTGTATCTTATTCTTACGTAATTTAGGACAACCACGTAAAGCACGCCCACACTTGTTTTGACAGGTGCAGAGGGTGCCACAAAGCCCTACACCAGAAGTCGATGAGGCTAGGGAGGGACATTTTTCAAGAGAGCGACAAATCAGCCAATTTTATTCAGTGAGGGCTGCTCCTGCCTTAAGAACGATGAAAATGTACTTCATTAATTTTAATGAATATAGGACCAAGGGATCCGGGTATTTGACATTTTGAAGTTTTAGGTTTCTTATTTTCAATAGGAACCTTTGGAATCGAGTAGGAAAAAAACAGTTTAACCTCCCCTACACCACAATTTGGTGGAATAACAAATTTCTGTCCATCTGCCGTATTTTGCAGTTTTGATTTATTATTATGTGAATAATACACCTATGTATTCGCTCAGCAAGCAATTTTTATAACACCCCTTCAAAATTTTTTCTTTTCCGTTTTGAAGTGCGTAGATTCAAAAAATGCAATGTCCGTCCGCCGTACGCTGTACGCTGTACGCCGACCGCCGTACGCTGTACGCTGTACGCCGACCGCCGTCCGCCGTATCACGCATACCGGCTTCATTTTCGGTATAAAAAATTCGTTCTTTCGCACACGCGCTCCATTTGGGCCCTAGTTGTGTCCCGAAACTTTGCAGCCCTATCGGAATATAGGTACTTTTTGTGTTTTAGTAGGTAACATGTTTGTAACATGAGCTTTTGAGGTATTTTTTTCCATGTTTTTGGGGACGAGAAGACCGAATATGAAGTCGATTTTGACCAAAGAGTGGAAAATTGAGGTTCTACCAAATGTTCAGCTCCCAAAATTGATTTTTATGAGTCAAAAACCTGGGAAATCGTCTGAAATCACATCACTTTGTACATATCAAAGATAATTTGGAAAAAAAGGAGCGTACCTAAATCGCGTTTTGGGGGCCAAAATTGGTCGAAACCATCAAAAGTAGCCATTTCAATAATTGCACATGAAAGAAACAATAAAAAATGAACAGCCAACATTTCTGTAGGTGAGTCCAGTAGAATAACAAACCCATGTCACAAGGACTTCGCAGCGTTTTTTAAATTCAGATTGCGCCAAAATCAATGAAATTTTGTTTGTATGTCCCATTTGTGGTCTAGTCTGCCCCTGAAGCTCGGCGTTACTGTCAGTCATGTAGAAGGCGTGAAAAATAGGGTAAGGAATTTCAAAACACCGTACCTTATGTTCGGTGTTATGATGGGATCTTCGGACTGACCATCAGTTCAAATATGCACAGATTTTACTAACACTCGGGAGCAACTTGAGCGATGTGGAAGGGAATTGATTGGGGCCCAAGTGTTTTTCACGTTGTGCTGCAAATACCCCAACTGTCTGCAGCACCAAACTCCAACCATTCAACCTCTGTTACCATTTTATTCCTAATAACTTTTGCTCTTTGTACGACTTATTCAAGTTCCATTCATAGTCTTATTAATTTGACCCTAGTTCACTAAATAGTGACGTTTGCTCTACCATTGTAAATTTTGTGTAATGGCATATAAAGAAATTATCATGCAATAATATAAAATCCTCAGCGTGTTGTAAGTTTGCGGTACTGCGCATGCCAGGGCCCAGTTTGGAAGTGTGGTGCGTGGGGCGAAGGGGACGCTTCAGGAGTGGGGATCATGTCGATAGGGAAGCCGTGGAAGCAACAATACTTGCGAAGTTCGGAGAAGAGGATATGGGCCGAATATAGCCGGTTTCACCCGAACGGCGCCGAGTTCAAACCCGCTTCTTTGTGTGAAGGCTACCACACTACTTCTTCTCCGCGCGTTTCCTTTCGAATTCAAAGACAGTGGCGTCAGGTCTGTCATCTTCATGCTGCAGCAATAGGTACATAGCACCAAACATTTCAGTTATAGGCTCCTCAACGTGAACTTACTCTTATTCATGGAAATAACAATTTACAAAACAATTTATAAAACGCCTGGAGGCAGGTGCCGATATTCTACAATGCGCAATACAAACCCTTGAGACTGCAAGTCAAGTGATATTTCTAAACTAGTTGGATGAGAAAGTCCAGTGATCTATACACCCATTTGGATGAGCGAGCGGACATGCTAGTTACTTATTATTCTCCTTCATGATTGTGGTCGAGTGACAGTGGAAGATATTGTTGTAATACAGCCTGTCACACAGAATTTATAATTTTATTTCAATACTTGAAGACTTGCTGAGGAAAATGGTTCCCAATTTTTATATTTTATTCTGAAAGTTCTTGCATCGTACAACCCCATGTCTGGGACAGACTAGGGACTGGCAAAATCAGTTTTAATTATTCTTTTTTTCATTAGGCCCCAACCGAATTTTCGGAGCACCAGTTATCTCCGGAGTTCTTATATTACATTTCTTTACAGGTGTGGAAAATGGACACTCTAGGGGGCACATCTCCATTTTCAACGAATACCCAGAAGAATTTCCAGCTGTACCACTTGACCTAATACTACTGCTGCAAAGCCAAGTTTGTCGGGAATAAATTTCCCTGAGCCTCTGGCCTGTACAGCACGGCACAAGGTGTTTAGATGGGTAGGTACGCGAAGGACAGACATTTCTGGAGGGGTAAACTAATTATAGTGTTCGCCATACATCACTGTTTCCTTTGTTCCAGCAGCACAATAGAAGTAGTGGCCATCATCAAGCCGTTTCTTTTGTTCATTTTGCTTCCTCACTACCGGAGGCTGAGAAGTGTATTCATACAAGAGTCGACAAGGTAGAGCTTGCCTGATAGAGGAAGTGCTGTCATTCTGTTTATTAGTATGGTGAAGAGTACGGATCCCAGTGTTCCCCTGAATAACTCCGGGGCCCATAACTCCAATGTCCACACCAAGAAGAACACTATTGGCCTCTCTGTGCGAACTATTTGCTTGCGATTACACAAAGAGTCAATGAACCATTTTTTTGATTTCGCGACCTTCGATTCCGCTGCATCTCAATGATTAAATCACCTTAGGTCTGCAGATGGAATCGAAAGCCTTGGTCATGTCCAGCATCACAAAAATACCCTTCGCACCTTTGTCTCCCAGCTCGTAAAGATCCTTTAACAATTCAAACAAAGCCTCCTCCGTTCCCCTTCCCCTCCTGAAACCAAACTGCCTGGTAGAGATAAGAGATTAAAGATAATCTACTAATAATTGAACGTAAATCCACTTTCCAGTTATTTACTCTGTGCACCCGCACAGAATACTTAGCAGTGACCTGTAAATCTGGCTTTCTGTGTTGAAACCACTTTTGTAGGTGGGTATGACTCAGGCAACCTTGAGTATGTCTGGAAACGCTGAATTCAATACTGTTGTTTACGACGTATACTGCTGAGCTTTTAATTAGATCAAAGCACTTCACAAACCACTTGTGCGCTATTGCGTCTATGTCTGGTGGTGATATCCCTTTCTTACTGAAGATCAAATTTTTTTGTAAACTTTTCATCATTTAATGGGTTTCAATGTGAATTTGAAGTTTCATGGTTGGTTGCTGAATGGTGGTAAAGATTGATCAGGTATTGGGTAAAGGTAAAGACGCTAGGGTAGCACAAACATTCGCGAAGTATGTGTTCATCCGTTCAGCAGCGTCCCTGCATGCTTCTTCCCTTGTCATCCCCGTTTCCGAGCTCAAGCGATTAGCATACCCACTCAAATCGCTCGTGTCTTTCAGTTTAATCATAAAGTTTTCTCTTAACTTTAAGACGTGAATTAATTTTGGTTTATTATTTTCAATAATGAACCATTGGAATCGTGCATGAAAAAAAAAATTCTTACACCCCCCCCCCCCCCCCCACAGACAAAATTTGATGGTTTACCTACGTTTCAAGGTATGTAGAATCCAAAACTGCAATAAAAATATTTCTGTCTGTCCGCCGTACGCCGTACGCCGTACGGGCCACTTTTCTTAGTTACCATGAAACAAAATTGATGAAATTCGGGTTATAGGTTCCGTTCGGGGTCTAGTTGGTCCTCGAAGCTCGACGTTACTGTCAGTCATCTCTAAGGGGTTGAAATTTTCAGAACGCCGTAGCTCGACAACTTCCGATAGAAGGGTATGATTTTTTTTACGTTATTAAATTTGTCTTGAGCTAAACTATTTTTTGAGACCACCCGGAGCATCGTACGTCCAGCCGTTCGTGAGTAACAAAAAGCTTCGTCAACACGATCGTGAATCAAACGGTATCCGGCTTTCATAACTACGGAGCATTCTGATTATAATCAAGGATGGCTGTGTGAAGTCGAGTTGGTTGTTCTGCGATATTATTTCATTTGACAAGTGATGGACTATTGGATTTTGTTGGTAGGTACTTGTGAAACTTGAAAAACTTTGAAGTATTGTTGATTACACAATGTATGTATGTATGTATGTTTGAAGTATTAAACAAAGGCAAATTATTACACAACGGTGAATTATTACACAACGGTAAATTATTACACCACGGTAAATTTTTACACAACGGTAAATTATTACACAACGGCTCTTCTACCAAGAAGGGGCTGGATTTTGTTGATAGGTACTTTTGCAACTTGAACAACCGTTGAAGTATTATTGATGGACAAATTATTACACAACGGTTCATTATTCTATCTCCACAGAAGGGGGAACCTATACAGGTAAATTATTACACAACGGTTTAGGTAGGTACCTAGTAACGAGTACGGGGTTAGGTACTAACCTACGGAGGGTCCGCGATCTACATAATATGTGTAGAATAGTACATTTATGTTATATAGAAGGGTGATCTGTAACAGGAGGGTATTCTGTACAAACTACTAAACCGTTGTGCAGGGATTTGCAGCGTTTCTTATTGCAGTTTTGGATTCTACATACCTTGAAACGTAAACCATCAAATGGGGGGGGGTTAGAATTTTTTTTTTCATGCTCGATTCCAATGGTTCATTATTGAAAATAATAAACCAATACGCTCGCATCAGTCCACTGAATACGAGGCAAGAAGTGGACTGTATAATATTATAAAAATCAATTTTGATCCAATTCTAAGTAGGTAAGGATTGAAACACATTTCTGGAAAACCAAGAAAGTTGAGTAAAAACCTGGAGCGGAAATCCGTTCCCGTGTATCACAGCGAGAGAAGTGAAGTGGGAAAAACGAGATTGATTCGCGAAAACCATGTAAGGTAGCAGCACTTTACAATCAACCCTGCTTCGTGCCCCGACAAATGGTGTGTCTCGTAGTTGGGGAATTCACGAATCCATCAGAGGGCCTGCACCCAACTCTCCTCATCATTCGGTCTCAATGTTTATAGGGATTGACAGGTAAGATTAGGCCTGCGCACAGGATCTTGCGATCGGATTTTGATGAATTTTATAAGGGACATACCTGTAACTATCCTCGATATTTCTCCTCAATAATGTATTTATTTTGTACAGTTATGGGCATTTCGATGAGTTTCCAGGGTATTGCGTACAGGGCAGTGACCTAAGAAAAAGGGTTGTCTCCGCAGAAAATAATAAACCTCTGTGGTTGAATTTGAATCCTTTTCCCGACCTAATCAAAACCTCCAAAATACCAACATTTTTTGGAGAAAAAAAAACTGTAATAGAGAAAACAACTTTTTTATTTAATTTCGACTCCCGTAAAAACTTCTCCGACCAAAGAGTTCCCAAGTGAAGAAAAAGTAGAAGTCATGAATATATGCAATAGCTCTTCAGAGTTCCGCTCCCATTTCCACCCGCCACCTTTGAATCAACAGAGACGTTGATTCAGTTTATACCCCCTCCCCACCATCACTATGACCTCTCATCGTATTCGTCTTTCAAGGCTTTCAGGGGAGGTTGAAGAGTGAAGTATTATTTAAAATTCAACGTCAATGATTTAAAGAGGGTTTTCGATTCCTCGAAGTTTTGGCGAAAAACGAATTCATTTCAAGTGCAGTATCCTGTTAGCGGAGCATTTCAGTAAGACTGAGTGCCGTTTCATTTATTCCCAAACGTTTATATATGCACCCTATTAGCTGAAAAATGCAGGCTATTTATTCACCATAATAGTCTAACAAGATACGAACGTGAAGTTCTTGAAATCATGATAATTAACGTGTTATGATTGAAACAATTTCGAAATTTACAGTTGAGTAATTCAGCATGAAAAGGAAAGTATATTTTCTGATAGCAAACTGTATAACTATACAAAAGATTTTTAATATTTTATGTCAAATTAATAGAGAACACTAGTGTAAAATCTTCATAAATCTCGTAACCAATTCCTAACTCCCAGTTTTATCACATTTATAAAACAACACTGTTTCCATCCAACCTCGAGTCAACTGTTACATTATTAGGGTTGGCTCCAATATCCGCCGCTAGGTTCACATGGATACGCAATTCCGGACGGCAGTCCGGCACGGCAACGCGTTTCCGGAATTTTTGGCAGCGGAATCGTAACAAAACGCAAACGCAAAAAACAAACAATTGCTCGAACTCGAAACCGCAAAATCAACCGCAAATGTCGGATTTCGGGCGTAACACGTCAGGGGGAATGTGACCCGACGACCGCTCGGAAAAAAGAACACGGTAGGGGGAATCGAAAACAACACGTTAGGGGGCACTGGTCAATCCTCTTATCCTCAAATCCGTCTTATCAACAAGCCGTCAGTGCACTCCTCGACTCTGTCTCCGATGGATTGTCAAATTACGCGTAAGTTTGAAAGCCGACGAGGTAACGTTGCCATCATATATGTAATGGATGAGGGGTTTAACTACGCCGCCCATACAGCGTAGTTTCCCCCTCTCCATCCTCTTGAAAGGTAGGGAGGCAGTGTGACAGCTGCCCCCGGAGACAAATGGTTAGATTATAACGCGATGCCTCCGAGAGTTGATGATTCGTTTCCGCGAATCAACCGCCCCTTCAGCCACGTGTCAAAAAGATCGGAAAGAGCCAGCGTCCAAGATGGACGGGATTCCCATATACCGTCACACTCCTCCCCTTAAAAACATACTTCTTTGAAGAAGAAGTATGTGAAGTTAGACACGGGACTGAAAGTAGTATGGAGTTCTGATTCAGGAAGGTTCATCTGAAAAACTCCAAAGCTGACAGCTTCCATCGTAATGGTACTACTGAGAATTGTTACTGGTGGAGAACTTAGCTCCTATCAATATCACTTGGCGCACTTGGACAAAAAGGAAAGAAAAAAGTAGTTGTCAGAGGTTCTGGTTCAGGAAAGTTCATCTGAACAACCTCTAGGTGACTAACCCCCATCATAAGATGGAACAATAGGAATATAAATGAAAGTAGTTGTCAGAGGTTCTGGTTCAGGAAAGTTCATCTGAACAACCTCTGGGTGATTAACCCCCATCATAAGATGGAACAACTGGGAAAACAAGGGGAAAAATTACAAAAATAGGCGTTGAACGCCAGGCATAACAGCCTTAAGAATAATATCATGAGGTTTGATATTATTAATAGTAGTAATCATGAGGTTGATTGTAATAATAATAATCATGAGGTTGATTTGATAAAAATAGAAAATCCAATGGCCGAAGTGTATATTGATAAACAAAGGGGTATTAAAAAGAGGATTCCTTCTGGAAAACCTCAGAGCTATTCCTTCAGGAAAAGCTCTCAAAAAGTGGAGGGGGTACCGAGGATAAAATCCAGCACATACCCACCAACCATGCTCTGCTACCATGTAATGGATGAGGGGTTTAACTTAACTAAGCCGCCCATACAGCGTAGTTTCCCCCTCACCATCCTCTTGAAAGGTAGGGAGGCAGTGTGACAGCTGCCCCCGGAGACAAATGGTTAGATTATAACGCGTTGCCTCCGAGAGTTGATGATTCGTTTCCGCGAATCAACCGCCCCTTTAGCCGCGTGTCAAAAAGATCGGGAAGAGCCAGCATCCAAGATGGACGGGATTCCCATATACCGTCACACATAATAGAAGGTTATCGTTATACTCAGTACCGCCGAATGCAGGACGGAAGCATATCATTCAGGTAGGTTCTTTACTACGAAATAGTCGCATAGGAATACCTACCTAAGGGTTCTTCATTGACATTCGTTGAAAATAAAGAGCTTGAGCGGTTGCTCCAGTAATCCTATGCGAAAAGAACGCAAAGAGCACGTGCAGTACCTCCTTGCACAGTGGGAGCAATACCAAAGAGAAAAAAATGCCCTCGAGTACATTGGGAGAGTAGGGCCGCGAGTAGCACCTTGAAAACGCTTTTTCTGAACGCTGACGACGAAACTGGAGCCACCAACATTTAACCACACCTACGCTAGTAGTCAGTCCTAAGTCTGGTAAAGTGGGAAGGAAAGTTGGTATGGTTCCCCCTAACGTGCCGTTTTCCGTAAGGTTCATTCCCCCTAACGTGTCGACAAAATTCCCCCTAACGTGTCCTAATTTCGTAGCCATTCCCCCTAACGTGCTGCGCCCCGGATTTCAATATGGCTGAACAACCAAACAGGAGAGGTGTGCGCAGTAACCTCTGCGCCGATACGGCAACGGACCCGACAGCGGAAAATATCTGGAGATTTTGATATAGTATCTAAGACATTGTGCGTTGCAATAATCCATTTTGCGTTGGCGAATAGCATTGCAGAACGCGTAGCCGTGCCGGAATTGCGTCTCCATGTGAACCTAGCTTTAGTGGCGGCTCCCCAAGGAGGAGTCCAGGCTGATGTCGAGTTGGATAATACATGACGGAGGATACTGTGAAATCTGGATAGCTGTGTGGTTGGTGTAAGATAGTCTTATAAATAGGTAATCCAGCTAGTCTTATATATAAAACTCAAGTGTTTTTGTATGTTACCGAAAAACGTCTAAACCGGTTGACCGATTTTAATGAGGGTGGTCGCAACGTGATCAGTAGGGCTCGGACTCGAGCATATTTGCATATTTTTTTCTTGAATAGTAAACATTGAAAGAAGCCTTTTGTTGGTAATTTCACCACTCTGGGACCAACAGAATTTAAATTTATCGAGCATATAAATGTATAAAACCGCGGTTTTCAGAATAAACGCATATAAATGCATATTCTAGTGGGTTTCGTCTAAATAGTTCGTTTTTCTTCAAATTTCCCCCAAATTCAGGCCCTGACTATCCATGAAGTTCGAAAACATATTATCTGGTGCAAATAATAGAACCTCAGGTTTTTGACCTTTAGTGAGGCCATTCACGCACCCAATTACAGTGGCCTTCGAGGGTTGCAGGTTTTAATCCTCTGCCGGATTAGAGAGCAACTCTTCAGGTAAGCTGTTGTATGCCCCTATCATCATTTCTCTTTGAAAGGGGGTTGTGAGTTATTTTAGTGGCGTGCCTATTTTGTGAACCAGTATTGTTTAGCTTATTGGCTTTTCCCATAAAGTGGGGGAAGGTTCGACCCTGGTTATGGTATAAATTTGGAAGGTGAAGTTAAGTTTCTGCATTCTACTCTTAGTGTTCTCAGTTAGTAATCGTTTTCGTACGTACCTATCGAGTTCGAGTGATTTGTACGCGATGCCTGAAGTTAAGGAATCTCTTAGTGCTTTGTTGTCCACTGACGGGAAAATTCTTTTCTGCAAACTGTGCGAAAAACAGATAAGTTCTTATTGACAATTTCACATGTACGTTCCCGAAGATGTTGCTGGTCAAACAGTTGAAGTCTCAGGTAGGCCATATGCGCAGCATACGGTACCTATATAAACTAAGTAGAGAGAAATCTAAAAATTCCAAGTGTAGACCCGTTAGATCGTCAGATTTTACATTTCCGAGGCGGAAATTGACATTTAGATTTTTTCATGGGATCGTTGAGGGAGTGCTCGTATTCCTACTGCAATATTTGAAAATAATTTCAAATCATTCAAAAATGAAAATATAGAAATAATTCTTGTTGTACCAACACTAATCTACTTCAATAACTCGTCTAGTAGTACTGAACATTTTGTAAATAGACTTTTAAACAGTAGCGTGTATAAATGAAACTTGTCATATATATACCTGAAACTTGTAGATACAATTATACATACAATATATACATACAATTTGAAAATAAAGCTCGTAGGTATATAAAGATAAGTTGTAGATTTTTTCGTTTCACTTTCCTTTCTATAGTTTTTAACGGTGTTTTTCGAAATGGGTTTTTCGAGCATACCTATCTGGAAATTTTATCGAGCATATCGATCCGAGCCCTAGTGATCAGTGAGTTCCTGATACGGAAGTAGGCAACGGTAAAATCGCCCGGCGTCAACGGGCTTTCCTTCGAGACCCGATTGTTTGGTTCCTATGAATCACCGGGTAACTATTTGTTGTGCGCTTGCCGAAATTGTTTTGAAATACCCTACGTGAATGAGGTTGTCTAACAGTATTGGCAGCCTAATTTTTGAGCTAAGTAATCTATACATTACACTAGAATAAATGTTTAGTACATAACACATCCAGGGCCCTGGAGAGAAAATCTGGGCCCGGGGGCAGAAAGCTTCCGGGCCCAAAAAAAAAATTAAAAAAAAAGAAGTTTTTCAACTTTTTTTCACTTCATAGCAAGTTCCTAAAACACCCAAAAACCTCCGTAACCATATACCATAAATAAGCCATTTTGAGGGGGGGGGGGGGATAAGTGGAAGGAGGATGGATTGTAGAAAATTCGGAATGATCAAGTTCTTACAGATTTATATAATTATGTATATACGAGGGTGGATCAAATATAAACGGGACTTAAAAAAAAAATTGTATTCGTTAGAAAATAAAAACCAGGTATATGTCACTTTTCTACATAGTCTCCTGCTTTCGTGACGCATTTTTTCCAGCGAGCAGGAAGTTTTTTAATCCCAGCATCAAAAAACGATGAAGGTTGTGTCTGAAGCCAATTGCGCACGAACCCCTCGACCCCCTCATCTACTCAGGGCGATAGGTCAGGGCTGTAGGGAGTATGATCAAGTGGAGTCCAATGCATTTCTTCCAATTTTTGAACAGTTATAGCTGCAGTATGGGGCCTTGCATTGTCGTGGAGGAGGATGACGTCACGAATTGGTTGATTCCGTCTTTTGTTGCGATATGTAGCCCTCACCTGAGTCAGCAGCTCACAATAGTAGGCAGAAAATCGCTTCTGCCTCTTATTCTGAGCGAAATTCTTCGCTCATGCAGAAAATCAATGAGCAGAACGCCTCGATAGTCGAAAAAAAAAACAGTTGCAAGGACCTTGCCAGCATACAGTTGTGACGGTATATGGGAATCCCGTCCATCTTGGATGCTGGCTCTTCCCGATCTTTTTGACACGCGGCTGAAGGGGCGGTTGATTCGCGGAAACGAATCATCAACTCCTGGAGGCAACGCGTTATAATCTAACCATTGTCTCCGGGGGCAGCTGTCACACTGCCTTCCCTACCTTTCTAGAGGATGGAGAGGGGGAAACTACGCTGTATGGGCGGCGTAGTTAAACCCACAGAAAACCCTACTATACTACGTACAGAAGGGACACTCAGGGTGGGGGGTGGTTGCCAGCATACAGCTGCTGCGACGCGGAAATTAGTGGCCAAAACCTGAACTAAGACCCCCCGAATCCTCGCGCATGCGCCTGACACCTTGGTTACCGCCCCACTCCTACTTCGTTGCTACAACAAACCCCCGCCACCATTCCTCAACCCCAACACCCTCCACCACCCCCCGACCCCATTTCCATCCGCCTCTCTTCCACACCCTTGGTAAATGTACGAGAAAGGATGAAATTAATACAATTAAAGCAAATGTACGGTAAAACAATATTTATTCAACAATATGGATTGAACAGTTATTACAATTCGAACATATGACATCACAGTTCGTGGATAGTTGATATCATTAATTTAATTGCATTCTAATTATCTATGTCGTCACAATGAAATTGTTAGACCATCGTCAATATTGATAGACTAATTATTACAATTCGAACATATACTGACATCACAGCTCGTGGATAGTTGATATCATTAATTTAATTGTCACATCCGATAGCGGCGCACTTGAAATTTACAACCCAACTCATACTTATCCAGAAAACGAACGACTTCAGTTAATGAAAAATACGAATTCCGTACATGAAAGCAGTATTTTCAAATTTCACGAGCCTATTACCTACGTAAGTTTTATTACTAACCTCGTCGCACGTTACAACGTAGAAAGTTTCTGTAAGAAAGTTTGTGTGGTGAATTAAATGGAATGAAATGAAAAACAATGGAATGAAATGAAATTAAAACCTCCTCGCGCGTTAAAACGTAGTTAAAACGTAAAAACTGTAGTGATGAATACGTAGTATACTAGGGTTTTCTGTGGATGAAATCGTAGGTATAATTATTATTGTCATACAAGAAAATACAAATGGCGGAACGGAGTCGGAGCGTCTACATGAGTTGGTGGGTGGTAGTGGTAGGGTGGGAGAAGACGTGCGATCGCAGCGATTACTGGAAATTAGTGCCAGAACCGTGAACTAGCACCGGTGTCATGGGGCTGGTTAAACCCCTCATCCATTACATGGTAGCAGAGCGTGGTTGGTAGGTATGTGCTGGATTTTATCCTCGGTACCCCCTCCACTTTTTGAGAGCTTTCCCAGAAGGAATAGCTCTGAGGTTTTCCAGAAGGAATCCTCTTTTTAATAACCCTTTGTTTATCAATATACACTTCGGCCATTGGATTTTCTATTTTCAGCAAATCAACCTCATGATTATTATTATTACAATCAACCTCATGATTGCTATTGTTATTATCAAACTTATGATATTATTCTTAAGGCTGTTATGCCTGGCGTTCAATGTCTATTTTTGTATTTTTTCCCCAGTTGTTCCATCTTATGATGGGGGTTAGTCACCCAGAGGTTGTTCAGATGAACTTTCCTGAACCCGAACCTCTGACAACTACTTTCATTTATATTCCAGTTGTTCCATCTTATGATGGGGGTTAGTCACCTAGAGGTTGTTCAGATGAACTTTCCTGAACCAGAACCTCTGACAACTACTTTTTTTCTTTCCTTTTTGTCCAAGTGCGCCAAGTGATATTGATAAGAAGCTAAGTTCTCCACCAGTAACAATTCTCAGTAGTACCATTACGATGGAAGCTGTCAGCTTTGGAGTTTTTCAGATGAATCTTCCTGAATTAGAACTCCATACTACTTTCAGTCCCGTGTCTAACTCCACATACTTCTTCTTCAAAGAAGTATGTTTTTAAGGGGAGGAGTGTGACGGTATATGGGAATCCCGTCCATCTTGGATGCTGGCTCTTCCCGATCTTTTTGACACGCGGCTGAAGGGGCGGTTGATTCGCGGAAACGAATCATCAAATCCTGGAGGCAACGCGTTATAATCTAACCATTGTCTCCGGGGGCAGCTGTCACACTGCCTTCCCTTCCTTTCTAGAGGATGGAGAGGGGGAAACTACGCTGTATGGGCGGCGTAGTTAAACCCCTCATCCATTACACAGTCGAGTTTTCGCTTCCACTGTGGCTGTATCCCCCTTCCTCCGCCACTCCATGCTGGCTTGCTTCGATTCGGGTGTGTAATGATGGACCCATGTTTCGTCGCAGGTGACGATGCTAGCCAAAAATGCTTCCCCTTCTTCCTCAAACCTTGCAAAAAGCCTCTGACAGACCTCCAAACGTCTCAACTTCTGATCTGCAGTCAAAAGGCGAGCGACCCATCTGGCACACACTTTACGGAATCTTAGGTGCTCTGTAATGATCGTTTGGCAGCTCCCATAACTTATCCCTACCTGCTCAGCAATTTCGGAGACAGGCACACGTCGATCACCTTCAAGAATGTCACGAACCGCTTGAATGTTCTCATCCGTAATGCTGCTCCGGGGACGACGATCATGTTCCTCATTCTCTTCTCGTTCTCTTCCCTCCTGAAACTCTTTGTGCCAGGCAAACACAAGGGTCCTAGAGATGGTTTGGTCCCCGAACTGGGCGGTCAACCTTTGAACAATTTCCGAAGGTTTGACTCTTTCAAGGGCAAGAAATTTTATGATAATTCGTTGCTCAATGGAAACGGGCACCTTTTGTTCAGACATCGCGATCACTACTCATGAATGGTCGTAATGGGGGAGACGCCCCCCTCATCCATCTTCTAATGAACCTGTCCAAACAATCTCGAAATGACGGCCCGCTTCTGTCAACCCTCGGCGCTCAGAGGTCAAAGTCCCGTTATATTTGATCCACCCTCGTATATTCAACTCTAAAACAAAAGTAAAATGAAGCAAAAGAGCTTTTAAAACTTCGAATGACCTTAAAATTAGCTCATGTTTTATTTGAACGATTGCACAAACAAGAATACACAGGCACTTTGAATCACATTTTCTTCCTTTCGTTAGGCTACCTAATTAAATTAAGCTGTAATTACCTTATAAGCTGTACCAACCTTATTGGTTGGTGAAAAAGGGAAAGCACATGCAAAGAAAAGAAAATAGTAGGGAAGGTGGCGGGGAAAGAAGTTATTGGAACTTCAACTGCTAACTTACTTTCTTGGTGCACTAGCAGAATACGCAGAGAACACTTCACAGTGTTTTCAGAACAGTCACCTACTGATTTGTCCTCTATTTTCATATTCCTTCTCCCCTTACACCTTTTTTAAATTTAATTTCTTCAAGAATTTTTTTTCTTCAAAATCCAGGCCCCCCCTACAAAAGCCGGGCCCGGGGGTAATGTCCCCAGTCCCCCCCCCCCCCCTCTCGTAGGGCCTGACCACATCCTTAAACACCATAAAATGTGTTTCAGTACCATTAATGATTGTTGTGAAGTTGTTACAGCACGTTTATTGGTATGCACCTTCGATACTATGGCTCAATTTTCTCTAGTATGGCTTCCGCTCTTATGGCTCAATTTTATTAAATCCGGGCTCACTGTCCGGCATGGGGTTGTTGTAAATTCGATGTTCGATGGACGGAAACTATAAGCTCGGGACCATTTGACTAGAACAACTGACCCATCAGTCGCCAAGTGGAAGACCGCTAAAACTATTTCCTTTGGGCGGATGTTTGAACAGGCACACCTAGTAGTACCGGCCCTGTCATAGAAGTAGGAATTACCGTAGGGCCTGTAATGGACGCAGAAACAAACAGCGGATGGAGCTTCCAGTTTCCCTATTAGCAGGGACAAGGTCTCCATTTATATACCAGTGGAAACGCAGGGCCTTCTACGCCCGCGGTAATGTTCACCCTCACCGCCGTCCTTATTGATCATTAATGGTCGGAATGAATCATTTTAATGCGAACAGGTCCAACCGTTCCCGGGATGATGCAGGGATTGTTAGAAGGAAATAGGAGAGCTCGCCGCTCTATTTATCGGACGTGTATCCAGGAGCCTGAACGGTGAATTACGTCGCCGTTTATGGGTTTTAGGGTAGTACGAAGGGAACCTGCGTTGGAAATGGGCTGTTAGCTCAAGTAGGACGGCATTCAGGTGTTCGTGTTCTGAAATCGTCTGGAGAGGAACAACCACGTCTTAAATCGTTTCCAACAAGCAGGTTGTCCGTTCTCATAAATACAATAGCCTCTAGGAATTGTATTTTAAATGACGATGAAAGTCTTTTGGTATGTTCCATCATCAAGCCTCAACCGGATCCGGTTTTTTACCAAATCACTTGCAACTTCAAATATTACAGTGTTCTAATCCTCTTCCTTCAGCAAGGACACGACAGTACTCCGTAAAGAAATTTGGTTAATAAGTACCTACGTTTGTAACTACGGAAATGTCCAACTTTTTACTTTGTGTGGTTGTACCTTGAGGTATTAAAACGGAAGGGTAAATGTTCGGTTTGACTAGTAAAATACAGGGACGAGCTCTGGCTGTGACGCCACTTCAACGAGTCGAGTCACCCATGGAACATGACAAGTGCATGTCAAGAACTATGCACAGGTAAAATTTGCAAATGCTAATAGTTTAACAAATTAGGTTTGGTATCTAGCTATCAGATTTCGTGATGAAAAAAAAAAAAACTTTCAATTATTTACTCATAACGTCTGACTAATTCACTGGCGTTTCGATAGGTGAAATGGTATTTTTGGTCTGTGCGACGCGGAGCTCAAACCACAAAACACTCCGGGCGCCGCGCCGTGTAAACCACGTTGCCTATGACAAAATGTTGACGGTAGCTAGGAACAGGTTCACAGGCGAGTTCATTAATTTTCCAACTGATATCCGGTGTAACGGACGAATTGAAATAGACAGGGAGATTTTTCTTTTTACTGAACACCAAGTCTATCGAGAAGTACTCACCATCCGAAATAAACTTCTCTCCTCGTACTTGCATAAAAAGTTTCAGTCATGCATCATGAGCGTAAGAGCGAACTTTTGAAGTAAGTGACGTAAGTTAAGTGAAGTGAAGTAAGTTATTTCTGAAAATTTTTAGCGGTTTTTGACACCCATCTATAAAAATCAAATTCGATTTTCAGCTACCTACTGAAACGGCAATTTTATATCTAGTCACCATTCTATAATACTCTGGTAAATGTATATATACATGTTTGGTGGTTTTTAGCAATTTTTTTACGCATTTTCATTGATTTTTGACCCACAACATTTCAAACTTGAACCACCTTTTTGGTTTATTATTTTCAATACCTAATGAACCATTTTGGAATCGAGCATGAAAAAAAAAAATTCTTACCCCTCTCAAAATTTGATGGTTTACGTTTCAAGGTATGTAGAATCCAAAACTGCAATAAAAATATTTCTGTCTGTCCGCCGTACGGGCCACTTTTCTTAGTTACCATGAAACAAAATTGATGAAATTCGGGTTATAGGTTCCGTTCGGGGTCTAGTTGGTCCTCAAAGCTCGACGTTACTGTCAGTCATCTCTAAGGGGTTCAAGATAGGGGTTGAAATTTTCAGAACGCCGAAGCTCGACAACTTCCGATAGAAGGGTATGATTTTTTTTAACGTTATTAAATTTGTCTTGAGCTAAACAATTTTTTGAGACCACCCGGAGCATCGTTCGTCCAGCCGTTCGTGAGCACCAAAAAGCTTCGTCAACACGATCGTGAATCAAACGGTATAAATCCGGCCGGGATATCATCACTAAGGAGCACCTGATTATAATCAAGGATGGCTGTATGAAGTCGAGTTGTTTGTTCTGCGATATTATTTCATTTGACAAGTGATGGACTATTGGATTTTGTTGGTAGGTACCTACTTCTGAAACTTGAACAAACGTTGAAGTATTATTGATGGGTAAATTATTACACAATGGCAAATTATTGCACACCGGCAAATTATTACACAACGGTAAATTATTAAACAAAGGTAAATTACTACACAACGGTAAATTATTACAAAACGGCTCATCTACCCAGAAGGGGCTGGATTTTGTTGATAGGTAGGTACTTTTGCAACTTCAAAAACCGTTGAAGTATTATTGGTGTGTAAATTATTACACAATGGCAAATTATTACACAACGGTAAATTATTACACAACGGTAAATTATTACACAACGGCTCATCTACCAAGAAGGGGCTGGATTTTGTTGATAGGTACTTTTGCAACTTGAACAGCCGTTGAAGTATTATTGATGGGCAAATTATTACACAACGGTTCATTATTCTATCTCCGTAGAAGGGGAACCTATACAGGTAAATTATTACACAACGGTTTAGGTAGGTACCTAATAACGAGTACGGGGTTAGGTACTAACCTGAGGTGGGTGTAGAATAGTACATGTTATATAGAAGGGTTATCTATACGGAGACAGTGATCTGTAATAGGAGGGTACCTATTCTGTACAAAATAATAAACCGTTGTGCAGGGATTTGCAGCGTTTTTTTTTATTGCCTCGTCGATTTCGATGCTGGTATTATAAATTTGCTAGGATCCTTACGATAACCTACATGTTTCCAACGTGGTTTGTCACAATATTGAAGCAGGCAATACATGTTTGGAGTATAAACGTGAGAAGGGACCGTATTTACAACCCTATACACTTTAATACTTAGCCTATCGGTAGGACGAGAGATAGAGGGCCGTATTATTCAGGGATGAACCTCCGATCTCCATCTCGTCTACTGGAGGTGAGTGGCTTAGGATGTCTTGTCGTTGATCACCCGTTTCCGAAGGGGCTCCTCACAGTTAAGTGGGAGTAGTTAAACCTTATAACTACGCACTACCGACTCAATCGCCCGCCATAGCACTTGGGTCTGAGAGCTCCTTTTGGAGGTACCTATAATTTTTTAGGGCTCAAGCCTTTATCTTTTTGTTGGGTGGTCGAACCCCCCCCCCCCCCTCAACCAGGCCATTACATAAAAAATTGCCCCTCTTCGCCGCCTTTCGCGCACGAAAAGTAGATGTTACTCGAAAACTTTTCTTTACTTCACAACCAAGTGCGATCATTACGTGGAAAAGGTGTAGTTAAAGGTACTAACAGCCGTAACAGGAGCTGTTTCATTCTCGGAAGTAAAATGCATTGAACTAGGACAAGTTTCTACCGAAGCAAACAGTGCGTGCCATCTGTACATAATGATGTAATGGATTAGCCGAATTACCGTGAACTTAAATTTTCTTCAAGCTACTGAAGTGGAGGTATCCGTGGGTCTGAAATGGCGATGTTGGTTTATTATTTTCAATAATGAACCTTTGGAATCGAGCATGAAACAACAAAAAATCCCCCCCCCCAACAAATTTGACAGTTTCCATTTCAAGGTAAGCATAATCGGAAAATGGAATAAAAACATTTCTATCCGTCCGCCGTACGCCGTACTTCGCACTTTTCTTAGTTACCATGAACCAAAATTAATCAAATTTGGTTCGTATGTTCCATTTGGGGTCTAGCTTGCTGGTCTGCGAAGCTCGGCGTTACTGTATCTCTAAAGCGTGAAAAATAGGGGTTGAAATTTCCCGAACACCGTAGCTCCGAAACTTTTGATAGAAGGGTATGGTTTTTTTAAACGTTTTTAAATTGATCTAGAGCTAAAGCATTTTTTGTGACCACCCGGAGCATTGTGCATCCATTCGTTTCCAACCAAAAGGTTCGTCAACATGATCGTGAATGAAACGGTATGAATCTGGCCCATATCATTGCTAGGGGATTATAATCACGCGTGGCTGTATGAAATCGAGTCAGTTGTTCCGTGAAATTTATTCATTTTTAATGATGATGGCTCTCTTGTCGATAGGTAGTTCTGTAACTTGAGCAAACGTTATGCTTCATGAATAACGTCAAATAATTAATTATTGAATTATTGAATCCCGCCCATTTTATGAAATTGCAATTCTTGGGCCGGCTCCAATACTCGATTTAGGGCTTCCGGGGGGGGGGGGGGGATATTGACCACAGAAAACAGTGACCTACGCAGAAGGAGCATACAGGTTTCCGTTGTGTAATAATTTGCCATATTTTTTCCTTCGAGTCGTTTTTTACACTGTTAACTGATGGGGAGGTTCCAGTTAGTGAAAAAATGATATTTACTTGGTTTGCAACATTACCTACCGGCCTGCACTGCCTCCAGTGACGTCACAGTACTTCCTCCACGTCGCCGCTTGGATGTTGGCCGAAACACGACTTTCACCTGGTTTTAGAAAACTTTTCTTCACTTAGGTAACTTACTTTTATGTGTGTTTTTATTGATATCCACGTTGTTACAACGCTTAGAATGAAGGGGGAGGAGGGATACATTTTGCTAGCAACTACCGTGTACACCAAACACGACAAATGGACAAGTACTTATTACCTACTAGCTAAACAAACGAAATTGGGAGAATGCCCCGATAAGCTCAAACTATGACTTCACCTCAGCCTTCTATATGAATGCTTTTCAAAATACGATTCTTATCAATATTTTTGATAGGCTCTGGTTCTGTGAGCTACATGGAATCGAGGGTACTCCGACTCGGTGGTTTCAATTTTCCTATTAGGTTTCAGTAGGTACTGTCCTATTAGTTAGGCACTTACCAATTTCAGGGCCTCTTTCACCAGCTATATAACTTCCTGATTAACTTTAACGGCCTCGGTTAATCGGACATCAGAGCGATTTTCCTTTCACCACCCCCAAGGTAACCAAAACTTTAAGGAGAAGGGATAACGTGCCCGTTAAAGATTTCGTTAAAGTTAATTGGTGGATGTCGTGAGTCCCTCCCGGGAACACTCCTATCATATTAAGTTCTCACCAATATCCAAACGCCAAACTAAAGCTCCGTAAATAAAGATATGAGTGGGGACAGGCGACAGAACCCAGGGTTACTCAACCTGGGGCCCCACTACCAGCTCCCTGCAAGGAGCTGGAGGGAGAGGCCCCCAAGTACTATAAAACCCCGGATCCTGGCGCTCAAGCTTCATTCGACACTTCCTCTAACCAGCTCTCTCTTCTCTCTCTTACCTTCCCTCTCAGATGATCGGTTGACTACAGCCGCCTGAGAATTTCACCTCCTCTCTCCTCCTCCTTGTCTAGATGATCGGTTGAATACAGCCGCCTAGACAAGGGACCTCTCCTTTCCTCTCCTTTACCTAGATGAACGGTTGACTACAGCCGCCTAGGTAAAATTCCCTCATCCACCTCTCTCTCCTCCAAAGTCGTAGATGTTCGGTTGATTACAGCCGCCTGCGACTTTTCCTCCTTTTCTCTCCTTTACCAAAATTCACTCACTCACCTTCCTTCCACGCCACCGTGATGAAAATTTTAAATTCATCACAGTGGTGAACCCGACGTTCACTCAACCTTCTTCCTTCCCACCTTCCCACCTCATGTGTCGCCCCAGTATAGTTCGGTGTCCCAAATTTTAAATTCAAATTTCAACAGTCAGTGTAAATTCGCAATCCTTGGCCCAACCTCACCACTCAACTCTCAACTCAACGCACCTCCGCTCCCGCCGATTGCGAATTTCAAAATTCAACACCACCTAAAATTTTTGAATTTTAGTTACAGACATGGACCCGAACTCTCCGACGCCGCCGCTCCTCCGGCCGTCCCTGCTGCAGCCGCCGACCGCTGCGGCGACTGACGCCGCCGACAACCCCTTCACCAGCCTCTCACCACCCGGCTCCTCCGCATCCGCAGCAGCCACCGCCGCCACCGCCGCCGCTACGGCCGCGGCCGCCGCCGACGTCATGACAGCGTCCGCAGCGTTCCCTCTGTCGCTGCCCCCCTTCTACACGCACGACCCCGCGCTATGGTTTTTCCAAGTGGACGCTGCGTTTTCGGCCGCCAACATCCGCAGCCAGAAAACTAGATATTCCCGGATCATTTCGTTACTACCCTACGAGATCCTGCTTCAGACTTCAGATATCTCCCCCGACGCCGCCGCTGCGTACGACGACCTCCGCAGCCGCCTCATCAACACCTACCAGCCGTCAAAGATCGCCCGAGTCGCCGCCCTCTCCCAACCTCAACACCTCGGCGACCAGAAGCCCTCCCACCTCTACCGACGGCTGCGACACCAGCTGCAGGGCATTATGACCGCCGACATCGCACGCACGTTCTGGTTACGTGCCCTCCCCCACCCCATCCAGATGGCCCTGGCCAGCCATCTCGACGGTCCGACGAGCCCCTCCTGCGACTTGCGGACACCGTTCACGACTTGGCCGCAGCGGCCGCCGTCAGCGAAGTACGTACGCCGCGTCACCCCCCGCCTCTACGGGACCGCACCAAGTCCCGAGACCGCGACCGGCCCCCCTCCCTCGACAGACGTCGCCCCACTTCGACGGATCGCCGACGCGACCCCTCCGCCGACCGCCGTCGCCAGCGCTCACCCGAGCGCCGCAACGCATCCCCTCCTCGCCAGCGCAGAGGGCGGTCCCCGGCCGCTGCACGCCCCTCCGCCTCGACCCGCCCCACCAACACCACCTACCTCCCTGCGGACCCCCCCCACCGTTGTTTCTATCATGTCAACTTCGGTGGGGAGGCCCACAAATGCCAACCCCCCTGCTCCTTCGCCCCTAAGCAGGGAAACGCAGACGCCCGCCGGTAAACCCGGCGGGCCCCCCTCCTCGCCAACACGGGGGGGACCATGACCAACCCCCCCCCCCGCCCGCATTCACACCACCACCACAAAGCCCCGTTACCCCTCCTACGCCGCCGCCACGGCTGCCAACCTCCCGGCCGCGCCTGCCAGCGCCGCCAAAACCCTCACCCCACCATCAACCGTTCCCCCACCTCGGAACGGCCCCCACACGCCCGCCTCCAGGGCAGCCACCCTTCCGGCCGCCACTCACGCCGCCGCTCCCGTTCCCCCACCCCGGAATGGCCCCTCCACGCCCGCCTCCAGGGCAGCCACCCTTCCGGCCGCCACTCACGCCGCCGCTACCGTTCCCCCACCACGGAACGGCCCCTCCACGCCCGCCTCCAGGGCACAACCCCCTCCGGCCGCCGCTCACGCCGCCGCTACCGTTCCCCCTCCCCGGAACAAAACCAACCCACCTCCTACCAAGAGGATCAGCCCCCCTGCCGACTCCACCGTTCCCCCCCTCCGGAACGGCAAGAAACCACCCCGCGTCTCCTTCAAAGAGGACCACCCAACGCCAGCGCAAATACCCACCTCCGCAATCCTGCAAAACGCCCTGCCTACCCACCAGCGACTTTTCTTGCGCTGCAAGAAGACGAACGTACCTTTCTTGGTGGACACGGGGGCGGCGCTGTCCATATTCCCCAATAACATCCTCCGTCGTCAGGCGCGCTGCTACCGGCAACTTCTCTACGCCGCCAACGGTACCACCATCCCCTCGTACGGGACGTACCGCTCCTCCGTTTACATGAGCGGACTCGCGTACGAGTGGGACTTTACCGTGGCGGACGTGGAGAAGGCGATCCTGGGGGCCGATTTCCTAGCGTATTTCGGTCTCCAGGTCGACGTCCGGAATGCGCGCCTGATAGACCCCGCCACAAATAAACCCATACCTGGGTTTATACATGCCATCAACCACCCCCCCACACAATTTGAACGCCTCCTCCTCAACTACCGCCCCCAGCGCCGCCCCTCTGCCCACATCTCCACCGTCCAACATCACATTGAGACTTCCGGCCCCCCCATCACAGCTAAGGCCCGACGACTCCACCCCCTTCAACTATCAAAAGCCCGACAACACTTTAACAAGCTCATAGCCGACGGTATCGTCCGCCCCTCAAAATCCCCTTGGGCTTCTCCACTCCACATCGTGCAGAAGCCCAATGGGGATATCCGCCCCTGCGGGGACTACCGGCGCCTCAACACTAAAACCACACCGGATCTCTACAACGTTCCCCACCTACGGGATTTCTCGTCACATCTGCATGGTGCTACTATTTTCTCTACCCTCGACATTTCAAGAGCATTCCACCACATTAACATCCACCCCCCCGACGTCCAAAAAACCGCCATCATTACCCCATTCGGACTATTCGAATACGTGAAAATGGGCTTCGGGTTGAGGAACGCTGCACAGACATGGCAGCGCTATATGGACAGCATCCTGCGAGGCCTACCGTTCGTCTTTTGCTTCCTCGACGACGTCCTGGTGGCCTCCAGGACGCCGGAAGAACACCTCAGCCATCTCCAACAGATCCTCGACATCTTCTCCACCGAGGGCCTCCTCGTTAACACGGACAAATGCGTTCTCGGCCAACCCTCCGTCCGCTGCCTCGGCCACCAAGTTTCGTCCGAGGGCATCAAACCCCTCTCGGACAAGGTCCACGCCATTAGTGACTTCCCGCAACCCCGCACGGTGACGGATCTCCGCCGCTTCCTGGGTATGTTAAACTTTTACCGCAGACACATAAAACACGCAGCACAACATCAACAACCACTCATACACGCCATCCCCCACCCCTCCAAAAAAAATGACAACCGTCCCATCACCTGGACCCCCCAACTCATCTCCTCCTTCAAAATTTGCAAACAGGACCTAGTAGACGCCGCTCTATTGGCCCATCCCGATCCCCATGCCCCCCTGTCCATCACTACCGATGCGTCCGACTGGGCCATCGGGGCAGTGCTCCATCAGCACACCGGCGCCACCCCCCAACCCCTAGGCTTCTTTTCTAAAACATTGTCCCCCACCCAGAAAAATTACTCCACGTTCGACAGAGAACTCCTCGCCATCCACGAAGCCATCAAGCACTTTCGTGACTTCGTGGAGGGCAGGCAGTTCTCTGTCATCACCGACCACAAGCCCCTGACCCACGCCCTCCTACAAAACCGCAAATCCGCCTCCCCGCGTCGCCTCCGGCAACTCGAGTTTATCGGACAATTTACGTCCGATATCCGATACTTGCCGGGGGCTGACAACTGCGTGGCGGACGCGCTCTCCCGGCCCACCCCTACCCCCGCGCCGGTGGCGGAGTTACTGCCGTTCCCCTCCCCCCAATCCCTCAAAAACAACCAAAACCCTTCCACTGGTCCAGCCCTCTCCAACCTCATTTCCGCCTCCAAGTTGGAACAACTGCCGCCCCTCAACCTCTGGTGCGACGTAACGGCCGACTCATCGCGCCCTTACGTCCCACCGGAACAGAGGCGGCAGTTGTTCCTCCATTACCATTCCCTTCACCATCCTGGCATTCGGGCTAGCCGGGACCTTATCAAGACGCGGTACTTCTGGCCCCACATGAACACAGATATTCGTAACTGGGTTCTGGGGTGCCAGAAGTGCCAGCGGTTTAAGGTCTCGGCCCACCCCCATGTCCCCCCTCAAACCATTCCCGACTCCCTCCCGTGGGAACATGTACATCTGGACTTAGTGGGCCCCCTTCCCCCATCCGAGGGGAAGAAATACTGCCTCACGATGATCGACCGTGCCACCAACTGGGTAGAGTGCATCCCGCTCGCCCACATCACCGCGGACGCCGTCGCGACGGCTTTCCTCACTCAATGGGTTAGCCGTTACGGTTGTCCGCGAACAATCACGGTCGATCAGGGGAGGCAGTTCGAGTCCGCCCACTTTTCCGATTTACTACGTTCCCTCGGCATCCAAAAAATCCACACTACCCCATACCATCCCCAATCCAACGGGAAAATAGAGCGGTGGCACTCGGTCCTCAAACAGGCCATTTCTACATCAACCAATTCCCCTTCCTGGACAAAATCCCTTCCCTACATTTTACTCAGCCTACGCACATCAGCCCGTCCTTCAGACCAAACCAGCCCCGCACAAAATGCCTTTAAAGACCCACTACGTCTACCAGCCGACATTTTCACCCCAAATCACACACCGTCAATTAACAGGGAACCGCTACACTCAACAACACCGACAAACGACACCACTTATCCCAAACGCTTTTTCACCACCACACACATGTACCTGAAAGAGCCCGGCATCCATAAAACTTTCCAACCACTTTATGCCGGGCCCTTTCAAGTCATCCGCACAACACACACCACCGCAACCCTGTTAATTGACGGCAAACCACATACAGTCCCGTTAGCCAGGTGTAAACCCGCACCTGTGCTAACCCAACCCCCTAACACTATCAGTCTCCCGCCGTCCGTTCGCAATGTCGCACCTCTTCCCGATGCACCCGTCACCTCCGTCGCCGTTTCCGGATTTCGATTCGGATCCGGAAATGGCGGCGATTCTCCGGGACGTTTTTGTCCCGGAACCGCTCTCCCCCCCTACCCCCTTCGCCCGGGCCGACATCACCGCTTACGTTCGTCCCGCCACGGATCTCCGGACTACCTCCCCGGCCCCGGCGATGGAAGTACCCCCAGTGGAAAATCCTGCGCGAATTTCGCACGGCCCAAGCCACGGGGGTACACCCTCCCTACTCCCCCACGGACCCGTTAATGTCCTCCATCCTTCGCGAGTTCCGCCTCGCGGAACTCATGCCCCCCCCGCCCCCCGTCCAAATCATCATTCCCCCAATAAATTTCGACCCCCCACCCCCCGTTCAAATCACCAATCCCCCAGAAAATTCCGACCCCCCAATTTTAACGCCCCCACCATTTTCAATTTTCGACCCCCCCATGTCTTCTTCTCCCCTTCAAACACCCCCTCCCCCCCCTCCATCGCCGGGGATATCCACAATAGCTTCCGCCGGGACGAAACGGCCCGGGCGGCGAAACGGACGGAGGGAGCGTCCCCACGTTCCCCACGTCCCGGCGGCCGAATTCCCCGCCCCGCTCTGAGCAATCACGGCGGGGCCTTGAGATTCCGGAACAGTGCTAGTGTCTTCTTAATCCACTCGCACTGTACCGGAACTCGGAGCCCCGCCGTGCCCGCCTCGCCACGAGCTACGAGCACCCACCACCCCCGCACACTTCACTCACACATTCACTCACCACACCCAACACACACCCAGGAATCGGCGGTTTTCCAACACCCCGTTCCAATTTGTCCCCCAAATTTGCACGGATATTGTAAATATTGTAAATATTGCAAATATTGTAAATATTGTAAATCTTGTAAATATTGTAACTGTTGTACGTCCTGTAAATATTGTCAATCCTCCTCATCTCGCCCTTGCCGATCACTTTCGTAAATGCCAAATGTTTATGAATCTTGACCAATACTCCCATCATCCTGTAAATACTCTCACCGCCCTTGTCATGCCAGCCTTGTACATATTCATCAACTCATCCTACTTATTTGCTATTATGTTTACTTCTTGTACATCCTACTTATTTTCTACTTCTAATCTACCTACGCTTCTTATCCTATGTCACTACTACTATGCTTACTGTACCATGTAAATACTACCTATGCTGCCTGTACCATATTACTCCTAGATTTAAGAACCGCCTTCAGCTCAACCCTTGTTTGCCTCGGCCCTCAGCCCCTGTCACCTTGCGCCCTCAGCTCCACCTCTTGTTTGCCGTAGCCCTCAGCTCCTGTCACCTTGCGCCTTCAGCGACCACCTCTTGTTTGCCGTAGCCCTCAGCTCCTGTCATCTTGCGCCTTCAGCACCAATATTGGTTCAAACTGGGGGGACCTCTGTCGTGAGTCCCTCCCGGGAACACTCCTATCATATTAAGTTCTCACCAATATCCAAACGCCAAACTAAAGCTCCGTAAATAAAGATATGAGTGGGGACAGGCGACAGAACCCAGGGTTACTCAACCTGGGGCCCCACTACCAGCTCCCTGCAAGGAGCTGGAGGGAGAGGCCCCCAAGTACTATAAAACCCCGGATCCTGGCGCTCAAGCTTCATTCGACACTTCCTCTAACCAGCTCTCTCTTCTCTCTCTTACCTTCCCTCTCAGATGATCAGTTGACTACAGCCGCCTGAGAATTTCACCTCCTCTCTCCTCCTCCTTGTCTAGATGATCGGTTGAATACAGCCGCCTAGACAAGGGACCTCTCCTTTCCTCTCCTTTACCTAGATGAACGGTTGACTACAGCCGCCTAGGTAAAATTCCCTCATCCACCTCTCTCTCCTCCAAAGTCGTAGATGTTCGGTTGATTACAGCCGCCTGCGACTTTTCCTCCTTTTCTCTCCTTTACCAAAATTCACTCACTCACCTTCCTTCCACGCCACCGTGATGAAAATTTTAAATTCATCACAGTGGACCCTCCACCAATTAAGAGGTTAACGGACGATTAGCAGCATGTATATAATGTATATTATATACATATTATAGTTCTTTCTATGTATATATTATGCTTTGAGTAGATGTACAATAAATTTTTTTAAATAATGTATCTACTACCTAGTGAGTAGTTATTACATTCCAACATACCTTCCCTATATGAGGTCAAATGAACGTGTTTATTTATTTTATTGGACCTACAGAAATGTTGGCTGTTCATTATTGTTTATTTCATGTGCAATAATTAAAATAGCATTTTTTAAGATTTCCACAAATTTTGAATAAACGAAAAACTTTTGAGGGGGTCTTATAAAAATGTTTTTGCTGAGCGAATACATAGGTGTGTTCACAGAATAATAAATCAAAAGGAGAGGAAGTTATACTTAACAAGGAGCACCTCTGTCGTAGATAATAATGCTTATTTATTAACAGAACAAAATGTATTGTATTTCAAAAAAGGAAGTACAGCAACCAAAATAACCTCACAACCGATACATCAAAACATCGTAACGAATAAGTTTTTCCTGTTCGCAGAAGTACGGGGATATTTTTTCCATTCCTGGAACAACCAAGACCACGTCAGAAATAGATTCAGATTGAGATTGTATTGTTTCATATTTTCAAAAACGGCATAAGAGTTACACAGCAGAAGCTGACCGATTTTGGGGTGCGCTGGCAAAGTGGTCACGTTAAGGTTAATATCAAGTTATATTTCCCTAAAATTGTGTATAATTGTGGTGGTACATGTACTATAAAGGATATTACATGTTAGTTTGCGTTCTGATTCTCGTCAGATCCTCCAGATAATACACGTAAGTACAGTACTTAGATACTACATGTAAGCATACATGAACGCATTGCCAGCAGTGCTTGGTAGGATATTGAAAAGAAATCTCTGAAATTTCACTTACGTTTTGTGCCGTGAAGTCCTATTTTGAGTTTGAGTTGAAAGGCGACGGCATTCGTATGTCATAGTCGGAAGTCGTTCGCGAGTACCTACAAAGTGTTTTGATTTTGATGTCGTTTCACCCGTTTACTGTCCCGATGAGGCATCGTTTCGTCGAAAACGGACACAAAAACCGTCGGCGGGCAACACTGCATCGTTAACTTAACGAATCCTTAACGCCGCCATCAAATTGACGCCGACATCAAACTGATGCCCTGATTACTGTGGTGAAATGTAAATCTCTGACGCCCCGGTTAACCTGCATGTTCCCGTTACGATTTCGTTAGGTTAATCAGACATTAGAGGCAGTTTGGTGAAAGTGGCCCTCAGAATTTGAAACTTTAATTTGCCAATTAACTGGGACACATCGACAGATGAGATCAAATTTTTCAACTGACCAATTTTTCATCTGCCAACTAGGTACTCTAAAATTGAAACAATCAGAAGTAATAGATTGCCATAGACCTCATGGAATTGCAATTATTAAGCAAATTTGTCAAATATGACAGGATGATTATTTTTGTTAACTGAACTAAAATTACTCAAATGAATAAGGTATGCCAACTGACTGACGTCATTGCAGGCTTGGGAGAGGAGGCTCTCTCTCTCTGTCTCTGCAAATTTGAGCATAGGTACCTAACAAACATTCAGCAGCTCTATGGATCCCGGATGAAATCCGATTTTAAATAAATGAAAGAGATTCCTTTACAAGGTGTAGATTAATATAAATATAATAGAGAGCTTAACGCCAAAAATGAGTCAGAAATAAAGAAATACTTAAAGCAGCAAATTCGAAATTCACAAATTCAGTACTTTCAAAACCTCTTTGAATAATAAAATCGGGGCCAAAATATTTCTGGAAGATTCCTTCCTATAATTATTTGCGTAATGACTCGATGTTCATGGCTAGCGTTCCTGGGATAGGCACTAGAAACGCAGAGACCATGATTAAATATCCAAGCAGAGAAAAAGTCTATTACAATGCATTTTATAAAAATGGCATAATGCGCTTTTAGCAGATAAGCATTTTTTTATAATGAACATAGTAACAAATTCGATTTATCAAAACCTGCGCTTGGATTTAAAATCAGTTTTATGAAACAAAAAATAGGTAATTTATCTGTATGCTCCCCCCCCCCCCCCCCACACCACCCACCATGGAGTTTGCTGGCGGTTTTAGATCATGGGATTGATGCAATTTTGGATTGATGAATCCAAATTTGTGGAAATCACCAAATCACGTCAAGGATATATAAATAAGGGAGTAATGAATGATGTAGTTGCTACGCGACCGTGGAAATAATCAACGAGGTGACTGTACAAACGAAGACCAAGAGGCTCAGAGCCGCCTCGAGTACGAGCAAATTATTTAATTCGAGGTAAGGAGCTAAGACTCCTCTTGACCCCAATGAGCTCAATGATCCTGGTAATTAAGTATTATCTGCCAAACGAGGATCTTCAAGGTTTGCTCCATCCTACAGACTAAAACATCTAAATATTATTTACCATTTTATCTTGTTGAATAAGATTCAAGGATCAATCGAACAAGTCTCACGTTTTGAATACTGTTTTGGTAAAGACGTTCTTAAAACTTTAGTCACAAAACCAGTGATAGATATGATAAAACTAGACCCATAATTTTTGTAGTAGCTTAGTAAGATATAAGATACAGTTG